>JACCHV010000095.1:0-728334 GCA_018907245.1 Eupristina koningsbergeri
TTTTGAAAATTTGTTTTAGTTTTGTGGATGTCTTTTGTTTTTTTTTTTATCTTTACATTTCCATTACTTGTAAGACTTACTTTAATTTTACATATTTTCTAGATAAAAAAAGGTACAAAGTTCATAGTTATTTTACACAAAATTGTTAAAAATGTATCACTATTGTGAATTTTAAAAAATTTTGAAAGATCAAATACATTCCTATTGTACATAAAGATTTTAATTATTTAATAAATTATTATATAGATAAAAAATTTATAAATTATTTAATATTTAAAAAATTAATTTACTTTTATAAAAGCTTATATTTTTTCCATTTATAACAATATGCATTTAATTTATCTAATTTTTCAGATAGACCAATAAATATATTCTGATACAATCGATATTTTAAATATTAGTTTATTAGTATATTGATAAATATTTGTATTGTAATATTTGTTACTAAAGTTCTGCAAATAATAACAAGCAAAGTTGAATTTTCATTATAAATTTATATTAAAACAAATTGTAAATTTATCTCATCTTTTTTTGAACAAAACATGTTTAATAAATTAAAATGAAATTGTTAATCTTTTGATTAAAGTTCAAAAAATTGTTTTTATAATTATATTTTACTTATTATAACACCTATTAATTTTTTATACAGGTTATTTCTTTACAACGTATGACGTAATGTTTCCATAATTTTTATTACTTTCCTCTTGTATTTACCATTTTAAAATGCTGGTTTTTAATGTTATTAACTATATAAACGTCAATAGACATTGTATTAGAATGATAATTGGATATCATAATATTTAATAAGACGGATTGTAATTGGAATTTTTATTCAATAAGATTATAGTAGGGATGGTATAAAAAATTGATTAAATTTTGTTTTTTTCATTAAGAAAAATACCAAATCTACAACTTTTTTTAAACAATCACGGGTTCAGACCCAATAATAATAAGTAATAAAGATTTTTTATAAATAGCCATATTGTTGATCTAGATATTTGTAACACGCCTCAGGACGTTGAGTAACGTCTAAGAATGCGTACTCATGCTTTACCTCTAAAATGTTCTTTGTTTTACAAAATTCCCAGAATCCGAGTCTAACCTTTTTTTTCAGCCGATATATGTGCATTTCCAAAATTTCTGGAATTTGAAACCACGACGAGTCTACCAAGAGAAGTGACTCCTTCTGAAAATTAAGATTTGAACTTGGACTTCGAACCACACACTCCAAGTTCACTCGCCCGGGCGATTCTGAAGCACCGCCCGGAGGTTATTCAATAAGGTAAAAGCTTACGAGGGCTGTTCCTGCTTCTTGTCGGAATTCGACGAAGGGGATTAAAATTTCCTTGGATTTAACAGGGCATTAGTGGGATGGCGAGTTCTATCGCGATAGAAATGGAGTAGCCGATAGACTAATTTGATACGAGGGCTCAGGAGTTGACCTCATACCTATGCTCGGATTTTTCAGATGCCAGAGCCATGTTTTGAGCTTCTTATCAAGATTTTTTCCTTCCACCTCCTTCGTCGAGTGAAAGTGTAATATCGCCTGGAGACTTTACGACGTTTCTCGGCTTCCTTTTTCCTCTTTCATCTCAATAAAATTCGAATGAGGCGCCCTTTTATGTCCTGAACAAGTCGTAGTAGCAGAAAAATTATATAATAAAGAGCTTCGAACTTTAATGTTTTTTAAACAAAAAATTTTATAAACTAACTAATATATGATTTAAAGGAGAATTCATCGAAGGATCGATTTTTTGTATAGTAACCGAGAGTTTTTTTCATTTTTAAAAAATAGATGAAATAATTTAACATTTATCATTTAAAAATAACAATTAAACACATAATTCTCTAAAATAATTTCATTTTTAAGGAAAAATTCATCGAAGGGTGTGAAAGATGTCCCCTATTTCTGTATCTCGTGTAATAACCTAGGACGTCTTTTGTTTTTAAAAAATAGATGAAACAATTTAAAATTTATCATTTATGATTTTAATATCAATTGAATTCTTAATAAAGTTTCTTAAATCATTGTAGATACAATACCACTCCCGCAAAAGGAAATAACCAACTATTCAAATCTTGACAAATATTATTCAAAGTTCCATTTTGATATCCTCGTTTGCATTTAGGAAATTTTGTTTTTTCTTCAGATGAATTATTGTTTCACACTGCATATTATATACAATAAATTTGGATTTCGTCTAATTATGCAAATAAGTTTTAGTAGTTTGCATTAAAAGTCCAAGTCTTTGCATCAAGTATCGCTCCAATCTGCCCAAACTAAAATATTTATAAATCTTGAAAACACATGCTGATGTTTCTCAAAGACCCACCATTTTTTTTTTAAAATATCTCCTGTTATTGTTTTGGAAATTTGTGTCATCATCAGTTGTGGTTAATATAATGGTCATCATTAAAAAATAAATGAACTCGGAAAGATTTTAATATCGCCGGCTTAGGTTTCGTGTGATATTAGTCATCGGGTAGAGTTTGAAATGATAACAAGGAAAATCTGTCTATAAAAAAATGTCTAATATTTTCGAAAGATCGTTAATCTTCATACTGTAATTCAAAGACTAAGTAGCATTCCGCAAATAAACATCTCGCAAATACTTGTAATAAGTATACCTATTTATATTATTACATTTATATTATATTATTTACATATATTGTAATTATTTTTTAAAAATTCTGTACCTTCCGACAACTGTTCGTTTAATTTTATACAATTTTTTTATATTTAATAAATTTAAAAAAATTTTAAAGTAACGTGTATTTATATTCGAAAATCGAAAAATTTTTTAATTCGTTTGTTATTAAATTAAATCTATCAATTTGAATATATATATTTATTTTTTTTTTTAAATAATATTATACATTTAAAGTTTAAACTTTGGCAACATTTCCATAAAAATTCGCAATAAAAAAGATAAAATATTTCTATCATTTAATTAAACTAAAATATTTTTAAATATAATCATTATAATAATAATTGTTATAACAATTGTATGACGTAGGTATTCTTTATAAAATGTCCTTTATAAAATATTTTTTAATTCAGAATACTTAAATGGTCGAAATTTGTTTTAAAGTTTTAATTAGTTTTTTTTTTTAATGTAAGTAAACTATATATTTAATCGAATGTGTAAAAATTAATTCTATTTCTAGCTATTTGGATCTTATTCATTTTATTTCTATATTTTAATGAAAGTAAAGTTACATCCAAAATATAAATATCTATTTAAATTTTACTTGTTATTACGTATATAATATTATTAAAAACATTATTAACTACAACCTAATAAAATTCAATTTTTAATTAAATAATTAATTTTTAATTAAATAATTAATTTTTAAAGATTGTTTTGCAATATATTACTATTTAATTTTACACGTGGCTAAAATATGATTTTAGAATATAAAAAATAAATTTTTACACACTATTACAAGTAATATAAAAATGCCTAATGAAATTACAAGTTTTCTTCTTCTGTTCTTTTAGTATTATTTTTCACACAAATTATGACAATTTAAAATTTTTGCAAATTATTCAATTCTTTTAATATAAAGTCGTGTAAAGTTGTACATTGAAAATTAAAAAATAGAAAATAATAGCTTCTGTTTATCAAGAAAAAGTTTGTAGATTTAGTGTTTATATAGATTTAATAGAATGATTAAAGTCGACGTGTTTGAAATGAAATTTATATTTATATATTCATATTATTCTAGATTTATATTTATAGTATTCTAAATATCAGGATAATTTAACAGTAAAAATAGTTAAATTTCATGATGTTACTGTTCAATAAAATATAGATTAATGGACAATAAATAATACTGGGCTTTTAATTCACATGAACTGATTTTTATTTAATGAGTTATTTACGAACCTCTAAAAACTGATCATTTTTCATTGATTAAGCAAGTAACAAATCCAAATTTTATTGCGCATAGTTTTTATAAACAAAAACAAGGGAAAATCACCTAAAGAAAGTGAAGACATTTGATGAAATTACTAATTGTTCATAAGAATAAGTTTGGTCTAAACATCTTATATTTGCAATGTTGCCTAATCACACCTCATCCCCAAGCAAAGAGGTTAGGAGGTAAATTTGTAACCAACCATCATTATGAATGACAAATGGGATTGTTTATGAAAAAGTTTACTCCGGCAGTAGATCGAACCAGCTCATTTTATGAATATTCCGAGCTCAAAATTTCGAGGCTCTAATAAAGTTTACAAATATATACATATACAAGAATCAGAAAGGTTTTGTGTGCCCGACGTATAAAAAGGAAGAGAGAGAGAGAGAGAGAGATAATGAGAGAGAGAAAGAGAGAAAGAGAGAGAGAGAGACTAAACTTCTGCCGCTCACTGATATCTCGGTGCCATCTAAGCTGGCTAAAAGCTTCTACCCATCAAACGCGCGCACTCTCTCTCTCTCTCTCTCTCCTCTCTGGCTTTCTCGCTCTACTGCCACTCGTCCGCGCTTCTGCCCATTTGCTTTTTCCCTTTGCTCATTCTCTCTCTCTCTTTCTCTCTCTGTTTCTGTTTCTATCCAACCGACTTATTATCTCTTTTCTCTCGTTCTTTCTATTTACGTCTTCTAATTTATTCGTCGCTCTTTGATTGTTCCTTATCTTGACTTGGTACTCATCCCTCGCTCGGCATTTCATCTTTCAGCGTCCTTTTTTATTATTATTATTCAAATTTTAAGGGTCAGTAAGGCACAGCTCTGAAATTTTCAAAGGCGGCTTCGGAATTTTTCGCTCAGCAGCTCTGAAAAATCAATGACATCACCAGTGCTCATTTTTTTTTTCAACGCCTTTTAGATCTGATTTAGGTAAAAGAATGCATGCTTAGAACGCTAAATTTATATTTGGGCATTTGTTTGCAGTGTATACTTATTTCGGACCAACACTGATCTCAAGTAAATCAAATGAAGATGTATACTTGATATCCATCTACGTGAATTAAGAGTTATATCTGTTTCATTTTCAACATTTTTTAATTTTCTTAGATATTACGGTGTTTTATTTAGTTTATTATTTTCAAATTTTTCTGTTTTTTATAAATGAATACTTTGTTCTAAAATTTTTTTATATGTATTAACGCTGCTACAAGACATGCGTTTATATGTAAAAATAAAATATTCATTTCAGTACTTATTGTAATTTTAAATTTACTAAAAATTTTCATTACCAATCATTGATACTCATTATACTTCGCACATTTATCTTTTAATTTATTTGATTACATTTTTATTTGCTTTGGTATTTTGATTGATTTCTTTTAATTTGCTGAAAAATATGAACTTTTAAAATTTGGTGCTTATTGAGGAAAAACAATTAAAGATACACGTAATTGTGAGATTAAACCAATAAAACAATAAAAATAAAATTTTGTTTTATTATTTAATGAAATTAGATATTAGATTTTCTTTATACAAACAGTTATTATTATTCATTTTAGATATAACTCCAAGAAAACAAATACTTTTTAACTTCATTAATATATATATAATAAGTTTACTTGTTTTGTAATCCTATTTTCTTAGTTGGGAAATAATTTTAAAATTCATATGTTAGATCATATTACTTATTAAAATTGAGTTGATAAATTAGCAGAAAAAGGTATACTAGAAATAATTATTAAAACATTAAACAATTATTAATCTTGCAAAGGATATTCATGAAATCAAACATAGCTTTAAGCATCGAAACTCATTTTTTTATTGTGATCAATAAAATAATTTAAAAATGTGTTTAATAGAATGTCTTTATGGGATGAGAACGAAAATCGTAATGGCTACGCAAGCATCAATTCCAAATTGAAATTTAAATTTAACGTCGCTTGAAGCAAATAAAACAAATCCTAATCGATTAATTATTTTTAGTATAAAACACAATGGGATTTTGAAGTTGAATTTTATAATTCATATATAAAAAAAAAATATGTTAATGTACTTTGAGTTATGAAACACGAGTGTTGCACTTAATTTTTTTTTGGAGCAGTCTCAATTTTATAAAAAATAAAATTGAATGTTTTTTTCTCTTTGTCGTATCATTATGAATATTTAAATTCAGTTATAAAATTTAGAGACTTTTTATTTAAATAATTTAACTGCAAGAATACCTCTAACCTTTTAAATTTAATTCGGACAAATGTTGGTTTTAAAGTAGCTCTGAACTTAGATTTTCATTGACCCAAGTTCAGATGAAAAGGACAATCGAGAGAATCGAAGTAACAATTGAGTTTTACCAAAGATAGAAAAATGACTGGAAAATCAGAATTTTCAGTGCGAAAAATACTAGAAAATAAAATAAATAGAAGCATCGAGGCGGCCATGACTTGAAATGTCGTTATCCGACGGACAGGATTCGTGATTCGCCAGTTTTCCATCTCTTCTCTCTCTCTCTTTCTCTTTCACACTCTTTTACACCCAGCTCATATATCGACGGCATGCACAAACTCGGCATAGGCGGATCAATACATTCCCTCCGCGCAGGTCCTCACTTTCCCATTTCTCCATCCCTTTCCCCTCACTTTCTCTAGAGTGACTGCTTTACTTTCTCGTTTTTTTTTCTCTTCCACCCATTTAGGTCTCCTTGGGCATTGGTCACAGCTTCCTTCTGATTTTTTCTAACTTGAAATTCCCTTTCTTTGCAAATTGTATCATACGTAGACCAGATTTGGAAAGTTGAAGAAACTAATTGTGGGGTTTTAAGCTCGGTTCTGATATGATTACTCGTCAACTCGAACTTGGATTTTGCAAAGTGTTAACGATGTAAAAAAGATGAAAAGTTTGGGGAAAAGTGTATGACGTGATTGAAAGGATATGGTCGTTATTGATTTGATTTTTGTGTTTTCATTATATGATTGGTAATTTGTTTAAATTCGAAAGCAAAGGTGATTTTAACGTATCATATATCAAGTTTTCTGAATTAGTTTGAGTAACGTATTAAGTACAAAATAGAAGTTTTATGTAAATATTTTAAAAGGAATTTGAATTTTGTTTGAATAAAAATCCAATTTATCCTTTGATATTTCTTGAAAGTGGTTGAATGAATAAAATTTGCTTAAACGGAGGCTCAGGAAGTTTTTACACGTATAATTAAGAAAAAATCACCTTAAAAGCTTGTAATTATACTTTACGCAAATTTTAGGCAGTGAAAAATATAGTAAGAAGGTATTAGCTTAAAAAATTAACTGATGAAATTACGCTTAAACACAATATGTAATAAGTGTAAAGAATTTATATTTTTTTCTCATAAAATATAGATTTTCAAGAATACATATTATAAACCAATAAGGCACTTTTTATGACAAGAAAAAAAAGCAGCTAGCGACATATCAAAATTCGTAAAAAAAATCAATAGATTCTTATTTTTAAAATGCCATTCATAATATTAAGGGATTTTTTTTTTATTAAAAATTTTAATGAAAAAATGCAAAAAATGCAATTTTAAAGAAAAAAATCCCTGAATATCACGAGTGGAATTTTAGTAAATAAGAATATACTGATTATTTTATGAATTTTGATATCTATGGCTAGCTGCCTTGTCTTAATAATGTAAAAAGTGCTCTATTGCTTGACCTAACCACTATTTTATAGTTCGTTCATAGAGGAGATTATGTTTTCAGTTTAAATTGTATTCTAATTATGTTTTAACTTTTTTCAATTTTGAGCAAATTATTCAGTTTAAAAAGAAGAAAGTTTCAATTTGTATTTTATTAAGAAATGTTAAAAAAAAAAAAAATATTTAAAAGAAAAAATTTTAATTTAACAAAGATAGTTTTTCGTAATTTATATGATTTTGTATACAGAAAAAGAAAAAAATATAAAATATTTTCGACTATTTTAATAAACATAAAATATACTTATAATACGAGAAAAATATAATTTAATTTTACAAAGTAAACATTTTATGCATTAAAAATTTATAATATTAATTTATACAATTAGCAGCAACATTTAAAAAAATTAAAAACAATGTCTACATAAATATAAAATTGTCTATATTTTCATATACTGATTTATATTATTGTTAATATTATTAAGAAAAATATTATTGGTGATTTAATATAATTATAATTAATACACTTTAACTAAATACATGTTTTGTCCACGAAGTATCGAGTTTTTTTTTCATTTGGTGAATATTGGTTGCAACGATTTGGGAGGGGTCTTAAAAAAAGGGAAAAATGGAAAAAATCTTTTTTCATTTGTCCCATTTTTTTTTGTTTTTTTCGATAATTAGATTTTACTTTGCATGAAAGGTGTTTTTTAATTTTTTGACACGGCTCACTGAAGCAATTAGTGGAAAAACGCTACGAGAGAATGTTTCGTTTAAAAATTCTTAAAAAAAAAGAAAACACTTACCTTTTTTAATAAAATATTATCTATTATTGATCTTATAAACAATTTGAAACAAAAAATTTAAAACTCTAAATAATTTTCTCCTGCATCAATGTATTTATGAAGGCGAGTTTTCCAGGTCTCAAAGGCAGACTGAAACTCCTCAGCTTTGATATTTATGCAAACTTTTCCCATTTCTAAAATTTTTTTTCACTATATTGTGCACCGTAGATCAGGTTAAATTCAGTTTTTCCATGATTCCTCTAACTGTTAATCGTCGATCCGAATTTAAAAAATTTTTAGCACACGGCAGGTATTCGTAGTGATTCGAGAGCTTCTTGGGTGCCTAAATCGGGACTCATCGATTATTTTGCAAGTTGCAAACAAAATTTTATCGCATAACGCTGTTCCACTAGTCACCCCTTCGCGCTGTGTCCAAAAACTGAAAAATATCCTTCGCGCGAAGAAAAATTCTGTTGCTTCAAATTATCGAAAAAACAAAAAAAGAAGGGACAAATAGAAAAAGTTGCCATCTACATTTTAAGATCCCCCTCAAATCGCTACAATCAATAGTCACAAAATAAAAAAAAACTCGTTACTTCATGGACAGACCATGTATATTTATAAATTATTAAAAGATATAAAAATATTAAAAGTAAGTATTTATTGTAATTTTACGAAGTGTAATATTGCTTTATAGATTATTTAGATTTTATGTCAAATTGACTTTTATTTGTGTAACTATATACATTTTTTTAAGTAGTTTATTGATTTTATTAAACAATTTTTAAGCAATATTCAAGTATCTTGTTTTATAGTTTACTGTTAATAATAATATCAATATATATTATTTAAATAAGATAGTGAAAGATATATATATATGATTTTTACAATCAATTTATATTTTATCAGTCTAAATAAAATTGTATAAAAGTATTACAAAGGTTTTTTTAAAATTAATAAAAAAAATAAGAACTCAATGTTCGATATCCATATTTAATAATGTTCTCCGCAGTCACATATAAAGTAAAGATTATTGTATGAATTCTTACTTTTGTACAATTCATCTAATACTAATTAATTAATTTCCAAAGATAAAGTACTCTCTTTTGTTTATTTTGATTGCGAATAAATTTACATTTAATAACACGAGATTTTTCATCTTTTCTTATATTTCTTTTGAATTATAATTATAATTATATTATAATTGAATTATTTATATTATTAAATATTTATTTTTTCGCACATTTCATCGTTTTTTTAAAATTAATTATTAAATTTAATTACTGTTATTTCTTGCTGCCAAGTTTGACACAATTAAAATTATTGTGTAAAGAGATTTTTAAATTGTTTAGTAGAAACTTCGGTAACTTCATTTTTTAAAGATTTTTTTCATTTTTTCTTCGATTTCATGCCTTTAATCCCTCATTTCCTTAATTTAATTTTATACTATGATATTATAATATTATTTCATCAACACAATATAAATTTGATAAGAACACATGGTAATTATTCGAAGACAAACTCCTTTTTATTATTAAGTCAATTTCTCAGTCCCTTCTCAAATTGATAAATAAACTTCAAAGGAACGGACGAGAATAGGTCCAGCATGCAGTAACATCTCGACGATAATTCGAGTATTTATTGCGTCTACCTAATTTTGCAACGGAGTAAAAGTGCTTTCGGATTCGTTTAGAATCGACTACTCAAGTCATTTCGGCTTCCCTCTGTCAGGGATCAACTCTTGGTGCGTCGGCGCACTCCGACATATCCCCTCACTACGAGGAAGATCAGAGAATAATTGAGAGAAAAAAAAGAAAGATTCACCCATTGGTAAGCTCAGCACTTGGAAATGTGAAGAAAACATCAGAAATCTTCGAGAAAATCAGTGAATTTCGCTCAAATTCAGGAAAAGCAGTCCCTTATCACTCAAACATCGATCTACTTTTGTAATATAAGAAAGTTAAATTATGTTCTTTTTAAATCATGGTTGATATTCGGTTTTAAAAGACACCTGGAAATTTCACAGAGTCGATCATTGTGGAAACACGAATAAAATTTATGGGGATTTTCATTTTTAGATTTAATCGGGTGATTTAAAATCGATTCTACGAAAATTATTCATATAATAAAGAGATTGTGCTTAAAAATAAAGTTAAGTAATTGAATTGACCTCACTATTTACTTTTATAATTGATAGATTTTTCGTTAGCAAGACAAAAATGATTTGAATAAAATTATTTTTTACGAGTATATGCATTTTATAATTTATATTTTTGTCAATTACAATATATGTATCAATAAGATAAACTCAATTGCCATTGTAATTACTGTTTATAATTTATATTCAAAAAAGATTTTTAATCATAGAATAATAATATTAAATAATATTAAAATAATCAATTATATATACAGATTATCGTTAAATTTTATTATATACACATTAAATACGAATTTCAACTTTTTAAAAAACTTGAAGATGTATTTTTCTGTGAATTTTCAAAATATAGAAACGAATTTAGACAAAATTTTATATTGCAATTTAAAGAAATCAATTTTTTTTCTAGTTGCGTAAATTATATATAAAATTTTCAAGGAAAAAAATATATTTTTTTTCATAAATGTCAAATCATTGAAATATCAGGTGTGAAAAGATTCTTTAAAAAAATTTATGAAAAAAATTTTAAATTTGTTGGATATACACAAATTTTTTTAAAAAAATATTAAATTGATAATAATTAATAAAAAAATGCAAGTACAACAAGCATTCTGAAAAATTATTGATTATTATACATTATATTTTTTTTTATAATATAAATATTGTGTCTAATGTCATTTGGATATATTTATTTATTATGGTTTGGACGTTAATATATAATTTTGAATTATTTACTATTTTAAATTCTAAAACAATAATTTTTTTTTGAAAGATTTATTTATTTAATATATTTTATCATTATTTATATTATATAATTTCGTTACTATTAACTGTTGTAAAATTTATGAATTAATTTTTCGTGCATAATGAAGAATAATCACAAAAGCGAATTTTAAAATTAAATTTAAATTTGTAGTTGAATTTATTATTATGAATTATAATGAAAAATATAACATTCAATACTTTCTATGAATATAAATATATTTATATTATTATGTAATTTTTACATTTATGAATTACTAAAAAAAAAAATTGATTCGTTTTTTGTACAAATATATATGTATGAAATATTTAACAGTTAAATCTGTAAATATTTTATAACTAGTTGAAATGCTAGTTTTGCATTAACTTAACCGAATTATGATTGTTTATTATTGCAACAGTTACATTTTTCATAATAAAAATTGTAAAATTTCATGTAGATTAATATTTTGAAAAATTAAATTTATACTTTTTAAACACGATATATTAATTCTTAATGCAATAGGCTAAAATGATTTCTATTTTCAATTATATTATATTTTTAATGTTACATATTTATTAGTATAATACTGTACTGACTATTATCGACTATAAATAATATTAATCTTTAAAGTATTAATCTGCTTATCTAGTAAAGATATTATTGCATATTATTTTCCTCTTTATTTTATGAATCCATCTTGAATGTACAACCAATAAAATTTTCTATAATTAATATTAGGGTTTAATAAATACGAATATTATAAGTTGAATCATGAACATTTAAACATTTTTTTGTTGTATTTTTTTTGTAGAAAAGAAGTGCTACATTTTAATATTACTTAACGTGTGCATAAAAATATTGTAAAAATGAAACAGCTCAAAGTAATGATGAATATATAAAATTAATAAAATATTAATATATCATTTTGTATTTTTTATAAGCACTGAATATATTATCCTTTTATCGAGAGAATAATAAAGCCTATAATTAAAGATGGAAAAGAGGCCAATATACTTCATTTAAGATCGATTCAATGATTAAACCTTTACGTGATCAAGATTATATCACATCAATAAGACGCAGTCTGTTAATTACGGAATTTGGTTTCGAATGAATTCACTTTGAGATCGTCAACAAAGTGGCACCAGAAATATGCCTCTGCACAAGTAAACTGATGCTTGGAAGCGAATTATCAGCTTTATAGCACTGGGAGTACCGGTTCTCGGGGGAGGGGTTCCTGGGTTTTTAGCTGCATTCATTTCACTTCTGAAAGTTTGATCCTGCGAACTCACTCACCCTGACACCTGTTCCCGTAATGGGTCCCACAATTCGTGACTCTTTGTTTTTGAGAATTTGTTTTAGGCCCTTGGATGCTCTGGAGTGACATCATGTTGATTCCAATAGACCGGTAATTTACTTCCAAGATTGGAATCTCCGATAACCTCCAAAGGTCGAATTCTCCGAGTAGCGTCGTTGTCGGTCCGAGCGACCGACGTGTCTTCACCTCGTCGTCGATAAATTTTGTCTTCTAGTGAGTTTATTGACTCGACCCTAACGCTTCCTCATTGAAGATGTGGATTCCAGTCGATTTATTTCGAAAGAAAAGTTACTTTAAGAGGAATCGTAAGATGTGTAAATTGTCAGACTAAAAAATACGTAATTTCAGAAAATATTGACGACATGAAGTATTTGTAAATTCATTAATATAACTAATAGTCTACAAAGTAGGGACTAATTACAGCTATTTTTATTGATAAGTATCTAAAGAAAAGATATTTAAAAAAAAATGTTGTATCGGTAACATACTTTCCTCTCAATTCGGATAAAACACTAAACTCTACATGAATCATAAACTTAAAATTTTTTTTATTAAGAAAAAGAATAACTAATTATCACATATTCACAACTATTATAAATCACTAACATAATAATAATAATAATAATATTCATAACTCTTACTAGGAATTAAAAATTCGACAATATTATTTTTAGGTAATTTACATAAAAGTTATATGGTAATTATGTATTACCCTTTTTAGTTGATATTTTACGAAAATATTACATTAAATAATGCACATCGCAATATCGAAGGGTTTGTAGGTTAAATAAAATAGATCACCTAAGAAATTTCTTAAATAAACGACGTTTTGTGCAGTACTGTTATCATATATGAGCACTGCATGTACGACAAAGATGTTTGATTCAATATCTGACTTCATTAATGTGAATCAGGAAAAAAGGTTAATTGGTCACGCGGTTCACTAAGTCATTCTTTAGCTTCAGGCAATTCTGCAAGACGAACCTAGCCAATCGAGCAGATTATGTCGATGAAACTTTTAGTGATTGGTCGACAGGTGAATCATGCACTCGCAATCGAGACGAAAAGATCGCCATTGTCTTGGAGGTGTTGTCTTGTGCCCTCCCTTCAACCTTTTTCGTTTGTACCCCTAAAGTAACTTTATTTTTATCTTATATAAGAGACCGAGACTTGAAGTTAATGCCGATTCGATCTCCTGGACCGGATTGGCTACCGGATCCGTCTACTCATCCTCTCGCTTTTATTTTCATGTCGAGCTCGAGCTTTCTTCTTCTTCACGTGATTCTTCCTAATAAAGTTATTATTAGTCGTGTAAAGCTATTTCTCGGCAGGATTATTACGAATTTGTATAATCACGCTAAACTGAGAAAGTGAATTTTTAGGAACGGATAAGTGATGAAGAAATCGATGAATACATGTGTCTTAAGGGTTGTGTTAATTGAATAAGTGTGTGAAGCGGTTCAATTTTTTCAAATAAAAATTATATTCGAAGAGAAAATTTGAATTATATTTTTAGATTTTTAAAAATTCATTTTTCACAGGAGAAAACTTCAGCGGTGGTTAAGTATTTGTGATACAAACAAATTTTCGAATTTATGATATTTGTTTTATCTATAGGATCGTTGGAATGAGAGTTTTCCTTACTCATTTTATCCCGTATTAAATTAATACTTTAAATTTATAAGCTTAAGTATAAAACAATAGTTGAAAATCAGGTATAATTTTCCCTTTCCATTATAAATAGGTAGAAAACCGAGGCGAGTTAAAAAAAATACAAACAGATATTAGGTTTATAGGTTCCATTATAAAAATAAGTGTAAATGAAATATATACATAAAAAATGCGTAGTATATATCATTTTAAAATCATAAATATCTATGTGATTTTCAAATGATTCTTGTGTATAGTGAAATATAATTTATAGAAAGTTTTCTTCGATAACATTAAAGTGAAATTGGTCCTCAACATTAAACGATGCTTTAAGTGTTACGACCTTTTTACTTTTTAATAATTTACAAAAAATAATAATCTTACGAACGCAACTTCAAAATTAAATTTTTAAGATATATTCGCTTACAACTATAACTAATACAATGCCATCGGGTATATTATTTTTAAATTATTTTAAAAAATGTTTTACAATTTTTTATGTAATATTTGAGTAATATAAGATAAATAAAATAATGTAATATAATAAGTAATATAATATAATATAAATAATATAACTTTAAATTTATTTAAATTTATTCTTTTATTATTTAAAATTTAAAACTTTTCTGCTTTAATTTAATAAACTGATAATTAATTATTAATGTGAAAAGATTGATACTCGTCTTTAACATGTAACGTATATACTTATTAATTGATATATTTTCATTTTGACTTATTAAAGGATTTAGTATAATCAGTCTAAATATTAATGCTTTATTTTTATAAGGCTTTAATAAAGTAAATGTACTAATAAAATACAATTGTAAATTATTGTACCAATAATAATATTATTTTTATAAAAAATTTACTTAAATAATATTCATTAAAATTAGTTGAGATTCATGATTGTATAACAAAATAACATTTTTATTTAGAGATGAATACGCACATTTACACATTATTCACTTTATTGCAGTGATATAAAAATAAAAATATTCATAAATAAAAATCAAAAGGCATTAATTAATAAAATAAAATGTATCATAATTTTCGAATAAAATCAATAAGTTCTATCATTAATAAAATATCAAAATTCAATCTTTAAAAAATGAATTGAAAAGATTTTCTGCATCTACGTAAAAATTTTATTTATAATTTTTTAAAAAATTAGAATCAAGCGTAAATTCTACATCTTTTGAGTAAAAATAAATTGACTTTGATATTTGATACATTTTTATAATTTCAATAATGTTTTTTTATACTCTCAATAGAAGTATTAAAAATTTATGTTTAAGACTTTGTAGTTTTTGAATCAATTAAATATTCAACGAAATCAGAGGGTAGAGTAGTTTTTTTTGGCAAATAAGAACTATTTTCTAAATAAAATCAAAATCGCAATAAATAATAATTGTATTGAGTTATGATATTTTAATTTTTCTTAAAAAGGCTAGAATTACAATTTTGAATTTCGTTCCATGGACATAGGGTTCATATAAATTTTTTCATTAACGTATTTTATTTTTATTTTTTTTATAGACATTACAGACATTACTCGCCTACGAACTCATGAGTACACGACAAGTATGTACTCTGGTTAGAAAAGACAAAGAAGTCAGATATTTTTGGGTCTGTTTAACTTATAATATTGACACTGAGCCAAACCGCGTGAGCGTTTGTTTCTTCGTTCTTGCGGTTAACGATTTTTTATTTTCTTGGGCATGATTTGTAATTTTCGGGATTCTTTATTTTGTACCTGAACTTTTTCACGCTATTCCAGAATTAATTCAACTTCGAAACTTTATACAATATCATGACTTGAACTTGAATTCATGAAAATTATGATATTAACTGTGCATATACTTTAATACGAAACAGATTGTAAGATTTTTTTGGATTGAGTTTATAGAAGTTTGCATAGGTTTGTTAATTTTAATATTGATAAATCAAGTTATTTTCTGATGTTGGGTCATTCTTACTATATTTTTAACAATACATTTACTTGTTGTTTTATATTTATTTTATCTTTTTTTTATTATTGAAGATGAGAGAAAGAAAGAAAGAAAGAAATTTTTTAATTTTATTAATCTTTTTGAACCAAAAATATTCAATGCATTTACAGAAATTTACATAAGAATATTTCTATCTACTTGTGTTGTCATAAGCAATATAAAGGAAGTTTTTAAATATTACTTGTTATATTTAACGCGTTTGTAAATATCACTGAAAATTTTTGACGCTTTCCTTCTCTTTTGATTATTCTGTTTGATTGTAAGATTTTCATGTCAAACAGGCCAAGTTTAAATCCGTTCAAAATGTAAGTGAATCGGAAAAACCGAGCTTTAAAACAATAGATAATATCAATGACGAATCAATATTGTTGAGATTTACTTTTATTTCGGAAGGGAAATCAATTCTTTGAGTCAAATGATTTTGTTAAGGTTTTTTTGATGATTTCGACCTAGATTCAATCGAACTATCACCTTTTATACATTTTTAATTTATTTATAATAAAGCCTTTGTTAATTTATTTTTGAGGTCGATTTATTTTATAAAAATGAAAGCACATATTCTATTGATTTAGCGTATCTCGAAGCCCGAAAGCAAGCCGCTGACGACTAAAAACAAATACATTTAAAAATTTTCATGAGAATTTACAAGATTTGAATGAATTTAATGTTATACGTATATATATATATATATTGTAAAAATATATTTTTTAAATTTATGAAAATTTTTGCAGCTGTTAAATTAAAAACCTGTTTTCAATGATTTCAGTATATATTTTGTGCACCAAAAAGCATTACATTAAGAAAAAATCAAAATAAAGTTTTTTTGACGTTGTATTTAAATATTTCATTCGATAGAATTTAATTTGTTTATTTATTAATAATTACTTATTTATTATATTTGATTCGTTTAAAATATGTATTACAAACTCGATAATAGTCGATTTAAATTTTCTTACATTTAAAAATTATAGAATTGAAGTAAAATTAATATCTTGTCTTAATAATGTTATGTAATAAAACTTACATTGTGATTGGATTTTTGGAGTACAATGGGAATGAAACAGACAAGAGTTTTTGAAAAATTCTACTAAATGTAATATCATTGTATTTAAAATTAACACTTTACTTTCATTATTAATTTTGCGATTATTTTTGAAATCTTATATATCTCGAAAAGTTTTTATTGAATGCACTTATTTGACTATTATTTTTCCGAATGACTTGAGATCTTCGATTTTAAGTATTCTTGTATATGTAATATTTAATTTAATACCTGCTGCCAATGTTATAAAACGTTTTGATTTGTTTTGGTGAAGACGAACATTTTTTAAAATATTTTTATTTACATTTTATGTACGGTGTTGTTTTCTTACATATTTATGCAGCCTAAATCATAAGATGCGCCCTGTAATCATCTTGAATAGTTGGACCCTCTGAAAGTATTTTGTTCAAAAACGTTGCATTTCTAATTTTTCAACTTTTTCATCACATATAACGTACAGTTTTATTATGTGTGTGAGAGATAAAATGCATCACGGTATCTTCTTTAATTGCAGATACAGACCAGAGAATATATAATCAGAATTAACACTAAAACAATCGTTTTTTAAATTACGAGTATTTTTAAACCTACTAATTAGGATATTTAAACGTTTTAATTAATTTATCTCCTATACGATGGGTTCTCAGTTTTATTTTGTCGCTTTTTAACGGTAATATATTTGCCATTTTTATCACGAGTTACGCGTTTTTCACAATTGTTATTTCATAGATCAAAACCTTTGAGAAGGACATACTTTAATTTCTCAGAACAATAAAATATGATCGCGTAATTGTAAAAAATTACATGTTTCATTTGTGTTTGTATTTATATTTGATTACAATTTGCAATAGTTTAACCAAATAAGATTCTTGCAGGTGAAAATTATTGCTGTTTTGCGATAAATTAATTTGTTCTACCACAAAAAAAAATAAATAAAATAAAATAATTTGGTTAAGATGGACAAATCGATAAGAGCAGATTTATAAAATTTATACATTGTTCGCAAATTTTTAGATTTTTTCTTGATATCGTTTCTGAAGATATTAGCTCGCTTATAGTAGGAACAATTAAAAAATCAGTAGTAGGATAAATATTTGTTAAATTCTATATTATTAAGTCAACCATTTTTATTACTTATAGCCCTATAACTTGTAATTTAACATTGTTAAGACTTACCTGAATGATTCACTGATGTTCTGCATACATACTACATGCTGTGAAATGAATTTTTAACTGCAAACTTTCGTATATATCTGCTTAATAAACATTTTGAATTTAGTTGTCATAGATATTTTGTTTAAACAACTTCGTTTGTTTCATATACATGTATATGTGTATATATATATTCATATTGTTTCTATTGAGAAACGATATTAATAATTGTTTATTTATTTATTTAAATGTAATAACCAATAAAATTATTTTGTAGAGAGTATGAGATTAATAGATAAAACTATATATTTTGATTGAATACATTTTTCTTTTTAAAATATAAATAATTTTCTGTTAACATATAGACTGTATATACCATGTACAATAATAATCGATATCTTAAAACTATTTTGTTGTTTTTTACATTTACATTTACTTTGCGATTGTTAATAATTGTATTGTTCCATTTTTTAGTGCGAAATTTAAAAAATAAAAATGATCTTTCAATTTTAACATCTAGTTATCTTTTTAATGAAGGTGTTTCTTCGTGATAATAAAATAAAATTTAATACGATTTTTTATATAAAACACATTTATTTCTTTGAGATTTTAAGCATTTTATTCAAAAAGTAGCTTCCTGTACAGCTTCAAATGTTTTTTTATTGAATTTTTTACGGAACAAGTTACTGGTCCAGGTAGATGGAACAATTAGGACGTATAAATGTGAGAAATTATTGATTTTTTTTCTATTTTTATAATTAAAATGTTTTTTTTAAGTTATTTTTTTTAAATTGCTTTTGACTCATAATTTTTCACCTTTATTCTCTTCTTTTTTAGCGTCATAGTCCATATTCGATGGAACAACTTCCACTCGAAATAATGTGTATTTTTTATTTATTTTTACGAATAATTTTCATTGATTTCGAACGAAAAAGAGTTGTTATAAATTATCAATAACATATCAATAATCATCAAATAATAATATTTTTGGTATTTTAATTTCTCTAGTGAATCAAAACATTAAAAAAAAACTGGCCTTTCTTCGATAAAAATACGATTTCAACCGAGCAACTCGAAATATAGTTTCTTGAAAAAAATAGCTATTTCATCCTTTTTCACTGTACTAAATAATTTTGAATAAATCTATAAAAGTTTTTCTCGTGTTTTCCGTTATAAAGAAACCTCATTTTCCAGCCAAGAATGCAAATTCCTATTTTTCCCGATTAGCCATCGTGTGCTGCCCTCGAAACACACCCTTTTCCCAAAGGGTGGTTGCTTAATCAGTGGGGGTACGCGTGCACATGCAATGCGCCTATTGGTCTCGGTAATTGGGCATCAAGGCAATATATGTTTATTTCAATCAATCAAAGTATTATTATTATCGCCCATGGTGAACATAGAAATTAATAGGTGTAAGTGCGCATTTTTTTATCTTTCTTTTCATCGAATAGAAGAAATATATAGCTTTTATTTATCATTTAAGTCACTTTAACAGTGAGAATATAATATCTAAAGTTAAGAATATATAATTGTTAAATTATATATTCTTAACAATTAGATTTGAAGCACCTTTCATCTTGTTTATTTAAAGTTTACTTAATTTGAAATCTTTACATTTATTATTATTGAACCTTAAACCTACCTGACTGTCTGTAAATATCATACAGGTATACAATGTAATTTAGTTTTAATCTACGTTAGTTTTTTCATAATTTTGTCTCAGTCTGGAATAAACTCTTCGTGTGTAAACTGCTTTCTCTGTACATATTGTGAATAAACTTACTTACTTATAATTTCACCTTGTTTTTTATATTCACTTTTCATTTATAATAAGGAGAGTTTTAAAGGTAAAACACAAGAATTTTGATATTCATTCAATCAAACCAAAGGCAGACGTTTAATCTTTCCGATTGAATAACATCATAGGAAGCAAGTATTCGAGTGAATCAATTACTTATTAGTCAAAGAGCGCCGATGTGAATAAAATGAATACTAATACCTCGTAAGAGTCGCATGTAGAAATCAGCAAAATAATAATAGAATAGTTTATCGTTTCTACAATCTTTTATCAGATGACACGCAGATTTTCGTGAGGGATCAACCCCAGGAATAAATAACATCAGTAATCGAATGATAGAAAAAAAGAGAGAAAGCCAAATACAGCTATTGTTAAACTTTTTCTACCAAAACATTTATATATAATTGAACCCTATTTTTACTTTTTTTCCAAGTTATTTTCATATAAGATAAAAGATGTATTTGTAAAAATTATCAGAGATTATTTAAGTTGATAAATAAAATTTTTACCTACTCTTGTAATATGTTTGTATAAAACAAATTCTTTAGTTGATTAACAATATATTTTTTACGTGCATTATAAAATTATTTATAATTTTAAAAGATTGATAGTTTAATGTTTATTTATAGAGTTTTTTATTAAGAATTTATAAAATCGAATTTATTAAATTTATTTATAAATCTCAAAGTAAAGTTAATATTTACTATTAAGATAAATAATTTTTATGGAATTCTATATTCTTTGTTAACAGACATTTTTATTAGATTATGTTAAATTCTTTGTTATATCTTAAATATTTTGAATATTTACTCTTTAACAATTATAAAAACAAATAAACATTTTTTTCTAATTTTTTAATTGATCTCCAAGCGTTTTTGAACAATTCAATGCAGTTAATTTATGATTTTCAATTATTTTTGCTCCCAACCCTCGATATTTTTATGTTTCAAAAATCCTTTATAAATGACATAAAATTGTCCACTTTTCATCGACGATCATATCAGAAATTTAAGAAATTAAAATTAATACACGAGTAATATCTTAAATATTATTTCAAACTATTTAAGCCATATTCAAAAATGAAAAACTATCTCTCTGTAGGTTATAAAAATAAAATGAAAAATTTTTATAATCAGTGTAAAATATTAAAAATTGAGCTGACTTTATTTTTAACCGCGCTTTTAATACATATAAAATGTGTGAAAGCTATTATGAGAGAAAGATACAAAGAGAGAAAGAGAGAGAGAGAGAGAGAGAGAGAGAGAGAGAGAGAGAGAGAGAGAGATGCACATAAATAAAAATAAGTACGAGATGAAGATATTCTTAACGCAATATTTTCTCAAGAATTATTAATCATTTATTAGTCATTTACTCGAAATCGTAACTTGTAACCATAACATTATCTAGTTTTTTCAAATTACAAAGGTAGTCAGCGATATTTGCATTTTTTATATCAAACTCTCTAAATTTTAATAGAATTGAAGATCGATTGAATTTTGACGGTGACAGTTATATTTATATAAAAATGAAAAAACTAGAATTGAATATAAGAATCTCCAAAAAAAATTTATAAACAGAATAATATAATTTCTATTTGATAAATTAATAATTCTTAATATTATATAAAATATATATTATATTCATATTATACTACAATGATGGCGATAAATTAATGAAATTAAGAAATCTTAAAAATTTCAAGTAGTATAAAATAATTTTTTCTTGTCAGTATATTTTGGTTAATTTTTAATCTTAGTAAAATATTATATTCGTTCGTTTAAAAACTTTAATTAGCATTATTGAAATAATTAATTCACGTAGAGATCATTAATTCTATATAGTTTTTTATTTTTGAATGCATATTAAACATAAAAATGATTTCAAACGAAAGTTACAATTATCTTTGTTTTATTAGAGCGGTACAACTTTTTTGCTTTTAGTTGTTACTCGATATTCATAAGGACAAGTTTCGAAATTTTGATAGTAAAATTTAGTTGTTGGACAACTCCATCCCTTACAAAAATTTAAAAATAAAATTTTCTTAATTAGTTCACGATTATTTACAAAAATGAGATGAATCCACAAAACTACCTTTAATTTGAATTCCAAAACTATGTTGAAAGGAATTGTACCGCTATTTATTTATCTAAGATTCCGTTATAAAATATTTCCGAATATACTTTTAGCAATATAATTGTACAATTCCTCTCATCTCCATGTAATTCCGGACACCCGGTTGGTAAGGCAGGTTATCGTTGGGGGTCGTTCGGTGGAGATGAAAGGGGCGATACAAGGCGTCGGCCATATGGTCGGGATCGAGACAGCTGCGTCCATCTCTTTATTTACAAGGGATGGAGGAGGCCTGGCGTCTGCGATGATGCAACGCGACGCCACCCGGGGGAGTTAATTTCGGAGGTGCACGGAATCCTCGCTTCCGGTGTGGCGCTTCCTCGAAGGGCACAACCTTCCGAATAATCTGGAGTTGATGCTCCGTCGTTGTTAATAGAAATTAATTCCCAGGATAATTGGAATATTTATCGAGGCGTTCGTTGCACTTTGGTGATTGATTTCGAATTGCTAGCGATATCCTTGAAACTCCAAATATTTACATTCTATCTCTTTATACAGAACTGGTTTGAAAAATAATACTCTGAAAAAAGCATTTGTTTTTTATTTTCATCTTAAGTATTTTTTATGGACGAGCAAGAATTTCAAGTTTATGAAGTAGCGATTTAACGCTTTTTGCATTATCTATATGTCCAAAGTTTGTATTCATCTAATCTTTATATTAAGAATTTGCAGGCCCCATAGTTTCAACATATTTTAGTTAAACACAAATTTGTTCGCTGGAACACTGCATGTATTTTGTTCACGAGGCCAAGTTATTAAATAAAGTAGCCTGTCAATTCGCTAAGATAATAAGAAAAGGAGCACATGCCTCGCTAAAAGTATTAATTTATTTGTAAACCAGTCCCTTAAGTTATAATAGTTTTTCAAATTGGATTTCAATCGATAACATTAATTCCGAGGAAAGAATCGAATTTTTCAGAGAATAATATTAGTCATCGATAAACGCTTGAAATTAAATCGCGCGCGCCTTGTTTCCAGGTGCCGATCCGAAGTATAGGTGCTGTCCAGAACTACCGGTGACGAGAAAATTCTTTAATAATAAGTATTGAGAAAATTCTTTAATAACAAGTATTGAGAAATTTATCGGTGATCGTTCGATTGCTTTTCTCAGAGGATTAGGATCTTCATGAGAGGGGGGGTGTAGGCACAGCCACAATCGTAAAAAAGCGCACGTGTCAGTCCCTGATGTGCGTATGACTTTATTATTATAATTTTTCACCTTGTGAGCTTTTAATCTCGATTATATGATTAAGTAATATTCCTCTAATTACAAACATTTCTTTTTTTTAAGCCTTCATAAATTCTTACGTGAATTAGAAGTGATATTCTGTTCTGAACTAAATTCATTTGATGCTTTTTATGCAACACATGAAAAATATTAATTTTAAATACCCTATACATTTGATATATTTTAATAATACGCTAGAATATTGGAAAAATTTTAAATTACTTTTAAATGATGTGGATTGTACTAAAGTTTGGTGTAAATTAGATCTTTAAACAAATTTTTAACTGGGTAAAAAATATTTTATTTTTAGAAATATATGTACTATTATTTGGAATAAATTTTACTGAAAAACTAAAATTTAATATAAATATTTTTTACAATAAGAATATATTTATTTTATTCAAAGTAATACATGGTCCATCTGTAAGTATGGAGGGTTTTTTTTTTTAAAGCCGTTATTTATCGTCGTGATTTCGGCGAGTTTTTTTTACTTGTCCCTTTTATTTGCATTCATAAAAAAATGTTTTTTAGTTTTGTAACATATAGCCACTATTGGAACAATTGTACGCGTTAAAAATTTGTTTGTAACTTGATAAAATGCTAAAATGCTATAGAGACTTGTAAATGTTAAAAAAGTCTTTGAAGATAGAATTACGTGATAATTGCAATTAAAAAAAATTGCATAAGGCTTTCAAGAAGCTTACTGATGAGCTCTTTTTTCAGTAACCAAAAGCACCCGAATCAATTTTAACGACTAAAGTGTGTACAAAATTTTGAATTCAAACCATCGTTTAAGTATCAGAATAATCGATGAGACCCTGAATTTACCAAAAATTGCATTCAGTTATAGTTAAATACTTTTTTATTACATTTAATAATTTTTAAAAAATCTCTACAGTACTTTTACGAAGCTATAAATCAAAATTTTACGGTATAGCGATACCCAGTAGTCACTCTATCACAGCGTATCACAACATTGAAAAACATCCTTCGCGGCAATACAAATCCTGCCGCTTCAAATGATCGAAAAATAAAAAGAAGGGAACAAAAAAACTCGCCTGTAGATTTTTCAACCTTCCCGAAATCGCTACGATACATAACAACTTCAAAAATAATCCTCCATACTTTCAGATGGACCATGTATTACTTTGAATAAAACAGGTCATTTTTTTTTTTAAATTAAAAGTAAATCGAATAATGATCCTCAGAGGGTTAGTTTATTTTATTTTGAGTAATGAATTAGCACCAAAAATAGAATGAAAATCGTTGAAGAGAACTGCGTTGATAACAAAAGTGATTATAATCGAAACCAAGATAATTAGACATTTTGAAAGAGATTAAAATGATCCATAAATTAATTTTCGCCTTTAAACTAATTTGATAAAAAAAATGTTCTAAATTTAAGTTTGATGTTTGTACAATAATGTAGTTGTAATGGTAATTTAAATAATAATAAAGTAATAAAATAGAAATAAAATTAGTAGCTATAAAAAATACTTTAAAAAAAATATACAAATAAACATACATGGACTGTGATTTATTTTTTACATATTTGAAGGGTATGATACAAAACAGCGTATGGGTTATTTATGTACAGGCCAATAACACTAACAGTGACCGCTGTCAATCAAATTTGAAGTATAGTTTCATAGGCTGAGTACGTTATAATAGGAGAAATGGCATTGGACCGATCATGATCATACTCCCCTTGCTTGCTAGTGAAAAATTCAAACAAATAATATCAGTCGACATATCGCGATTAAAAAAATAAAAGCACATCGGAAACAATAAGGAACGTCAGTTGTTTGTTCCCTCTCGATTGGTCCTTTGTGTTATTGTTCCAGTCCCTACCTTTGTGCATGAGGTAAGCATGCATCAGATAGGGCCCCTGCTTTTCTAATAAAAAGCTGATGGTGCCACGTGATAAGACCCGCGCTGGACTCAAACAAATCTACGTAAGTTTTCTCTCTGGGTTCGAAGGGCTCAGTAATTTCACGGAAAAAAAATTTTCCTTATCTATACTACAAATTTATAATTTACTCTGAGCTTTCTACAAATTGCACAGTTCAGAACTTATCTTTGGGTTTGAGGTAGACTTGGGTCGGGAGTTTGAGTCTAATTGAATTTAAACTAGATTTGCTTCGGTTACTTTTTGTGACGTTAATAGTGGTCTTACAATTCCTGACACAATTTAAAGGGTTTACAGTGTTAAGATTCATTTGGTACGATAAATTACTGAAAAATAAAATATCAACAATTTTCATTAATCACAATATTGTGCAAGGGTTTGAATTAGGAAGTTTAAGTTATCACTGCAATTGCAAATTCCCGAGTAAACATTATTATAATATTTTATTTGTAAATTCAAATATTACATTTGAACAGATATGTTTCACTAATGATCCCAATTCTATGATGAAAATATCTATCTGCAATAGATTGAGGCGTAGATGAGTCATTGCTCAGTCCAACGCAAAATCCGGTGATTTGCTATGTTACATTTATTTGCGTGAAAAACTAGTTAATCCTCGAATGAGATATATTTTTTGATTTGAAATTTCAATTGATGTAATTAATATTTTAGAATTTCAATTATAACGGGATTAGCTATACTATTCAGATAATATAAATAATAATATATATTTTTATTTTTTAGAATATGAATGTGCGACTTGAATTCTTATCAAATAACCATATTTCATTCAGTATACATTTTTTATTTTTTACCTTACGTTAAAAAAATTGTCTACAAAAATTTTTTAAATAAATATTATACAATATAATCATAATACTTAAAGATAAAAAAATTAATAGCCTAAATATTTCATTTGATATACATGTTTAAATCTTAAGAAACCTATAACCTAAGGCTAATATAATATAAAATAATATAAGGTCACTTCCAACGGTTGAATGATACTTATCCTTGTGATTTCATCGATTTTGACATTTTTCATACAAATACAGAGTGATGTATCGATTTTAAATTAACAAGAAATATGTTCGTATTCAAGTTCTATTAACAAAAAAGTTAATAAGTTATTTATGTGATAAATCGTCTTAAGTGTTTGAATAGTTTCAAATTGCATTCATCACTTTTTTTTTAAAAAAAAATCGAATGCACCCGTTGCAATCGATTATTCAAACTTGTTGAATAATATTAGATATTGAGCAAACAAAGTTCTATAAATTTGAGTAAAAATACCTGAAAAATGAAGAAAATAATAATGAATATTAGCAATAATGACAGTATCAAGGACAAAAAAAATGCTGCAGCAGTATTTTTATTTTTATTCTCATTTTAATGCGTACATATGATTTTCTGATTATTCTTGATGTCATGTTCTACGATTTTAATTAATTTAGAATAATTATTTTTATAATTTTTTTCATTTTATATTAAAAATGAATGATTATCAGAATATTGTTCTTTAATTGTATGTATTGTGTTAAATTAATAAATGTTTTTAAATCAATGTGCACAGAAATTTTTATTGTACCCGAGATTTGATGGATTTTTGTTGAACATATTATTCATTATAAAAATTTTTTATTTGAAATAATAAATGTAATATTTTTTATTATTACATATTATATTATATATATAGATAGATATATATATATATATGTATATAGAGGGAGAGAGAGAGAGTATTCGATACATAATTGATACCGATAAACTTAAATGATCAATGTGTAAAAATAGTTTGATTTTAAAAATAATTCGTTTGAAGAAGTTAGCATTGGCAATAAAGAGAAAATTTTTATAACATTTACTTGGCATGAATTTTACAGTATACCCTCTTGATAAAAAAAAAAAAAATTGTAACATTTTATCAGATATTATTTCCAAGGTACATATTTATTATTTTCTGGGAAATCCATTTTTTTTTCTTTCATTAGTCTTTGTTTTGACTAATAAAAATTACAAAAATGAAGTTACTCAATTTTTTTATTAATTAAATAAATTAAAATCAAATAAACACACACACACGCGCGCGTGAATATTACATTATATTTTAATGTCGACTTTGTTTACATCTACAATGCGTTTATGAAAAATGCTTTTTCAATACATTATGCTTTTAATTTTTAATTAAATAATTTATTTTTAAAATTTATGCTGTTAATCACTTTGATCGTCGCTGGAATTTCACCTGTTATTTTAATCAAATAATGATGAATAATGTTTGTATAATTTAAGATTTTAAATATAATTTTTATGAAAACTAAAAATAAATTGTAAAAATCGAGTTGAAAGAAATGTTATCCCGAATTACATATTTTAAATAAATAATAATTACTTATTGAATGTTTCGAGCGTGTTGAACTTTTAAGTAGAAAATATTTAAAAACCAAATGATTGTTTTAAATTTAAGTGATAACATTTTAATCGATCTAAAGCATCTTTTAAGCCTGTTCTTCCTTATTTTTATAGACTTGAATATATTATGTTGAAGGATAAAAAGAACATTTTTATAATATAAATGCATTTCATGCATTAAATTATAATTACCGATAAAATCATTGAATTATAATTCTGTAATTCAACTATTTTAAATAAATCAAAAAAAAAAAAAAAAATTAATACAATTCAATTGTATTTTTAAATAATCGTTTCTATACCGATGGAATATATATAATAAAACAACAATAACGAAAACGATTATATTTATATATTTTATGTGTTTAATACATATAAATATTATATATCGCGGTACATATTTCAGTACAATAGTAAATTACATTATAAAATTCGCCAACATGATTTTGTAAAGTAGACAACGTATTTTAAAATATCTTAAATTCATTTTGTTTTATAAAATTTATAATTTATTTTAAATTATGTAAAATGATGTATAATTTTTACATAGTATATATAAATATCTTAAATATAAAAATATGGTTTAAATTTATAAGTGAATTTTTTATCTAGATATTTCATTAGCTTATTTAAGTATATTAATTTTAACCCTTCGTACGGGTGTTTCAGTAATTACTTTAATATCATTTTTTCCCATGAATTCAAACACCAAAATCATTTAAAAGATTTCCAAAAATAATTTATTCACTCAATAGAATTAATTAAAGAAATTTTTCAAGCTTTACATTTAAATAAAATCTTACTATTATAGTATTAAAACTATAATAAAATAAAGAAGCATTCTTTTGAGTTTTTTTTTTAAATAAAATTGTTCTTGATATAATCCTCATGTAATGAATCAAATTCTTCGATAAAAATAGCCCAAAATAGAACAAATGAATATCCCACAAACAAAAGAAAACTACGAGCCGTTTTCTTCTCTCAAATCTAAGCGACTCCCATGAGTTGTTGACTCCAAGGGTTCCTTCCTTAGGTATAAATATTTTCCGGGACAATGATAATGGACGATACGGGCGGAAGTTCTGACGCACAATCAGATGACTTCCGGACACGCGACGCACCCACAATTAATTCATTATAGTTTGAACTTTCTCCCTCTCCCTCTCTCTTCAGAATACCAGACCCTTCAGCTTCCTTCAAAGAATGATGCTGTTCAATCATTTTTTTTTATCGTTTAATTGATGCACATGATCTATTGCTTAATGGATATTATTTTAAATCGTTGCACACACACATATATATGTATATATATAATTTTAATATTATTTTTTTAAAAGACTCTACATGTGTTATTATTATAAATTGTAAAAAAAAAAAAAAAAATAAAAAATTTTTATAATACTTGCTACAATAAAATAAGCTTTATTTTTTTTTCATATCGAAATTAATTTTTATTATGATTTGGTAATATAAAAAATTGTGATTATCCTCATAACAATTTTAATGTTTAAAAAATTTCATTACTTTGTTTGAATTCAAGTTTTGTGAAGCTACGTAAAAATTACTCATTAATCTCAAATTTGTCTATTATATAATACCACGTTTTATTCTTGATTTATCTCTAAACCACTCTTAATTATCAAAACTTTATTTAGAGGATAAAATGTAATGTCCCATAGGTTATATTGTAAATTTTAAAAACAAATACATGATTTTCTATACTTGCAAATAAACATGTAGTATACAAATAAAATGAAATTACATGCTTTGATAACTTTTATAAATAATACTGATGTAGTACTGAATAATTAAGTAACTTGTACATTTTTAATATTTTAATTTAAAAATATCAAATTAAGAATATTTTTCGACTTTAGAAGTTTATAAAATAAAAAAAATTTCTGTATATTTATTTTTATTAGATGTTTTTTTTATTAATCAATATTCACTATTTTTCTAGTAATTATTATAAACATATATCGAATTAAATTTTATATAATTAAAGAATTAAATAATTGTTTAAATATTATTTTAATAGATTTTTAATAGTATTTTGAACTTGAAGTAAAAAGTTATATTACATTTCAAACAATTTTTATATTTATAGTTTTATCGTTATTTTTTCCATAAATGTTTATTTTAAATTGTGTTAAAGAAAATTGAAAGTTCATCGTCGCGCTTCGAATTTGACAACTACAATTATTTTTTATGTGTTTTAGTACAAAGAGAAACTAAAATTTAAAGCTATCAAAATAATATTAATTTAATATTTCTAATTCACCCAAAAGGAATTTTCTGAGTAAACTATAATAAAGAAAAAAGAAAAAAAAAAGAGTATCGTTTAATCGTTCTTAATACGATTCTTCACAATTTTTAGGATGATATTTTTCATTACACACAGAAAATATGTAATCCTTTTTAAATTGTAACACAGACAGCCTTTGGTGGATATTCATAGTGCAAGAATTCTTAATCGAAATGCGTGTGTATCTCTTTTCTTGGTCTTGTTTTATTTCTAAAGGACGTTAAGAGGATGTTGCTGGAAAGCGTGACTTTTGCATAAAAATGGAAAAGGTGACGCACCCGTGTCACGTGGGCTAGTACTCAAATTTATCGCGACACGTGACTTACAATTAACCGTCATTGTCTTCACTGAAAAATATTATCCTACCCTTACCGTTGGGTTCGTCTCTGGGGTCTCTGCAACCGATACGAGCGCACTCTAGCGTCGCTTTGGATAATTGGCTCGTGGGAGATTGATTTAACTTCATGTGGAACTTTATCGTGGTCTTGCTCCAGTTACATCGGATAGTCGTTGAATGCTTTTTTCTGTAAACGTTGAAAGCAGTTATTTATTTCAGGGGCGTTAAAGAGTGAAAGTGGTTGAAGCATTTCAGAAAAATCTATTATTGAAATTCTGTAGATAGTGATGTGGATAGATAAAATGTAATGTTATTGTTTTCTTTTTTAATTATGGGTTGTTGATTCACGATATTATCGAGCATGTGTCACCATATATATATTCATTTTGTGAAAACGCAGTTTATTGGTTAATTTACAAAAAACAGATGCATTACACTTGACTCACCAGAAATAAACAAATAATTGCTTTATTAATATTTAAATATTAACTCTGTTATTATTAAGTTGAAAATATGCAAAATTGAAATAAAATGTGTAAAAATTAATGTAAAATATTCGAGCAATATCTCTGAATATATAATTTATAAGTCAATAATATATCAATTTAATTAAATTAAATTGTATTGCGACTGATTTAAAGAAGTAAATAGTGTTAAATATCTTACATTTTATTAAAAATCTTTATATTTATCTATATCACATTAAAAAATTTTCTTGTATATTTATTTCCAAATAATATGTTCATAATTTAATGTCTGCGGGATATAAATTATATTAGCCACGTAAATTAATTTTTTTACAAGGATGTCTCCTGAAAAACAGAAAAAATTTTAATCAATTTACACATTTTTTAAAAATAAATAATAATTTGCATTAATTTCATCTTTATGTTTTTATTAATTATTTATTGAAATTTTATTCTTCAATCAGTTTTTATGATAAATAAATAAAATCAATAATATCAACTTTCTGATTTTTATCATATCTTAACGAAAAATAACCAAAATATCCTTAAAATTTTATTTATTAACGCGTATATTTAAATATTCTTAAAATATAAAAATAAAAAACGTATTATATTCAACCGTATTTATTACAGAACTAAAGTGAATTATTTACCCATGATCTAAGGTTTAATCGTGGTATTATTAATAATTTAAAGCACTAAAAATTCACATGATTAAAGTAACGAAAACAAATATGGAACCACGTGGCTCGAAACGCAAGACGTCGTTCATCTACAGATTGTGACTGTTCATTTCAGAAAAAAATACAATAAGTGCAGCTTTAATTTGAAGTTTTAGCCGGAACGAAGCTTCTACCGCAGGCGACGGTCAAAAAGTCAACAGTATATAGGGGTTGAATCGGTGACGCGTGCCCCGGGGTTCGGATGGCATACGACGTGCGCCCCGTCACAATCGATATGTACATCCTAGGTTTATCGTGAGTCCGGGTCTCGGGGCCGCTGTTGACAAATGACGCCTGTGGCACGCGACGCCTAATTTACCGACACCATGACGTCACGTGTCAAAGTTGTAGCCACATTTGTGCTGCCTTTGTGCAGGGGGGGGGCACTTCCGTCTTTAGCGAGGTGTTCATGGTGTGCGACTAAAAAGGTTGGATACAATGATTTCGTTGTGGGAGCAAAGTGAGCTGGACAAAGTTACACTTGTATTATTAACAGCATTTTAATGGATTGCACTTAAATTGGTCATTTGGGAATAAAAAACGTTGAAAAACGTAAATTTGCACGATTCTTATGATTATGGCTCTTTCGTGTTGACGTCGATGTAAAAAAAGTCGATTCATTTCTCGAGAAACTCGTTGGGAAGAAAAATGAAGAAAAATTCTACCACAAAAGGTGTTTCTCCCTGCGGTATCACTTTCGAAGTATGTATATTCTTTTTGAATAATTAGTTGATCATAATAGATATAGCCTATTAATATTTTCGTGATTCGCATTCATAATATGTGGCAAAAATCATTGCAAACATGTTGGAGAAGTGTCGAGGACAGATTTAAAACCGATTTGTTATAAAAAAGATGGTAAATGAGGTTCATTTTTTTTAAAAAGAGGTTACACATTGAAAATGCAGAGAATGTATTGGAATTCAATTTGTGAGATCAATGGTTAAAAGAATATTTTTCGTGAAGTGAAACAGTGAAAAAGTAATAAATGATCCATTGGTTTAGGACATGTACATATTTCAAAACGTTGTTGGTCAATTCAAGAATTGGTGCTTTTCACTTTACTGGTTATGCGCGAGTATAATTTAATTCAAATTAATAAAATAATTTTTTTAAATGTTAATGACATAATACTCTACATGTATTCAAAATGAGCAAATTAAACCAAAAATTAAATGTAAAGTTTTTATAAATTCATGTCCTAGAGTGAATAAAAATTTTAATACAAATAGTTTTTCTTTCTCATAAAAAATATACTTACAATCATGTCCTAATGAACATTGTGTTTCATGTGTAAGAAAGTTACCCTTTAAGTTTTAAAAATTATCAACATCACATTTATCTTCCCATACACCACCAAGAGACTCTAATAGAGAAAAGAGAGAACTCACGTGTCCCTTTCTTCCGAGGAAGATAATCACGATTCCGCACATTTTCCTCATCGGCCCAGGACTCGGAGATCAATGACTCGTTCTATCTTTTCAGGTCGTCTCCTTTCTTCCTCCCTCGACCCAAGGAACTTCCTCCCAGTAGCCCAAGCTTATGTTTTCTCGGATTTTCGGATTCGATAATCGATGCAGATCTCTGACTGATTCGTATTAATCTACTTTTGTTCTCTAATGGCACTGAGTTCTAACCGCGTCTTAAGGCTTCGAGATATTTTTTTTAAGCTCGTAATATCGTTTTACATAACTGAAGCTACGATTCTTCTTGGTTTATTACAAAGTTATTATTATTTCCGAGTGATTCTTACCTTCAATTGAGTAATTATGTAATATAATACTATAAATAAAGAAAATCTTTCCAAATATCATTTCACAAATTAGTGAACTTTGTATTTGCCAAAATTTTCTAAATAAATATAGTGTTTGGTCATTGTATTTAGTGACTTAATTTATTACAATAAGAATTTTAATAATAATATAACTGCAAAACCTGTTGCAGTTAGATTAGAGAACTGTACCTGTATATTTACGGTATTATATTTTCTTCATTATGTCGAAAATTATGGTGTACATTTTCTTTTAATGCAAAAGAGAAAGACAGTTGCTTTTTTAGTTTTAAATTCATTTTTAATGATTAATTTTATTACAATCTAACGTTAAAATTTACAAATTATACGTACTCATCGATATTTGTCATTGATTATTCACTTAGATTTGTCAATAATTACAGTAATTACAACAATAACAATTAATAAATATATTTTTGAATAATCATATCTCATTAATTATAATTATTCTTAAATTAAATAACATTCTTATTTGGAATATAATATAATTTGTTATATACAAAATTTATTAAAGACAAATTTATATTACGATTTTTCGTATAAAAAATTTGGTTTCGACAACTTTTTAATATGAATAAATTATCTTATATAATCTAAATATATATCAAATATGGAGTCTTCTCTTTTAAATAATTTTAAATGCAATTTTTCTTATTAATTATTGTAATCAACCTATTCTCTTTAAAAAAAATTTATATTTAGTAAAATAATTTAATTGACTGAGAAAAATGTCATTCTTGAATATTAACGCAAGTGATAAAAAATATTAAATAATTTTTCAATAGGAATTACACGTTAAATTTATTGAAAGAATTTGTCATTGGTACATGACAAATTGTTAATATCGTTCAAGCACAGTAGTTTTCTTAATTTTCGAAATTTGGTATACTATTTTTATTTTATACGTCAACTATTTTCAGTTAAAAAATATTAGTTCTTATCAGAAAATGCATTTAAATTTCTTTAAAATTTCCTTAATTTATTTAAATAAAATGCATAAAATAATGTAATTTTAAATAAATATACGTGGACACACCTTAATTGGTGTAAGACGATTTAATAAAAATTGTCGCATATAAAATTGTTGAAGCTTTTACAACTTAAAATGCATTTTTTGGAAATATAAACTTTACGAGCACTAAAAATGAATTATAAGATAAACAACTTATGAGTTATAAACAAATGTGATATATAATGTAAATGTAACGTTTCTATATTTCAAATCATTTTATTATTATTAAAATACAATATTCAATTCTGATCATGTAGCTTGAAATAATATTATACTTGAAAAAAATTTAATTGAAATGAAAAGGAGTATTTTAGCGTTTTAAAGGAAAATGTATAAAATAATAAATATTATATTAATAATTTAATATTGAATAAAACAAACTTTTTTTCTATTTATTCAATGCTTTTTATTATGAAATTCATTGATTATAGTTATTTATGAATATTATAAATAATTATTAATTACTGTATATAACTAATTATAGACATGTAAGTAAATTAATATGAATTTTAATTTTCAAGTTTATACATAAAATCTTAATTTGACTCAAAATTAAATTAATTTTAATTTACAAATTTATAAACAAAATCTTAATTTTTCTTAAATTTAAAATTTCATATTTAATAGTATTAATAAATTTCACAATCAATCATTATAATTCGAAAAATATCAATAATTTAAAAAATAATTATATCAATATATTAAATAAATAGTTATTTTAATAAAAAATAGTATTCATTCATAATACTAAAATAAACTGTATAAATCGGTGGAATATACAATCTGTATAGACTTACTTCCGTAGAGAGAACTAATGAAATACTGAAGAAGAACCTTTTATTTAGTGCGTGTTCGTTAACCAAATATAGATACTGTAATAAAAACTCAGTAGAATGGGAATGAGTAAAATAGACGTGACTTTTTAATTTGTATATTATTGGCGAATCTTACCATCGTTTCTCGATGATAACATACACTTCATCATCTGTTCGATCCATACCTTTCTATGAAATATTTCAATTTTACTTTATTAATCGGTTTAGTAAGCAAATCCACCAACAATGTTTTTGTTGGGCAGTATTGAAAATTTATAAGTTGATTTTCTTTTAAGCTCTTTACAAAATTAAATTTTGTATCAATAAGTTTTGTATGTTGGTTGAATTTGTTATTATTTTGTCACTTTAAAGCATCTCAGCTCTATTTTCGCTTCAGTCTATTCAATTAAAGTTTGATTTTATTTAAATCGACTTAAAATCTTTACATTACCAGCAATATCTAGTCATTATTAATGCATATATATATACACAAGTATATGTATATTTAATTATATATATAAATTTATAATTAATTAATTGATATTTATTATTTTTATTAATATCTGGTTTTGTGTTTATAATTAGTTATAATATTGCACTAATTAACTGTTGATATTTTTCATGATTTCCCATTGATTTAGATTGATGTTCAATTTTTGTATTCATTGATCGCATTTGTCTTTCTATTGTGTCTTTTAAACTAAATTTTAGTAGAATTTTCTCTATATATTTCTTCTGTTTTATACATAAAAATCTTTATTATTTTTTTCGTATTTCGATAACAAGATGCTGCTGTAAACAATCCGATTCTGATGTAAGATTGAAATTTTTTCTTAAAATATTTTTTTTATCTTTTACAATTAAAAATTCATTTTCATGTGCAATAATTTATATTATTTTGTCATTTTGATTTTTTTTTTAGAGACTTGAATCCACTGCAATTTAACTGAAATTGTAGTTGAATTAAACATTTAGTTTTTGCTTTGCTGTTTGTGTGAGTTTATACAGCTTCTTTTTTAATTTGTATACCAATTTTTCTTTTTCCTTAATTTCGTAGCCGTTTGATTCTCATGTAGATTTATTTTTTCAAGTTTTATTTAAGAAATATGATTTTGCATTAAAATGCATTACATGCTTACTCTCCATGTCTGCTGTTGTCAGTAATAATTTAAATGTAGTGTAAATTGTTGAATTCAAAGATAGGATTTTTGGACTCAGAGAAGAATTACTCCTTAAATCTCGGCAAGATAAACAACTTTTTATTAAAAACTTTATAACTTTATACTTACAGTAAGATCGAACGACTTCTTACGACTGACTCATTTGTCGCTATACAATTAATGAATTTTCATCGAGAGCCCCTCTCTATACATCTCACTTTTCATTTGTTTTTCTCAGAACAAGCGAGGTTATAATTATTGAGTTTAATGGTTCGCGTTTTCGGATATCACAAATAATATCAACAAATTTCTACATACACACATTATTCTCATTCAATACCTAGCATAAAAAACTTTTAGCTTGTCAGCAAAAGAAAAAGCCATTACATTACATTTACATTTGCATACATGTGACTCTATATAATTGATTAATTATTTATGTGAATCGGGCCGTCTTATAAACTTCTGAAATATAAATTTCGCGCGATGGTAAGCGATGGAGAGACAAAGGGAGGGGGGGAGAGACAGATAAGCCTAAAAGCCTCTGAAATTCAATGAACTACAATGGATTTGCTGTTCACTTAACGAGGATGTAAAGCAGAGGCTCTCAGGGACCCATATTAGATTTTTTGAGGTAAATTGTATAAAAGAGGTGGATGCACGAATGTAAATGTTGTAAATGTTGTGTACAGATTTGATGGAGCTATCTTGATCTTCTTTCTTCTCGCATACATAAGGCCTGAACTTTATCTATTTCTCTCTCTCACTCATTTTTATTTTGTCTCTTCATCGCTTATGCGAAATTTATACTTTCAGAAGTTTGAAGAGCGCCCGATTCGCATAAATAATTAATCAATTATATAGAGTAACATATGTACAATTTTAAATAGAATACAATGGTTTTTTATGTCTTTGGTAATTTTTTTACACTGTATAAACTTGAACAAGAAGTTATATAATCATTTTAACAATAAACCCTGAAGCCATAACCTGTTTGAGTGAAAGATTATATAAATATATAGTTATTTTAATGAAAAACAGTGTTGATTTATACTAAATAAAAGATTAAAATAAATTGTATAAATAAATTATTACTTCCGTATAGACGAATAACGAAAAACCGAATAAAAAACTTTCATTTAGTTTATTTAACCAAATTTATTTAACATATATTATAATATATAAATGAGGCTAAATATATAATTTTAATGTTATTATTTTAATCAATATAATAATCTCAATAGATTCAATAGGTCTCAATAGCAAAAGTGAAACTTTTAGTTAAACGATAAAATATAATTTGGAAGTCTTGATCTACAGTTTTCAAAGAGAATATAATTTTTAATAACAAAATGATTTCGAATGTAATTAAAATAATTTATTGTTGAAGTATAATAGCGTAATGAGAATCAAAACATTCTCGATTTGAAAAAAAGTTCTTCCAAACAAAATAAATATAAAAAAATAATTCAAAAGGACCAAATGATTGAGACTGAATTACTCATACGTGTTGTATAGCAAAGAAAAATTCCCGTAACTTTGAAATGATAGAATAATATTGGAAAAATAATCTGCATTATAATATCACTAAAGTAGCGATGTTACTTCCCGTCTTTAGCAAACTCAATTGATATCGATGGGGAAAAAAATTTCCCACGAGAGAAAAAAGGGTAAAATGTTCTGGTCATTGTGTTTATTAAAATGGATAACATCGCAATATATAGAATTGAGTATCAAGTATATAAAACTATTTTTTTAAAAATGTTTATCTTATCATATAAAGTTTATTTTATTTTGGAGTTTTGCATTCATTTGTTATACTTCTATTCTTGTAATTTTTTAACTTAATGTTTGTATAATTTTTTATGTCACTGAAAGTATTCAAATTTTAATATTATTTATTTTATTTATTATTCGTTTAATAGAGTAAATTTAATAAATTTTGATTAAAAAAATACTTATTTGTACTTAATAATATTTTATTTATTTATAAAATTATTAATTAATAAAGCTTAAGAGTATTGTTCATCCATATTAATAATCTTTATTGGTATTTTTATCATAGTGCTTTTGGTACAATTAAATATTGAAACATTTTCAAACATTAAATTTTAATTGAAATTGAAATCTTTTTACAATTAATTATAGAATTTGTAACTTTATCATTTTTCTGTATTTTGAAGTTTAATTTGGATAAATTAAGGTGATTTACATGCATTTTATTTCAACTTTAACGTATTTCTTATAAAAATTTTTGTTTATTAAATGTGTTTTGAAATATTTATTATAATCTAGAATTAAAAATAAATTTCATGTGAAATTTTTAATATGTAAGTTATTCCGAGTTCGATATTAAATAAAAAATGTTAAAAATTTCTATTTATAACATTTTATTTAAATGTTTTTCTTGCAATTTTAGCTTCATCCAGTCTTGAATGAAAGGCCTCCCAATTTTAAGAAAATCAGACTTTGTTAACTTTTATTATTACGCGAAAATTTTTCAATTTTCATATATTAATAATTATTCGAGTTGTATAATATCGATGAACATATTCCGCTTAAAAACACATTAGTTAAGGAAAAAAATTATATAATTAGTTTTAAATTTATCCACTTCTAATTTTCTAATTGGTTTATATAAACATTTTTTTTTTTTATAATTTACAATATTTTTAGTGGCATTTTAGAAAACCAGAATTAATAATTTTTATACGATTTTTCATTTATTAGTCCAAGCATTAGAGCACTTTTTAGGTAATGAAAAATACAGCTAGTGATGCACATCAAAATTTGTAAAAAAATCAGTATTAGTATTTTCTAGAAAACCATTCACCCAATTCAGCAGCTTTTTTTAATAACAATTTCAACGAAAAAATGCATTTTTGTTTTTTGTTATGAAATGAAAAGTCTTACTTTTAACACCATAGTACCAATAAACGATTTATAGTTAATAAAATTGTGAATAAAATTCATTTTTTCATAAACCAATCGGAAAATTAGAACATGGGAAATATTCCAAAAATCGAAAATTTTTTAAATAAATTAAAACATTTGTATCTTTTTTATTTTTCAATATTTAGAACTATAGTTTTGGGAAATTAAAGTGATTGATATGCACTTAATTTGTAGAACAATTTAGCTTGATCCAATTGTTAGTTCTCGAGTAATACTAATATTAATTAAATTATGCAAAAATTTACGAAGTTATTGCCGGTTTAATGCACTTGACGATTTTAGTTTTTTTCGACAGTTTTCAAAAATATAATTATTGTATAATAAATCCTGTATCTTACATTTTGTTTAAATATATCGAATTGCATTAAATATGAAAATACACGTGACCGAAAACGGCCGAGCGCCCAAGGAGTAGGGATAAAAAGAATGGGAAAATTGTCATACATATACATAGTAATAGAAGTGAGATCCGCGTTAACTAATCCGTCGATTATTCTTCTTCCCCACACCTTATAAAATTCACGCACTTGGCCACTTTAATTTCCCAAAACTATAATTAAATCCCAAAACTTTTAATCACTTTAATTTCCCAAAACTATAGTTCTAAATATTGAAAAATAAAAAAGATACAAATGTTTTAATTTATTTAAAAAATTTTGATTTTTGGAATATTTCCCATGTTCTAATTTTCCGATTGGTTTATGAAAAAATGAATTTTATTCACAATTTTATTAACTATAAATCGTTTATTGATACTATGGTGTTAAAAGTAAAACTTCATTTTATAACAAAAAACAAAAATACATTTTTTCGTTAAAATTGTTAATAAAAAAAGCTGCTAAATTGGGTGAGTGGCATTTTAGAAAATACGAATACTGATTGTTTTAACAAATTTTGATGTGCATCACTGCTTAATATTTCTATTCAGTTATTATAATTGAAAAATAATTATTTAATGTCAGAAAACAATATGATATGAAATTGTTTTGCTTTTTTTAAATATAATAACAATAGACGCCATAAAGTTTGAGAGAAGAATGTAATTTTTTTTTAAAGTTTTAATATTTTATTATTATTGCAGGTAATCGCTGAAACTACCGATCATCATTATTTATATGTACACAAATAAAATAGAAAAATTTTAATATTAGGATAACACTATGTAGAAATATATTCTTATAAACTGTGAACAAGTTTGCTTTTTTGTAGAAAATTTTGTGTAAATTGAAATATAAAATTATTTAATTTACAAAAATTTAAATAGTAAAAATAATAAATAGTAATAATATTTTTGTATTAGTTATAAAAAAATTTGTTTACCAATCATATCAATTTAGATTTAAATTTTGTATTTAAGTAATTCAACTAAGAATTATTGAATGAAGAAAACAAAGAAAATTTTGTTCACACAATTAATATATACAAAAAAAGAGCAACTTCCCACGATTTAGGAAAATCTAACAACTCATATTTATATGACACGCGTACACCACTGAAGAAGATTAATACAACAGTAATAATTCATCAATACAAACTGGAATAATAAATTTTTTCCTCGACAGAGAAGAAAAGAAGTATAGAAAAGGAGAAATATTTTCCACGTAAGATTAATCATTAAAAAAGCAGCTCATCCTATCTCTTGATAAGTAACTTCATCTTCACGATTTTCCATTAAAAGTACACATATAAACGTATGATTTATTTGGCAGCTTTTTCCTGAGCACATCTAGTCCATAATCTTTTGGATATAAATAGACCGAGGAAATACACGGTAACGAGTCGTAACAAAATTCTGATGTCGATGAATCGACTTTTTTGTTATACAATCGAAGATTTGTGGAAGACCTGAATTCTATTAAGAATTTTGATCAAATATTTTTATGAAAAAGCAAATTATTTTTTCGTTCACTTTAAAGTGTATTTTGAAATTCATATTAAAGTGCCATAGTAAATAATTTATAGAATTGACTGCTTTTAATAGGCTTGTGAAAAAATTTTTATATATCAAAGAAAACTTTAAAATTTATAGTTTCATCTTAAACCATGAAAATTCTGAACTATTTTTCTGTATAGCAATAATGTGCGGTTATAAATTTCCTTTTTTTATGTATTATTTGATTGTTTAAGAAGATCAAAATTTGTATTATTAATAATGAACATTTCATTCTTTACAAATATTTTCATGTAACCAATACAATGTGGTATTTAAATAAAAGAAGATACTAATTATTTTTTCTTACGCGATTATTATTGTTCACATGAATTTTAATATGAAAACATTACATTATTAAAGTTATTAAATTAAAGTACCCTATTTTTAGTATCTAAGTTAATGTACTTAAAACTGCAATAAAAATAGATTGCGAATCAATTTATTCGACAAGTTTATCGTCGGTACTACGTAATATCAATTTAATGATATGTCATAGTTTGAAATAGTTCTTTGTATTGTTTAGATTTTTGTCATTTTTAGATCATAATGTAATTCATTTCTATCAATTAATTATTCAAAACATTTTTATCAATTATACAAAAAACTATTCGGGTTTAATATAATTTAAATTTTTGCGATAGTGATTTTTTTCGAAATAATTCAGGTGATATTAAATTTTATAAATATTAAAAATAAATTTAAAAAAATCATTATTGTTCATAATTCTTTGAAGTTACATTAATCTTTAAGCGAGATAAGTGATTATTTTTTAAATTGTGTAGATAGTCTCTCATAAAATAAAATCTTTTAATAAATATAAACTTTGATTAAATGCATTAGAAAATTTAAATAATTATTTCAGAAACATATTAAATAATATTATTATATGAAAATAAGGAAATTATAACAGTATAAGGTAATATTTATTATTGTTTATATTTATCATTAAAACTATATTTTATAAAGTATTTTAATTTATTAAATTTAGTATACTACAGTTATATCTTTATGTACTTTAAGATAATTTTCTAAATATAATGTTCATACATTTTTCGTTCATATTTTTCCTTATTTTCTTATTAAATATTTGAATAAGAGAAAATTTTTTATTAATGACGTTAAATTAAGAGCAAAACTGCATGTAGCTTCAATACGTATCCATTAGTTAATGATTGGCATCACAGAATTTTGAAAATCAAAAAGAACACGCCAGATTATCGTCAGCTACATTTCGAATTAGTGTTTTTGTGAATGTATTTGAACCAATTCTTAAGTTGAACATATGGTCAATTCATATAGTAGTATACTTATGTTGTATATCCAATTAATAAGTATTGAATCATAGAGTAATAATTATAATGGTGTATAGGAGGTGCTCGCATTGTTCGCATAGCCAGCGACGCAAGATAGCGAGACCTCGATGAGTGACAAGATTAAAATGCAGTTCGCGGTGAGGAGAAAGGCTAATGTGGCCAAAAGTCGTGATGCGGCAGATGTGCATGCGCTTGCCCTTTCATCTCAGGGCCGCGTGTAATTATGGATCTATAACGCAGACGCACTGTATTGATGAATATCGGGGTACCCGCTTACTTACCTTGCGCAAACCATTCAAATGCAAATGATAAAAAGATAATTCTAACGTGAAAAATATCTTGTTCTGATAGCACGTCATAAAATTTTAGAATGCATAAATAATTGCTTCTTGAATTTTCACCCAAGGAGCCAAGAAGTGCGTTGCGTTATCATTTACCGTTTTTCGAGTGCCACCTCCATTATTGGTCGAATAATGCTACTATGTTTGCTTGTGAAACCTGTTTCTTTTTTTTGCAACTCGCCTTCGATAGAAGACCTTTGTGAATTTTGACGGGCTGCTTGAATAATTTCAATGATCGTCTTTATCTTTGCTCGTAGGCTTGAGAGTGTTGGTTTTTAAGGCGAGCCTAAAGTTTAACTGGGAACTATAGGATTAGATTTGAAATTCGGTAAATCATGCGTAACGAAAATTTTCAAGTGAATGATTGTAGATAAAATGGATCTATTTTATGTAAATCTTTGTTTCTCGTTTTCTGTTAAAAGGCTGAAGATTTAATTTTCACCAGTGAATATAAATATTGTTATTTGGATATTTTATTGACTATCTGGGTAATATTTAAGATTATTTTGTTTGTTTATTAGTTTTTTTTACAGTAACAAAAAAGGCTTTTATATAATTTCTTGAAAATTCAGTAAAAATTTATTCGTGATTTGTACATTAAAGAAAATCTTATTTATCGATTTGTATTCAAAAAATGAATTTTCATCAATTTTTCTGTAATATTTTTTTAAATTTATTTTAATTAACTAAATAAATTTCATCAATTTAAAAATATAAATAAAAGTATGGGCATCGATTTTTCATCAGATTAGTGTCAAAAATTAATCTAAATTGATCATGATTGATTGGAGAATAGTAGGCGCACGATATGAGTATTAAATGCTGTAAACGAACAGTTGCAGTAGATCACAAAGTGAAGATTGTTCATAAGTTCGTTAATAGATCCTCCAGTATTGTCTTTGAAAATCCTGCAATGGTAGGTGCGTAGTGGGCACCTGCACCATATTTCAGGACACTTGTCACCTGATTAAAAAAACCTTCCCCTTGGCTATTTGGCTTGGACCAGGGGTAAGGTCCTTTTCATCCTGGGAAACTGTGATCCGATTGAAATCACATTATTTACTGCTCACTCGCTTTCTCTCCGTTCCATCAATAAACAGAAACTGTATGCACATGTAGAGAACCGAATTACCAACTCCTTATGTTGGTCTATGTTTTTAAATTTCCTGAGCGAATGATTGAATTTAATTAAATTATGATGTATAACGGGATAGATCACGATCGATTTGTTATAAACGGCACCGAGTTATTGTTATATTCGGACATTATTTCAATAAGTTAGGGGTATAATTGCCCAAAATCGGTCGCAAAAATTTCGATTCCCATTGGAATCAATAGGTAAAATAATTCGCCAGTCTGGTCGAATAAATACGAATTACCCAGTCATTATCGGTAAATCATGTCCCATTTAAAGTAGCCGTAGATGAATAGTTCAAATAGCGAATATGGAAAGGATGAGATATTAATACCATAAGAGAAAGAGTTATATTCATTCATCTATCATTTATTATTATTATTATTATCCTGACATAGGTTTCCCAACTAGACCGTATACTAACCGTCAAGGATCTTTTCACAAAATTGACATCGACTCCCGTACAACAAACACAGCACAATCGGCAGAAGAAACAGGACACTGGCGGCAATCTGTTTGTCCCAGAGTCGATCATCCCCCTTCAACCTTCGCCCGTCGTAAAGTCTGGCAGCAACACGGGCGTACATGCGTAGCAAGGAATTAAGTGTGCGCACTCGAGAGAAGGGCACGTCCCAACCCCCCGGGCCATATGTCCGATATACACGCCGATTATTACATTACGTATGTAGGCTCGGGCAGTTGTTGCTGTTGTAGCTGTTGTTGTTGGAGTTGTTGCTGCGCTTTTGGGGACGAGCTCGGAGAAATTGAATTCATTATGATGGATACGGGTAACTCAATTTCAAGTCCCGCAAGGAGGTCTTGCTCTATTTCCTGGAGTACCTTTGTTAATTTATCTCGATTAATGAACACCACCCCCGCAATGAAGAACTTTCAAGGGATGCTGCTTTAGGGATCGAGTTTAAGGCGTGGGGTAGATAGGTGATATGTTTCGAATTAGCGACAATAAGGAAAAAAACTTTGGGTTCGTGTTCTGAAGGGCACTATATCAATCAGTATCAAAAATAGTCCGAATCGATTCTAATCGACGAGTAAAAACACAAAATTTTGAGTTCAGACCATCGTTTAAGTATCAGAGTAATCGATGGCAGCTTGAATTTATTAACACATGCATACAGTTACACTTAAAAAATTTTTTTAACATTAAAGAACATCTTGAGAGTATTTTTACTGAGCCGTAATTCAACATTTTATCGCATAACGCAATTCTACTAGGGGGTCCATCGCGCAGTGTTTCAAAACATCCTTCGAGCGAATGCAAATTTTGTCGTTTCCAATGATCGAAAAATAAAAAAAATTTAAAAAAAAAATAAATAGTAAAATCTCCTTTTCACATTTTCCGATCTTCCCGAAATTGCTTTAATAAATAGTGGCTTCAAAAAAAAAAACTCATTACTTTTTGGACTGACAATGTATTACATGTTCAAAAAAAAAATTTTTTGTTTTAATTATAATCAGTAAGAATAAAAATTATGAATTTAAAAAAATGAAGCATCTTTTTTATATGTGTGTATATTACAGAGCTGCATAATCATATAAATTTTTTATTTTAAAATAACAATCTCGATCAATAATTGAAATTTGTTAATGCATTTTTGTAAAATATTAAAACTTAAAATCTTCAAAGCATAACTCAATTGTTTTCAAAGCTACAATATATAATTAAAACCTTTTTAATAATATATCGTACTACAAGGAGAACTGTTAATTTTTAATTTCTTCAAAAATTACAAATTGTTTCGTCATCCAATTTCTTTTGATCTTATTGATCAATTTCAAATCTACACTCAGTCATTTGAAGTGTAGCGTAATCAGTAAAGTTTAGATATATACTTTTCACTACTTTTCCTATATTTTTTTTTATAAACAATACTTATTATTTTAAAAATTAAAAAAAAAAAAAAATATGAATCATCCAGGTTACTGCTCATTATCATCTGAGCGTCGATTGAGAAAACGCCCTTCTTAGTATTGCTACCTACCCTGAGCATAGTTTTAGTTGATAATGTAAGCTACTAATCGATGAAAAAATATAATCTATTATATTTTTATCTAATTATATTATATAATATCGTTTTTAAAGCACCGTTGAATATTTAGTAATTCAACTGGCATTAAACAATTAAATAGTTGCAATAACACATCATTATGACGATATTTAACTTGTAATTAAATTTTCATAATTTAGTTCAAAAAAGCAGTTTTTTTTTATTTCCAACATAATGTTTTCACATACTATATTCCTATTTATTTTCATTATTCATTTTAATTCAATTTTATAAATTATGATTAAATTTTCTAATATTTTTTTTATAAAATATTATAAAATAAACGCTCAAATTTATAATATTAAAATTTATTAAAGATCTCTTATTTATAAAATTTATAATACTGTTTGTACATTGTTACGTATTATAAGAGAAGCATTTATTTTTTTATTTTCATTTAAAATGTGTTATAGATTTTACTTTTAAACATTAATTGTGAATTGTATAAAAATATAGACTCTTTTTAAATGAATAATTTGGAATATACTTTGAAAAATATTATGAATATAACTTTCTAATAATTATAAAACATTAAATTAGTTGTAAAGTACTAGATTATTTTAACGAATAAGAGTTGACTATTATTTTTTATTATTTATTTATTATTGTATGCTAATAAATTCAAAGTGTAATAGTAAATATAAATTTTACTCACAATATTTTCATTATAAATAATTATAATTACAAAATATTTTTGAACTGGAATGTAGTGTAATTTTGAATCAATACCATTTATATTTTTACTTGTTTTACATTAAATCAACTTTTACCTCCAAATTATTTTTAGATTAATTTAATATTGAAGAAATAAAATAAACTATTAATTTGTCAAATTGTACAGTAACCAAGGATGAGTACAAAATAGCATTACAAGAATGCACAATGTAGTTATTGCAATTCAGGTGCGAGGACAGACAAGAGATTAGGTGTAAGTCACGTTCTCGAATTGAGTCAATGAAAGTTGATATTTAAAGGAAGGAGGTAGTGGGAAGGAGCAAATATTCGTCACTGGCACTAACTTTTGTATTCTTCACACAATAAATTAATGAGGAATTGAATTATGTTAGCATCTATGTAAAGATTAGAACCTAAAATCTTCATGAAATTTATATTGGCTCTTCTCTTGTCTTTGTCGTCTATTCTTTACAGTTCTTTCTAAGCCCTGGTACAATTTCACAGTCACACTTGGCCGTCTTTCTCTCTTTCTCTCTTTTCTTCTCCCTTCCTCTCTACGCATGCACGGAAATGGAACGTTCCACCCCTACGAGCTAAAAGCATAACTGTGTCGCTACGAGTCTTCATCTCTGGCTGGGGTACGGAAACAAAGAGCCAGAGTAACTGTTTCTGCTTTTCCGTCGACACACTCATAATCTTTTATAAAGGTACCGCGGGAAAACTGAGCGGATCAAGATTGTAAAAAAGGATGCCAGAAAATCTGCAAGAAGTTCCAGGGAAGAAAAGTTAGAAGAGAAGGAACGTAAATTCACAGACGGATAATGTCGTTTTTCTGTAGATAATAAACCACTTTCCTCTACAATTTTTATGGAATTTTACAAAAATTATGATAAAAATACTTTAAATAAAATTGAAATTTTTTGTTTATTAATTTTATTAATTTTATTATCGAAAAGATGAATATTTATACAATAAAGTTTATAATGGCATTGGCAAAATTTGTACAAACGTAATCATATTATAACAAAATGTCTTATTATTAATAATAAAAAAATTTGCTTTTAAAAATTTATCGTTTTTTAAATTAGTGCATAAATAATTTCTCATAAACTTTTTAAGATAATTGATATTTAAACATAATACGGATGTAAAAAAAATAGAACAAAATTAATAAATACCTTATTTCGTTAAATTTCTCAATATAAATTTTTTTTGGAATTGATTAACATTTTAATATTTTATTAAATATTTTTAAATAAATATTACATCTGTTAATATACAATTAAATAAAGCGTAAATTATATATTTGAAAAATTGTTGCATTATTTTCTTATGAAATTGTTATGACAACCTAATAATATTATAAGTACATATGTTATCTTTTAAATAAAATTCCTTAAGAAATTACTTTCAAATTAACCCTTTAAATCTCAAAAACCTTAATTTTACCATTGCTCAAGAATGAAAATTAGTTTTCAATTCAAACGCATTCTATAAAGTGAAAGTGTAAAAAGTTATTTATCTGTCGGAATAATTAATTTGTTTATCAAATGTAAAATATCAGAAATTTTGAAGAAAATTGTTGGTGTTGTGGTTTTTGTTGGAAGATCAAAATGCGAAACTGAAAATGATGAAAAATAATGAGCACAGAATGTAGAGATGTGGAAAAAGTAGAAAGGCGGGGAAGCGAAACAGAATCGGAGATAAAGACGAGTAAAAAACAGTAGGAGACAGATGAAGGGGGAAGGAAAAGGGAAGTCTAGACAAATATTTGGCAGTTTGATTACGAGAGTGGCTCACGAAATTCAAATATTGGTGCTGGAGAACCAGAGAATAATCGAATCATAAATATTGATCAGTAGATAAAGAGAGAGAGAGAGAGAGAGAGAGAGACATCTTGGAAAAAGATGTTAATAGCAGAGATCAGGGTTAACGGTAGAGTTCGAATGTCCCGCGGGATATTGTACATGTGTCGGTGGTTTACACTACATGTATTTACCGTGGATGATTGCGGTTAATTACGCGGCGCAGCTTCGTACATTTAGATCTCCGGATATTTGTTGGCGCAGATACTGCTCTCTTGGCTCCTGGATCTCCAATGAATTATCGGTTCTAACTTTTATTCCGTTCTCCAGTGAGAGGGAGGGAGGGCGGGAGAAGAGACTCTATATGTTTAAATACTCAATTTGCAGCTGATTTGAAGGATGTATCGTTTAAAGTTTTATCTCGAAGTCCAACGAAAGCGACAATAAATGATTTTGGAAATAGGTTGATAAAGATTTAATTCAAAGTATTCTTAGGAAACCTTTTTTTTTTATCTTTTTGCATTTCAAAAGTCACTAGCGAGAGGTATAACTTTTTATCGACAATTAATTAAATATTATTACCAATCAATTTAATTACCAAAATTTTATTTTTCAGTACCATAATTGAATTTAATTATAGCTTCATTACTTTATTATCAAAAATAGTGGGGATGCTCTATTAAAAATAAGGCATTTTACACCTTTTTATAATATACTAATAGTTGGCTATAATTAATTACTTAAATATAATAGGCCAAAATTCTATACAATTAGAGTGTAAACAAATATAAGCACTAAATAAGTATAGAAAATATAATAATAATAATTCAAATTGTGTCTTATAATGTTCAAGTTGATGATTAGAAAATGTGCATTATATAACTCTTAAATATTCAAAAGCAAGGGATTTATAAAAGTTCAAAATAAATGAGTTACACAAAATCGATTACTTTCTACTTTTAAATATTGTACTCTAGAGATTTTTCATTTGTGTTTTTGGGGAATACATAATCTATTCAAATTAAGACGTGGTCATCAATAATAATATTAAAATAAAAATTTTCATATTTTATTTATATTATTAGGTCGGATTTGAAATTGAAATCATCAAAATAAATATTTTGTGTTTAAAATTACTCGTAGCACATTCAAAGTACGGAGGCTAGAATGCAAACAGATACAAAGCATTATATTTGAATTTTGATATCAATGATACCATATATTAGCAAATATCAGAAATAACAGGATACAACACCTACACCATTAAAGTTACCGACAGATTTCCTTCCCAACGATTTCAAACATGTAAATATAAAAAATTACAGAATAAACGTCACACCTAAAGAATCATTAATCTGTGAAAGGTTTTATTTGGCTACTTTATAAATAATACCCACTTATTTTTTTAGTAAAAAACTTCTTTATTTCTTAATCGATTATCTGTATATTTTTTATTTAAAAAAATGCCTAATTAATAGTTGATTTATTTTTTGTGTAAGGTAGAAATTACGTGATTTTTTGTAGATATTTTATGAAAATACAAATATGTTAGTACTATTACAAAAAAGATATGAGTTTTTTTTTTGAATAAAATTTTTTAAAAATAATATAAGTGCAATTCAAAAGTTAAAATTACTCATATAGAGGAATTTTTTTATCTCAATTAAAATTTTTCTTAAAATAAAAATGAAAAATAATAAAGAGGAAAGACGTAGTGGTGACATAAATTTAAACATTCAAAAGCTAGATTAATAATTGCTTCTTCATGTACGGAACATTACCTAGACTAGAAAGCAACAAACTTTCCTACTCCTTGCAAAATAAAAAAAAAAGAACTAACTTTTCCATATAATATATTCGAACTATTTATTGAGTCGATCCTTTTTATTTATTATTTTTTAAATTATACTTTATCAAGGGCAATGCAAATACAATACAATCTATTACGAAAATATTGATTACTAGGTTTGATAAAAATTGAACTATTCGTTACGACATGTTACGTAGTTTAGTTATTTTTCGTTTGCGCATAGTCATCTTGGAGATTTAAGTATTTAGGTCAATAATCTGTATCTTTGAGTAAAAATATTTGCTTCAATTTTAATTTAATTATATATATTTTCATTCATTATACACTAATTATGCAATTGATTATGGGGATATACTGAGAAAAATTTTTTTTAAAAAGTTATAAACAAAAATTAATGCAGTAAATGTTTTAAAAATTTTTAAATATATTTTTATACTTTACATCTAGCTATTTGCAATATTTCAAATACTAATATTATTCCCAAGACAAGATGTATAAGAATCCGTGGAGGTAAAAAAAAAAAAATTATAAAATGACTGAAATCGTAGAAGTTTGATGGTTATTTTCAAAGAAAAATTTTTTTTTACAATTGAAGTAGATAAAATTCTGTATATCCTGAATTTTCAATTTTTTTAAAACTATAGCAATTGACAAAATTTCAGTGTTTTATAGAAAAAATTTTTGTTTTTTTTAAAAAAAATTACTTGTTTTTTACAAATCAAATTTGCTATTTTTAAAATATTAAAAAAAAAATAAATAGATGTTCAAGATATATAAAAAAATATTTTACAAGTTCTTTTAAAATTTCAAATTAATTAAATAATTAAAACAAATTATTTGATTAATTTCATTATCTAGCCATTTTTGGAAATTGTAATTTTGATAGCAAACATGTTAAAAGTTTTGAGTAAAAATATTTTTAGTATAAAATAAACTTTTTATACTTACACTCAATCTGCTATTCCAAATCCATATATTGTACCCTCTTCTTTCTCAAAAATGGATTGTTTTTAGTTATAGCTTTTTTTTAGCTGTCGGAGCCTCTTTAGAAGTATCACGTCGTGTTTTCTTTTGGGGTGATGCAACCTCGCTGTCTCTCTTTTCAGCATAATCCATAGTACAATGATTGACATTGGTTCCCATTAGTTTAAAAATATTTGGAAGTTATATCATGCTATCATAATAAATAGTCGGAGAAACAAATGGTCTAATTCAATTGTTTTTGAACCCCTGTAAAGATGATCGAGGGCCAAGTGTACTACTAAGCTGTTATAGCTTCTATTATTATTTAATAATCTATTTTTCGATAAATTCTTGTAAATTGGAGGCACAACTTTTAATACAGATGTATCTAATAGAAGATAATTATGATTTAAGTTTTTCATTTTCAGATCTTTAGGTTCTACTTGAAGAAATGCTCACCAGCGAACAATTTTAATTATATAGATTTAATTTCGAATTTTCTCATCCTTAATTATAATTTTTTATCTAATTTTAAGAGCTACATAAACTTTGGTGCACTTTCTTGAATCATTCAAAAGTGATCGTATCTCGAATGCTTAACACTTCTTCATTTGTCTACTCTTAAACGCTTAACAATTTCAGATATATCTAATTTTAATTCGATTTACAAATATTCTAGAGCAATATAATGAGTATACCTGGTCAGTTGGAAAATCCCCGCGGTGAAGCGTCGAGGACCTAGATTATTGGTTATTAGGCTGCCATTTTATAAATATTTACAATACAGTTATAATATTTTAAGAAAATATTTTTTAAATATAAAAAACAAATTGATTTTTTTGAAGTATAAAACTAGGTTACCCACTTAATAATGTAAGGATTTATGTAAATTTTAATAATTTAAATTTACAGTGATGTTCGTTTATTTAGATTATTCATTGACTGTAAAAGTAAATAAAATACGCTGTCTGTATATCCACGCGAAAAAAATAATTAGCTTATGTACAAGAAAGTCACTGATTCTGAATATTGAATTTGACTTATTACTCTTACAATATAAATCTAAATTCATTTAAATTCAATTGATCGATTTACACTTGGACAAAGGTATTCAATTTACGAAAACAAAAGAGTTACAACCATTTTCAATAATCAAAAGGTGTTACACATCTTCGAGGTTATGCTAGTGCATCAGATACAGTCTACCAAAAATTTGAAAATATATTTATACGCGAATTCATTGAAAGTAGTAAACTCATGAGTTTGCGCTCATCTGCTTTTCAGATAAATTTTCTCGGCTCTCAGATGCGTATTTGCACGTCAATCCAGTGCCCGGATGCACTTTGCTACTTGGGCACACTATAACGATTCCCACTGGGATTTCAGACTATGAATCCGATGAATCGATATGAATCCGACTGCCCGCATGTATGTGTGACTGTATGCGTAAACACGAGACCAGGCGAAAGTTATTCTTCTTAATCAGTACTTCGGGTTCTCTTTTTATTGTTAAGTTCTCAATACAGCGAGTGCGAAACTAACTTTTTATTATTTGGTGTTTTGAAAAATCGGCCGAGGGAGAACGCTACTATAAAGCCATACTCGATATTATTCGTTTTGATAAGCGTGTAAACATTATATATAATATATAACTTTTTACAAATTAAAATTTTTGCTTACTATAAATTCATTAAACTATGTTTATCATTGTTTTGTCAAAAAAAATTATATTGAAGTGTCTATCTTTACAAAAATTTATATAGAAGTGTCAACTATAACAAAAAATAAAAGTCTCGGGAATTCGGAGACTGGAACTTGCCCCTCGCAATCTGATGCTCATGTCAGAAGCGTGAAATTGAGCGACAATAGACAGGCGACCCGATAAAGTGCGAGGAAAAATAAAAACGTGAAGTGGACGTTAGAAAAAAAATAAAGAAAGGAAATAATAAAAAGGCAGATTGGTAATGAACGTGTGTCATGAACGCAATTTTGTGCGCCATAGTGCATGATCTCCGTTGTAAATATCAATTTAAAATATCAGTTTCCAGGCAGAGTTGGAGGGCAAAGGTGAGAGAAAATGGTATCCATTATTTTTTCTGGATTTTTTTTCCTTTTAATCTGATAAAGGAAGAGCAGGATTCTTCAAGTGAATAATAGGGTCCGTATAATTTTATCAAAGTTAGATCCCTTTGTAAGTTTGACGGGCTTTTGATAAATATAAATAAACTTATTTGAGTTATGAATTTAATTGATATTATGCGGTCTTTGATGATACTCTTAACGTTAACTTTCTAATGGCTAATACTAAGTATACGATTTGAAAAACTTACATAAACACATTAAAATGAAATTTGTGTTGAAAAGATTTTGAAAGTTAAGATATTAAATTATGGTGGGTAAGGTAATTTTAATTATAATGTTTTTTTTTTTTAATAAAATCTGTATTTGAGCTGAAATAACATGTGTATTTTTATGTTGTTCTTTTCGATTTTTTAATGTAATTAGAGAAAAATATGAGTAAAGAAAAAAAAAAAATTGTTATAGTGAATTAATTTTATTCAAAATATATGTATAAGAGTATTTACTTGAAGATTTCATTAAAAAATCTGAGTAAGAAAAACAGTATGTATGGTATATATACAATAATTACTAATTCAAATGCACATACAGGTAAATTTACAATAATTATTACTCGAGAAATACAGTTATAGCATATATTTATGAAACAATTAGACATTAGACTACTTATTATAAACAGTTTGATAGTAAATGTTTTTCATTATATTTTCATTATATTTCAACATATTCGTAAACTCGTAAAATTGAAACAGAGATAAAAGATTTCGTGCTTTTCCATCGGAAAACCTTTTATTTCGAAATCGTTATTTGTGAACTTGAACAAATTGTTGATTATTCTTATAACAATAACAATCTGTTAGACAAAGATCATGAAGAAATTTGATTACTTTTAATTTGATAAAAAAGTTTGACTCAAAATGCAGTTATTCATATTTTGATTACAACATTCATTTTCTTGTAAAAATGTAATAATCAATATAATAAAAATGAAAAGTAATTTTTCCGAAATTACAACTCCAGCAGTAAATATTGAGCAGAAGAAAATAAATTTGAGTTAATGATTGCAAAAATGAAGGAGGGAAGAAGGAGAAAGTAAGGGTGCCGAATGTGGACAGAGTCAAGCATCAGTGATTAGCTGATTGATTGTCTCCAGTGTTTATGTGAGGAGAGGGGGAGTTAGTCTATCATCTAAGGGTACAATTTTCATTTCAAGTGAGGATCTGATAGAGACAAGTCAAGGAGAAATTTATTTCATTTGTCCCGTAACCGCTGGTCAATTTTTGGGTTTCATAATTTCGAGAATTAGCTGAACCATGACGATGGTTTTGTGTCATCTCCATGAAAATGTACAGTCTATCAGTCATGATTTAATTATTCCTGATTACTTTTTACTGATTACAGCTGTGAACTATTATTATTTATAAGTAGGTATCTTGAGAAAGATATTTAGATTCGATTTGTGTTTTTAAGAGGAACTACTTTCAAAACATCATGATCGTGTTAAAAATTTGATATTTAATCATTCAGATTTTATTGTTTCGAACCATTAAAATGTTTACGTTGGTTAGTACTTTTATTTTACGTGATCTAAGAATCAATTTTTTTCTATTTGATATATTCCCATAATAATTTGAACTATTTATTGATGTTATAATTACTTTTATATTTCCATTATAGCTGTCTGTGAATTATGCTATTGTAAAATATTGCTGTTACGGCATGAGCCGTTAACCGATTTCTTTTTCTATAAAATGCAAAATGAATATAGAATATAATATCAATATATACAATAATAATTTGTCCTAGAAAATCCTCATCTTCGAGAAAAGCGCGCTAATTGAATCTACAGCAAATAGCGTAAGTCAAATTAAGAATACTGTATTTACCTGGGCATACAGATCACTGACTTAATAAGGAATCGTGTCGAGAAAAAAAAAGCTATTAACACCCAAAAATATGAAAATTTTAGTCAATAACGCAATTAAAAATCCGTGCTAAGATTAAAACAATTTCAAAATAGTCTAAATACTCATCAAAAAATTACATTAAATATGAACATGCAAATATAGTCAAAGGTAACGAAAAATTATTATAAACCAGAAAAATATTAATGAAAAATCAATATTAAGAAACAATGTTAATAAAACTTTTGTTAAAATTAATTATGCAACTAATTTCGCAACTTAAAACAAACTATTTTTAACGACTATTATTAAGCAATAATTTCATAAATAATCTATTAATTAATAATGAATTGTTAAAAAAATTAAGTGAGAAATTCATAAATACATTACAAACAACTAGTAAAGAATATTTATAACGAAGTAACAAATAATACTTTTTACAATAAATAATAAATTAACTAGCAAATATTACTTTTAATAAATAGCAAAATATTAAAAAATATTTTCTGAATAATAATTATTTAAACAAATAACAAATTAACTAACAAGTAATAAATAATAAACAAAAATAAAATTCACAAATTAATATCATTTAACAATCAGCAAATAACCAATATACAATGAATTATTAATAAATAAATAACCAATAAATCATGAATTATTATAGTTTAACAATAATCAATTTTTGTAAAAATAAACATCTAGATTGACGAAGCTACGAACAATCAAGAAGATACGATTGAGAAGAAGGGATGATGTACTTTCGTATACCTTCGGTTACGAAACCGATAAAATTCCCTCTTCTACAATACGATTCAGTACATGCGAATTAGTATAAAAATTTCGTGTACAAATCAGCTTTCTAAAGACAGTAATTTTTGTGTGCTCAAGTTCATTTCATCGCGAGTCTAAAGATTTATACCAGCCGAACCATTCTCTCTCTCTCTCTCTCTCTCTCTCTCTCTCTCTCTCTCTCTCTCTGCCCTCCTATGCAACTTTGTAAGCAAAAAGAATCTGTACACCGAATCAAGTAAGACTTATTAAAAATTTTTAATACAATTATGCAAACTTTTATTTTTTCTTTATTAATTTTATTTTACGATCCTTTTCATGATTATATTGATTGCGTTCATTAATCTTCATTTTTAAAAATAAATTCACGATCGTCAACCGTATTCTCCTGCCCAAGAGTTATTGCGCGAAAGCGTAAGCTCAAAGTGGAAAAACTACTCATATGTACGGTAGTTTTATTCGGGGTTAGTACGGTCATCCTAGACTCGATCGTGGATAAAACTAGTAAATGGCTGTTTCTCGTCCGAATATTTCTGGAAGTTAACGTGAATTATACGAAAGACAAAATTCCTATTTACGTACGTTTACCGATGTAACACTGTTAATTACGTATAAAATATAAAATTATGAAAAAACATGCTTTGGAATTTTTTAGAAATATAATATTTGGAAAATAATCTAAAGTAAAATTTTATAGAATAATATATGTTATGGATTTTATTTTTTACATATTTTTAATGTATATTAATGTTTTTAAGATAAACAAAGTAAGTACAAATATTTATACTTAAAATCAGTTTTCATTATAATAAATTTTGTTTTTAAATTAGACAAACATTTTTAGACAAATAAATTTTAATTATAATTATGTATTGAGAACTTGAAGTACTTCATACTTATATTGGAGATTTTGGCAAGTATAATTGGTTATAAATTTATGAAACACATATTGATTCATTAAGTCTAAAAATGTACAATACAAGTTGCTAATACTTAATTTTAATTTGTACTTATTTTTTAAAATTTCAAAAAAACAATAAATATCAATATTTTACATTTTAAAAATTATATTTTTGCATAAACAGTTACTTTAAATAATATTTGTAAAATAAATGTTTGACTCATTCTTAAAGTAAAATTAACATTTGATTTATTTTTCTTTAACATGTTACTGTTTTTCCAACGTTTATAATTTATCTTTTCTCGTTTTCAAAGATAATAACAAAGGTAATTATTGAAAATTGATAAATTTATGTTCACAAATTTTAATAAAAAGTTTTGATTTTTGCAATATTTTGCTTAAATTAATGGATTTTAGTATTTAGGAGTTTTATAAAAACAAGTAGAAAAGGATTAAAATTAAATTTTAAAGTGGATTATATATTTATTTTTCAAAAAAGTGAATAAAATAAATTTTTATTTAAAATACGTATATCGATGCTTATAAATTTTGGTTCTGTGAAATGTTTAATAATTATATGTTAAGGGAAATATTAATATAATCCCAACTGTAACTGTATCAATTATTTTTTATACATTCATAGAAAATGTGTTCCTTTAGCTATTGTTGATTCTCAATGCAGGAGACATTACAGATTTTATCTACACATTCAAACAAAATACTAAATTTCAAAATCCAATCACACACCGTCACAAAAGAGTAATATTATTTATAATTTAATAAGTCGAGCTTTGTTATTATCTAACCAATGTTTTCATAATAATCATCATTTTCATAATAATCTGGAAATCTCCAAATCTATCTTTATAGAAAATGACTATCCTTTATTATTTTATTGAAAAACATATTAAAAAACGCATAAGAACATAAAAATATAATATAATAAGAAAACTGACAAATTCCATACTTGCATATATTTACTATATTCCAAAAATTTTTCTCGAAATCTGAACTAAAATTTAAAAAGTATGAAATAAATTTATTTACAAATATAATTAATAAATTAGATTCAGTTATTAAAAAAGGCAAGGATAAAACTGAAAAATGTGAAAAAAACTAATGTTGTATACAAAATTAAATGTAAAGACTGTTCATCGGTATACATTGGTGGAACAAAACGATCCTTAACAACAAGGACAAATGAACATAAAAAAAATAATAGCAATACATCTATGATGGTGGCACACTCTTATGCGTGCAACCACGATATGGATTGGAAAAATATTAATATTTTAGATAGGGAGACTAATTTCCGAAAAGATTTATATTAAAATTAACAATAATAAGATAAACTGTATGAGGACACTCAAATGTTAAATTTTAAATATTACATGATCCTCAATAACATGATAAACAATAACATCGTGACGTAGTTCATGACGTCATTGAATCATATAAAATGAGGTGATTTTAAGAAATTTTTACATTCAAAACTGTGACATTACGACTAATACGTCGTACAATATCAGTCATCCTTGTGACGTAAAATTAAGTAATTATGTTTAAATTATAAATAATTATATCCATTCAATATATGTATTAAAATTATAATAATTTTCAATAAATTAGTCTCGATAAGGAGAAGAGATATCTTGTTGAACTGTCGATAAAAAAAAATTGAATAAGGTAGTTTTGTTCACACCGCACCGCATATAGATTTTAAATTTATTTAAATAAACAAGCTGGAAGGTGCTTCAAATCTAATTTTACCATTTATATATATGTATTACCAATTTTGATTACTCGCCAATTTTATTTTTATCAAAACAAATTATAATTCTGAATTATATACTTGTATTGAAAATATTATTTATCAAAGAATATTCTATGAGCGTGAAAGTGTTTTTAATTATTTTCTCCAACAATACTATCATGCTCTAACAATATATTTTTATGATATCCAATATTGTAATTCTCCAATATAGAAACTACAATATTATCTTATATTTTTATGGATATAAATGTTATAGTCTCTTTTTTTAAAAATATATTTTAAAAGAAATGACCAAAAAAATCAATAAACTTGCTCTGTCATCTGCCTTGCAGATTGCGTATTTTTTCCGCTTTATTCCCTTTTTTAATTTTAAAATCGCTCTCAATTTCTCCCATAACCTATTCTTTATTGAAAGGCACGATAGGAAACTGAGACGCTCGTCAAAACTATAAAAAAAAATTATTCACATGTCTCAGAACATAACTAAAAAACAAAGCGCCGAGCTTTTATTTATTTTCACAAACCGGATTCTCGCTGATTGTGTCGCGGGGATTTCGCGTCGTCGTCGTTATTTTGCTCCTGTCATCGGTATCAGCATTCTAGCATAAGGTGTGGGCGTACTCGTCTCCTTCCTCCAACTTGTGCGCTTGACCTATTGTTGTCCTGGTTTTAATATCCGAGTCTGCACATTGTCACGCTCTCGGAAAGGACAATGACTCGGCGGCAATCGGGAGTCAGCAGGGATTCTTTCGTCTTCCCCCCCCCCATTATCCTGCCGCCGCTGACTCCGCCCGGTCCTTTCACTCTGGGAACTGTCGCAGCTCACCATGGGTTTAGTCGCCCACTCTTGATTATAAGAATGCGCTTGCTCTCGCGGTCCCGTGTATAATTGGTGTCTGTGTGTATTATTTTTTGGAGGAACCGAAGATTAGTATTCGGCGAATGTTTAAAAGTACTACCGGCAAGAATCAAAACTATAAAATATACACATTTTTTATCATCCTGTCGGATGGAATTTATCTATTTTACTTAATATCCATAATGAAAATTCATTGATATTTTAATTGTTAAACCAAAATATTTTTATATACTATTTGTGAAATAAATAAATTTTAATTACAATGCTTTTGAAAATATCAAGTTGAATTTTAACTTTTCAGTTTTTTTTTCATGCAAAAACTCATCCTTTATTCAGTAGTCAAATTTTATATTTACTTTAATCCCGTAGAGCAATTCATCATTTATATTTATCGATTGAATATTAATCATTGGTCTTTTGAATTTTACATAGAAAAATTTTCTTGTATCACAATAAAAGAATGTTAATTTTCCTATTATATTTATGCGAGTGAGACATTATTTTTAAAATTATTTATTTCAGATTAAAATATTTTAGAATAAAATGTATCTACCCGTTCCTTAAAATGTACGCTTCTTTTCGTGAAACAAAAAAAGATTTTGTTGGTCTGTCAAAAGTTGCAATAAGCAATCAATATATTTCAATTTATAGTTTTGGTAAAAAAATCTAATTTATAATTCAGTCATTTGGTTTTTAAAAAGTCATATGATGGACATATGGTAGCTGAATTATTCATGAGAAATCAATGCGCATCTCCTGCGCAATAAAAAAAAAAAAAAATACGTGAAAAAGTGCCCAGGTTTCCTCCACCTACCTATCAAAGTCCACTGAATGAAGTTCGGGATACATGAAGGGCATGTAATTAAATTAATTAAAGTACGTGTCTACGAAAATGTCCATAAACCATTTGCAACGGTGAATCCTGTCAAAAGATCAAAGATCGTAACACACAGCACAAAATCCATAAAAGGAATTATTTATAACTGTGTGCACATTTCTGTGTGACGTTCGAAATAATACGACTGCCGTTTTTGATATAAAAGTCGTTCGACACGCGAATACCTGCAATTATTAGCTCCACGAGGTAGGTAACAAAAATTCTGCGCAGATAATCGCGCATAATGTTGGATTCTAATCGTCAACCTTAAAAACATCCACGATGAAACCCATGTGTTTCATTCGAAAATGTTGGTTCATCATATTTACGAGTAGATAGGATGAGGTTATCCTCCTCAGAGTGAGAGGCCGCGAACTTGGCTCTAATAATTGAAAATCAGCACAACTTAATTTTAAGGGGAAGAAAGAAAGAAGAAAAAACCTGCAATACAAAACCGAGAATTCGAATCGATTTAGTATGGACTCGGGTAAACTTGTAAAACAATAAAAGCTTCCGGTCATTCGCCTTGCGATATTGAGTTAGTCAAGGATTGCGACGACCACTTCCCAAGTGGAGGGAGGTGCGGTCAACTCGGTTTTTCAAGTTGGAGAAAGTTTGTCTTCGTAAATGGAATAAGCGTGTCAGTGACACGCAATGATTTCGAATGACGCGACTGGGGATTGTAAGTGCCGTGATCACCCTCATGTTCTGGTGAAACTCATCGGGCATGTCAAGTGCGATCCCGTCGCCCCGCTTATATGTTTTTCCAAGGAATCAGAACTGCATTATTAAGAACTTTTCTCTTCAGATTTTATTCGGATATTTCCTAATCGGACGATGAAAAATAGTAAGATTAGTATCAATAAATTAATAATTAGAAATTCCTTTAAGGTTTATTTTGAAAAAAAGCAAAGTTTAATACCAATAAATTAAAAATTGTGAAGCTTATTTAAATTCAGTTAGAGAAATATTGAAAATGCAATTGAAGTTTTGCACTAATGTATTTAGTTATAAAAAATTTTCTTTTAGGTAACAAAAAATTTTTTTACTTTTTCGTTTTATTACTAAACATCATAGTGTGGTTTACTTTTTATTTTTATATTCGTTTACAATGTATAATTTTAACTTGAAATTTGAGTATATTTTCTTTTAAGATTGTCGTTGTTATTGATTTTAATTCAAACACTTAATTGATTTTAATTTTAATCTAATAAAAATAAACAATAATGAGCCTATTTCAAACATATAATTTTAATTATATGCATTAATTGTAAAAAAACAATTCGAAGAAATGTTTTTTTTAGTTGAAACTGCTTTAAAATATATTATTTATTTATTATAATATATTTATACTATATTGACTTTAATAAAAAATTTCTTTTAAATTTAAAAGACTACTTAAATAATGTTCTTTTTATAGAATAAAAATAACAAATCAATGTATTTACATCGTAATTTCTATTCTTATAAATTTGTATATTTTTAATACTATATATAATTAAATAATTTTATTTTTTTTATTATTACCATACCTTTTTAGAAACAATATAAAATTGATTTTATTTCATTTGAATAACGTCTGATTAGTTTTCTACTAAAATAGTGAATTTCATAAAAAAATTACAGAATTTATTTTTTCAAAAATATAATACTTCATTGGATTAATAATCATATTTCTTTTATGTTAAATTTTTTATAAATCAACGAAAAGTTTTATAATATTAATAAATACTTTCTAAACTTATTAAGTTACATTTGTTTTTAAGAGTTTATAATATTGTTAAGCATAAAAATATTATATTTTCAATTTAAATTTGTATACTCTTACCCATTTAAATTATCACGATACATATATAATTATATTCCAATTATTAATCCGCGATAACGTAATTTATACCAGGTTCAGTTCTGTCCTAGCCGAACCGGTAAAAGCGCTTCGACCTTTATGAGGTACTGTAATAAAATAAATGTAACAACAATAGTTAGACAGACTATTATATATTCTAATCAACAAATAACGAAAGAGAGAGTGCGATTTTAAGTGTAATATTATCGATTGAGTAGCCCATGACTCAAAATGGGAACGTGTACAAAGTAACTAGTTCTTTCGTCGTATTACAGAAATATCTAAGTCCCTATTTCATTGTTAACGATTTTTTTCTAAAGCATGTCCTAACCGAAATATCCTCGAGATGTTAACCCATCCAAGATTCAGAATCGAAGTGTCCATACGTTTCTTTCAATTTTACTCATTACTTGCGCTGGATGGAGAATTAAAAATCCGCGAATTCTTTCTGCAGGATCCGTAGTATTTTCCAGACACCCTGTCAGCTATCAACGCTATTGTCTTTTTATTTACCTTTGCGTATTCATTATCGGATTCGATGCTGAATTTTCACGAATTAATGGATTTAGAAATTGTTATTACTCGTGGGTTTTATATTACTCGCCATTAAATTCGATTTCTTCATCATCAATTTCCTAACACTTTGTCTTTCCTTGCAGACGCCGGTATTATTTTCCTTTCTTTTTGGAATTTGTCACGTATACGATTGTTCACATGAGTATTAATAATAATACTACATACGTGACAATACAAAAAAATATATTTTATTATATATGTTTTACTGTATATTTATATTTTTTAATAAATACCCCATTTAAATATATTCTTTAAATAATATGGGTAATGAATTAGATACAGTGAATTTCCAATAAAGAAATTAAAAAAATAATTGATAAGAAACAGGAATGTTTTGAGTATTACAATATTTACTTAAATAATGTAAAAGTGGAATAAAATAAAAAAAATGAACTGATAATTTTTTACAAATTATAATTATTATTAAAGTTTAATTAAATTAAAATATTGATTTTTGGATACTACCTTTTGATTCTACGATAAGTTTTTTTTAAAGATTTTAATTGAACTACAATTGAATGATGAAGAAATATTGGTTCAAGTTAAGGTCGAAAAAAAGTAATAAAAAGATTAATCGTTACCGTTTGTAGGAAATTTGCATTTACTTCCCTTAGTTAAAAATAAAAATTGAATAGAAGTAAAAAATTGAGAATATTGGGGAAGAAACGACAATAAGGAGCAATCGCAAAGGACAAAAATTGTGAGCAAATGTGTTTCACTCGGTGAAATAAAGGCAAGTACTTAAGAATAATGAAAAAAGAAATCAAACAACTCGCGAATGTCTATACGTTGATTCGTGGGGGGTAAATAGGGGGGGGGGGGTGGAAATAGAGAAAACAAGGGGGTCTCAAATAAGGGAAAGACGAGGGCAACCCCAGGAAGTATTTCTTCCGAGTCGGTGAGTCGCGGCGGAAATGGAAATTTCACATTTGAATTTTTGCGCGACCCGATTCATTCGTCTGCACCGAGAGTTCGCGGAGATAAAGATGGGGGGCAATAAAGGGTGAGACCCTTATGTCGCGTTAATTTCACACACACACACACACTCTCTCTCTCTTTCACACACACACACACACACACTTTCTCTCTCTCTCTCTCTCTCTTTCACACACACACACACACACACACTCTCTCTCTCTCTCTCTCTCTCTCTCACACACACACACTTATTTTTCATTGCGACCCCTTCGAAGCTCCCATTACAATCAGACTCCTTCGAACTGCAAAACCGGTGACCCGATTTAAAGTCGAGAAGACGGCAACCGGAAACTACGCTTTAACATCCAAATGCTTCGCATCCGTCGAGCACGCGGCTGATGACGTCCACCAGAGCAGCAATTGTACGGTTTAACAACTGGAGACCGATCAGTCCATTCGATTTTATAGAATTCAGCACTTTAAAATATTTTTGTACCCACGTGGTTTTTTTGTGTTCATGTTGATTGTTGATAAATCTAAAAGTGGCAAATTAAATAGACAGAGAGAGAATGAGTCTTTTGTGAAATGTTGTTGTATTTGACTTCAATGAGTAATCGTGCAAAATATTTTTATCATAGATATAATGGCGTTAACGTATTTTTATTTTGCTTCATAATTACTTATTAAATTTTTAATTATATGCAAAAATGGTAAACCTAATATCGCAGTGGATATGTATTTTAATATATTATATATATTATTATAATAAACAGTAATAGTTTAAAAATTATAATAAATTTCATAAAATCATCCATAATAGTTGATTAAAATGATTAAATGTAAGATATGAAATATTAAATAATAATAAATTAGTTTAAAAATGTTAATTAAATATTATATATTTTATAGACCAAGTAATAGAGCACTTTTTAGGTTATGAAAAAACAGCTAATGATACATATCAATATTTGTAAAAAAAATCGGCAGGTGCTTATTTTCTAAAATGACACTTATGTTATTCCGGATTGTTTTATTAAAAATTTCAACGAAACAAATGCATATTTTTAACTTTTTTTGTTATAAAGTGGAAATTCGTAATTTTAATACTATAGTGTCACGGGATGATTTATAGCTAATAAAATTGTGAAGAAAATTCATTTTTATATAAATCGATCGCAAAATTAAAAGCAGAGAAATTTTTCAAAAACCGTAAAATTTTTTAATATTTAAAACTTTAGTTTTGGAAAATTAAAGTGATCAATGTGTATTTTATTTGTATAAAATTTTAGCTTAATAATATCAATAGTTTTTGTGTAATACTAATGTTAATAAAATAATACGAGAATTTTACAATTTATTTTATTTACAAAATCTCTAGGAAAAATATAACAATGCATAATAATTAGTAATAACTCGTAATAATGATGATAATAACAATAATAACAATAATAATAATAATAATAATACTAATAATATTAATAATAATATTACCAACAACAATAACAAATAATAGTAAAATCAACAACTACTATAAGAATAAAATAAACAACAATCGTAATTAAAAATTTAAGATAAAATTGTTTTAATTTCATATACATTTTCAATATATTTTCAAAATAAAATACAGAATTTATATTTCTATATTTATTTCTATATTATTAAAAATGAATTTTTTTTTTTTAAAAACCTTTCGTGCATATATATGATAATATTTACATTTTTCTTTATTACAATATAAATTCACTTGTTTCGGCTAAATATAAAAATTAAATACAAATTAAAAATTATGGGATTTTGTAATTTTTATTACGTTTTGTATAATTTGGATGCATGTCAAATATGTGTAATGGACAAAGGGTTAAAAAAAATTAAATAGATACAATTTTGTTTTTAATCGTTTTTTAATTAATAATTTAATTAATTAATAATCGTAAATACTGATTTATCAATAAAATATTAAAACTTATGTTTTAAAAAATAATTTTCTGATAATTTTTTATAAAAACTATTATTAATAAAAAAAATAAAACAATATCTTTAATCATAATTTAAATTTTTTAACTAAATTATGATAACTTATATGATATTAATGATTAAAGTGTTATAATTAACAATGTAAGTCTGAAAATAAAAAATCAGAAACTAAACAATTCTAATAAGCATTAGATCATTAATAAGTATAAAATAAAAATAAAAAATCAAATTAAAAAATGTAGCTTTATAAATATCCATATTTATATTTGAATAATAAAATAAACGATCTATTTAAGAAAATTATTCGAATTATAAAATTTTTAAATAATTGTACATGAGCATATAAAAATATTAAACAAATGTAATTTATATTAATTGTAGCAGGTACTTTGTAATCATGTATGATTTTTAAAAAGTATGGTAAATGAGTAACATTGTTGTATATAATATTTAGTACAGAAACTATTCCAGTATATTTTTTTGTATGTAATAAAAATATGGTTTTTTTAATTTTAAATTACGATTTGGAAGTCAAGTAATTTAATTAACTGACTTTAAGGTTTTGAAATTGATGATCTGAAGAAAATTTGTGGTCTGAATCTTATAATAAATTCTATTATAATCACTTATTTATCTATTATTTTTATTGTATATTTCAAACAATTTATTATTTTTAAATAAAAAAATTTAACACACTTTTCAATTTACTAAGTAAATATTCATAACTGTTAAAGAGATTATATTATTATTGAATATAATTTGGAGATGGATAGTATAATTTCTTATACTTTCTTATAATTGTCTAATCACCAATAGTATTTAAATGAATGTTAAACTCATTGGTTTTATCGAGAAAAAAAATAAGAATTTAAAAATTTAATATAACCGCTTTTTTATTTTAACTTTAAAAATTATTAATTGGCGTACTAAATGTGACTGCAAGTTATTTTTCTACAATTATTTCAATAGTTATATTGTGAAATTTTTTTTTCCTTCTTCAATAAATTAATAAATGATCTATTCTCAAATGAAATGGATACAATAATTTGAAGTTGCTACTTCATTTTAGAGTTAGAAAATATAAAAAGAATCAACAAACATTTTGAACAATTAAATTGAAGATCAATAAAAGCTTGTTGATAGTAATTTAATATTTCCCTTGCGGTAACCGAATATTGATCATTCATTTCAACGTTTAAACACTTGACCATGCAAAGATACTTTTAGGGCACCACAGCATCCACGACTACAAAGTGCCTTCCAAGACCATTCGGATCCAGCTCCTGGACCGGGACATTGTTTATCCCGTAGATCCACAGCCGGTCGTTCTTTCCCCGTGAAAGCCAATCGCTGTTTGCATTTGGCCGGCCCCCGTCCATCATCCGGGCAAACATATTTTTTCTCCTGACAACGACCTATGCATCTGGGGGATAAGGGGAAGGGGCATTGACATCCTCACAGCCCGACTATTTGGTTGACTTTTCCGATCAATCCGCGAAAAGTGGGGAAGAGAGTGTACGTCAAGAGTCGACAGCTCGTTATCAAACTGTACGAATGACCCATGCTTGTGGGTTTGACTGCGGGAGCTTTTTTCCTTTGTTTGAATATGTTTTTGAAGGTTAAAGAGAAAACCTGCCACCAGGGATAGTTACGATTGCGCTGTACTTTTTTTGATTATGCTCTAATAATACATCAAAGTGCTATTTATTTACTTTACTTTGGACTATCAAGTTATAATAAAGTCAGAATAATTCAATTTTGTTCAATTTAAAAAATAATGTCCAAATGTTATTCACAATGGATACCAGTATGGTATTTTAAGAAAGAGTCACTCATCAACCATATCAACCGATGTTCAACTATAATTAAACGATCGAAGCTCGGTCATAATCTCCGGATAATGAAGACATTGTTCTCCAGGTGTACGTATCTTTATGGTACGACCCTTGAGAGTATCATCATCATGGCTTCGCTTATGAAGTGCTGGGGTAGGGTGTGTACTGTAACTCAAGAACGAGGATGTATTCATATATAGGGACCGGGACTTCTTGTCGTCTCCTGGGGCAGCGGGTAACGCGTGCTGCCGACGGATTATGTTCCCGTGGGAGCGGGTTCTCCTGTCCTCGCCAACCTCTAGATGCAGATGCGCATGTAGCTCCACCTATATGAGATGTGGGGGTGTCAGACTCACCCCTTGGCTGGGCCGCGAAATTCCTTGGACAAGACAAGTCTCACGTTACCGTGACAGCTGCGTTTCGTTTTATCTAGTTGATTCATCCCTCGAGCATCGAGGCTTAGTAATTGAAATTTGGTTGCGGTTGATGTTAATTCACAGTAGGTCTTCGCTTACAAGAGCTACGCGTACATGCCTATTCCGAATTGTCATGATCATTTACTTTTATACATTTAAGAGGTAATGGCGTTACGATGTTTAAAGGGCGGAAGGGGGGTTCCAAAATTATTTGCATTCAAACCTAAAGAGCGCTATTATTGAAATTTAAATTTTTTTAATTTTTATTATTCATAAATAGTTCAAGCATTATAATCTACAGTTCCGTTTTCTCCTTTTAGGGAAATATAATTATAATACAATAATTTCAGTAAATAATCGTGATCAATACAATACGATAGCATTAATATTTTTTGTTTGTATGCTTATAATTTGAGTTACTCCAATTTAGCCTTAATTTTCGTAAATTAAATTTTAATTACTTAAAACTACAAATATTTTTAGTTTGCACAACTGCAATTTATAACCTTAATGTATGTACACGAATTCACTGGTAATAATAAAATTATTTTTTTATTGAGAATCCTAGGATATAGTTAAGAACCTTAAATATTCAATAAAATTAATGTTTATGGAAATGTCGTTTTACATCAAACTTATATATATTTTAATAATTATATTTTTTATCAATGGAAAATATTTTTTACTTAATCATTTTCAAACTTCTTTAGTTGCATTATTTTTTAAATATTTATTTTTCCTAAAAGTGGAGTGTTTTTAATATCTCACATATTACACAAAATTATAATTAAAATAAGCTATTAATTAATAAAAAAACTCCATTAACTTTCTTGCAAACCTACAAAAATAAACTCTAGCTCCCTTATTATTTCAATTTTCAATTTTACTCATCTTCATTTTCAATGCTTGTTTTCACAAAACAATATTAAGATAAAAAAGGATATACATTTAAGTAAAAGTTAGTAAACTCGCGTAGTTACACACATTTTCTTTCGTTTGCATAAAGATAATCAATGTTCACACACGTAAAATATAAGAGTTCAGAATGAAAAAGAGTTTAACGAGTCAAATTGTAAAGGAAAACAAACATGTGAAATGTATTGACCGATATAAGCAGATGAAAATTCGACATGAGAAAACTCTTTTTTTTTATAATTAGTGTGCCCATAGTTATAGATTGAATGTTTTTCTTTGGTTGGTTGGTCCTTAAAATTATTGAAATGAGCTCACATTAGATCAACATACAATTTTTCAAATATGTACGTGAGTTTACTTATTAAAAGTTTCATTGGGAATAAAAAAGTTGACTTGGTGAGCAGATGTTTATGGAATAAAACTGATTTTATGATCGTAAACTTTGCTATTACAGTAAAATCGATGAATATTACAATTCTTTACAATGCATATATGTAAATGAGCCTTTAAACAAATAAACTAGGTACTACAGAAACCGTACAACATTCTAAAAAAATCAAGGAGTACATTTTCACCTTTAAAAAAAAAAAAAAAAAAAAATACGATTTTTTATTAAAACAATAAAAAGGACCGAGTAATTAATTTGTAATTACTTACAAATTTAAAGTTTTTGCAAAAAGAGTATTTTTTCTGATCATCTGCTCTCCCATCTATCAAATGTAGCATTCGTTTTTCATTTTTATTATTTATCCTCCAAATTGACGTTACGATCGTGGACATAAAAATGCAAATGAGCGCATAAAAGTTAGGTTTCGCTCAGGTTAAAGGAATGAAAATGTTCCCTTGATCATAACTTCAAAATGTACAAAACCGGTAATGCAAAACCAGGAACAAAGTTTCCCAAATCATTGAAGAGCGGAGAGGATGGAAAGGTAGGCAAAACACGCGCAAGGGTTGAACACGTGGCGGACACGTTACTGCGGGGGATTCGTGCAATAAGCGTAATGGGTGCATCACCCCCTCGAGTTCACGTCGATATCTTTTGCTCCACCCCCTCCCTACCTTTCTCCCTCTCACCCTCTATCAAGACTCGCAGTTGCTTACCAAGACCCACCCGTTACATTTGTATTCGTCCCCCTTCCACTTTGTCCAGCTCACCGCCCCGTTTCTGCTTTGTTTAGTCACATCAAAGTAATCCCGTCTGTCTTTCAATGAATATTACTAATTGTTTTTAAATGTAAATTTATTAATGTTTACTTCAAAACAGCCCTAGTCTAAGTAATTAATTGCATACTCCATGTGCCTTGTAAACAAAAGTGGCTTTTTATTTTGTATTTTTATTTCAGATAAGTAGTAGTAAACGAATAGAACATTAGCGGATCCTTTTTTTTACTTCAATATTTTTTATTAAAAGCAAGAACAATGTGATATTAATCATTCAGATAAGATGAAATTAATTTCTATAATTTGTTTTAAGATGAGTACTTCCATATAGTTAAGATTAGTTTATAATTATTAATATGCAATCTGATTTTCGTGATGAGAACGTAAACTTTATTTAAAAAATATTAATTATTCGATTTATATAGAAATTTTTTGAAAACTATCCGTTACTATATTAAACATATACGTGATACGTTGAAAATAAAATACAAATAAAAAAAAATATTTTTAATTTTTTTATCATTGATATTTTTTATGGGTGAGGAAATAATTATAAAAATGTCGAATTATTTCTTATGAACCAAAATACTCTATTTGAAGGTGTTGTAAATTTAGGTAAAAAGTAATGGTATTTTAAATAACCATCGATAATAACCGATTTTAGTGGGTTAAATTTTATATATTAAAGATAAAAATAATTAGAAGCATTAAAAACAGTTATATAGGTAAATAACTTTAATTTAGCAATAATAACATTATTGATTCATCAAAAACAATATCTATCTAACTAGTGGCAAATAAATAAAAATAGTAAAATAAAAGCTTTTATGCGGATCAACTAAGGTACGACGTGATAGACCAAACAGTAACAAAGTTTTTGGGTTGTTAGTAAAAGCAGATAACCATGTGTATGAAAAATTGTAAAAAAAAATCAGTACATTCTCATTTTTTAAAATAACATTAAAAATATCTAAGGGTTAATTTGTCGTTGATAATATTAACGAAAAAATTTATTACTATAAAATGAGAAGTCGTAATTTTAATACTATGGTGTCTATGTACGAATTGTAGCAAATAAAATTATAAAGAAAATTCATTTTTATATAAGCCAATTCGAAACTTAGAAAAGTAGAAGTTTTAAAAACCGGAAAATTATTAAATTAATTGAAAAATTTGTAACTATGTCATTTTTTAATATTTAGAACTTTAGATTTGAAAAATTAAAGAAATTATTATGTATTTTATTTGTACAAAATTTCAGTTTGATCAGATTATAAATTATAGTATGTTACTAATTTTCATTTAATTATATGAACATTTAACTAGTTATTATTAACCCAATTTATCATGTGATTTTAGTTTTTTCAATAGGTTTAAAAAACATAAATGTAGTAAAATAAATTCTATATCTTACATTTTGAAAAAAATCTTTCGGATTGTCTAAAATATGAGGATAAATTTATTCAGGGGGTTATTCTTAAAAACTTTTTGTAACATTTAACAATCTGTATAGTGTTATTACCAAATGTTAAACAAAATATTACTGTATAAAGTTATTTTAAGTCATTTCATCGCGCCATGTTACAAAATTCAAAATCGCGTTTTATACGAGTATATATGCTTTGGTATATAATAATAAAAAAAAACGAAAAGTAAAAAACTCCCCTCGCACATTTTTTAACTTCTCCGAAATCACTACTACAAATAATGGCTTTAAAAAAAAACTTTCTTGACACACCATATATGATCGTTGCAGTGTCAGATTATAAAGTAAATAATTAGTCCACATATGTTATTGTATGCTGTTATTCTACGTCATTACATTATTATAAATATTATGATTATGAAATTTAAAATAGGTTGAAAATTATAACATTTTCTTTTTTACTAATATATTTACACCATTTAGCTCAATTTTCATGCATATTGAATGCATGATAAAGAATATTCCTTTTAGTATTAGTCATTTCCTTATTATTTCTTTTGTTTTGACTCAATGCATAATTAAAACATTTATGTAAATAACTAATAGCGGTTGTCGATAACTCTCTCTCTCTCTCTATATATATATATATATATATTTTATATTATACAATTAATTTTTCACTCCTTTACTCGTGTAATTTATATCACTAAATTTTATAATTTTGTGAGAGGCACCAGCTCTAAAATCAATGAGCCATCATCGTCGCCTAATAAAACACCTATTTTTACATTTTTTTCTTGCAAAATAGGACTTGTATTCACAAGTTTATTACCAACATGAGCTTTCATTGCTTTGACTGACCCACAAAATTTTAGCCTGCAATCGTGTTCATTTATATTATGTCCTAAATCACATTTGTTACATTTTTTATTGTACGTTAAATAGTCTAGGATTTGTTTATTGTAAATCCATTTAGACTGTTGTAACAATAACCTGTACCTCATGTACTCCATCCCATATCATAAGAAGCAATTATTTTTTCTTCATTATATTTATTATATGATATTGAGGAATTAGGAATAGGAATATGATTTTCAATGTTTAAATTGAATTGGTTCATAAAGGATGTAGAACTTTTAGGTCTAACAAAAATTAAAAGAAGCATTATGAAAAAATTAAATTTATTAATTAAATACATTTCAATTGTTCATTCACAATTGAACTTGTGGGAGATGTCTGTCACTCTAATTCCATAGCATGCTTGTAACTGTTTTTAGCAATATCTTCAAAAATTTGTCCAACTATATTTTCATATTTCTTGTATGTTTCAAAGCTAATTATGGCAATACTCAGACATACAAAAAGCTTATTTATATTTGTAAAACCAATGCCGCTGTGTATTAAAGCTACAAAAAAAATATTATAAATATTTTTTAATATCAAATAATAAATTTTAATATCAATAAAATAATTAGCAATAGGAAGTTGTATATTCATATTAAAATATATGATTTTCCATTTAGTATCATGTGATAAATTCTTTTTCCCTTTGCTTATTTTCTTTATTAATAAACATTTACAACACTGCAGATGTAAAATTGAAGCAAGTTCTCTTCTTTATTCATTTTTTATATATTTAAAAAAAAGACACTTTTTACATCAATGACACCACATGTTATTTCCAAGATGTATCGGTTTCACTATTCTTCTACATGGATAATTTTTAATTATTCATCACATGATATTTTATCACTACTGTCATCACTGCTTCTTTGTTTAATTTTTGTAGAATTAATCTTGTTTTGTGTTTGCTTTAAACATTTATTATAAACAGCCTCAGTCAGCAATTCACCTTTCCATTGATGCAATTTAATTTTAGGCATATATTTTCACATATGTATTCACTTCAAACACAGGCAAAAAATATTGGAATACACTTAATGTATAAATTTAGATTATGAATATATAAGCAAAGCATCTGTTGAAAATAATAAGTACAATCAGCTGACTATTTAGTACAGTCAAAATCAAAAAATTAAAAACGACGTTGTCAAGTTTATTCATAAATATATCACATAATTATTTAATAATATATTTATTAAAACATTCAAATATATAATTTATTATATTATTAATAACTATGCTTATTTTAAAATGCTTTATTTTGTTAATATTTTGTATGTAAATCACTTTTAAAAAATCATAATTTTCATTATCTTAGATTGGAACACCTTCTTTTTCTTTAAATTATTTCAAGAATTCAATATTATGACCAGAGCAGTCACTGTCAAATATCCTTAATGAAATAATTAACGTCTAGTTTGAACTCTCGTTATTATTGTCTAACCTCATCATCAAAATATTTTAAACAAGTCTCTTTTATTATAATTAAATCTTTTATGGAGAATTAACACACTGTACCGATAAGAATCTATATTATATTGATACTTTTTAGAATGTATAGACATCATGGAAAAATTGTTTTGGTACTTAATATGTTCATTAATTCGAGTGTTTCAAATCCTTTTAGTTTCACTAATACAAACGGATGAGCAGTCCTAACCCTTAATTTTCTAATTAACTACTTCGGAATCTTACTATATGATTATATCTTTACCTCTTATAATTTATAACTGAGTCTGTTTTATCGATTTTTAGAACTATATGTATCTCAAACTTTTTTTTATTTTAAACCAAATCTCGAAAAAAAATTTTCGAAATATAATAAAGAAATTAAATTTTTTAACTCGTCAAAATTCTTGATACTTTTATTATTATTATTTTTTTTATACTATAGTTTTTTTAAACATTTCTTGTATCTTTTTTATTTAAATAATCAAGATAATTTATATCGATGAGTATAAACTAACCGTATCTATTTTATTTCAATGAAAACATTTATTAATCAGTGAAATCTCTCTGCTTATAAAATTATAAATAATATTACTTTTTGCAATAATGTGTGACTAGATTTGAATGGTTCTATTTGATTTGCTAATTTTATGATACCAATTTGTGATGATTTTATTATTTGTAACAATAGAAATGTTTAAAAAGAGATTATACAATTATTTTTTTCCATTTAATGTATAAATTGCAGATGATAAATATAATGAGTAAAAGTATCTAGTATTAAGTCTGTTTTTTCTTGATGTAAATTATAATATAAACTACATATCTAAAATAAAAAAGTGACTTGCAATTTTTAGTTTTAACAAATTAAGATAATCATATTCTAAATTATTATATCTATAAATAAGAGAGATATAGAAGAACATATTGAAGTAATAACATTTTTTTATAGAATTTTTTATTAAATACAAAATAAGTATTATTGGAAAGAAATTCAATAATATTTAATATTTCATTAAATGGAATGTAATTGGTGTTGCGTATAGCAGTTGCTTTTTTCCAAATTTCATTTTTATTCATATCACACCTCAGTAAATCTTTTTAAAAAAATGTTCATTTACCACAATACTAAATGAGTCTCTAAGTAAGATTTACAAATAAAAATAGCTAACTACAAAACAAGAAGATGTATATAATCAGGTAGTACGTAGTTAGTTTAACATTCCGATAAAAACCCTCGTGAAAAGTCTGGATAATTTGTCTGATTCCGTGAATTTCACATGAAACTCGGAATTCATCAGAAGATTCAGCAATTGAAGTGCACCATCTATTTATATGATCTGGCAAGTTTTTGTAGGTATGCGTTTATACTCACACATGTGTAAATGATTTATGGCACGTGGCCGTTGAGTGGTGCACGTTGAAATAAGAAAGCAAACGCCATTTATAGTCAGAAAAATATATTTTTTTTTCTTGGAAATAAAAATGAGATGAAAATAGAAGAGATATAGGTTGTTCGTTCAGTTATTTGTCGTCGACCGGAAAAAGGATATTCGAGTCAGGTTTTGTTTTCAATGCTCTGATTTATGTTCTATATATTTTCGTGATGTCTATTCTAATTTCACCAAAACCAATTTATTACATCGGAGGAGATCGCAGCACGAGAGTATAAATTTCCACTGAAAAAATATGGACTCCTCTTTGAAGATTGTTTAAATTATACAGATTTTTAATATTATTTCACATAGATAATGACTATAGTAGGATGGATCCTATTATAGTCATTCACCAATGAGGGATTGCTGCGAAATTATGAAGAGGCTAGTAGTTTATTAATAATAGCATCTCTGACTTGCTCTCGAAATTAAAGATACCGAGGGAGTTGTAAAATACTCCGGAGGCAACTAGTAGCAAAGTAGGAGTAGGAGAGTGCGGGTCCATAAAAACAGTGATTCCAGTAGGAGGGGGGGGGCAAAAAGACGGAGCAGAAGCGAGCGAGCGAAACGAGCAGCTGCATTAAGTGTAGCCATTGATTACGTGATCCGGGTGGGAGCGGGACGTCGGTGCCGTAGTTCATGCCGCTAAAAGGCTCCAGCTCCTTTCGTTCGTCATCCGCGGACGTTGTTTTCGTCCCGTCGACGCCGTCGTCATCATCTTCGTCTTCGTCGTCCCCCGCAACTTTCCTTTTTTCGAATTTGACGACTGTATACGGCAAAAGCTCTTTAGAACCTTTTTCCTACTTTTCGGATTTCTTTTTACGAAGCATCGGAGTCACTTTGGTATGGCAGAATGGTAGAGTCAGGTGTCAACATTCATTACATTTGTAATGGTTTTAAAGTTTAAAAAATTGTTTGTGTGTGTTATTTCTTTATGTTATATGCACTCGCAATCCTCGTATATAAAAATAGATTAACGTTAATGTACGCTGATAATTTATTTAATTATGTACATAATAAAAGTATGTAAAATAATTTTAAGGGTTAATTGTTTTGAAGAATTATCATGTATACAATATTGTAAATCATTACGATTTCATTTAATTATAATATTTAAGGATAGTAAATTTTCAATTGAAATTAAAATAAAAATTATTTATGATTATTTAATAAATTTCTCATCATTGCAAACGTTAATATATATTTTTGTACCTTAAAAAATGAATAATACAATACTGAACTAATTATATTTAATTATTTGTATATCTTGTGTTATTTAAAAATAAAATACCAAACATTTATTTAAAATGTATTTACAATATTTGTTATGCACTTTTATAATAAAAAATTGAGACGTGTTCAAATATTTTTAAAAAATTCTGTATTTGTTTATAATATATTGACGTAACTTATTTATTTATGTATCAAAAATACATTATTATGATATTTATTTTTATGTTAATATTTAATACGTTATTTTCTTTAACAAAATAAATTTATGTTAGAAATAATATCTTGCTTATTAATATATATTGATTATTAATTTCTTATTAACTTTTTACTTAAAAAAATTTTGTAAGCATAAATTTTTACATGATCTAGATTATTTAATCCGATATTGATTGTAATAAAGTAAAGTGAAAAAAAAAAATTAAAAAATATATTTTTCTTTCAAAGAAAATAAGCTTATATGAAAACAGTTAATTATTATTCTAATTATTAAGTAAAGAGTTTACATAAAAATGTTGTTATGTATATTATGCTATACAAAAAAATTATCGGGATGTTAAATAAATTTATTTTGTTGGAACAAATTTTAAAGCCATTTGAAATTTATAATTTTTTACAATTTTTACAATTTAATCGTTTTGATCAAATAATTAACTCTTTGAAATTTTAGTATACTAGTGTACCAAAATGTTGATATTAATTATAAAAATGATTGAAATGTGTATTTCAAAAATATAGATTGACTTATAAACGTTCAAAAAAATCAGAACATTTTGAAGTGCATTCTAACTGATATTTTAAAAAATGTTTGTAAAAACTTATAAATATGTTTAAATAAAAATTCAATTAAATAAACGGGCACAAGAATAAGCCACAATATGATATTTCGAGCGAATTCTTCTGAAAATATCCGTAACTTGTTAAAGAAGATTGGGAGAAAAGAGAAAAAGAACAGAAAAAATATTTCACTAAAAACGAAGAGAATTTAAAGGGCAGAAAGAATGCATGAGAGGAAATTTGAAAATAAATGTGAATCCTAAGTGCTACTATAACGTAAACAATTTAAGTAACTTATACTGAGACTTAAAAATAGTTTTCATTTAAAGCTTTATAATACAAAGGTATTTGCTCTGCAAAAGTGGCGTATGCTCCTTGGTCTCCACTTTGCATATTAATACCTTATTTTGAAGAGAAATATCGACGAACATCAGAGATAAATAGTCAGTCTTGATTTATTAACAAAATACAAGTTATAAAGGATGCAAATGCATATTTTTGTTATAACTTATAATCAATATTTTATGTTATTTTAAAATTTTTTTATGCTTCAAATTTTCCTTAGCTAAAATAAAACAAAACCATTAATTGACATTACACTTGTGTAAAAACTTGTAAAATATTTATAATTTCGTTTGCTTATAATTAAATTGGGAGTGTTTATGTATTTTCCATTTTCTAGCACCTCTGGAAAATTGACTACAGAAAGTTCTGAATTTACCATGTTTCATTCTTGTAACTGTTCTTGTCTGCGCACTTATGTACAAGTCCACGATTGATGAGGGTGGGGAAATTTTATGTGGGTGGATGAGTGAATGACAATTCCGAAACGAGGGGGGTGGTAGGTGTTTATGTGCGACATCTTTTTAAATTCAACCACTTCTAGTATTTTTCAAGTTTCTGTATTTGATCTATTTTTTTTCAGTTACAACTAAAGCATAATGAAATTCGAGACAAATTTGTTATTTAAATAAAAAACTTATCTAAAATGAATTTATTCGATTACTTGACTTACAATCATTTTCGAATTCATGGTTAATATTAAATTTTTATTCAAATGTAAATAAGTCACATATTATAATATAATTAAAATTTATATTGTATTGATTTTAGTTTTACAGAGTTATTAAAAAAAAAAAAAAAAAAAAACTTAAAATAAATGATAAATATAATAATAGCTGTTGATTAAACAAAATAAAAACTAAAAGAAAATTTCGAGTCTTTTGATTTAATAAATATTAATCTAGTAAATATTTAGAACGAAAAATTTATTTTCATAGTTTTAAATCAAAATATTTTTATATCCTTTGAAATAATTACCTTGTATAAAATGATATTAATGTATCATTAAAATATTAGGAGTGTATCAATTATTTTATTACAAACACTCAATTTTATTTTATTATGTACATATATTTAGTATATGGTAGGATATAAAAAATACAGTATAATACTCTGCGAATTCTTAATAGTTAAATATATTTAAAAATTTGATGCTCGTATTAGTAATAATTTACAGAAATACATTGTTGTTTTTAAATGTTTATGAAGGATTCTTGGCATTTGCTTAAATTTTTTAGATAACGTGTTAATTTTGACTCTGACAATTTTAAGAAAACCAATATTTTTATTTGAATTATTTTATAGAACTTCTGATTGAATTATTATTATAGGTATTTCTATTTTATTACTACAAGTTCAATTTGGTGTTAACGATTATATATTAATGATAATATAAATAATTTTTTTTGTCCTAGATATATAAAGACTAGTAATATTTTTTCTATAAATACTTTCTTCTACCGTTATACTTGAACAATAATTAACACAAAAAAGATTAGCTTTCATTATAATAATTAGTTTCGTTATACTATTATCACTATTATTACTACGCAATTACAAGACATATAATATTTAAAACTGCTCTAATAGATATTATACTAATGGATTTCTTATAAAACTTTGTTGTTAAATGTTTGTATTACAAGTCAACTTTTTATATTTTTTTAGGCTAATTTATGGATATTATAAAAGAACATTTTCATTTTAACTATAGTATTTTCAGTAATTTCTATGAAAAAAAGTTAATTTTTTATTATTAAAAAATTAAATACAATTTAAAATTCATAACACTTGATTATATTTGATGTAACAAATAAAAAAGAATAATTGAAAAGTATTTTATAACATCATTTTTTTGTTTCGCTATGACAAGATAAGTTACACTCATAGGAAAGACAGTTAATTTTATCACTACACAATATAGCAATAATGATAATTATTTAAAAAGTATTTCTACAATAAACATGAAAATGACGTTTGGATGGGAATGAGATGATTGCATTAACATGACGCTTGCTTGCATATATTTTTTATTTATCAAATGAACATTGTCTTATTATTAATACATATATATTGCAATACATTATTTAACATGTTTTTTTTTATTATTTATTTTATATTTGCATCTTCAGTTGTATAAACAATATAAACGATGGTTATGAACCAAACAATAATTAAATAAATTCTTTAATTGGTTGATAACTTAAAATTTTAACAACTTTTAATGTTTTAAAATCGGTTCTATAAATATAAGTGTAAAAGACAATGCTATTTATTTTAATTGCTATAATGATTATATTTGTTTATTTTAATATATCTTATGTACAATTGAAAATTACTTCAACTAATCAATACTAGTGGTTTTGTTACCAGACTCAAAAACATCTAATTAAATTAGCACCATTTGTAGAAATAATAATTTTTTAACAATTATTACAAAAAGACCTGAATTTCTAATGTAACTTGATATTATTGCAAAGAAATATTGTATTGAAAAGCGTTTTTTTCATTCTATAAAATCAATACTGTACAATATATTTATGGAAAATTACAAATAAATATTTTACTACATACGAGAAATTTATTAAAAGTTTTTAAGTATGTATTATAAAATAATTGTGCTAAGTACGATTTTGACTATTCCTTGGTAACATAAATTCTGAAACGTTTTTGGTCGTGAGTATCTGGAAGTCATTGTTTTATTTTCGATTTTTCAAAATTTCTTTATGTATTTTATTTATTTATTTTAATTTATTTATTATATTCTTTATGAACCATAAAGCTGATATTTAAATAGTAAAATTAAAGAAAATACAACGTGTAAGTATCAGTTATAAGAATTTAAAATTTTTATTTAATTCTAATTTAAAATATTGTTTCTAACTATTCATTATATAATAAAAGTGTATTATAATAAAAAAGCATTATTAGTAATTATATTACATTTGATATGGAAAATATTAATCTACTTCTCCTTAAACATTCTTGCTTTATTAGAATTTATCATATTCATATTAAAACAAAATTATTAAAAAATGCGAAAAAAATATTATAAAGCTAAATATACATAAGTACAAGTTTCGACTAATTAGTTTCTCGTATACTTACTTTCGATTATTGGAATAATTAACTTTTTGAGTAATAAATCTATAAACTTGGTGAAATCTTGAGAAGACGTATCAGAGAATTTAATTTCCCCTGTTCTGAGCTTTGATATTCTTCAAGAAGCTGTAAGGAAATAAAAAATTTTTTTATGTTATATACATTTTTTTTTATTTTAATTGTAGGTTTTGAAAGCTTTTATTATCAAATAATTTATTTATTTATAGAAAATTCTTAGAAATACTAAAATTCTTTTTAATTTCATGAAATAAACATTTAGATAATATCTTCTTGATTTTCACATGGAAATTCTAAAATTTATAATTTAAAAAAATTTAATTTATAAATTATTATTATTTATAAATTCTTTGAAAGAGTTTGAATAATTTATCAAGTATTATTGTACAATCATTAGTAAAATTGTGTTTTTTAAAATAGCTTTCTCATTTTTAAATATAAATTAAATTTAAGGTTTTTGAAGTTTTTAATCTTATTAATAATATTATTATTGTTATTATCAAATGTTAAAAGATAGTTTTTTTCTCTGCGGCATGATATTAAAGATAAAAAGTTTAAATATATCAATTTCATATACATATTTTATTATTAGAGCGTATATGAATAAAAAAAAATTTTTGCAGATTTTACTTTTCTTGTGCTTACTATGATTAGATTATTATAAATGTTAATATTATTTAGTGAAATAAAATATGCTAATCTCTTTTTCAATTTTTTTTTTTATAAACATTAAAATAGACTACAAGTTTCACTTAATAAAATGGACCATAAAAATAATTTCACTTAATTAAAATTTAATTTCCTAAATCGTTTCGCATAATTTTAGTTAATATTTTTATTAAAATTCTACAAATTACACGGTGAATTGAAAAATTTTTTTAAAATATTAAAAAAAAAAAAATTCTCTAGAAAAAATAATTTACATTTTATTTACTTGATTCTTAAAAAATTTAAAATAATTAGACATTTGAATGAATGTTTTACAATATTATTTTTTTTTTTAATTTAGAAATTTTTAATTTTTATATATTAACTGTTAAAGATTAAAATATGGTATTTTTGAGTGAATTAAAAGTAAACACAGATTATGTTTCAATATTGTTATAAAAATAAATTTTGCTGAATAATTTGTTGAAAATATAAATATAGTAATATTTAATACGTATTGTAAAAATCTGTATAAAAACCTATTATGTTTAACAGTAAATATATATTGACTATAATCAGCCATTCTTATAATCTATAATATACCTTTATACAACAAATATTTAATATTAATTCCAGTAAATATTAAAATAATTTCCGTTTGATGTCTATTATAAAACATTTTTTCAGATTCAACCTCGATAAATTATTTAAAAATTAATAAAATTGTTTACCTGATAAGACATTTCACAGGAAAGAATAGCAACCGCTTCAGCGTTATCGTGGGTCGCGGCTAAGAGGGTTGGCAGGGTGAAGTAGGCCAGTCGAGGGTCACTGTAGAAGGGAAAGGGCAAAGTGCAAAGTTGCTGTAGGACACTGGGACCCACCCCCGCCGACTGGAGTACCAACTAAAATTTGATAATTCTGAGTTGTTTTTATTGTATTTAATTTTAAGATTAGCCGATAAATTTTTTGCTTTACCAGTGAAAAAATATTTTATATTAATTTTTACCAAAACGAAATATATCTAAACATGCTTGTACTTAAAGGATAAAAGTAAATTTTTCTGAAAATTTGAAAATTGGGACCAAATTACTTATATATATATTATAAATTATTTTTTTTCAGATACTTAAAAATATGAATTTTTATTTTCAATGTTGATCAAATAGAATTAGTAGCGACACAACTATATTAATTTTTATTTCGTTTGTTAATGATTAATAATTTCCTTATTTAATGGGAGCATGATTATAATACATATTATAAATTTCAAATGTAATATTTATTTAATTAACAGTTCTAAATGAATTTTGTTAATTTTTCACATGTTATGTATGGAAATTTAGATTAAAAATGTACCCAAGAAACATAAAATATCTAAACGTAAAATTAAAGTAAAATATATGATATAACTATACGACATAATAATCTCATTAGTAAAATAAATTTATTAATAAAAAAAATGCTGAAATAATTTAACTGACAATTATAATTTTCTAATGTATAATATATAATATTGTATATATAATTGATTTTAAGTTTTTATTAATATTTATACTATGAATAAAATGTTTATATGATAAATAGAAACAGTATAAATATATTTAAAAAAGTCATCAATTTATTGAAAATGACGAATAAATTTTTTTTTATATTAAATTAATATAATATTAAAAAATTATTTTATTTATATAATATATAATTATAGTTTATCAATTTAATATTATTATAATTATGGATAAAAACTATTACACTATTTTTAAGACATCAATAAAATTAATACAACGAATTAATATTATTTATATTTTGTTGTTACATTTCCTTTAAGGAATATTATTCATTATTTTTTTTAATTATCTATTTTTTTACTACATATTATTTTAAATAAATTTTCTTTTGAAATTTTATTATATGATAATATCTGAATTATAAGATATGAATATTACTCAGCTTATATGATTATCATAGATGTGTAAAACTAAAGAAGTTTGTCGTCAGTTTATTTGTCAGGTACAATTAATTAGTAAAAAGTGTAATTTCAAGATAAAAGAAAATCTCGATTCGTTTATATTTGCTCTACTAATGTAATTTCAGGAAGGAATCAAAGCAATTTCTATCATTGAAAAAAGTTGTACTATTCGTCTTTACACTTTCGATAAATTTTTTCTTTAGCTATAAAAGTAGTAACGTACTTTTCACAAATACATACACACACCCGCGTACTAATTTACGGAGTAACGAATGTCTAGTTGGAAGATCTTTGCTCGAAATCCACAATGAGAACACGAACGGGAAATTATTTTTGTTTTCCGCCTGCATGCCTGAAAACCTGAAAGCCAGGATAGGTGATATATTGGATATAAGCCTGTGGGAAAGTGCACAGGTGAACCGGAAGCCGCGACCATCTGCGTTGTCGAACAAGTGCGTCCTGCACGTGCTCGCACCTGCAGCTCATCCTCGGAGACGACGAGTAAGAGTTTATCGTCTTGGAGAAAAAGGTGAATTCGTCCCGAGATGTAAATGGTACTTACACGAAAGAAATAGAGAAAAGGAAAGAGAGAGAGAGAGAGAGAGAGAGAGAGAGAGAGAGAGAGAGAGAGAGAGAAAAATTCCTTATTTATATTATACGAATGTCATTTGTTTTGCTCAAGCACAGTTAAAAATTTTTAATCATTAATTATTAAAAATTAATCATTTAATATTAATTATTTATATAATATTTATGTTTAAGATTATAAATTATGCTTTGAATGCATGTGTAATTGATTTAATGATCAAAAACTAAAAGTAAATATTAAAAAATGATTGTAACATTTATAGAGTATTGTAGTAAATTATGAGATTTACTTAATAATTTTTTAAATTATTAAAGCTTATAAATATAAAAACTAATCAAGTACATAAATATTTTGAAACATTTCAAACATATGTATGTACTCTATATACTTATTACACTTGAATTTTTGAATTGAATCAAAATAAATATTTCATTAAATTCTTTTAGAGCGAAAATAAATAATAAACTGTGGAGGTAAAAAACAATTATAAAACGGTTGCTATTTTTAATTAACGTAAGTCTGTTGATTACTTTTAAATGAAAAATAAATTTTTTATATTAAGTTGAATAACATTCTACATATGGTGATATTAATATTTCAAAAATTGATAAAATAGCAGCATACAATTTTGTAAAAAAACTCTTATTTTTTACATGTTGAATTTTCAAATAACAAAAAAGTAAAGGTTTATGGTATTCAAAAACGTATTCTGTATATTCCATTAAGTTTTAAATTAATTTGATAATTAATTTAAAGTTATAATGTCAGCTATTTTTGAAAATGATTTCTGTAGAATCTCTCTCATACTCGTTGTACTACATAACTAATTATTTGATATTGAGCCTTTATGATTTTCATTTTCAATTTTTTACTCATTTTCAAAGTTTATAAACTAGAATGCACTTTTGTAAATAGTTCCAAATGTAATAAAATGAGTGCTTCGTACATTTTAATTAATTTTTGTGTAATTTTTCTACTCGTAATTTCTTAAGATAGTTTTGGATTCTTGTATACATCATATTAATCGTTTATTGCCTCATTTATCTAATTTTACAACTGCATATAATGATACTAGTATAATAAATTAAAAATAAATAATATAATAAAAAAAAAAAATAAGTAGCAATATAATAAGAATACCGGTTCGGTCTGAATTCCCGTCGTGAAGTCTTCAGTAACTGACTTAGGTTACTATTTCATTTTATAAGTATTTGCGATACCACTATAATATTTTAAAAATAGTATACTAAAAAAAATATGAAAACAAATCTATTTCTTGAATATTAATCATATTACATAGTAAAGTGGAATATACAAAATGAACTCAACATGCATTGGTTTTCCAATGATAAATTTAAATGAATTATTAATTTATTTTAGAACGAAAAGAAAACATTTAACTTATTTAGACACGTAAAATTGTATATATTTAAAATCGAATTTTACGTACATAATTTTTCGCTCTCTTTTCTACTTTTCCAAAAGTTAAATATGGTAATGTATTTAATTTTCAATTAGATTATCGATTTTCAAAATTTATTTTATCAACTTGATTGAAGATAATACAGACATTACAATTTAAAAATTATAAACTGAAAGGAATGTTTTAAAATAATATAAATTTATAATTTTTATCAAATATATTTACAATCAATACATATTGTAAAACCCATTATTCAATTTTATGTTAAAACAATTTGTTATTATAAAAATTTACGATTTATTTACGTAAAAAAACAACATTATTTTTATTTATAAATGAATAAAGCTTTTCATTTTATGAAAATCTTTATCGACTTTAAAAATAAACACATAATTTTAAATTAATAATCAAAATATATAGATAAATTTGATAAAAAGTGACTTTATGGTAGTAAAGTTGCAAATCAATATCTGTAATTAGAATGTTTCATTCAAATTGAATGTCCTCTTGAAAATTTTTATTAGTAGATACATAACTCTGTATATAGAATGAAAATTTCCCTCAATAACTGGAATTATTATCATTAATCATTTCTAAAATTTGCATAGATAGTCAATAAAAAAAATGTTTTGCACATATTTTTCAAACTTACAAATTGCATTTCAATTAATTAAAATATAAAATAGTACTTAGTTGTTTATCCCATGTAGTGTGTAATGGAAATACAATGTAGATACTGTGAAACAGTACTAAAGAAACATGGCATAACTATTAAAACACAGTAACAATTTATTAAATAATTAATTAATAATTAAGTAATAATTAAAAAAAAATTTGTAATTCAATGTTAGATTTTTCCAATTTCTTGATTAAGATACTATACAGTTAATTACACGTATCAGTTTTATATGTATTAAAAACAAATTCGTATGCTTACGTGGTACAATTATTATTTTTATTTTTTTTGTCAATCCTAGTATCTACCCCTTTTTACCAGAAATCTGTGATATTCCATTGTAATTCTATGTACATTTTAATAATATCTAAATAATTAAAAATATTTCACAAAAAATAATGTTATTACAATTCGTAATTATTTTCATATTTTGTTTACGACATGCATAATAACATATTTCAAGAATAATTATCAATTTTAGCATTATAGCTAATACATCAAATCAGTGATATAAACTATAAACATTCTTTGACCATTTATGAATTAATATTTTATCAGAACAAAATTATAAAATTTAACTAGAATATTTATATTTAGAGTGATAAACAATATCAATAAACATCGCATTAAATAAATTTGTTATTTGCCCAAAGTATTTGAAAAGCAAAATTTCACACATGATAATTTAAATTAATAAATTTATTTCTTCCTAAATCCGAGTATCGTTTATTGCATGAGTTTACTGGCAAGTCTTAAACAATATCGTAAAAACTCCAGCAGTTACCACTGGATGTTGCATTATTCGCCTGGCGTCTTCGAAAAGATTGTGGTCATCGGTTCAGTTACAAGAATATATTATAAGAGAGAGAGAGAGAGAGAGAGAGAGAGAGAGAGAGAGAGAGAGAGAGAGAGAGAGAAAGAAAGAGAGAAGGAGAGCGGTAGTCTTCGTGAAAAAAGAAGAGTTTAAATTGTTTACGATGGCGCCGGAGAGGATGCACTAACGAAAGTTATACGTACTTCGGGGGTATAGTGGGAAAGGATGTATGTCACTGAATGGCGGTTGAGTCCCGGTAAATATATCTTCAGGGCAAATTGTCGATGGGGATGTCGAGCTTGAATGTGTTGTGTCTAACGGCATGCTCTTCGTTTCTCCTTTTATTTTCTAAAGTTTTATAGTTTTCCGAGGGAGTTTAGGGATAATGCTCTCTCTCTCTCTCTCTCTTGTGGCCAATAGAGGAAATACGTGAAAAAGTAAAAGCGAAAATCTCGTCTGTACTATTTGGTATTTTCGGTTCATTGGTGGAGTGTTTTCGAGTATAAACTCGAGATGAATCGATGATAATGGATCAAACTTTAATAAATATCCAGTGATGTGCTATAACATTACAACAATGTTATTCTTGAACTATTATGTATATTTGAATTGTGTTTTTTGGCACTTGCTTTTAGTGCAACTAAAACTCTAACTAAAAGAATTTTAATTTATTTCTAATTTTAAAACAATATTTTTAGTGTTTATTCAAAAGAAAATTGATGGCTTTGAAATTCAAATACAAGAATTTTGCTATTAATTTTATTTCTTTTCTTATTTATTTTCTACTTGATGTTGAAATTGAAATAGGCACAATAAAAATATAAAAGATCAGTATATTTAAAATTTTGATATCGAATCTTTTTTTTAAACTTTGTATGCACCTTTTTCAAGTATTTTATAAACAAAATAAGCTTATCCTTTTTAAGAGTGAGAATGAGGACGAAAAGAAATTATACGTATCATCACAAATAAAAACACTGTAATTAATATTCCGCTATAACTTTGATTTCTTTATTTTATACTATAATGTATTACCTAGGCATAAAAACCCCGTTATAGAAAGAAAAAACATTCATCTGCGATTATTCTATGCGTAGTTTCCTATCAGGCCATGTTGAGGGGTAAAGTTATATTCGTTTTCCACCGGTGATAATTAGAGATGATACGAACCACCGCCGTTTGCGGTGAATCCGCAGGTGAAGATGGACGCCCTCAATTCAGATGCCTTGGTCTCTCTACGACGCCAGTTAGTTATAAAATAATTATACTGAAAATGACTATTTACCTGGACAGAAAATCTGCACAAACATTTAAAGCTGCACTAACGTGGAATCGGTTTAATTCGCGCTTACAATTTATTATATCCGTAAATATAAAAGCGCAAGGTGCATGAAATCGTTACAGAGATGCAAGCCCAATGACACCCAAAATTTAAAATATAAAAAAATGTTGTGTGGTCTGACATCCATTTTTCATAAATGCGCAACGCCAAGTCCTCCAACTTTTTCCACCCAAAATTTGCTACCTTCGGACCAATATAAATCATCTTCAACGGCGCGACCGCCAGAATAGTCCAGTCATTTTAGCTCAAAAAAGCTCATTTTCAACATAGAACTAAAAAAAAAATTTCGACTATGTCGAAATTTTTTAAATTTAAATCGATTAAATATGATCTGTAGATAAAGAATATCGATATGCTACGTGTGAACTACTGGCGTAAATGTTTAAATTAACAAAAACAAAAAAAAACTGTTTTTCCCTAAAAAAGTGTTTATTTCTCAAAAATTAAGCCTCGAAAAAATTTTATAAGCAAAAATTTTCCTTATTAAATTTTCTAAATAAATAATTAATTCGAAAAATCAGAATATCAATATTTCTACTGTAAAAAGCCTTGAGTTTTCAAAAATTAACCTTAAAGTTTTATGCATATTTACACACAATTAATATTAATAAAATTGTATAATATTGTACAGATTAAAATCCACTCGTATTGAAAAAATAAATCTGTAAATACAAAATTGGTGATGTAAATAGTTTACTCAAAATTTATTTGTTAAGAAGACATGTTTTCAAATTTACAATGTTATTTAATTCTTATAAAACGAATCCCAATATGTGCGTATCTGTTTTTTAGATTCTTTGGAATACTAAGCAACGAAAATTTAAAAAACAAAAACGAAATTTTTTAATATTTTATATATTTAGGATCATTTGAGAAGTTTCTATTTAATTAACAAATAGATTTTGCAAAGAAAAATAATAATAATGTCAATCAATTTTTTTTATTAAAAGATAATTAAAAAACCTTTCTAACGCTTCTTTTAAAATGTAAATATGTTTATAATTTTTTTTGTTATTAACAAAATCAGTTTTTCGAGGATTATGGTAATAGTAATACACTAAGATAAATTATAAAAAGTTCAACGGAAAGCTGAAAAAATTTATTCTTTAAAAATATATACTTCTACATACATATTATTTATTAAGTAGTCGCTTCGGTGAATTGAACGGAAAAAGTTTTATCCCTTTCTCCTACGAATTTTGAGTAAACTATTTACATCACCAATTTTGTATTTACAGATTTATTTTTTCAATACGAGTGGATTTTAATCTGTACAATATTATACAATTTTATTAATATTAATTGTGTGTAAATATGCATAAAACTTTAAGGTTAATTTTTGAAAACTCAAGGCTTTTTACAGTAGAAATATTGATATTCTAATTTTTCGAATTAATTATTTATTTAGAAAATTTAATAAGGAAGAAATTTTTGCTTATAAAATTTTTTCGAGGCTTAATTTTTGAGATATAAACACTTTTTTTAGTGAAAAACAGTTTTTTTTGTTTTTGTTAATTTAAACATATTTACGCCGATAGTTCACACGTAGCATAGCGATATTCTTTATCTACCGATCATATTTAATCGATTTAAAAAAAAATCTCGACTACTTAGTGAAATTTTTTTTTTTTAGCTTAAATGACAGGATTAGAAGATTTTTCCGCGTATCTGTAGCTGGCTATGGTTGCTACGAAAACTGCGAAAGGGCTCATCTGAAATTTACTTCTTATACATTCGAGAAAAGTCCCAAACATAGCTAAAAACAATTATTTTTCATTCTATCATAATACATTAACTACATCTCATGTTAAAGTTTTTGTGTAATGAAATAAATTTAAGAATAAAAATGTAAAATATAAAAAGAGTAAGTTTATTTGGACTAATGTACGAAATAGAGCACAAAAGAAGAGCTTGATTCAAAAAATTATAAATCGTAGTTATAGAACGATAAATATTACATATTATAGCTGCAAATCATCGTGGATTGCTTTGAGATTGTATACGTGTAGACGTATACATCAGTGTAGCAAATACGATTAACAATTACATTTTAAAAAAGAAGCAAGTTTCTGCTTAGACTGAAGTTCTTACAGTCTTTTTTTATTGAGGCTAGAAGCTCTTTTTTTATTGGGAGTGTACGGTTTTGTATTTCAAATAAAAACAAAAAAGACTTTTCTTTAAATTATCGATTAGACAACCTTCAAAAAAGATCTTCTAGACTCAATAAAATCATATTCTGGAGATAGAAAATTCAAACTTTATTTACTCTGCAGGCTTTTTTCAAGCATCATCGGTAAATGTTTAAATCGAGTGCAGGTTTCTTGTACTCTTGTTTCGCTATTTTCACTTGATTTTTTTAATTTTAGAGTACTGAAGGTCACAGGACGCGGCTCACTTTGAATCTGAAGGTTATCGTTTTATTTCTTTGGCATCCTTTCTCTTTTCCTCTCTCGCTTTACCTAAAAATTTCCAGCAACAAACGGTCCGACGCGATAAGACGCGACAGCTCTCATGAGTTGACCGACGTATGGGTTTAAAAGGAGGAAAAAGAGAGAACGAGACTGAATGAGAAAGAGAAAGAGAGAGAGAGAGAGAGAGATAGAGAGAGAGAGGATGGAAAAAAGAGCATCACGCTTCTGTCTCCTGGTGCGGTCTTCGATGTTTTATTTGCGTTGCGCCCCGATTCTTCGACATTCTGTCGAAAATGTGAAACTCGATGCATTAGTTCGGTCGCTTTTTTCGGCAGATGAATTATGAGACACCACTGATAAAAGATAAAGGAGAATTTCCGAGGCGGTGAGGTTGGAGAGGTTTTTCGCCTATCTCCATAGTGCCCATCCGAGGAAAAATTTCACGTATAAATTATTTATTTAGGTTGGCTGGGTTCACGAATTTATTTAAAGCATTTTTTTATCAGTCCTCGTCTGATTATTTTCTGAACACGTACGCAGCTGATGTAAATCAAGGTGTTAGATTGATAATAATTATTGAGTCGATCATATTTTAAATAAAATCGGGATTCATGACGTTTAAAATGTTTTAAATGAACTATGAAATGACATTTTTTGCGATCTTTTTTCGGTGAAACCAGTTTTGGGAAAAATTTTTCTGAAAAATCGTGTTTTTCATTTTTAATAGAAGAATTTTAAATAAAGTTACATGACAAAATCTTAAATAATATCTCAACAAATAGTTTAACAACAAATTATGTACAATTTTTAATTTAATAACAATACATAGCACTTTGCAGTGCGTAACTTTCAATAAATGAATGTCAGAATTAGAAAAAAAAATATTTTAAATCAAGAAATTTTTAATAAAATAACTATATTATACTTCTAGAAAATATATGAATTATTTTATTTCTTTATTATCTTAATTATTTTATGTGATTCATTTTTTTTCTATTAATTTCCAATTTTTTACGTAGAACGTTGATTTAATGGAAACAATACTAGTATTATTGGTTAGATATTAAATTAAAAAAAAAACATGAATTTTATCAGTTATAAATCGTCATGCATAAGGCAAAAAATGTGAGCCAAAGTCTTCTTAAATACTTTCGATACGTTTGTTAAAAAAATTTTCATTATTTTGCCGCCACAATTTTTCATATCTATAATTAAAATGTATACCGTATGTATAACATAAAAAGTTAATAATTTTTAAATTTATATTTTTTTTATATTCTTAATTGTTTCATTATTTACATTAGTTTGATACTTTATTATAATGGAAGGATATCCTGATGCATTGAAAAAAGATACAAATGAATTGTGGATTAATATTCGTGTGAAGATTTCAAATTTTTAATGTTATCTTTGAAAGTTAATTTTTAAATTATTACCAATTTAAAATAGAAAAAGTTAATTTTTAAATTTATTTAATCTATTTATAAAATTTATCTCTACAAATGTATCTAAAATAGGAATGTGCATAAAAAAATTGATTTACAGTAATTGGTTTTAAATTTTATTTAAGACTAAGCGAAATCAATGAAACAAATGTAATATATATTATGAATAAAGGAGTTATATAATTTAACGGAAAAAAAGAAATTTCATTCCGTAAGACCACCACTAAACTTCCTATTTATGCTGACTGTTTCTCCCTCTAATTTACAAATATTCGAGTCTTAATCCGCTAAACAGCTTCAACTCATCAATAATTCTGGTTTGGTATTTAGTCGAAAATATATTTTAAGGCAAGAAAATAAAGAAATTTATTTCACTAGATCGAATTACGTTTATATTTCTTTGATTTTCGTATTTATTTATGTACTATTTTATTTATTTATTTTATTTCTCTAACATAATATATGTGATATAACATAATACATAATAAAAGGAATAATTAAATCAATAAAGATTATTTTGTAACAACATGCATTTTTTCCTGATAAATTATTTATTAAATAATGAATACACCCCTGTTACAGTATGATAATTCTATCCTAATTGACTGTCTATAATAGTTCATTTTATTTTTATCAATTAAAAATTAGTTTTCAAAAATAATTGATATTCGACATTCTGACCTTTGGAATTATTTTTATTTAAAATGCAAGAGGATCTTAGGATTTACAATATAATGAAAACAACAAATAATATTTTATTAGCTTCCGTTCATTTAGTCCAAATTTACATGAATTGTAATTGAAATTTACAGTAGTTTTGTGATAAACATGATAAGTTGAAATTATCAAGGAATCATTGCCCCCTCGATTAAGAAATTTGTAAGATATTGAAGTGTAACTTTTTATTTAAATTATAAAACAAGTACAAAAAATAGAAAAAGAAAATAATCATGCGAGACTAATATTGCATGAATAAAAATATATGTAAATAACGACTCAAAGATTTGTCGAGGAGCAAGAATTTACAATATAATTAACTATTTTAGTGTTCACGAATAGCTTTGTATTCCCAAAATGATACTTGACTTTTCAAAACCTCCCCCCACGACTTACAATAAATTTTTGTAGACCGCCAATACTCAAGGCAGAAACGAATGGAAATGAATAAAAAGAGATAGACTCAAAACTGTTGCCGTGGTTTATCTCATGCACGACGAAAATCGTCGGTGGCAGTGATGGCGGCGCTGGACCCCAGCCTCCGGAATTCGAGAGAAGCTGCCTAGCCTCCATTGAGATTAGAACGTCGCCACCACCGACTGTTACTGGTCAAGTTTTCGAGAAAAAAAAAAAGGAAAAAATAAAAGAAAGAATAAAGGAGGAATGAATATCGGGAGAGAAATTCGAACATGACTCATAGGCCAGTACCGACCAGAATGACCCGTTTTGTATGACATCGCGTCTGACTTATCGATAAAGTTAAAATTCTTCCTACTGATATTCCCCACTTTTTTTTACCTCAGTTTCGTTTGGTTACCTGAAATTACATTTTTTGAAACTGCAGTTATTGTGATTAGGTTTGATCGGAAAAATTACGGGGTCATGATTAAACATGGTGTCAATGTGAGAAGTTGTCTTGATCTTTCATAATACAGGCATACTGTACAATTCAAAGAAATTATTATTATTTTTTCTTGTTTAATACGAAAATGTTTATAACTACATAATTAAAGTTATTTAGAAAAGTAATATACTGGAGGTATATTTTTAAAGTAATCTGAATATTTTTAACGCTCTGCGATAGAATTGGAGAAGAATCAATATTATTTTATACATGTCTCTCTTAATGAGCCGGAAAATTCTAGGTAAATTTTACTGGAGTTTCACCTGTTGAATATTGTATAGGTTTTTTCACACTGTCATATACATTTCTATTTTGACCTGTATATGTTAAAATCAAATGAATAACACGTGAAAAAATTGCATTTTTTTACATTTTTTGTACTTGTAATTTTAGTTGATACATGTTATCAATAATTCCTCTATCAAAAGTAATTATTCATAAAGGTCTACAATTATTAATATAATACAGGATAAATTATGGATAATTTAATTTATATCATTACAAAATAATATTTATTTGTAATGAGAGTTCATTCTGGTTGATCATTTGTTGTTTTAAAAAACTAAATATACAGACCATTTTTGATAGTTACATAATTTGCAATTTTTTAAATTTATAAAATATTTGTAATGATATTGCTTAATGACAGTATTAAATAAATCACTTTCGAAAAATTTAATGAAATCTATCCAAATATTTGAGATTTCATTTACCAGAGAGAATTATAGTAAGACATAATTTGTCAAAGCTCCTTTTAAAGTTTAAAAAAAAAATTATGTTGCCTAAAAAGAGTGATAATGTAATATCCCAAAAATTATAAATTTTTTTTTTTCAAGTCAGATTAAACGAATAAAATAGATTTAAGTTACTTGAGTACGTACTTGATTATCTGTATTATTAAGAGCAAAATACCCCAAGACAGAGAAAAGCTCATTGAGCAATAAAGTGTTGTTGACTCCTTGAGTTACTTCCGGTTTGTTAAGCACTTCCCGCGACAACTTCGTGATTAAGTGATTGGCTATCAACCGCCATTGTAAACTCGTGCCTTCAGCGCCTAGGAAATTCTATAAAGAAAAATCAACACATTATATTTATTTTTTGTTAGAAACATAGCACAGTTGTAATGTTATATGATTATGTAAGTAAATATTATATATGTATGAGAGTGAAAAATGAATTTTTAAATATTGATGTTGCAATGATTTTTTTTGTTAACCTTAGAGATTTAGACTAAGCAATAGAGCATTTTTTAGGTTATGAAAAAAGCAGTTAGTGATACACATGAGAATTAGCATATAAATTAGTAATTTTTATTTTGTAAAATGTCATTTACGATATTCAGAGGTTTTTTTTATTAACAATTTCAACGAAAAAAATGCATTTTTTTCACTTTTCTTGTTATAAAGTAAAAAGTTGTAATTTTAATACGATAGTGCTAATGGGCGAATTGTAGCTAATAAAATTGTGAACAAAATTTATATTTATTAGCTACAGTTCGTCCATTTACACTATAGTATTAAATTACCTAAAAAATTCTCTATTGTTTGGTCTAATTAACAAGTATCAAAATTCAATCAGTCTTTGTATTTCTGTATTAGTAACAACGTGTATTGTAACGTCTCAGTATTTTAAATAATACATCCTCATCTAATTTCAAAATGAAAAATTTTATAAGTTCATGGCCTTGAAATTATATACAAAAACTACAAGAATACTTCTCCGCAAACTGTAAACTAGGCAAAATAATAAAGATGAATTTCTCTATTCAATCAACTGAGATACAAGACTACAAAAACGCATGATTATAAATAAAATAAGGAAACCTATAAATCGGGTGATGATCTCAGCACCAATTAACCAATATTAATAATTACTATGCAACATAGAGGGGATAAAGTACAGATATTATAAAAAGCAGTGGAAATCGCGAAACGATGCTTTTTACTTTTGGAATCACTACACTTTAATTTCAAGTTGTTATCAAATGTTAAGGACTCTCCAGGCCTAGAAGAAATCTGGAGTGGTAACAGCCTCCTGCATTTACAGAATTTGCACACATCGTTCTTTCGGACTAAATTCATCGAAACTACAATCGCTGCGAACCTTATAATACACGTAATATATCACACAGTTATCGATAACTTATTATAATTCGATTTGTATGAATTATATTTTATATTTTATTCTTACTAATTTTCTTAAACTTAAATGTCTAAATTGTACTAATAAATGCATTATTTATACTAAATTAATAAACAAATAATTTTTATATAAAAATATAATATATATTAATTTATCTATTTATGACAATCTGAAATGCAACAGTATATTATTTTAATATATAATAAATATTGTAATATTAAGTTATTAACAAATTTCATTTCATTTTACTATTCTTATGTTTTTCCGGGTTGTTGTATGGAATTGAAAAATGAACTAGTTTCTTATAGTGAATACGCAAAATATATTAAAATAATATATTTATTAATAAAATAGATAAGAGTTCATTATAAAATGTATTAAAAAACAATTTTTAGAAATTAACTTTTCTCTAGTTAAAAAAATAAAACGAATAAAACGTGACTGTAGATTATCAAAAGTATAGTCTTTTACCGATTAAACAATAAAATCACAGATATTTAAGAATAAAACAATAGAAACAATAGAAATACTCGATCTTAAATAATATAATTAATTAATAATTCGTATCCGTACACTTCAGTTCTGAATACACATTATATATCAATGAAATTCAATCAAATCTAGAGGAATGTTTTAAAACTGCACGTTAAGTTTTCCGGAGTTGATAGTTTACGAGGTAGTCACAAGAGTATAAAAATATAAGAAATAAATTTTCCATTTTTCTACAACGGCGGTTTATTTCTAACCTAGTACCAATTCATAAACACATATCAAAGAATGAGAAAAATACGAGGTCACTTAAAAATGTGTATTGAATTGAAAGGAGATTTAACAAACGAAGAATTGTGGAAAGCTTTGATGTTACTATCGTCAATCCTTAGCAGAAAAGCGAGTGTACCCGACGCTCAAGACAAGTGCGAAAAGGGTTGAGCCGGTTAATCGAAAAATAGACGTCGTCTTCTGGACATTCTAATTGCTTAATTGGCTCGCAAATTTTGAGAAAAAGAAGGATAACCTGAGCGACAAAAGGGGTACCCTTGTCATTTCGAATGTATTTCTTGAGTTTTCGATTTTTTTTAAAATTGTTAATTACGGAAAAAACTAAAATCGGTATGACTGGTAGCGCGAGACATGTATGTGCAACCGCAGTAATGCAATTACGGAATAAGGAGAAGTCATTTTTTTATTTATGCATACTTATTTTAGAAATAATAGTATCCTTTTACTGAAATAATTCAAAAACTTTCAATTTAATTATTGAAAAAACAGTTATATATTCTAATCTCTCTTTAGTGCATTTTTATGCAGTTATTATTATATAAAGGTAAAAATATTGGAACAGTTTTAAATACATTTTTAACGAGTTTATTTAAAATTAAATGAATTACATTTTTTTTTAATCATCCATTTTTATTGAGTATTGACAAATACAGTAAAGAAATAATTTCTCTTAAAAAAAAGAAAATTATTTGTTTTTAAATTTAGTAAGATTTATAGATTTCAAAATTTAATTAGGTATACATATTCTTGTTGACAATCAATATTTTTATTTTATGTAGATAAAGAAATAGTATAATAAAAATTAATGATAAATTATTTAAAAAAGAAATGTATTGAAGGTATTTTTTAAATAATTAAATTAAAAGTAAAATAAAAAAAAAAATAGTATTAATTTTAGAAATACTAACAGAAATTTTTTGTAATCAGTGATTGATTCTGAATTCCGAAATTTGTTATATGTTTGAGTATAATTGTTTTTTCTTGTAAAAATCAATGACGAAAGTGTTAATTAAGACAATTACATTCGTTTATCGAGATTTTGGATACTTGATTTCAACAAGGTCACATTTGAACACAGTGTAATCGAAAAGATCCAACCAGATTACTCAATCTAAAAATAAATTGAAAAGATTTCCAAGATGGATCATTACCTCAAGAAGAAGATCATTATAGAAGAATGAATAGCAAAAAAGTAATTGCGATAAGTAGGCATTGACACCCTCGATGACACCTCTAATAGACTCTGCAGATGTAAAATAATGTCAAGACCTCGAACCCGTCCTTAACAACTAATGCCCCGCCTCTCTCTCTCTCTCTCTCTCTCTCTCTCTCTCTCTCTCTCTCTCTCTCTCTCTCTCTCTCTCTCTAGAGTGTGCCGATTATTATGTAGAGGAGCCGAATTGCCGGTTCCATGCTCAGGTGTACTCTTTCGAACCTATTATAAGGGTAGGGGACGATGATTGAGATGTCGCGGCGGGGCACCCCAGACCACGAATTGAATATGTGCGTTGTTTACCCTCTCGAGGGATGATCCCCAGTTCTCCTGGGACTTCTAACCGTGGTTGAGATACCGGAGAGGTCGTTTTGAGGATGCTTATTATAGATTCTCTTTGGTTGCCTCGATTGATTTAGGCAAGTACTTGGATCGGTTGATATCCTCGTGCTCGGTCGATAAATTACTTACTAATGATGCTTTTTTGCGGGATACTTATGAAAAGTTTGGATGTTCGAGACTGAATGACAGAAACGGACGATGTGCGTTTGCTTATTTTAATAATTTTCGTGCTCAAGTGTATCTGAGTCAGTGACAAACATTAATTTGAATATTTTTTGAAGATCATCATCGAACAAATCATGTTAAAAAGAAAACGAATTGGAATTACAATGTTTTTTATTGACGAGATTTTTTTTTATTTTATTTTACAAACGAAAATGTTGTAATTGATGATTCTTGAATAAGAATTGTCATTATTCAAAAGATTAAGGAAATATGCTTTTTCTATTTCGAATTTTATCACATTTTCAATTGAATGATTTAAATTTTATCAAGGAATAACAGTTAAACAATTATTTAAGAGAGAAATCCTCCAATCATTAATTAACAGTTTTTTTTAAATTCAAGTTTCAATATTTGAGGATTCACGTTTTACAGCTTTTGAGGAGTAACTAATTTAAAATTATGTAGTAATGAATGTAAACATTATTATATGTAAATTCGTCAAATTATTATTTTTTTTGTCAAGTTTTTTTGAGTTTTTCTCGCTTAATTAATAAAGTTCTGGGTATATTCTATGGTCAACCCGTGGAAATGCGAGTTTATCACAAAAGATGCGTTACGAACTCAAGTTTGTAAAATAAAATTTGTGAGTTCGCTTTACATATTTGTAAATTATTGAGTAAATAATGTTTTATTACAATGGTATTATATTTATTATTTTTATTATTATCATTGTTTCCAATATTATTTCAATTAAAAGATGATGATAAAGTTATTTTTATCAATGTTATTAAGATTTTAAATGGTTACATGTTATAAAGATTTAAAATTTAAATATATAAATAAAAATTATAAATTTATCATCAAAAAAATTCTTGCATGATACAATGAATAAAATGTAATAGAAATAACTTTTATTTGTTCTAAATATATTCATTGTAATTTATTTAGTTTAAAAATTCTTTTTGTTATTTAACTAAAATAATAATTTAAATATTTATTATATTTGAAAAATGATTGCATATACACATTTTATAATACTGGGATATAATATTAATAAAATTTCTAATATTAGTATTACAATGTAAAAATATTTGTAATTATAATACGTATCACACAATCTAATAATATAAACACATAATCTTTTTTAATGATTTTAGTGTCGATTGATTTATTATTAATAATTGTCCAAAATTGAATCTTAATTTATACTTGTATATAAAGATGTACTTTTAACTTAATATCATAAATAATAAATTCAAATTAATAATAAACTTATATATAAATATATATATTTTCATTTAAATCAATTAAGGAAATAACAAGAAATTCATTATGCATGCGTACTTGGAGTGTTACAAGATCGAGCTCGGCGACGTTCCTTAGGAACTTGAGTCCCATCCAAGTTAGATTCTTCACAGTTAGTGGAAATCCCACCTGATTAGGAACAGGGGAAGTGGTGGAGGCTGTTCTTTGGTTGGTTGTGGAGGTGACGGCGATGGCCGTGTACAGAGTCCCAACGACACCCGCGGCCTCGGTTGCCTCCAGGAGGTGCAGAAGGTGCGCGTGGGCGGTCGAGGGCTCAGTGTTGGTCGAAGAGATGACTCCGGTGCTCTCGGAAGTCTCCAATGAGGTGACCGACGATCCATCGTGGGAGGAGACGTTCAGGTGACCCGTTGCTTCGACCCGTTTTAGGTGTATGCACATGCGGCTCAGGAGATCGTAAGACGCCACCAATAAGGCATAGTCTCGGTCTTGATCTAATAGGAAGTCCGATTCGATCATCGCTCGGCTGTGTCGGTTTACTCTGTCAATCAGCCCGCTGGTGATGAGGTAACTGAAAAAGTTATAACACAAGTGCTATAGCACGAGCCGTTGACCTACTTCTTTTTTCGAGAAAAAAAATGAATTTAGAACACGATATCAATTTGTCTATCTTTTTTTGTCAAAGAACGCATCACCATACCTAAGTAAACATAGTAATTTGTCCGAGAAACTTATTACTTTCGAATAAAGCAAGCTAACCGAACCCACAGCAAAAAGCATAATTAAAATTAAGAAAACTGCGTTACCAGGACGCATAGATCATCGACTTAATAAGGAGCCGAGGCGAGAGAGAAAAACTGTCAATATACGAAAATGTGGAAAAGTTCTTGATAAAACACAATTATAAATCCGTGCTGGGATAAAGACGAATTTTTAAATGCTCTAAATACCCACCTGAACGACGAACTGAACACGAAACGGATACACCCAAATACAGATGTCATACCGAAAATTATTGTAAACATGGAAAAGATAATAAGAAAATCAACATTAGAAAACAATGTTAATTATGATTTTGATAAAAATTGATTATTCAACAAATTCCACAGCAGGAAACAAAATTGTTTTCAATAATTATTATTAAGCAATAACTTCATAAATAATCCATGAGGTAATAAATAAAGAATTGTTAAACAAATTAAGTAACAAATTCCTAAATAAAAAAATTTTAAGCAAATTAATTAATAAACTACTAACAAACTAACAAATAATAATTATTTACAAATAATAAATTTTTAATAAATAACAAATTAATAAATTATTTAACAATCGATAAAAATTTAATAAATAACAAATTATTAACCAAAAAACAATAAATTATTAATAAATAAATAGCCAGTAGATCATTAAATATTATAGTTCGGGGCAATAGTTTAATAATAATCAATTTTTATTAAAAATAAAGAACTCGATTGAGTAAGCTACGAACAACGAAGAAAATACCATCGAAAAGAAGGGATAACATATTTTTGATGCACCTTAACTTACGAAAACTGATAAGATCCCCTCTTCTCTAGTAACTCTAGTATACGCGAAATAGTATAAAAAGGGATAAATTTCGAATAAAAATCAGTATTTTCAACACTGTAGTTTGTATGCTCGAAGTTTATATTATTGTATTCCCCGTGAGTTAATTATTGTTTCCGAAAGTCTATACTAGCCGCCCTTCTCTCTTCCTTCTCTCTCTCTCTCTCTCGTTCTCCTGTTCAACATTACAAGTAACCAGCGATTGTACATCAGAGAGTCAAGTAAGATCATTCAATACCAATTTTTAATATAAATATACAAACTTTTATTTTTTTCTTGTTTATTTTATTTTCCAATCCCCCGCATTAAAAAACCAAGTAAACTATTGCTCGCGTTCGCTCATCCTGACTTTGTAAAATAAATTTGCAATTAACAACTATATACTTCTATCCAAGAGCTAGTACGCAGAAGCGTAGACTCAAAATGAAAAAACTTTTCGGATATGCGGAAATTTATCCAGAGTTAGTGCGATTATTGTAGGCTTAACAGCAGACTAGATTAATTGAAGTTCACGAACATAACACAGGTGAGGATTTTTATTACACTTTCTGTAAATCATAACTTAGAAAACAATAAAAAAAATATTTTAAGAACAATCGATTTAAGTCAATCGAAACCAATTTGATATATATATATATATATATATCTATATATATCATTAATAATAAACTCCATGTACTTTTTTTCTTTTTTAAATTTGAACTTTTGTTGTCATGAATAGTTATTATTATAAAGTACAAGATAATTGCTAGTTATTTTTTAAAAATGAAGTGCGTTTGGCATGTGCATTAACAATTTAAAATATTTCTATCATGTATAATTTAAAAATAAATTTTTAAGCATTCTTATATTGATAATAAGTAAATATTTTAACAAATATATTTTTCAATAGATTTATGAACTAGTTAAATTTATTAATGAGAATAGAAAGTTATTTTTTCTACTCTGGAGCTTCTCTTTTGAATAAAAAAAATTTTTTTCTTGATGTGAAAGGAAAAATCAAAACTGTACTTTATATTGAATGCTTTATAATTTTATATATTTTATAATTTATAATGTTAGGAATCTAATAAATAAGCCGAAATTTTTTTTTATTATGTGCACATACATTTTTTTCGTGTCTCGTTAATAAATTTTAACATTTATTATAATAATATTAAATATTGAAAAATAATATGAGAAGATTATCGAAGACAAATTAATAAACGGAAATTTTGGCAAATATCTTTCGAGTGAAATTTCACGAAGGCTTTCAAATAATGAAAAAATATTAATTGAAAAAATAAACACATAAACGTAACTTAATTCAAAAAGTCAATTTTAATATTTGCTTGTTTTGCACTTATGCTCTATGGGGTGATCGAATAAAGCCTACGTTCGAAATGTAAAACTCCTCTCTCAAGTTTTTGCGCGCTCACCCACTGTAAATCAAGGCTAGCATAATGAAAAGGGGCCCACATCTCCGATATCGGTAACAGGGTAAGAGAATCAGAACCCAGTCCGGTCCAGCCCAGTAATTGATTATTCAAGATTCCTGTCGTTTTAACTCGATCTGACTCGTACGTTATCATGGGGTTGGAATTGGTTATGAGACTGCCAAGTGCGCATAAGGGCGGGGCACAAAAAGGCTATTGCTTAAGGGATGGCATGTGTGACGATGAAACATGATAGGATTATAACATCAGCAGATAATACAGTATTGACTGGCTGCAGGGGAGTTTTTGAAATCGAAGGACCTGATGTGCATCCAAACTCTACTTTCTCAAATAGTGGAGTTTTGCTACCTTAATTTCTTACACTTCTTCAGCTGATGCTCTTGATGATATGGATTATGTTTATAAATTAATTCAAAATTTATGTTGTAGATTTCTTGGTGGTTCCACGGAAAGATAATGATGACGGTATTTTTCACACTCTTCTGTCTTTCTCACTTCATGCAAATAGACAATTTGATTGTAAAATCACTATGTTATTGTTTACACATATCAGAGTTCATCAACCATCTTTGTATGGACTCGGTGAGCTTTGATTCATATGCATTTACTTTCATTTCTACAAATTATTACCAATCAATGTTATCAAGGATGTTGCATCTTATTAAGATATCTAAATTTAGAATGATCTTAATCAATCTGTTCACGAAACTCCAAATCTGCAAATTGATTCCTACAAAGAGTAAAATTTGATTACACTTCACTCGCTAACAATCGAATTTAATTCTAGATTTATGGGTACAACTCAAAAAGCTTTTAGAACGAGAAATCTCTTTGAATGTAATTAGAAGGGGCCCAGATCTAACCATGGGCTATGTTGATGGGGTGTCGGGCCTGTCAGGGTGCATTATCATCCCTTATTGGATACACAGAGTTTTACTGAAATAAATCTGAAATATTCTACGAAGCTTCAGACGTACTTTTGTCTTAAATCTGAAAAACGCTAATATTATTTTTGCGAAAATATTTCATTTTATTTTTATAAGCAAGGGTGTTATATTATAATTTATTTACATTATGTGAAAAATATCGTTTTTTGGGCGTGTATGAAAAAAATAAAAAAATTAAAACTTGTTAGTTGTAACGTCAACGTTTCGACGATGTGGTTATCATTCTTGTCTTTTATGAATATTTTTGACTTAATATAAATACGGAGGATGCTTTTTCAAACAATTTATATAATTTATTTATATTTCAAGAATAAAACAGAGTCTTATTCAGAAAGTTAAGTAAATATCTTGGTAATGTAACCTTTTTTATGAGAATATAGTTCGTCACATGTTTGGAAAACATTCTTGAGAATTGATATTTGTAGAATTTTTCCATAGAAGTAAATCATATAGTTTAATAAAAGCTTGTTTACCATTAATTTTGATGAAATTTGTTTCGATGCTATATAAACGCGAGATTTCATGGATATTTTCACGTTTACTATTCATATTTATTATATAGTTTTAATATTTTATATATCTATATTTATTTTCAATCGGTGTTCTTTGATTTGCACGTAGAATACAAAGTTTCATTTTCCAATCCTACAATTCAGTAAAAATGTAAAAATATTTTCAATAAATCGATTCAATCAAATAATAAAGGACATGATCAGCTTGACTAATTATTCACTTCCACCGAACAATCCTTTAAATCCCAGCAATATTTGTACAATTAATTATACACCAAAGTGCATATTGTGGTCTTTAATTACTCCTAACTCTAAGCCTCTCGCAATATTTCAAAATCACACTTGAATTTCTCTCGACATCCTGATACCATATTAAAAAAATTATATTCTCATGATACAGGGGGATGAATGGAGGGCGGCGGGATAAATTGACTCCAACGTACGCGCGACAAGTTCGTTCGAAGAAGAGGAATAAAAACATAGACAAGAGCAGCTCTAAATGTAACAAAAGATCATCGGAAACTATACACGAGCACGGCACTTGCTTCCCAATGCATTTTAATTGAAAAAAGATGGGACGAGGGGTGCGGCTTTCGTTGTTCATCGCTCCAGAGGCCAACTGTCGTGTTGCATCATAACCACTGTAGGGCTAATCCCGTCGTCCGAACTCACTTCTCTTCTCTCTTCTTCTTCGAAGTAATTGAAGACTCCTTGAGAGGTTTTGGAACGAGCGACAACTTTTAAATGGAGACTCAGTTGTACTTTTTACTCAGGAACGCCCGTTTTTTGAAAACCACAACTGTTACATTTTTATTTTTATAACAAATGTTTTTGATACTTAAAAGTAATAATTTGTATTAAATATTTATCATTTTAGAGAGTATAGTTCAATTATCATAGATCATTTAAAAGAAAAATCTACACTGTATAATTTTAACATTGAAATAAAACCATTACTTTTGGCATTTTTTAATTACTATCATTGATGTTTTCGCTAATAAAAAGTTGGTATGATTGTTAAAATTATGAATTATTAATAAAAATTACTAATTTATAGATTAATAATTATATGATAAATTATAGATCAATATTTATCACTCTTAGACCGATGTAGAGAGTGTATATTCTAAGCAATAGAGCACTTTTTAGGTAATGAAAAAAACAGCTAGTGATGCATATCAAAATTCGTAAAAAAAATCACTAGATTCTTATTTTCTAAAATGCCATTTATGATATTCAAGGTTTTTTTTTATTAACAATTTTAAGAAAAATATGCATTTTTTTTTACTATTTCTGTATAAAATGAAAAGTCGTAACATTAACACCATAATGTCAATTGAAAATTTATAGCTAATAAAATTGTAAAGAAAATTCACTTTATATAAATTGATCAGAAAATTAGATGCAGAGAAATTTTGCAAAAAATCGGTAAATTTTTTAATTAATTTAAACATTTGTAACTTTTTTATTTTTCAATATTTAGAACTATAATTTTGGGAAATTAAAGTAATTGATATGCACTTTATTTATATAAGATTTTAGCTTGATCGAATTATTAGTTTTTAAGTAATACTAATGTTAGTTAAATTATGCCAAAAATTTACAAAGCTATTTCCAACTTAATGTACTTGACGATTTTAGTTTTTTCAACAGTTTAAAAAAATATAATTATTACACAACAAATTCTGAATTTTATATTTCGTTTAAATATTTTCGATTGCATTAAATATGAAAATACACGTGATCGAAAACGGCCGAGCACCCGAGGAGTAGGGATAAAAAAAATGGGAAAATTGTCATACAAATATATAGCAATAGAAGTGAGATCCGCGTTAACTAATCCGTCATCCGATTATTCTTCTTCCCACACCGCATCAAATTCACGCACTTAGCCTTTTTTAATCATCTTTATTCTCATATTTTATACAACTCGAAATATTTGAACGAAATATAAGATATAGGATTTATTGTGCAATAATTAAATTTTTTAAAACTGTTCAAAAAACTAAAATCGTAATGTAAGTTTCAGTGGAAAGAACTTTGTAAATTTTGGCATAATTTAATTAACATTAGTATAAAATGAAAACTAATAATCCAATAAAAAATTGCATATCAATTACTTTAATTTCCCCCACTTATATTTCTAAACATTAAAAAATAAAAAAGTTATAAATATTTAAATTAATTAAAAAACTTGCTGATTTTTTGCAAAATTTCTCTGCATCTAATTTTCTGATCGATTTATATAAAGTGAATTTTTTTTACAATTTTATTAGCTATAAATTTTCAATTAATACTATGGTGTTAAAGTTATGACTTTTCATTTTATAAAAAAATAGTAAAAAAAAAAAAATGCATTTTTTCTTAAAATTGTTAATAAAAAAAACCCTGAATATCATAAGTGGTATTTCAGAAAATAAGAATCCACTGATTTTTTTTACGAATTTTGATATGCATCACTAGCTGCTTTTTTCATGACATAAAAAGTGCTTTGTTGCTTGGACTAATAGGATAATTATTATAACTCATTTTAAAAAAATCAACATTATGTGATTTATAAGTATAAATAAAACCATTTATTTTTGGCATTTTTTAATTTCTATCATTGATGTTTTAGCTATTAAAAAGTTAGTATGATTGTTCAAATTATTAATTTTTATTTAAAATTGAAGAAGATAAGTTTAAAACTGAGTTCATCATGTCAGACCTTATAAACTGTCTGAGTTAGATCTAATAAGATAATAATAAAATATTGATTGTACGCATTTTTTGGAGCATTTAGCTTTTAAGGTATAATTCTGATTACAAGGTATGTAATGAATAAAAATAAAATATCAGAAATAATAGATGAAGATGTGCAAAAATGTAAACTAAATATAAAATTATAGACTCTATTATTTACTTAATATAAACAAAAGATTACTGAGGATGTGCAAACATTGGGTAAGTAAGCTGATTTATTATGATTGGATATAAAATAACAGTATAGTAAGAAGAAAACAGTATATTAATAGAGAACAAGGAAGAATTAAATCATGTAATATGATGTAATATAAGTTGTAGCATAGTAGAATATTGAAATAGATGGAAGCTTTGAAAAAATATGAGTATACTTTCAAATCAATTTTTCATCATCGAAAAATTAAAAGCCAAAGTATGCAAATATATGTAAATATAAATATTTATTTATAATATATATATATATTATATATATACATATGTATATATGTATATAAAATACATAAATATAAATAAATACATATACATAAATATAAATAAATGTATATTTTTTAACAATATTAATATAATTCATATAAATAAATAAAATATATTTATACTTTAAAATATGTCTGTCTTGTAGTTACAAAAATCTCAAATAGAAAAAATAATTGAAGGTTGTTGCTTTCATTTTTTCGTAGAATAAGTTTTTCTATATTAAGTATTTCGTCAGAACAGTGGTATTAATACAGTACGAATAGATAATAAATTTGAATACTCTTAATCGAATACCAACAATTTCAAAATTAACGAATCTAAAATAAACAAAAAATTTATATATTAAAATTTATACATTAAAAAATAAAAATAAAATTCAATCACCAAATCACGAATAAGGCAATTTAATAAAACCGAATCCCGGCAACTAATTATAACAGAAAAGAATAACTCATCTGCGCCGTTTTTAAATTAATATTTGACTTTCGTCGATATATCCACCATTAATTTAGGGAACAAGAAATCTATCAAGAGAGAATCGGCACCACATGGACATGGATCAACGAAAGGAAAATCCCGCTTCAACAAAACCCTTACGAGGAAGACGAATCAGCTTTCCCCCAATATTTACTTACTGTCGAGCGCATACACACTCAAACTTAATTCCCCACATTAACCAAATTTCATCGCCTCGGCCACTGCAGAGCTTCATATACGCACAAAAACTACCCGTATCATCTCCAAATCTGCACATTTACGGCTATGAGTAATCATCCGCATTAATTTCATGTAATGAGTATAAACGTTTTCATAAATAAAAGTGAAATAGAGAGATGTTGGCTTTCTTTTTTCTCGGAAGATTTGCGAACCGGAAGGACGTGTCAAAAAAGACTCAAACAAATTCGCTAATAAAATGCACGACGGTGAACTGACGCTGGAAACATTCACCCTCTGTTTTTGGACTCGAGATTATAATTATGACACAAGTGTCGGGACTTATTACAAATATAAGTGAATAATTACTATTTGCCTCTGCCCTCGCCTCATCACCTCTTTCGTGCGCCTTGTTCTTGATTCAAAAGGACAGAAGTTTTATTAAAAATATTATTTTGCTTTATCTCTTACCCATTAAAATACTAAATTGAATCTCTAGATCAAAATATACATTAAAATAATATTTTTGATGGAGAAAATCAAATATTATTTTTAAAACGAATAATTTAAAATTTAAATTTAAGAAAAACTGAAGAAGAATAACTTTTTTTTAATTTATGCTGTTTCACAATGTAACATTATTGTTTTTTATTTTTTAATATTAAATTGTCATAATATAAAATAAAGGTCCTGATTTTAATTACGTATTTTTATCAAAGCAATAAGACAGAGATATATACTTTTAAAAAACAAACGAAATCGAGCTCAATAGTGTTTTATTAAATTATAAGTTTTTAAATGTTTCTTATATAAGTATGTGTATAAATACATTATGAAAAGTTTTAATATTATCATTTTAAATAAACTTTGTAATTATTTAAAAAAACACTTTTAAAATCAGTTATTTCTTTAATATTTGTTTTTTTAATACAGTTGTAAATCTATATAGTTTTTTGTATATTAGTTTAAAGAAGCCATAAATTTTTAAATAGCACAATTATGAATTTGTTGTAGTAGTTTTTTAGAATCATATCATTGTATTAGTTTATAACTGTTATTTTCGATGAATTACGTGAGATTTTTTATTATAAATATAAAAAATATTTATACATATTTAATAACAGTTGATAATAACAGTTAAATTTATATGTTTAAATAATTACATAATTTAATATCTTTGTTTGTATTAATAATATTTAAAAAAGAAAGTCCAAATTAATAAAATGCTTATACTAATCAAACCAAAAGTGTTTTACTTGACAAAAGTTGTGTTTGCACAGTCAATATCTATATTGTTTTCTCCTGTATTCCGAGATATCATCTCCAATAATCAAACCGTAAGCAAATAAAGTGTAAAAATAAATTCCCTTATACAATCCTCAATTTCCTTAAAATAGAAAAAAAATTTAGGGACTTTAATATCCTCGGTCAGCGTGTTTCTGCATCTTTCCATGTATATATTCGAACAAAGTAGCAAGAGAAAAAAAAGAAAGATAGAAAAGCGGTGGGCGGATTTTCGGTGACCCGAGATTGCAATCTATCATTGAATGTTTGCGGGGCTCCCGGCAAATACATTGAATTTATTTATTACACCCTCGATTACTACCCCCGAAGCCGAGCTGGAGTCGCTCGTGCGCGAACGAATGAGCCCCGAGTCAGTAAGCACTAGCCGGTAATTCGGGGGTGAAACGAGCCCCCGCATGGCTGGGCCATTAGCTAACCATATGATTATTTCATAGCGCCCCCGTATAATGTCCGGGGTGCATATATTTTTTCAATGCCGAAAGAGGGGTGGAGGAAGGATAGTCACGTTTGGTCATTCGCGAATGATTAGTACGACTGTGATAATAACAGATCCAACTTATTACGGATTCATCTCGCTGACGGTTATCGTGAACCAACTTCAACCCCTTCCTCCAGGGTGGATGTAACGGAGATGCAGCATCTTCTGAATAATTACCACACGCTATTATGAAAATTGCGAGGACTGCCGACTTCGGAGATATATAGTTCCTCAGGAGACTGGGGATTTGAATGTCTAATGAATGCCTTAAGTCGTGATAAGCTGGCGCTCATCACTTTGCGATTCAGAGTTCTGTATGGATTTAATAATTCGGAGCTACTATGGTTTTATCAAAATGCTATTTTGAGACTTTTAGCCAGTTGCTTTCGTTATTATAAAATGTTGTTTGTTTTCAAAATTTAGTTGTTTAATGTTATTTTAGATATTTAATTAGTTCACACGCCTGGATCATTAACCTAACAACCTTTGAACGCGGTTTATACTTTATAGAAAATTAAAATGTTAATTAAAATGGTGTGTGCCGTATACTTTATTGGAATATAAACCAAAATATCAACAAAAAGTGTTTTCTTTGCATCTTCAGAATTGAGCTCAAATTCAATCAAACTTTATAATTGGTCAAAATCATCGTGAGTTCAGAGTTTACACCTCAAATTAGAATGAGCGATCGAATTATGTTTCAAATATATTCTAACGTATATCCTGAAACATGAATATCTAATCGAACTAGTTTTGCGATTTAATCTCTATCGATTGTAAAAAGGTGCTCAGAACTTCGGACTCAGTGGTGGCGGCGACGGCGACAGCACACTTGTTACAATATTTACAGAGTCGTCCCTGAGATCCACCCCAAAACCAACCCCTGCCTGTCATTGACAACTCTCTCCCTCTTTCATTTTTTGTCTCTCTCTCTTTATCTGCCTCGCTCTTATAAAAATTATACCGTGTTCTCGTCGTTTCTCGTCCTCGTTTCCATCTTTTGTTGTTTCTTCGCCCTTTGTTATTTTCGCTCTTTTTGCATTTTGCATCGTACAAAGGGAAAGAATGTAAAAGCGACATTTAGAAAGGTGTCGTCTTTCTTTCTATCTTTTCATCGCTCAACTCAGTAAAAAGAAGATATTTACGAAAAGTAAAATAAGCAGAGGGCATTATTTTCGATTTTTTTAAAATTGAGAGAAATTATTGTTTCGGGAATAATTAATTTAACACCGAAATTATTGTTTTTTGTGAATTCGTAGTTGTTTTAAAATTTGTACACGAATTACATATTTTTAATATTAATCAACAATTTCAATGTTACAAAAAGATCTCGATTCGTTATTCCTGTGTTTAATGGTTTATATGCAGATACCTTCCTCTTATTTTATTTGTATTTTTTATAATATTATCATATTTTATAATATTAATTTAAAAAATAAGTAATTTAGATATCTTATTTTTGTTTTCTCAATATTATAAATATTATAAATATAAAGAAATGTTTTAATTAAATTTTTGAAAAACCATGTGTAGGCGATGCAGCTTGATTCTACTAGATAAAAATAATTGTATAATCAAATACATTCTAATAAATTGATAATATGGCATAAAAAAAAAATAATAAAAACTCACGCTAAATAAATTGTGAATAACGTTTTCTTTTTCAGTGATGAGAATGACTGTAAATAGTTATTATGAATAATAAAGTAATTAAAATATTTTTATTACAAAGAAATAATTTCTAGTTTATTTGATTTTTATAATTTAATTTGAAATAAATAAAATATATAAATTATTTGATACGGCATTCAAAGTTTATTTGTAAATACGTAATTATATTACCATTCACACAAGATATGTCAAAGCTTTAACAAAAGAAATATGATTTTACTACATTAAAATAATAAATAATTTGTAAAATTTATTATACAATTTTCCTCAAATGTGTATTTCATTTTTTGTAAAAGTTTAAGCATTTTTAAAGTAATTAAAATAATTTACCTTCATCCGCTATAAAGATGTTGCTAGTTTCAACTACAATTTAATTGATTTTCCTAATTTCACTTCTAACAATGCAAATAAACATTATCTGCTTTTATTTAATTAAAAGCCTTTCCAATGGAATAAAACAGGCTGCAATATTCTTAAGAGTAAATTTAACCAAGAACTCGCATACACTTTGTACATTATCACGAGTTTCTTTTATCCCTACTCCTACATTGAATAAACATACACATTGCACAATCCGGTGGTGAGGCACAAAATACCGTAAACCTGCACAACGGACCAAACATCCTAAACCGACAACCTTGGTGCTCTTTGCTAGGTACAGGGTCAAAACGGGATAAGGTGGAACTCCGAATCATCTCGTCTGAATATTTCGAATTGGTAATGTATTATAATACATCCCCAACCACCATTTTAGTAGTCAACTCAACTCAGGATATTACTACTCAGTTGGCTCGTTGACGCGTAATGCATTCACATCAAGGATTTCGGGACAGAGGTGGGCGTGGATACACTCGTACCAACTGTATATCCACGTGCCTGTGTGTGTTCGAGGGTTGGTTGGTTGTATAAAGTAACGTGCTCGTGCTTAATGGTAGTCAGGATGCTTTTTTTATTATACACATTAAAAACCACGTCTCGTTGTTCATGGGAGGAGGGGAAGGATCGGATCAGCTGATGCAATTCTCTGTCGCTTAAGTTGGTAAGACTCATTTATTTATATTGCATTCGTGCCCTAATTTATTCAACTGGAGGGCTCGGCTCGTAGATCCTTAGTCCGCTTATACCAATGTGGTGCCACTCAATCAGCGATTGAAAATATACTTTTTGTTTGACCAAAGAGGAATTTATAGTCCGAGATGAAAAGACCGTAATACTATTGTTGCAGTTTCACTGATCTTTTGAGGGAATTTTTGAGATTTTCATTCGAACAAGGTTAACACCGCATAGATTAAATTTTATTTTCATTTTTTCAGCGAAACTTTATTACTTTTTTATAGTTTTTTTCACTCTGGCTTAATAAAACATACTAAATACTAAATAAGATAAATTACTAAAAGTTTTTTTTATTCTTATAGGATATTTAATTATTTATTAATGGATTTGGAGCATAAAAAACAAAAGGGTAGATTTAAATCTTTCTTATTGATTATAAATTGTTAATTGACATTATAATGTTGATTAATAAAATGAAAAAAACGATGATTAGCTTAAGTATCCACGAGTAATACACCGAAGTGATACACCAGAAAATAAATCACCAGATCCATAATATCCACCCTCTCTTTCATTTCTTCTTATACGCTTTGCAACACAACAAAAAAAGATGGAGAAGGACAAAAGATGGAAATTACTTGAGAATGCGAGTGCAGTCGCATTGATGTAGACGCGAAAGTGCGTGCGTCCCTTCGGCACTTGTTTTGTTGTTTATAGCGGTGTGAGGGGCGCGGGGGTCCCGAAGGACAACGAGGGTCGTCGTCATCGGGACCGAGGACAGGGAGTCGGATGGAAAGAGCGAGTGTCCCCTGAATAAGCCTTGTCGCCTGATCAAACACAACGAGATGTGCTCTTGCAGAGAGGATAGGTACTAGTCCCCTCCCCCCCACATTAGTACGTATTGATACTGTGTCGCTAACATTTTTGTATTATGAACTCGGAGTGGAGAATCACTCGGGATGCTAGGAAATCAGTGAGCAACGTTAGAGTTGATTTGATAGGAAATAGTATGTCGACGATGCAAAATGTTCCATATTCTGGAACTTAATGCATGCATCAGTTGGTTGGATAATGTGAGAGTGCAAAAAAAAAAAAAAAAAAAAAAAAAAAAAAGGGCGATCACTTAGTCTTGCCGATTTTTTTTTCATCAGAAGATGTGAATTTTGAAAAAATATTAATAGTTGAGACGTAAATTCAAAAAGTGTATGCTAGAATACACTTTCAATGGAACTATTAAATTCAAATTTTAATTGATATTGTTTTCATATGTGTATTATATAATTGATAGGTGAGTTTACGAGATATCTTATTATATTCACCTGAAAAAATACAATAAAAATCTAAAGACTTTGCTATACGCTGATTCAAAATTAAAACAATCCAACTAACATTTCATTACGCATTTATCTGTTTATAATAGAAATAAATATGATAAAAAATTTTTTATAGGACATATTCACAACGCACTAGACCCATAGAAAGGGACAACAAAAATTACACGTAATACCTCGGAATCATATTCAAGAAGTGCGTATACTATTATCGCTTTTACTGTCACCTAATTGAAACTAAGGCAGACGACCAGGGTAAGTTCCACCAGGGCGAAGCGGAGGTGTATGTGTAAAACCGTGAACATGGAGGAGGTGTCAGTGATCATCTGACAGTTAACACGGCAGATGCTACACAAAGATCGGCGCCCCGTGTTACTGTTGGCGTGATTCACCACTGCTTCTACTTGTCTACTTACTCTTTTTTTGGTATTTTGTTTTTTTTTATCCAACTCTTTTTTTATACTCTTGAGCCCGGCTAGTAACTGAAGTTTGCGGCATTTATGAAGGCATAAACGATACTTTTTGAAAAAAAATTCGTAAACAGTTTAATTTATGTTGAATTTTCATGATTAGAAAAAGTTTATTGTGATTGATCTTCCAATTTGCACTCACATATTTTTACAGCGAACATTAAATCAGAAATAGTAAAATGATAATTGTAAAATAATTGAAATTAATTCATGTTTGAGAATGTAAGGAAAAAACAAAAAAAAAAGATTGGCAACAGTAAAATTATTAATTATAGAAAAATATTTTATAATTAATATGTGACACATTACTTTGAAAAAAATTTGTTTTTTCTTTGATATTATAAAATAAGCATCATTAAATTAATTATTGTTTGAATCTATTGTCAGCCGTAAAATTTAAAATATTTTTTAAATTTAATCGATAAAAAATTTGAGAAAAATAAGCCTATAATAACTTAAGAAATTAAAGTTTTTATTTTACCTTCTATTTTATTATTACATTTTTTCCAATATAAAATATATGAAATATTAATTTTAATTTTAAAAGAATATTTTTAATGTTCATTACAATTTAAAATAAAATGAAAATTATTTATTAAATGTACGAATAAAAAGATAAAACATGTAGCTGTATCATATAAAATATTACACTAAATCGAAAAATTTCAGCAGTTTACAATAATTTATAATTAAACAATCACCTCGATTTATAAATTATACATGTATATGCAGTAAGTTTCTTTTGTATATGTATATTGTATGTATTTTTACTATTTATCCTTTTTGTTAATTTAATTAGTATATTAATTATTATTTTATTTATACAGAGAAAAATATCATCATCCAATGATTTATGTAGATTTCAAAATGCAATTTTAAAAATTAGATCTTGAAACAAAGCTGAATAGTTTTGCATATTATCTTGTTTCAAAAACTAATTTGTCTTTAAAATATATATTAATAATTTAAATAACATCAGAATTCTAAATTAAAATCAATATTTCAACTGACAGTTATGAGAAGCTTGGATAAAGTAAAATGAAAAATCTATGTAATAAATTTTAAGATAATGAAATTTTTACGATTACGAAATTGTTGTCAGATTTTGAAATTATAATTGCAACTTACAGAGTATAGTTGCTTTTTCAATCATAATCAAGATTGTACATTGACATATCTTTACTTATTTGTCGGGTAATATAATCTCAAAGGAACGCATCGCTTCATTTTTGATCTAGAGATCGCCAAGTTCATAAGTTTCCAACTCGTTATTTAGAAGAAGATGTAGTTGAAGAACAACGACAAAGACCAACCGAGTTGTTCACCTTCCAGGAAATTTGTTCTCGCAAGGCTTATCTTCTTGCGTAAGCATTGATGAAGACAAATAAAAGAAGAGAGAAAGGGACAAGGGAAAGGAAGGGCGAACCAAATCGGGGTGCCCGAGGGTGAATGAAAAGAGAAAGAGAGTCCATTAGCAGATTACGTACCCTCCCTCGACTCCTGCCGCACCTCTGTCCTACCCCCCACGACTGCTTACCTTCGTGAAGGAGAAGGTTCATCCTTCGGACTTTGGGAAACTACGCTCGACACGTTCCGTTTCAGAAGATGGGGTTCGGTTGTCGATGACCCAGGAATTGGTGGAATGGGGCGGAAACCGGGCAAAGGCTCCAGGAAAATGAATAAAAAAAGATTTTTCAATCGTTTACAAAATGAGTACCTTGAGTTCCTTAAGAGCTGCCTTGTTATTACGATTTTCGTAGAGCTTTTGAGTTATATTTCAAGTTAAGTGGTTGACTAAAACTCAAAAGTGAGTTTGACCAAAATCATGAAAAAATGCGTTTAGCCCAGTTTTTATTTTGTTTGTTTATGTATATAAATATTTTTGAAAGTGAATTTTTATGCAAAGTTATTAATTCTCTACTAATGGAAACAAAACTGCTTTTGTAAAATGAATTTTCATTCTAAAAATTATAATTCACTCTACTCTTATATGACCTTTAACATGAACAGTCATAAAAAATAGTTATAAAGGTTTATTTTTGATAAATAATAAAAAATCAACCATCTAAAATCTCAAATTTAACTCAGAAATATTTATATGATTATAAACACGAAAATTTCATGCGATATTTATATTTATTATAATAATACTATTAAAATATATTTAAATTTACATTTGAAAAATATGCACTAAAATATATGGTTCTTATTTTTATATATCCTTCCTTTTTTAAAATTTTAAAAATTAGTTTTATTCTGACAATGGATTTCAATAAATATTAAACATATTTTTTCGACTTATTAATTTCACTAATTTATATATTATTTAAATATAATATCTTTTTTACCCATAATCAAATTTCATCATTATTTATGGGAAGTTCCAAAATACTACATACCATTAGAATCTTAAATAATTTCTACCTTTCAATTTTTAACTAAATATTAAATTAAATAAAGTAAATACATCTATAAGACGTAATCCAAGTTTCATAAACACAGATAATTTATTTATTCGTAAAAGAAGTATAAAATCAAATGGTTCGTGTTGTAAACTTATTATAGAGCGAAGCAGAGATAGATAGATAGATAGATAGATAGATAGATAGATAGAGAGAGAGAGAGAGAGAGAGAGAGAGAGAGAGAGAGAGAGAGAGAGAGAGAGAGAGAGAGAGAATGCACTCAGTGCTAATGAAACACGCGTCGCCTAATTCTCCAAGATTCAAATTGAATTTACGATGCGTCAGCAGTCAAACGGTGTGACACGAGGTTTGTGCACTAAATATAATATAATTTTCACCCGTTTCTAGTTCACCCTAAAGGTAGGTTACTGTAAAGGTAGGTTACTTTGATTTCTATAAATGCCTCCCTTTCTCCTTGTAATGCATGATTTGATCGTTCGTGTCCTTTTATTTTGATCATATAATTTTTTCTTTTTACTAACTTTTGGGGATTGTCATGATCTAAAAAATATTGGAGAAGCTATCATCAAACTTCGCCTTAAACTAGATAATTATGTATGGATATTTTTGCAACAGTTGAAGACGAATTATCCTGTTTTCTTATTTACCTTTTGCTTTAAAGTTTGTTTTTTAAATAAAATAAATAATAAAGTAAATAATAAAAGAGTTGCATTGTAAAGGTTCTGAAGTAGTTAACTGTTAATTCATTCATAAGGTACTTTTTGGATAACTATTTAATCGAGTAAAAAACGAGAAAGAAATTTTTTTTCGTAAATTACACTCAAAGAAAAATTATGAGCCGGCAGGCTATTTACTAAGGTGACAGTAAATTTGAATTTTGCAATTGTTCTTATCTGCATCCGAACAATTGAACTTCCATTGTATTTCTGTAAACTTTGACTTTGTTTTTCTCTCAGGTTGATTTACTTTTATTCGATTATTATTTATTACTTTATAGTATTCTATTGATATGTTTTTTCATGTTTAATCTACATAATATTCAAATTAATAAAAATATTATTAATTAAACCAAAATTAGATTATGAACTATTCTTATAGTTATATAAAAAATATAGAAGTGTGGATATAATTTTTCAAATCTTATTTTTATTGAAATATAATAAAGTATACGAAAAATGGGGCGTATTTAAATATAAATAATTAATTACTAGCCATTACATATTATAATATAAAATACAAAAACGTAATTACCTTTTATAATAATTGATGTATTGAACGAGAAGAGTTCGGGATAAGTTGTATAAAAATTGTTAAAATATATTGAAAACTTTAACATTTACTCCCCGCCTGCTTGTAATAAGTTATCGAATATTTAGACATGTCATAAATGTATATTACAATTCTATTATTTGAGTGTTAATTATTGTCAATTAATCTGTATGTGTATCTGTATTAGTAATTATTGTATATATACCTGTACACATGTTGTTCTCACTCAGATTTTTTAATAAATACTTTAATTAAACACTCTTATATATATATATTTTTTAAATTAACTTAATTCACTATATCAATTGTTTTTCTTTACTTATATTTTTCTCTAATAATAATATTTTTTTCATTTCTAATAATAATTTGAAAAATTGAACAAAAATATTTATCAAAAGTTAATTAATGATTGGTTTAAGGTTTAACCAGAGTTAGTTTGATTTTAAACAATGTTTAGAGGAGCATAACAGTGTATTTTAACATAATAAAAAATGTACATTAAGTAAATTTTACAAATTTTTGTTATCATCAATCAGTTTTCCATATTATACACATTATCTCATAATTTTATTAAATTCCAAGATGCTTGATAATCAAATTTTAGCGCCACCAATTATACAGTTAATCCCAATTCTGATTAGAACGCTACAGAATCGCATGTCGCCGGGATTAATAATCTCACAAAGAGAAATGGATGCTGTTTACAGAGCTATTCATTTTTTTTTTTTTTTGAGATCCTTATGTAGCTTCGTATCGACTTCAGACATTCCAATTTTTCCACTCTGGAAAAACAATCATTCCACCGAGATTAGGCGGAATCTTATTCAACATTTTGCGATCGTTGATTTGGGCGAAAGATCCAAGCAAGGAATTTCTGTTTGTCGAGTGTTGCGTTTGTTATGGATGTTAGATAGAGACTCCTAAAATTTGCTTGAAAGTTTCTTGAATGGAGAATTTAACAATTTCCGATCAGCCTTATTAATTGATGAACTAATTTCCAAGGTAAATTTATGTCAATCTTTTGGTAATTATCTTCTCAACTCAAGTATTTTTTTGTTAAAAATATGAACACCATGATGCTATTGTGATTAAGAAAATGTTTTAAACTTGATAGTTTTAGTACTTTTAATATAAACTCACCATTACTTTGTGTGCACAGCATTTAATACTTAAACATATATCCACATTCCCATACAAAGTAATAAAAGTTATAATCCTTATAATACATTTTTTTAATTATCTTACAAAATCTCAAAGTTTCAATTAATTTCTGTTAGGTTTATTTCTTTTTGATATAATACTATACAAATACGCAGGTAAAAAAGGTCTAATTAAGAAGAAAAGCCAGAGAAAAACTATGTTTTTTATTTTTAATATAATATTACGTTATAAAAATCTTTACTAATATTTTTAGAAAGCCTATGTAGTACTTTTGGCTAGAAAGTACTGTAACATATTCTTGGATTGAAACTATTAACAAACAACTATTAGATGAATAGATCTTTATGTATGATTATCAATTGTTAATAAAAATAGACATATGATATACATATATATGCATACACATATATATATGTAAAAGATATAATGATTTTTATTATTATTCAAAAGATGTGGTAAGTATAGTTATCAAGCCTTGAATTTATTTTAACAATACATTAAAAAGTATTGCAAGATAAAATCTAAAAATCATATTATTTTTTACGTATATTGCAAAATATACTATTTGTGTAATGGTATAAATTGCGAAAAGAGTATGAATATGCTCACAAACTCATACAGCCTTCATTTGCATAAAAGCTAGTAAACTTTTTAAACCTTAAATCAAAAATACCAGCGGGTACTTTGGAGAAAATGAGTGAAGAGAGAGAGACAGACAGAGAGAGAGAGAGAGAGAGAGAGAGAGAGAGAGAGAGAGAGAGAGAAAGAGAAAGAGAAATGAAATGAAATGATACGAAAAAATAATGACATCTGAAACGCAAAGCTTTGGATTATAAAGAGCTTCGAGATTGTTTGAAAGCACATTTACGCGTACATGTAAAAATACCAATGAAGTAGCAAAATTTTTTGTTATTAATTTGTGTGTGAATCGCTTTTATCATAGGTATAAGTTGATAAAATGACTTCGCAACCTGTTTTTATTATTAAGTAATTTAGTTTTTATTATTAAGTTTAATTTAGTTGCAAAGTAATAATTGAATTATAACTAACTGGAGAGAGATTCCCACCAAGTTTGTTCCATTTGTTGATCAAAGTGTATGCGTACTCCATGTTTAACTTTACTCCCATTGCATTATTCTCCGAATAACAGCTATTGCTAAATAATTCCTTTTTGCATTATCTGTGTAATTTGCGGAACAAGAAGATTAGAATATTTCGCCGGCACAACAATTATTTAGTACATACGGAGAAATAGTTTTGATGATACTGGTACTCGAGAACAAATGCATTTGATGAATAGGAAATATAATATCTCATCGTATTAATGATTTAGCAAGGTTGAATGAAAAGAATTCGAAATTAGAGAAATTCGGAAACTTCTTCAAGCGAAATGTTTGACAGTAAAGATTAAATATAATAATGTTCTAAGCTTATAATAATATTAATCTTTCCATGTATTCTTATTTAATGCAATAAAAACAAAAATTGGATACATGAAATATACATAATATTGTTTTTCTTGATAAGACGTCGAAGTTACAATTTATAAGCATGAATATATTTTTATTTGATGAATTCTTCATTTTTTAAAGCTATTTTAAATGTATTACCCTGTAACTAAATGTAAGTATTTTTAACATTTTATATTTTCTATAAATAACTTGACACATTTTAACCAATTTTACAAATTTCATAAATAACATCGACGGTCTTGCATAAAAAAAATTTTTTTATTTAAAAAAAGATATTCGCAATGAGAGTTTTTACAAATAAGAATACGCGTTATGATTATTTCTATACACTACAAGTTGTATTTACGTTAGTACGTATACTATTTTAATAAAATTATTTTCCTTCAGATGCATTATCAATCAATTAGTAAAAGAGTACAAAATTTTGAATAAAATATAATTAAAATTGATAATTAATGAATTTTTTATTATAATTATTATAATAATTAATTAATGTTGATAATTAATATGAATAATTAATATAATAATAATGATATATAAAATTATATTCAATTTATGGATATTAAAAATTAAATTGACCCCGAGTGAAAATGAAAAATTATTATATATAATAACCATAAGCACAACAACAGTAACAACAACGACAACGATCATAACAATAACAACAACAATGACAAAAACAATAAAAATAACAACCACAACAAAAACAATAACAACCACAATGTAAAATTAGAAACGCAAATATTTGAATAGCAGGAACGCATAATGAAATTGTATTAAAATAAATGCATATCATCAGAAAACAAAGTGAGCAAATGCAAACTCAATAATAAAAACACATGCGACTATAAAGTATACAAGATTAAAAGAATCCAGAATAAATAAATGCGTCATGGAAAATCGTAAAAATCGATGTGCATTTTTGTTGGAATTATCGAATAGTTGAAAGAGAGTTCACACATACAAAGAGTATACATGTATGTTTGACCCGCGTAAATCGATAAAAATTGAGATAGAAAAGTATGAGACGTTAATAAAGTAGCAACAGCAGGCAACCTCGGTATAATAGCAGGTAATAATAGAAGCCGTGACTAGAGTTTTTACGATCAGGAAATTAATCATGGATGCATACCGCGAATATGCCCCCTCCTTCCTTTTATTTCGTTTTTATTTTGTTCTTTATCTTTCATTATTCAAAATTTACATCGTCACGAGATAAAATGAGTTTATTTATTCATCATCAACGCATTCGAAAATCACTAGTAGAAAACGCAGTGCGAACTAGATTTTTTGGGGGATCAATTCGGAACTTTATAAACATCATCAGAGTCGCTATGGATTTATGAATTAAATTCGAGATTAATTTTTTAGAAGGTTACCGAGTGTCAAATTTGAAAAAGATTTTGAAAAGCTGAATTTTAATGGAATGTGAAAAATGCATATAAATATGGAAAATGGTACTGAAAATTATGCAGAATCTCATTTTATGAAGAGTACATGTATAAAATGAGTAAATTAAAAGTGTTCCTTTGAACTGAATATTTATTTTTTATATTTAAACGGTAAATAGACTGATGTATTATTATTTCACGGTGCTATTTCAAAATAGAAGACTTAAAAGCAATAAACAAAGAATCAAGTCAGACTTCAGCTGTCACACCATTTATCCTCCTGTCATTTTGCTATTTCCTTTTCACTCTTATGAGTATCAAATTAGCGTTTTTGTTTGCGTCTACCTCGTGCCATTAACATCGATGATAGTCTTTCATTCCACTTGCGGATAAACTCGATGATTTCCGATTCGGCAATCAGACAACAACTCAATATTACACAACATAGAGGTTAGTTCAGTAAGTTTGGTGTGATCTGTCTCCCCAGGAAAAACCAAGCACCAATGTAAACAGACAACCCCTTCCAACCAGGTCGCAATATTTTCCTATCTTGAATTTCGAGTAAAAAAAGAACCCGCGGCCGAAAATAAAGCAGCACAAGTTACCGAAGTTGAAAAAGTGCCGGTGAAATTGGAACCTTCGCCTGGAAAAGGGTTGTGGAAGTAGATCCAGGTGCCGGGATATCTCCGCCTGGCTAACGAATCGTCGAATAAACAACAGTCAACGGTTGTGTCGGGGTGTGGGTGGTCTCGGCGATGATGCCATTGGCTGCTTTATCGGACCGCGAAAAATTCAGAGAACAGATGGGGCTCGAGCTAAAAATGAACCAGGCTATCGTGAACTCCTTGTCGCAGGGGATGAGAGAGTCGAACTTTCTCGCCTTTGCCTTTTGTTCTTTTAGGAAAAGTTTTATCGGCTGTCAATGATCGATAAGAGATTATTGTTTGAGATTTTATTGTTACAAGTTGTACGGGAAAAATCTTGGTTTATGGATACGAGGGTTGGGTGCCACCATAAATTTTTCGAACCGTTTTGAAAAGTTTTAACTTTGTTCAATTTTCAGCAGCTTACTCTTTGATTTTTATTACTTCTATATTTACAGATTAATGAATATTTAATGATGTCAAGAAACTATTGGATAATAAATATTATTATTAAAATAAACAATATGGAAGGTATTCGCATCAAATTTTACAAAAAAAATATTATTATTTTGATTAAGACAATGAATTATGAGTTTAATAAAATTCACATAGTACAAATAATTTTTATAATTTAAAATCTTAAATATTGTATTGTTAATCTTTTATAAGATCTTAAATAAATTTATATTCAGAAATTATGAAAATAAATTAATAAAAATAAATAGACAATACTTTTTTAAATAAATAATTTTTATTATAAAAATCTTAAAAATGAAAAGATTTTGATATTCCACTTTTAATTTTAATTAGAAATAGTGTTAATTTCCTTTACGGGGAAAAGTATATTAATAATATATTATTTATTGGTACTGAATTAAAAAAAATATATATCGATAGTTATATATTTTCACGAAAATTGTGTAAAATGCAAAGTTTTTGTTGTTGATTCTTTCTACATGAGACTTATTAATAAATTATAATACTATTTTCTCGCAATTAAGGATATTTTATAATTTTAGACCAAGCAATAGAGCACTGTATAGATCATGAAAAAACAGCTAGTAATACATATCAAAATTCATTAAAAAAAATCAATAGATTCTATTTTTATAAAATGCCACTTATGATATTCAGGGTTTTTTTCATTAACAATTTTAAGAAAAAAATGCATTTTTTTTTTACTATTTCTTTATAAAATGAAAAGTCGTAACATTAACACCATAGTGTTAATAGAAAATTTGTAGCTAATAAAATTGTAAAGAAAATTCACTTTATATAAATCGATTAGAAAATTAGAAGTAGAGAAATTTTGCAAAAAATTGGCAAATTTTTAAATTAATTTAAACATTTTTAACTTTTTTATTTTTTAATATTTAGAACTCTAGTTTTGGGAAATTAAATTTATTAACATATACCTTATTTGTACAAAATTTTAGCTTGATCAAAATATTAATTTTTTATTAATACTAATTTAATTTATATTAATACTAATATTAATTAAATTTTAAGAAAATGTACGAAGTTATTTTCAGCTCAATGCACCGGATGATTTTATTTTTTTCATTTTTAAAAATCCTGTATCTTAAATTTTTAAAAATGATTTAGTTTATCTAAAAAATACGGATAAAAATGACCAAAAACACCCGAGGGCACTAAAAGTGGGGATATTAAGTACCAGGGAATTTTAATATATAATAATATATATTTTTAATATATAATAAATAAATATATAATATATAATAAATATAAAATAATTTATAATTTAATTTATAATATAATATATAATAAGTAATATATATAATTTTAATATATAGAAATGAAGTGCGCACTAACTATCCTCTCATCTATTCTTCTCCATCACTCCTCGAACTCTTGGCCGAGGTATTTATTAAATTCAAATAAATAAATTTGAAAACTTAACATGTCTGCTAAAATTAATTTCATTATTTTTACCAATATTATTATTTATAATTAATATACGAACTAATTATAGAAATTATTACAATTTCATTATTCGAATATAATTAAATTAAATTAAAATTGCAATTAGGAGTGGTCATGACAAATCAACTTACCCTATGATATCGTGGATGCGAGACTGGATGGAAGATTTGTCAGAGGGTGTCTCGGGGATGAGGATACAAAGCAGTTGCACCAGAGCGACGACGACGTTGCCGTTGCCATTGGTGTTATTGAAGGTTTCCTGGGCCTGTGTGTTGTCGTCGAGACTTGTCAGAAACTATAATGAAGTTGAAGAAGTTGTGATTATTATTCACTTCTTTTAAAATTTATGTATGTGAATCCATTGTTTATAAGTAATAAATAAGAAATACGTCGATAAATTTTTAAAGAATTTTTTGATTTTTAATTGCACATATTATGTCGTGTTAATTTTTAACTACTACGAAAACTTATTCTGACCTCTAAAATATTATAACTAAATGTAATTTTAATTTCCAAGTAACTTGATGAAAATGTAGCAAAGAGTATCCACTCCAAATACTGTATAAAATTAAAAAAATATCTCATATGTAGAATTGATACATTAAAACCGAAGTGTTGCTCATACATCAAGTACACATGAAGAAGCGATTCAAAATATTAATTACACAGCATACGTCACCAGTAAAATCCGAAGCTAGTTTTTTTTCCTCTGTAAACAAAGTGACAAGCCCATCTATATCTACTTCGCGTTCAACCTCAGAAGGGCCATTCATTCTCTTCGGTTCAAGCTCTCGCACCCCCGTGCCGAGGATGCATTAGCGACGAGAGAGCTTTTAGTAGTACCACACACCATAGAGAAAAGAGAGAGTGGAAGAGGAGAAATGGCTCCGCTTTGTATAACGGAACGACGGAAATACGTGTCGACAAGAGATCCACAAAAAGTGCGATTGTCATTTAAGAAAGAGAGAGAAAGAGAGAGAGAGAGAGAGAGAGAGAGAGAGAGAAGGATAACCTTTTAGGTATGGTCGACTTGAGTGTGCTTTCGCCTTTATGACAACTTTCGTGCTTCTTTAGAAATGTTTCGTGAACCGAAAGTTATCCGATTTAAAATTTTTGCTATTTAGAATTCACAAAAATGTTTATTCCTTTGTTTTTTTAACCAACTTTATACGATAATTTCCAAAAACTATTGATTCATACCCGGCGGTTCTCCAAAAAATAAAGTATCTCATGCACCAAAGTTTTTTTTATACTTTGCTCATTTTTAAATAGTTTATTCAAACTTACTGCAATGAATAACATATATTATTGTGCCAAATCTTCATAGATAAGAATTGAAATGCATTTCTTTTAAATTTACAATTTTTGGATATTAATGATTTATAACAATTTTTTTTTTAAATAATACTTGGATTACCTAAATAAATTATAAAAATAATTATAAACAATTAATAATATATTTTTTATGAAATAAAAACGGATGTGTAACTAATGAACGCGTGACAGTTATTGTGAACAAATTGTCAAATTTTCGGACAAAAATATTACATTATAGAATTTACATCAAGAAGGTGAAGCTTTAAATAAGAGAAGTGGAAATAAATATGACCAACTTGCACGCAGACGGCTCATATAATATAAGAGCCCAGCATCTTGAGACTTTGTCGCCCTGTATGATACTTTTCATAGCTAGTCCTGATAATCGTGTTTAACATATTGTTCGTAAATAAAGTTTTTTCACACTATCAAAGTGGTTTTTCTTTTTACATTCGTGCGTAAAAAATTATAAAGTTGTGGATATTATAATGAAAGGAAAAAGATTATATGCATACAGAAAAAGTAATTATAAAATCTATTATGGTATGTATTTAATTTTAAAACTGACAATATTTTTTAATTATGTTTCATTTGTAGCTTATAATGTATTTGAGGTTTTTAACATTTTTATGTAATGTTTATATTTTTAATTTAAAAGTATTTTATAAAGAATATTTATTTGTTAAATTATTATTTTTAGTAAGATAATAATAATTATCTATTTTAGTTATATATCTTTCATACGATATACATGTGGAATACAAATTCTTTAATATTTACTAATTATTGTAATAAATAACTTTTTTTTAACTAGATTTAATAACAAAATTCATTGTGTTTAGTGGTTCAGTTTATACTTCAAAATAGAAGAAATTTACTATTTATTAATTTAATAACTATAAATAGATTCTACTAAATAGATATTAGAAATTTTTTAACTTTAAAAATATTGTTGCAAAAAACTTTTGTCTTGGATATATCATAGTTAGAAAGTTGATACCATATATTTACTATTTATATTAATACGTATTTAAATAAAAATATACTAATTGATAATAGAGTTCAAGTTTTACAAAATTTAAAATGTAAAATTAATATTATGTAAAATATTTTTGTGCTAAGTCTAAGTGAAATATATGCAATTTTCTGTATAGAATATATATATATATATATATATATATTTATTTATTTATTTAATATAAATAAATAATTTTAAGAAGATAAATGCATTATACCATTAAAAAATATATATTTTAATAATTTGTAAGTCATGATTTAAAAATGTTTTTTTATTCATTAATCAATTTTGTATTGTATTTCTTAAAAGAAAAACATAAAATAAAATTATTTAGTAGCTTGAAGAGAATTATACTTGCCAAAGAGGAAAAGCATCTTCTTTGACAAATTTGACTTTTATTTCTATTTTCTCTTCCGCAAATTTTCCACGAAATTTGCTGACATTAATTTATAATTTATATAAATTTTTCATCATTTACTTAAAAGAATAGAATCCCGAAACAGATATTATCTTATTATATAATTTTTTTTATTTATTATTTCATGTACATAATATATATAATCGCTTCAGCGCACCGTGTTCAAAAATTAAAAACATTCTTCGCACAAAGTAAAATTCTGCCACGTCGAATTATTGAAAAAACAAAAACAAAAGGACAAATGGAAAAAGATTTTTTTTACATTTTAAGACCCCTCGGAAATCTTTGCAACCAATATTCGCCAAACGAAAAAAAAAAACTCGATACTTCGAGCACAGACCATGTATATATATATATATATTGTATGAAAAAACATGCATGTCATTTTGTAATATATATTTAATTTTATTCAGTAAATTATATATGTTGTAAAAGTGCTATATCTGTTTAGAAATAAATGATAAATAAAAATATATTAAGTACAGGTCAAAGAAAGTTTAATATGTTACAAGACTTCATACAAATACAGAACCCTAAGTTTCTTAACATATTGAATTTTTTATACCAGTAGTTAATATACTAATATTTATAGTTTTTTCTAAATGGACTTTATAGCGTTTATAAAAAAATTTTTTAATCACCATATTTGTTTTTCCTGCATAACGGAGGAAAATTACACTTTTAGATGTTCTGTGATTCACTTAGTTTTAAATACCAAAACATTAATGTAGGCCTACGTATATATCTTATTGATTGTATATTTTAAGAATTAAATCTTTCAAATGTTTCATGGTATAAATAAAGATATATTATATTATATATATAGAAGATTCATGAAAAGAAATTCAAATAATATTAACATAAGAATTATAGAAAGTAAAAATATTTACTTATATTTCATTATTAATGATATATTAAATTATAGTATATCGTATTAAAATATAAGTATTAACCGGATATATTGAAAATTATCAAGTGTTTAAAATGTTTAAGATTTACTTAATAAATGCTTACAAAAAATTGAATATTTAAAATTTATTGTTTTTAACACAGAGAGCAATAATTGTAAAAAATAATACCGGAATACTTTTCAATACTTGAAATATAATAAAGTATTCTTTTTTTATGTTTATTTTTTTTAGAATTTATACAAAAAAAATGATTAAAAAAAAATTAACAATAAAATCGACGATTTCCCTTTTTGAGTTGGACGATGTAAAATTGTAAAGGGAAAATTGGGGTGTCTCCCATCCTTTTATCAAATTATAAATTTTGGTTTTCTTATGTGAAAATTGAAAGTTTTTGGTCGGTATAAACAGACCAAATTTTTCTTTGTTCGATTATCCTTCGTGGGTAATTTATCGTGGCAAACAAATGTTTCAGAATTTAAAATAAACGAACGAATTATGAATGCTCGATTAAGTTTCACTGTACACAAATTGCGCGTTTACGACTGAATTTTGTTTTACTTTGGTATCAATTCAATTAAGTCGAATTTTACGTTTGAATATTTTTATTTAAGTGGCGAATAAATTATACTTTCAAATAACATTGTATATTTGATTAAATTTATAAATTAGATTTCGTAAAATCGATACCAATTGCTGCGATTTAAGATTTAGTACTTTTTTTCCAGCATATTGATAATTATTTGGAATAAAATATGAAAACTTTGAATTAAGTTGGACCAAAAAGTTACTTTAAAATGTATCAAATCATTTGATTACATTTGCTGGACATTTTTAGTTGTGATTTCTATTTTTTAATACATTATATTTAGAAGTTTTAAAAATAGAAGTATTTCATTTTTTTTCGAAGGAAATTACGACAATATAAAATATTAAAAGGTGGTATTTTTATTTCAATAATGAATTAAAATTACAAACAAAATAATATAAATAATAATATAAATACAACTCCTTTGAATTAATATGATCAATATTATGATTCTTAATGTAATTTTTTTTACAAATTTTGATTTTTTTTATGTAAAATTGGATGATAGCGTATAAATAAAAAATTTAATATTGTAGATAATAATTGTTTATATTATTTTATAATTTTATACAAATTAATAAATTTCACAAAGCAATAAATTTTAAAACTATAAAAACTTTTTTCTTAAAAATAAAAAAATAATAACTTCCGAACACTCTTAAACTCCTGTATTTGTTGTTTATAAAAAAAGAAAAGTAAATGACAATAAATACATATTAGAAAATTCGTATCAAAGGTTGGCTGCTCCGGACTAAACTGAGAAATTAGGCGACCAGCCTCGAGTTTTTGGGAATCCGTCAAAAAAAGAGGAAAGGAATGCATCAGGAGGCGACACACGTACATCTCTTGTCGGAACCAACCTTAAGATGCCTTAATCCGTATTTCTGCAGAATGGACGAGTCGCCATATCGTCTAAGTGAGGTTCATCGACATGCGATTGGGGTCGGTCCAGCAGTGGAGACTGCACTGTCCCGCGATACATTACGAGTGGATAAAAGAGAAGAAAGCAAAAAAGAAAAGAAAAATATCGACACTCACTCCTGATTGCGAGCCTAGCAATTATTGAATTAGCCACCCGTTGCTTTCCTACTGGAATAACTACACTTTTGTTTTTCCTTGATCATGATGTGTGATTATCTCTTTGGTATCGAGGATGCGAACGAATACATAAATTTTTGTTTTCTGAAAATCAACAATATCATCCTGAGGAAAAGCACTTTTTCCGATTGTATATACTCCGACTATGTGCATTTATGGGATCTGCTATGTACGTGACTTTTCATAACTGATAGTCAAACATTCAATTGAATAATGTATTTGTAAGAGATAAACTTTAATAAACAAAAACGGAAATACAAATCTCATAGGTATCAATTTAATTTTCCACAAAAAAGCAATATTTAATGTCATACAAATTACCTAATCTCATAAGATTTAAGTAATACTGTTGATTTCTATTAATAAATTAACAAACAAAACAAAGGAATAACACGAGTCTTGCGTAAATCATCCGTCGTGATCTTCGACGTTGTATAAATTCAAATACTTCAATATCCTTTATGGAGATTTACATTAAGTCTATAAATGCCATTCAATTAAAAAAAAAATAAAACAACCAAAGGCTTTTATAAGTAAAGGAAAAAACTGGAACGAAAATTCACGTGATGCAACTCACAACTTGCGACGTAAGGACGATAAGGTAATGCATTAGTAGGTGTGGGTATACGTTGCGTGACCATCCTCAAGGAACTTGTGCAACGTGTAAAATCCAATGATCTTTTTCCTTATTATATACCATACTCACACGCCAGGATGGTATTTCGTTTTGTCTTTTCTGGACTAAATGAAAAAAAAGAAATACTTTCGCAGTTCAGAAACACGAGATACTTTCTTTCGATTTTTCTTTTGATGCATGCTTTAAGAATGCACAATAATTACATTTTCATTCAAAAGTTATGTAAAATTACAAAATAAAATTATGAACACTAAAATAAAATAAATATTTTTTAATAGTTTTTACTTTAAATTTTTTGTTTTGTTTTAATATAATTATTTTCAATGTATAAGTTTACTGTCATATACTATTGGACATAATTATTCAAACTTATAATATAAGATAAAAAAGTCATAGGACTCCCAGTGTATTTAAGGACGACAGCAAAAGCTGAAGAGATGAAAATCATTGCCCGCATAAGATGTGGCAATATAACCACATCCAATAAATATTGGCTAAATAGCGAGGAAAAAAGCTGCTCTTTATGCAAGGAAGGAGAGGGAGACTGGGAACATTGGATCAACGGATGCAAAATGACGGAGGACATATTTGAGAAGATAAAGTATGAAAACGATGAAAAATGGAGAAACAGACGGACGATGATGTGTTTTGCTAATGGGGTTGGCAACAGAGAAATACTCAATGGCATCAGGGAAATTGAGAGGAGAATAGAAAAGCTGAAGTGAATGCAGGGAAAGATAGTACAATTATAAGTGATAATATGAATATAAGAACATATGAAAAAACAATAAGACACTGTGATACTAGAGAATAAGAAATGTAAATATTAGAATAATCAAAATAAAAATGTAAGAACTTATTGTAAAAAATGAAATATAACGGAACCCGTCCCTTGGCGAGAGCTGGGACGTAAATGTAAATAAATAAAAAAAAAAATATAAGATAAAAAAGTCATGAATTTTTTGTAGCTGTTTGAATAAAAAATATTAACAAAATTAGTTATTTATTAAATTTTTTACGAAATAATTATTCGTGAAAAAAAGATAAAAATATGTCAACGTTGCTTTTTATTTTTTGAAATTAGTATTACTAAATTCAAAATATGGCACAGTTTAATATCAAGTTTTGTTTATATGTTTTGTTGATTGTGTTTTGTTTGTTGACGATATTGTGTATTACTTTTTCATTTATGATTGTTAATATTTATAGATAATATCAATAGCTTATTTATACTTGATTATATCAAAACATTTTAATATGAAATGCTGAAAATGATTTTGCTACTTTAAACTGTACATTTATAAAAAAATTAAAAAAATATATAAATTATAAATTTAAATAATTACACTATAGAAATTTACTTCATTTTATGTAATTAATAATTAAAATAAACATAATTATCCCAATTTGAAAATACTTTTTTACATTAATTATAATTCATTCAAATAATTAAAATATAATTTAATTTGATATTTATTATATATTTTTTTTAAAGCTACAAAAATTCAAGTTTTTTTGATTGGGAGAAGTGTATTTTTTATCTACTCTGTTCAAAAATCCCTAAGAATACGTGTTAAATAAAAGTTGTTATAACTATCGTTGAAAGGATTCAAGCACTTTCTACTTTGAAACCTACTTTTTAATAACTAATTGAATTTAGTTTCAAAATTTAGAGAATATTTCATTGTTACGAATTATATATGACATATGTGATTACATGTACACAATACATGATACATAGTTACACGATATACATGTATGATACATCTTCACCGTCTTATGTTATTGGTTTTAGAGAAAAGGAGGTAGAGTGAGTTATTTAAATCAGTTTTGCAAACTTGATACTTTATTTTTGAAAGTCAAAAAATCTTAAGCATGTGTGTCATGCATTTGTAATATTTATGGAATTGACAATATAACGATTTGTGTTAATAATCGGTTAAAATAAATTTTTTTGTAATTTATCCTTTCTTAACACGATGTTATTATAAATGAAGCAAAAACTTTTATTGATAACACCGTTTATATGTATATATAAATGGTATATATAATGTATATATATATGTATATATATTCTTTTTTTATACATCATATATTCATAAGTACATAATTCGGTTTTACATTAGAACTTGTGACGCTATCTAATAGGAAAGCAGAAAATGTTAACGGGGATAGTTGTGAATTGAGTTAAATTTACTGTTACAAATAATCAAAACAAAATTTAATTTTTATTTTTTTTATATTAAATTATATTATATAATTTTATATTTATTTTATTTACCTCTAAACGTTGCATCAGGATATCCAGTATTATAATTATTTTGTTACTTAACAAAACAGCTTCGGCGTTCCAGTTATGTTTGTTTAGCGCAGATAGAAAGACTCGACATATAGAAATTATATTTCTAAAATACAAAATTATTGAAATCAGTAAAAGTAAATACAAAGTAAATAAAAAACTCTTAATAATATTATTTACTTATTTGGTAATGTATATGGTGCATTGTGTATATTTAATCCAAGGTTTAATAAATTCGTCAGTGTACCAAAGCCATTTAGTTGTGAAAATGTATCTTGATCCATGTAACACTAAAAACGTAGTAATAATAATATAAATTATATATATATAAATATTGTAAAAAACCTCCATTTTAATTAATTATGTAATTGATAATGAGGTTTAATAACACAGATGTTATTGGTACGATGACATTTCGAAAAGTTTGTTTGTTATTATTATTAAGTTTTTTTCTTTTTTTTTTATAAAACATTTTTTTTTTATATAAAATAGTGAAACAATTTAAATTAAAATTAATACAATGAGTAGATAGATATTTTATACTTTATTTTTTATACTTATTTTTTATACTTAATTACCTTAAATTTAATATACGGTAGTTTATAAAATGGATTTTTATAAATTACCGTAAATTAATGAAGTTGCGGATTTAAAGTTTATCAACTAATCTTAATTTAAAACATATCTGTTTCTATTCTATCCATATAGTACTCGGTTTCTTAGTTATAATACACAATAGCTGTTGTTTATATTATAGATATAAATTATAAAAATTCAATTGTCTATTCAATGTATTATTATGTTTTTCTATAATATACATATAGATATATATATTCTATATTAAACATTTTTGGTATTAATGTTTTTCATGTAAATGTTTTCCTCTTCTAGTATATTTTCCATTAAAGATATAGGATATTCGTTATGTAGAAGTATTGATTTTACCAATTTTATGTCGTTCAAATAAAACCATGTTTACGATAATACAAAGTTTGTCTGTAGGATTATATTAAAAGATTAAATTTACTTTTTGCAATATCAATAAAATTTGAATTAAAATTAAAAATACTAGTGTAATACAGTTTAGCTGTTTCTTTAACTTTTTAATACTACTAGTTTTTAATAATCTTTTGATGTTATTAATGATTACAACATGCAAAAAAGGGATAAATTCTTTAATTCTATTTTTTACACAAAGTATAATTGAGCATGGTAAATTTTCAAAATTTTTATAATTAAGTTGATTCTATCATTTTTGATACGTTCAATGGCATCCTCTTTATATCTATAGTAAAACAATCAAGTGACATTACATTTGTTACTGAATTTAATAACATTAGTTTAAATTATATATATATATATATATATAAAGGGAATAAATTGGTGAGCTAATAAGAGTATAAAAATAATAAAAAAAATAAAGCTTTGCGTATAATATTTAGTAATATAAAGAAAGTATTATGAAATAAAAATCTTGTAATGTTTATGCATTGCAGGTAAATGGATTATTAGTACTATTTTGAACGTCTGTTATATGTCTTTCAAGACTTTTTATAATTAAATTGTAAGATATATGCATAAATAATAAATCAACACTTAAAGATAAGAGTGTATAGTTATCAGATTTATAAAACTGTTAAGTTTATATACTATTCTTTATTAGTGATTCTGAAATTAAAATTCATTTTTTCATGTCGTAAAATAGTAATTTAGATAAAAAATGAAAAGTGTCATTGATAGTAGAAATAAGCAAATGTAGTCATAGTAAATTTAAAGATAGTCATATATTTATAAATATTTTAAGGGCATATTTATCAAGTTTATATTTGTTTGAGTTATATGTTTTTTACGTACGAATTCATTGTCGAGTCTGTCTGTCGGTAGCAGCTCTTTGTCCGTCTCTAGTTCATTCGAAAGAGCTTCTCGGTTTCCGGCCAGAACTCTTTTCAAAATATTCAAGACCCATCTCAGAAAAATCCATCCTAAGGATTTTTCTCATTTTGTTTCCCGTTGTGTTTTTTTCCTTTTCCAAGCTTTTCCTTGTCTCATATAAATCATTTTGCGCTACTTGTTATCGAGTAGCAACATCTTATACAATCTTTTCCATCCTGCTTTCCTACCGAATTGAAATAAGACCATCTTGTGTTACTCGTTATCGGGTAACAACAGTCGTATACTAATTTGTTATTCACCTTTGTAATTGGCTATTTTCCCCTTCGGCATTCAATCATTTTACCTTACTTGTCATCTAATAACAATGGTCGAATACAGTTTCCTCCACCTGTACCCAGGTCAATCAAACAATAAAAAATTGTTTACAATTGTTATGGATCGTAGCGTGGTGTTTCTCACTGCGAAACGTCGTAGCTATACTCCAATGTGATCTTTATCAGTATTTGTAAAAAATATATTTTTTTAAAAAAAAATTTTTTTTAATGATTAATTTTTTTCACCAGACTGATTATATTATAAATTTTGCGTTATGTTGCTATTAATAACTTCTTGAATCTTATTTTTATGTCACTTTTGATATTGATTTAGATCCGGTAATGTTTGTTTCAATATTTTTTATAATTATAGAAATGACATTTATCGTAAATTGTTTTATGTTAAAATAAGTCCAACTGAAATAATGTCAACAACAACAGTATTTGATACAATAAAACTTGTCATCTTTTTTATTTACTATTTTTTATTAGTATTAAATTGTTTTTTTTATCATGTATTTGTTGTATATTTTCGGATTATTATTAACCCATAAATTTTTTTATATAAATTATCACATATATATTTTTATATTTTTTGTTCGCATAGTAAAAAAAGTTGAATATTAAATTTTTTATGTTCTTTATACATTATTCTTAACAATTTGTGTATTGTGTATAAAATATTTGTGTAAATTTACATTTTGAATCCGGAGAGTTTTAATATTGAAAAGCTAAGACTATTTATAATTCTAAAATAAAACATTGTAAAAATTTTTACTTTAAAAGCTTACATAAGATGATACACAAATGCAAACTTGATATTATTTTGTGTTTACTATACCATAGCAAAATTATAATATTGCATTGATTTTCGAAAGGAAAAATATATAATTTCGATCACAGCTTTAGTAGTTTAATTATACAGTATGTATGTATGTATGTTGACAAATGTTTAAAAAAAAAAGGTTAATATTGAATGAATAATCATTTTTTTATCGACAACGATGGTTAAATTTATTATTATTGTAAAAAGCACCCTCTATATCAATTAACTATTTAAATATTTATTATTAACCTCAACAAATCGAAACATCGGTGTTATTATTCATATTAAAAAAAAGATCTTTTAAATTACATAATTATAGAAAGTATAATTTATTCTTTATAATTGTAAAATAATTAATTTATATTTATTATTCTTTGCAGTAACAAATTACGCAACATTCCTGAATTTTTTTAATTGATCAAGATATTGAACAATTTATTATTTATTTTTAATTAATAAATGTTAATATTTATTCTCGAGAAAAATATAATAATTTCAATTAAAGTTAAATTAAAAATTAAGCTAAGTTATACATCATAAAAATTTTTCGGATAAATAAAAATAAAATAAATGTAAATAAAAAAAACATAATCCACAATCTTACGGATTTGGAAAAGCCCCTTGCAATATCACCAATACATCGTTCCAAACTAGCCAAGGCGATGACGGACCAAGTGGTTTTTACATGATTTTGACAGAGCTTATCAAGTTCCTTAAGATTTCTCCGAAATTTAGATTTATGTGACGAATCCAAAGGTTGTTGGGCAATACCAGTCTTGCGGGAGTCTTCGCATTCCTGGCTGCGTGCGGCTATACGCTGTTTTATTTTACGACTACGACGTTTAAGTGCCTTCTGACGTTCTTTGGCCACGCGGTTGTTATCACCAAGTAAACTTTGGAGATCCTTAATTTGTGATATGTTGAATTTTTGAAGTTCGTCTCTACAAGGCTCACGACCGTCATGGATGCGACGTACCGCATCCAAGTGCACTTTTCCCTTCAAATGACTTAATAGTTGAACTTCATTTGAGATCTATGACATAAACATTTATATTACATCGGCAACAGCTTAATGAGCTTATACATGAATCTTCTGTTGTACAATAACGTAATTCATTTGATTAAAATAATAAATCTTGAAACTATGATTTATTTCCAAAAATCATTATTTTATTTATGTGGTAAATATAAAATAATTATGAATGGGTAAATCGTTCGTACATTAACATTTTATTACTGATTTTGCCTTGTTAAAATAAATGAAAGAATCTTATAAGATTTATAAACAATATTTATAATGTTTATAAATAAGTAATTATATTTGTAAATGAGTTTGTATATAATTAAATATAAACATAAAGTTTGTAATATGTTTCATTTTTTACTATCGATTTAAATAAAACTACTAAATTAATATATGAAATTGAAATAATACAAAAATATAAATTTAAAATATGATGGTTTACGTCAACGCAATTTTTTAAAATTTCCTTTTAACATTTTATTGTATAATATTTTCATTAATGCGTACAATGTCTTGTTGTTATTAAGGAAAAGATTCATTCAATTGAAAACAAATTAATATTTTGTGCAACAGTATTGTAAAAAATAAAATATATTATTAACCATTTTGCTACATAAGATACATTGCTTGAGGCACGGGTATGTCTTCAGGGTGGGTGATACTTCCTCCGATCTGATTATGGACGACTCAACGGCCCTTTGACGTATGTGTTCAATGTTTTCGACGTGTCTTCTCGCTGATTCCTGCTGCTTCTGTGCAATCTTTTTCTGGAGTTCCTCCTGGTTTGCAAGTTGGGCTGCGTGAAGTGCGGAAAGCCGCTCTTCCCGGTCACGCGCTTTTTCCCTCGCTAACTCTAGTCTTTCTTTCTCGCGTTCAAGTTGCATTTTTCCAACACGTTCCTCTCGTTCTCGTCGTGCCTGTCGCATCCGCTGGATACGCAGCTGTCGTTCGGCTTCAAGAGCACGTCGTCGTTCCTCTGCTGCAGCTTCCTTTGCTGCTTTCTCTTCCTGTCGCCGCTGACGTTCTTCGTGAATACCCTATTGATATTTAAACAAAAAAAATTTTTATAAATATTTTACAATAGTGATGTTTTGATTGACAACGAAAACTGCAAAATTAAATATTGAATATTTAAATCCTTGTTTATAGTCATAATTAAATTCTTATAAGAATATTCTGCTTTTTATTTTTTCCAAAACATTAAAATTAATTAAAAATTTTCTTTAGTTAAATAATTTTATACTTTTAATTTATATTTAAAGTAAATAAAAATTACCTGTAATCTCTCTTCTTGTTCTTGGCACAAGGCCATAAAATCATGCCGTTTATTTTGTGCTTCAAGCTCATTTATAAAAGCAATTTCTTTCAATTTAGAATCTTCGTCATGAGCTTTTCTTACAACTTCCAGCAAATGTTGAGTGCGATTTTCTTCTGCTCTTTTTAATTTCATTTCCAAACGTATTCGTTTATCTTCAATCAACTGATTTTTCGCTGTTTTCACGTCCTCTACTTTATTCAACAATTCCCTGAGGCGCTGAGACTTTTCCATCAACAGTTTTTGTCTTTTATGTTGTGCACAAGCTTGTTTTGCTTGATACCTAAGATTTTTAATTCATTGAATAAAATAAAAGTCAAGTAATTAGAAAACCGTTTATCATTTATATAAATATATACTATATATGCATCATGTAAATTGCTAAAGTAATCATGTAGTTATGTAATAAATAGGTAACATACAATCAATTAAGCACTTTTTAACCAAAATGATTACTCACTAAGAAACAATAAGATTGTTGATTTCTAGTGATTCCAGTCTTGTATCCTCGTAAAAAAAGAAAACCAACCTTCTCAAAGTCTCCGGCAATGATCGCTTTCTAGATGGCGAAGATAACTTTTGATGGAGTTCAAGTGCTCTACCAGGATATCTAGCAACAAGTGCTTGTAGTTGAGCTAATGTGTCCATCCTCTCAGCCCAGGACATGCCTTCAAGCATATTCTCGTACCTATCCTCTAAACTTAAATGGCTGTCATTATTTTCCTGTGTGTTCAGCCCAACTATGGATATTATATCCTCCTCGATGTCAAGTACCATTTCACCATCGGTTTCATCTGTTTCTGTATCTATATCAATATCCGTAGATTCTAAATAATTAGAAAGAAATGTTTTTTTAATTAAAATTTTATTTGAATATAAATTAAAATTATATGAATTTTTTAAACATTTGGCATTAGTAATTATTAATATATTTTTTATCATAAAATATAAACAAATTTGAAATCTTTCAAAACTTATTAAATATATTTAAAAGAAGAAAAGTAAAATTTATATAAATTACAATAAAATTTTACAATTGTTATTTATATAATCCATCTAATAGAAAATTATTGCTTTAAATTAAATATTATATTAATTTAATATACAATTAAAAAAGTTTTACATGTTGAAATTGAAGAAAAATAAAGAAAATATTATGCATAAACTTATACAAATGGAATTTGTTATAATTTGTACCCAATTCAAGAATTTGGCGCTGTAACGAGGCTTCTTCATCGGAAAGTTGTCTAGAACGTTGACAATCAGCTTCTTCTGTTTTACGCTCTTCTTCTAAAATAATTCGTTCGCGTTCAGCTTGTGCAGCCATAAACTGCTGGATACGCTTCTCCAGGAGTTCGGCCTCGCTTTTGAATATCGCAGCAATCGTAACCGACGTCGAATTGACATCAGCAGGTGGCACTACAGACTATAAAAGAAATCATCATTTCCATCCTCTTTACTCACCCTTCCTAAAGTACATTAAAATTTCAGATCACATTTCGAGAACTAGTTAAGTTGAATTCAAACATATTATTTATCAATGTAAAACTATTCCTTTATTGTAATCATATTGCTTCAAATTCATACTTTAACGTCTTATTTATCATTTAGTTTTTGTACCTTTAAACTATCATTATCCAATTTTTCAACTCGCAATCTCATTTTTTCTGCCTCGAGGTCACGCTTAGCTTTCTCTCCCTCATTATTAACATTTTTGTCGATTTTACCACCTATGCTCCGTCTTTTCTGTTTTTGATTGCCATCTGGAGTGAAACAATTTTTTTTCATTTTTTCTGCAGGTGAATTGATACATAGAGCTGGCAAAGACGTGGCTGTACTTGGTTTATTAAACCTCGTCAACATATTGAGGTTGTGTGTACTTCCTCGTCGGCATCGGCTTTTTACTGTTTGCCAACCTTCGACATCCTCTTTACTTTGTTGATGGTCTTTTGGTTTGGATTTTCCATTAAAACTCAGAACCTCCACGGATGCATTTATATCACCATTTTCTTCATTTTTCAGATCCTATTTTTAAAGTTGGTCGGTTTAAAATTGAATTTTAAATGACTGATAATTATACTTATAAACATAAATTGTTATGTATGTTACGTAATAATAAAAACGAATCAAATTACGTAAAAAATTACGTAAAATATTACTGATGATTAAGGTTAAGTAAGTATTAATCATTGGAGATTCGGCAACGAAATCAGTATAATCGATAATTATTAATATATATTAGTAAATAATGGTCAAGAAAAGCTGATTAAACTCAACAAAATGCTAATCGAGACTAAAAAATGGAAACACCCCCCGGTGGGTGGACCCGCAAAAGTTAGCAGTTTTATCATAATACGAGGTAATAAGTAAAATCAAGATGAATAGGATTTCAATTTTTTCGTTTTGAAGTCGATATCCAGGGAACAGGATTCCGATTCAGGCTCGAGTCGAAGTAATGACGCGATACTTATTTTTTAACCGATTAATATTAAAATTGTAATTGTTACTTCGATTTAATGATTGTAAAATAAGGACTATATTGTATCATGAGCCACAAACACATACTTAAATCTCTCTCTTCCGATTTATTGAAAATAAATCATCAATGAAAACGCGAATAATTGTTGTTGTTGATTCTTTACAAATCCGATCCTCGAAAAGGTTAAGGCCCTTTGACCACTTTAACTACAGCAGAAAAAGTACCTGGGGATGCGTAAATAAATAATAATTATATAAATAAATATATATAATTAATAATAGTTACGCGAAAAATTAAATACGTAATAAGATTTTAAATATAAAAATCTAATGCTAATTTTGGTCCAAACATCTAATTTTTTTTCATTAGAAAATATAGAAAATTAATAAAATTAATTCAAAATAAATTTTTACCTCTCTTCGAGCTTCCATCCTCCGCTTAATAATGACTAATGTTTCAGGTTTTATTTTATTGGATGTTGCTGATCCTTTTACATTGAGTGTAGTTTTACTTCTCATCATTTTTGGTATTTCTTGTTGATGTTGTAATGGCAATGAAGTGTTCATTGTTAATTTCATCTGTGAAATGTTTGAATAGGCCGATTTAGGCGAATTTAATTTTGTTTTTAATGGAAATACCATCAAAGATTTACTGGGTGACCTGTTATTGATACAATCAATCAATAATATAGTTTCAGATATACATTAACAAAACTTAAATTTAATCATATGTTAAATAAATGTTTATTTCTTACAAATAAAATATAAAATATTTATGAATAGTCAACAGTTTTTTGTTTTTCATTTTATTTTAAAAATTTTAAAGTTAATATCAGGTAATATATCAAAACAGAAAATACCTCAAGCTTTTCGTCGTACAATTCTTATTCAAATTAATTTGATTTTTCGTTATTTCCAGATATTTTTTTTCATCACTTTGTTTCATCACTTCATCAATACCATTTTCATTGTTAATATTATTGTAAGATTGAGAAGCTGTTGGTTTCATTTTATTAATAATTGAATGTTGAATTCGGTTGTTTTTGCGATTAATGGTAGCATTCTTGGCATCATTGGTTTTTATTGTATTGACATTAGTTTTTAATGCATTGGCATTGGTTTCTGTAAATATTTTCAAATCATTTTCGGAAGTTTTGACTGTCATTGGACGTTTTAGTACACTCATTGTTCTAACATTTCCCTTGGTAGCAAGCGGTATCTCTTTTATATCTTTTGCTGAAAATATAAATTATACTTATTCTTATAGATATTTTCATATCAAATAAACATTTATAATTTTCATAAAATTTATATATAAAGTTTTTTCTATAAGTATAAAAATTTTATTTATTTTATTTTTTTTCTAAAAATGGAAAAAATTATGTTTCTGTATAATATTCAAATATAAATTTGTGTACTTTATTGCATTAAAATTTAGTGAAATTTAATTGTTGCTTCTTTCTTTAATTCTTTTTTTCAATTCAAATTTTATAAATTTAATGTTTTAAATTTAGCTTATACTGTACAATTTTATATTATATGTTGTTATATTGTTAATTTTTATAATTACTTATAAATTTATGATTTAAAAATCGAATTTACCTTCATTTTTAGAATTTTGATTTTTGGTATCTTTTACAATCTTGAGATTCTTGCAATCTGCTTCTGATTCCATATTTGATTCAGTCCTATTTTCAATGCTAGTATCTTTGTGTTCAATAATGGATTGTTCTACAGGGTTAATAGGGCTTATCCTTTGTAATGGACTTCCTGGTTTAGATGTAATAGATGAATTCCAAATTCGACAAGGAGAAGTTTTACGCACCTCCCATGCTAATGGTGTTCTTCGCAATGGTGGTGGTGATGTTTCATAAGCCCATTTCACTTTAAACCATTCTATGAGATTGTGAAAATCACGGGTATAATTCTCTAATACCAGGATTACTTCTTTACATTCTGATATATTTTCATCCTCTTCACACGTTTCATAAATTGCATCTACAGCCCTTTGAAGATTACCAAAAAGAAATGCCCAATATCGAGCATGTAGCTCTGGAATATAAATAAAAAATTAATATATTAATCAATCGTGAACTATAATTTGACTTACACAGAAGAGCAAGTACCTGAACGTTTATCTCTACCAGTTGAAGCTGACCTAACTCTTGCACTGCTCTTAATTGACCTTTTTATAGCATTTGATTGTAGAATTCTGGGAATACTTGGAGGCTTACGAGTAATTTTCTCTATACCATCAGTTTGCAGTGGTACATTAAATGCAATTAAATTTCTTGCTGCTCTTCCTTCTTCTTGTACAAGTAATCTTATATCAGACATATTAAAAAATCCTGCAAAATTTAAAAAATATTTATATTTCAGTTTCAAATTTTATATCAATTGAAAAATTTTAAGTCATTTATATTTTAAATTATTTTATATAAATTATATTATATTTTAATAAAAAGTAAACTGTTTTATTTAAAGTATTATTATCCACGTTAATGGACATAAATTTATAATTTGATCAATATTAACAAAAATTTGCGTCATGTATAAAATTTTTATTTATTAAATATGATTTACCATTAAACTTGTAATATCTAATTTAAAAATTAGATTTTGAAAAAATGTTTGTAAACATAGATTTTATTGTTATACATTTGAAATTCCTATCTGAAATGTTAGTATTAGCACTCGAAGTTTTGAAGGGCATTTTGGTACCGAATTTGCAATTTGACGTTTTGATATAAAAAAAAAAGAGAAATAATTCATGTATGGAATTGCAGAGGAGTGTACGATTTTCAGGTTAATTATCATTTGTAAAAACAACATAAAATCTGGTGAAAAGTTGAAGGGACGAGATTACCTTTTTAAGGATTATTTCAGTGCTTTAAAATAAAATTGTTTGAAATAAATAATTTAAAGTTGTAGAATTGGAAGAAGGCGACAAAGTTGACATTTTTGACATACGCTAATTACTGTCGACTGGCGAAACTGACAAAGGTTGAGAGTAATTTTTAATCCTCATCGCCCCGCCACTATGAGCGCGCGAGTTCATAACATTTTTGGAATTTATATACTGGAACATATATAATACAAAATTTATATTGACTTTATTTTTAAATAACTAATCCAAATATTTACTATTAGTAGTTATACTAAAAGAAATTTGCAATAGAAATGTTCAATCAATAAATTTTTATAAATATATTGAATCGTGTAATTTATTTTCTATACATATACATGTATTATTAAATAGAAAAATACAATAAATATAATAATATTAAAAAAATTATTCTTCTCAATATCATGCATTTATAGCTTGTATAAAATGGAATATATTTAATATTCTCAAAATTTATAATAAATTATTGACAGGGCAATAAGAGTGTACCAAATTTGTTTCAGGTTAAGAGAAGTATATTCGTTTTACATGAAAAATGCTATTCTAATACATTTAACATTATTACATTGAGTAAATTTATAAAAATAAATTATTGCTTGAATAGTGAATATGTGTAAAACATATAAATGAAACAATTAATTTTGTACAGCATTCAAGTTATAAAAACGTTTTTTATTTTTAAATTTCCCGGAAATTATAGATAACGTTAAATCTAGAATCACAGAACCACATAACAGAGCACAGAACAGAGATTAAGTCTAGAATTGTATGACGTCATACTCATTAATCACTAACAAAAACGCGCGAACATACCTAAGGAAAAGAAAGAAAGACAACACAGAAAAGAAGAAAATTCAAAATTATTCAGTAGTGTGAGCAAGACGCTTCACTTAACATAACAAGCATATTGATAAAACAGGAAAAATAAAAAGTTCGCAAGGAGAAAAAGAGAGAATATGTAAGTATGTTTGTATAATGTATATAACGTATTCGCGAATTTCGAGGGAATCGAATTAATCTTAATATGCTTGTACTTTCCCTGTCTACATATTTTTGATCTTCAGAATCCAGATTAGATTGAAAGAGAAAGAAAGTAGTGATAGAGCACGCATTATAGGGTTACGAATTGGATAGAGAAACGAAGCGACACGGTGAAGAAGGAAATCACACAAACTTTTTTGATAAATTGTTGGTGACAAGAAAAAAAACGAAGAATAGTCGAAAATCAAACGAGAAATATACATAAAGAAAGCGGAAGAGAGGGAAGAGAGAGAGAGAGAGAGAGAGAAAGAGAGAGAGAGAGAGAGAGAATAGCAAACGAAAACGTCCTTCAAGGAGTTTTCTGGAAAGGAGGCGGCGACGACGACGCCGCAAGGACCGACGAATTCCAAAGTGATAAATTAATTTCACTGAGGTATGACTGGACAAAACTAATATTTTAGTGCTTTTGGAATATAAATTAATGCACGGATTCTTGCATGGGTGCATGTATCTGAATTCTTTTTCCAGTCAGTATTGACTCAAGTTTCCAAATGAGTTTTTTTTCATTCTTTGTTTTTTGCGCCTCCATGTATATCTAAGCTATCTTTTGGCTTACAAAGAAGTTCTACAGCTGACTTTGTGCAAAGGTGATGAAGTAATTTAGTTGTAAGTGTGATGATTAGATCAACTTGGATATTTTGTCAATCATTTGTTTTAGAACTGATGCAGAGCTAACCAATTGTTGTATTGTATTTTTATGTAACTTGAATGAGTTTACATTTTATTTATTTGATATAAAACTACTTCAAATTTTTACAAACTGTTACAAAAGAAAGATTTTTCATTCTTCACTAGTCTAATTAGAAAAATGTATTAATATTATCATAATACATTGGAAATTAAAAGTATAAATAACTATTTATTAGGAACTAAGTTTTAATAATTAACTTTTCATTTATAAATGAAAAATTCATATATTTGTTATTTATTCTTTGATTTATCTTTATTTAAATTTATGAATAAATTTTTATAATCATCTAATTATGTGAAAGTGTCAGTTTCATTCATTTTTAAAATGTTATAGTTTTAATAAATTTTTCATTTTAATTTTAGATAATGTATGAATTAAATAAATTAAAAAATTGATTTATATTTTTTTTAATACTAAATGAATCTTTATGAGTAAAAATGACATGTATTGTTGTAATTTATTATATAGTAGTAATTTATTTTAAAATTAAGTCTAATATATAATAGCTATTCATGAAAGTTTTCTATGATGTTTGTTATAAAATTAGCATACATTTTTAAATAAAATATTAATTAGTTGAAGATTAATTTATTTAAAGTTAATATGTAAATTATAAATATAACGAGTAAAAACTTGTTTGAATTGTTTTCAGAAAGTTAATATTTTATATTTTTAATTTTATTAATTATTAATAAATTAAATTTACAATTGTTTTATTATTTTTTAAAATAAATTCTGCATAATAATGTATTCATTTTAATAATTTAAAATTCTTAAAAAATTCTTGTGGACTCTTGATTGACCTAACCTGTTTAAAAAATATTTTAATGTGAGGTAGCATAAAAAAAATATTGTTATATAAATAAAATATAAATAAAAATATTCAGAAGGAAATAAATTTTTTTAGAAAAATATTATTAATATTAGAAATGATTATTCAATTTGTTTATTTTTACTACATGAAATAATATTTTTGTAATGTACATTAGCAATATCATATATATCTATTATAAAGAAATTTTTGTATTTTTAATAAATAATAAAAAATTTATTTTTTGTAAATAATTATATTTAAGAGTTTTTTAATACATTTCATTTTAAAATACATATGAATATATAATTTATGAACTTATATTTATCATTTAAAATGTAAATATATATATTTTAATATATATATATATATATATCTATATATATAGTATACATATTATTATAATAATAATAATAATGTCATTGGGTACCTTTAGAGATCACCCATTAAAAATACGAAGAAATGGCTGCACTGCCACGCAGAATTATTAAAGAAACGCAAAGGCTTATGCAAGAACCTGTACCAGGCATCAGTGCAGTACCGGATGACACCAATGCAAGATATTTTCATGTAATAGTTACAGGACCTGAAGATTCACCTTTTGAAGGTGGATTATTTAAATTAGAATTATTTTTACCTGAAGATTATCCTATGTCAGCACCAAAAGTTAGATTTATTACAAAAATCTATCATCCTAATATTGATAGGTAAAATTCTTTTAATATATAATGTAAGTAATTTTGGATACCAAATAAAAATGATAAATTAAAAGTAAAATTATACTCTATATAATTTTTTTCTTATTATACTTATATTCAAAATATTTTTTGGTTAAAGAAATAGTAAAGTTTTAGATTTTTTTAAATATGTCTTTATTTATATGATTTTTTATGTTTAGTTACAATAAAAATATTCTTTGTTAAAAATTGGTCACATTTTAAAGTATCAGAAACAATTATATTAATTAAAATAAAATATTTATATTATTTCAAGAAAAAATGTATTGATAATAGATTTCAAATAGAATATTTTAAAACATGTCTATAAAATTATAAAAAGTTTTTTCTTAAAACAAATGATGATAAAATGTATTTACATAAATTAATTTGGTAAATTGAAATGAAAATTATACAATGAAACAAAGAAAAACTGATTTTTTAAATTTTACAGACTTGGTAGAATCTGTCTGGATATTTTAAAAGATAAATGGAGTCCAGCTCTGCAAATAAGAACTGTTCTTTTATCGATACAAGCATTATTGAGTGCTCCAAATCCAGATGACCCTTTAGCAAATGATGTTGCCGAACTCTGGAAGGTGAACGAGAGTGAGGCGATACGCAATGCCAAAGAATGGACACGTAGATATGCCATGGACAATTGATTTCAAGATGAGCGTATGTTTTTGAAAGCAAGTGCGCAAATCCTAGGGGGCTATGGTGAACAAAAAAATGAAAGAAAAAAAAATAAAAAATAAAGGAAACGTCTTTCTTCTCGTTTTCCATCACACTGTTGCCACAGACCTCCTCTGATAAGTCCTTTGTTCTTTTATTTATTTTTTTTGAGTACTCCTTATCCCATTGCTGTCAGTAGTAAAAATCGTTACGTATTGTATTTTAGATTTTGAGAAAAAAACTAGCACGATGGGAGTTTTGGGGCTGCAGATAAATTAATGTACATGTAAACGCTGAATTAATATTCATTAATTTTTGCTATTATACTGAAGAAAAATTGATATAGAAAGTTTTGTAAGACTATAATTAAGTTGTGTATTGGGATTGTACATTTTTCATTTATGAGCATTGGCTATATCATCCTGCATAATGTGAAAGAGTTATCCATGACTCTAAATTTTTGTTCCGTTAATTTATTTTTATTTTAATAATTGCAATTGCTCACTTTTATGTCTTTATTATATGTGTATCATTCATGAATTTTAAGGCTAAACATTATTTTTTTATCAATTCTATTAAGTATAGGGAGAATCAGCAATGGTAAAAGAGTTCAGAGAATGGACAAATACTAAAAATAATGAATACAGATTAAAATACTCTTGTTGACGAGTTTGCAGTTTTTAATAAACTTCATTATAGTTCCATACTGAATTTGAAAAGATGCATAAAATGAGGGAATTATTGGTGAAACCTAGATATTGCTGATATTTTTCATTTTTCAATTGTTAAGAAAACTAAATTTGTAAACTTTGTATGGATGAAATTTTATTGGCATAAAAAATGTATATTTGTAAAATGTATTTTATAAAGTCAAGAATTTTATTTTTTTTATTTTTTGAAGGATAATATTTTAGATAAACTGTTTCAGTAATTCGTGTTAAAATCATTATAATAATAATAATAATTGTAAAAGAATCAAGGGATATAACCAATATCTTTGTTTTAATATTGGGTAAAGTATCAAGGTATTCCTTTTTAGTAAATTTAAGGTTGCTCATTTATTGTATAACGAATTAATTAAGAAAGATGTTATTAAAGAAGAGTACTTTTATAAAGTAAAATAAAAGAAAACGAATTAATGAATTGAAACATTATTTGTTGTTACTGCAACCCTTCTTATATTCAAATTGTCTCAAATTATATTACATTTGATTGTATTTAAATTTACTTCTAAGAAAAATTAAAGACTTTAATAAGTAAATTTTATTTGATTAAAAACTTATTAACTATCAAAACTGTAGTTTTTAAATCTTAAAATTGGTCTAAATTTAATCCAAAAATTTTGTAAATTCTATATTTTAAATGATTTATTACTTCTTTAGCAGGAGCATTTTTATTTCATAAGTTAATAATGTAATGATCATCATCAATTATCATTCAGGTATTTTATGTGGATTAATTTTGAAAATATTTATTTAAAAATTAATTTTGTAAATATTTGTAAAATTACATAAATATTTTATTTCATAAAATTAAGTGAAATGAAACTGAATTTAGAAAAATATCTGATTAAAATGTACAGAGTAAAATGTACAGATATTCATATAAAAAAAATATAGAAAAAATTATTGTTTTAATCTTGTAAAATTTATTGAATTGGCGATAAATAATTAACTTTAATAATAATTAACTCTGGAAAATTTATCTTGAAAATATTTTATTGTAATAAATAAATCAAAAGCATACAAAAAACTTTATTCAAGTCTTATTATTTAAAATATTTATGTAGCTATTTTGATTTTTCTTTTTTTCCAATTTGAAAATAAATTTTTTAAAATAAATACAAAATATTCATATTGATTATTTAGTGTGAATAAAATGATAATTGTCCAAAAGTATCTTAATAAGTATCTCTTATATTTTATAATCCATATATGTATTGCGTGTTGAAAAATTTATTCTGAATATTTATAAGTTCACAATATTTATTATATATTTCAATTATTTTATTATATACAATTTAATAATTGAAAAGAATGAACAAATTAAATGCTTGTGTATGGCTAGCTTTTGAATGAATCTTATATCGTATAATTAAATGTAATAATGAACTTCATTATACCGAGCTTTTTAAGATTAATATAGATTAATAAGATTGTAAATATAATATCGATTTTTTACTTTTTTAAGAAAATTATATTACAAAAACTTTCTGATAATAAATATTTGTCAAATATTTATAAGGCGTAAATTATATATATCTATGCAAATAAATAATTTCAAAGTAAAAGTCAAAGAAATATTTAATTATATTTATTAAGATTTTTTCATTATACAAATAATTATACATTAATACATAAATAATGAAAAAACAAGTAATTATTTATAATTTTATTATTTTAATGAAGTAAATTTAAAAAGAATTAATTTTTTTTGCAAACCATCTTGAGTTTACATGTTGATATTTAAAAACTTTTGAACGAAAAAGTGACGTAAAATATTCAAAATAATATAAGAAAAGAAAAGGCCAAAAATACGTATATCTGAATATTACTTATATTTTTGTATTTTTTCTCATTTTGGACTTTAATATAAATTATAATATTAAACAAAAACAAAATGAAATATAATTTTATAAATTTTTATAGGTATACATGGTTTGACCAAAAAGTATCAAGTTTTATTTTTTTTAAAGCTACTATTGATCATAGCAATTTGAGAGTGGTCTTAAAATGGAGGATGTTTATTCTATTTGTCCTTTTTTTATTATTATTATTAGAAGTGATAGAATTTGTATTTGCGTGAAAAATGTTTTTCAGTTTTGTAACCCAGCACGATGGATGCCTAGTGAAATGTAGCGCTATGCGATCAAATTTTGTTTTACGACTTTTTAAAGATACTGTGAAGATTTTTGAATGCTAAAAATGGTTTTTAAGGGTAACTATATTATATATATTATATATATATATGCATGTGTTAATAAATTGAAGGTGTCATCAATTAGGCCGATACTTAAACGATGGTTTGAACTCAAAATTTTATACTTACTTTGGGCGTTAGAAACGATTGGGATTGTTTTTGGGTACTGAAAACGGTAATAATCGGTGACCTTCTTGAAATGCTTGTGTGATTTTTATAATTGTAATTTACATGTAATTTTATTCGTAAAAAGTTTATTAACATTTACACGTCTATAGGATTTTATCAAGTCGTAAAAAGTTTTATCGCGTAAAGTTGTTCCAACTATCGCTATATCGCACCATATTATAAAACTAAAAAACATCCTTCACACGAATGCAAGCTTTATTACTTCTAATGATGAAAAATTAAAAATAACAAATAGGAAAAACTTCCCCGCACATTTCTGACCTCTCCTAAATCGTTAATACAAATAGTGGCTTCAAAAAAAATTAAAGGCATTTCTTTTTGTACAGAACATGTATGTAGAAAGTGTGAAAATGATATAATTATTGAAATAAAACTTTCATGCAAAATATAAATTCTTTTGGACATGAAAAAAAGATGTACACAATAGATGTAATGTTAATTATATTATTTTCTAATTTTATTTTAATTTATTATATATATTAATTAATATTTAAATAATAATTAACCAATTTTGTCATTAATGTAAACTTTTAATATCAAAAGAAAATTAGCATTTGGATCGGTATAATTTCGATGTTATTCTCAAGTCAACAATCCTAAAATTTCAAAAGTATACTATGATTTGTGTAAGGGTGTTGTACAAAGATATGGCATGTGCAAATAATGATAAGAAATATAATAAATAATAAAAATAAAAATAAGAAATAATAAAAAAACATAATAATAACAATAAGAAAAGCTCGAAATAAATTTTGAATTCAAAATTACAGTTTATTTATTGTTGTCTTTGTGTGGACTAGTTTCACATAATATATATAATATTACCATATACACATTCAATACCTCGCTTACTTGTTAATATAACTTATAATACATTCATAAACACTGATAAAGGTTGTCATGATATTTTTCTTAACGAAGCTACCTGCACAAGCTCTATTTCTAATGTGTGAGTCATGTACACATATGCACACCCTATGCATATGTGTATTATATAAACTGTATGTCATGCATACGCTCCCGCACTTACATGCATATATTTTTATTTCACACAAGTGGGATGATTCGACAAAAATTTTTCTGAAACGCGATTTCTTTAACGCATTAAATATCTCTCTCCAATCTTGAGTATTTATTTATTTTTTTTCATCTTTTTTAATAATAGATATATATACCTTTGTGTCTTCTTTGAAATCAAGGTAGTCGACGGTCATCTAATGCATGTTAACTTCAAATCGAAGCGAAAAGTTTTGAAAGGTCATTTATTTATTTATTTTTAAATAACTTGTGTTTTATCGCAATCAATATATTGTTTATTCTTACATATTAACATTGGTAGTTTTAAAAACAAATAAAAAAGGAAAATATAAAATATTAATTTTACACAGTCTCAAATTTTTTTTCGCAATAATTTGTTATAATATTACGAATACTTTGCAATCAAAGAGCTTATTTAGCAATTCTGTTTTCATTTTAGTTTTGCCAATAACGACACGATTATCGTTCTATAGATCTTTGCACTTTTAAATGCTAAAATTTAAAAAAAATCTTATGTAATTATTAAAGTTATGTTAAAAAACGTACAGTTATGTATAATGCGAACGCCGTTCAAAATTTTCAACCTATAAGATTAAAAAAAAAAAACAGAAATAAGTTTAGTTATACTTATAAAAATCAATTATATAAATACAATTGTATTTTGAACGAAAGCAAATCAAACAAATTGCACAAGACATAGTTGTATACGAAAAATATGAATAACAATTATACTAACGATTAAAAAAATAATACAGAAAACTATGCGAGAATGGAGTTTTTATTTAACACTACATGTGGTAATTTTATGGAATTCAAAGGAATTCAGGAATATTCTAGAATACAACGGTTCAATCGTTCGAATCCGTTGGGATATGCACACATTTGAATATTCGAATATCCAGTATTTTTAATCATACTTATAACATTAAAAATGAATTTGCTGTCTCGAGAAAAGTTTGTATTTCGATCAACGAAATCTGTTTTGTTTCTTTTAGTCATATTATTTTTTCTTTCCGCGAATTATAAATACGAGAAATAATTAAGTTACATCAAATATAAAATTTTCAAATTTTGACTTTCAATCAAAATGACTGAATAATATTATTTATATAATTTTGATTTTAGGAATATATAGTTAATAGATGATGTAAATTTTTCTAATTTGAAATTTTTGATCGTTTGTCAGATATATTTAAATAAAATTTTATTTATTTTTCAGTCATCATTAATATTATATTATTTCTTTTATTATTTTAAGTAAAGAACTGAGACTTTGATTATACATTAATGTATACAAGAATTAAAATATTTATCGAGTATCAATTAATTTTTTTTTCAATTAGAAAATGCTAAAAAATATTTAAAAGTCTTTCAACAATTGTGAAATAAAATATTTCAATTGTTAAATTGAATATTTGATACTTAATATTTCATATATAGACCAAGCAATAGAACACATTTTAGGTCATGAAAAAAATAGCTAGCGATAGATATCAAAATTCGTAAGAAAATTTGTAGATTCATATTTTTTACTTTTTTTGTTATAAAATTAAAATTTCTAATTTAATATAAACTGATCAAAAAATTAGAGACGGAGAAATTTTTTGATCAGTTTATATAAAAATAAATTTTCTTTACAATTGTATTAGCTACAACTCATCCATCGATACTATAGTGTTAAAATTAGAAATTTTCATTTTATAACAAAAAAAAGTAAAAAAAAACATTTTTTTTGTTGAAATTGTTAATAATTAAAAATTCCTGAATATCATGAGTGGTATTTTAAACATTGATTTTTTTACAAATTGTGATATGTATCACTAGATACTTTTTTTATCATCTAAAAAGTGCTCAATTGCTTGGTTTATATAAGTATAACGGACAAATTAATGTTTGGCGCAAACATTCGAACAAGTAATTTGTCAAATAATCTCTGATTTTACGAAAATAACGTTATTCAAAAATAGTTTGATTTAGCTAATAGATATAATTAAAAAATTTGGTATATTAATCTTTTTAAATAATTTTTAAATTATAAAGTCATAGGATAATACCGGATTTTTTCACAAGTCCTGTAATTTATAAAACATAGATAAGGAGTGAAACCAATTCAAGTCTTTTTATGGCTTTTAAAAACTATTTATACCTTATTAATTTCAATTTATTTTTCATCACATTTGTTCACTGTAATTATAATAATATTATTTCCGCTTATTTTCTTAATTCTTAGCATTTAATGACTAGATAAACTCCTACTTTTAATCAGTAATATTATCCAACTCTAAAACTGTACATCTTATTTGATCCCAATATAACGTATGGCATTGCAATCGCTGTAATTTTTTTTAATAAAAGTTGTTTTTCATGCTAAAGTACATCAATTCAATTAGAGGTCATTTTTAACGAATGCAATTTTTGTCATTTTCCTTTGACTGTTTAAATGTATTAAAAATATAAAATGTTTATTATATTAGTTACTTATACGTTAATATTAAAAAAAAAAATCTTAAAAGAATGAAATGACGTAAGTATAAGTAACGATACTGTGACAGAAATAATTATTATTGCAATTGGAACATTGTATCTTAAAAAAGTAAAGATATCTATGTTTGTATTTACTATTTTAGAAATGAATTTAATTTATAAATATTTTATCTTGGATTTATCGTTACAATTAATCATTAATTCATTTGTATTTTTTGTGTATATACACAGATTACCTTAATTTACATTAAACTACAGCTTCAGATATTCATCTTGTTTCAGATACTTTCACCAACTATTGTATTAATTTAAAAAAAAAAACAATTGAATTTTAATCCAATTTTTTAAAAAAAATATACGAATTTGAATCAAGCCTTGATGGTTATATATGATGTTTAAATAAAGTTTAACATTTTTTTGAAGTGATTTACATTAATTTATTTTAGCATCTGCTTTCTTATTCCCTCTACTTAACATTTTCCCCAACTTTATCAAATTATCAAAGGTATTATTGTGAGAAATAGAATAAGATAAGGAAAACAAATAATTTATGAAATTTTTTTTATCTTGACTATGTATACCTCAATTGTCAAACTTTGCACGTGACAATGATTTTTGATGTTTATAATTTTAAATAATAATATTGAAGGCATTTATAATATTATTAAAACAGTTGAAACAAATTTAAATTATCCAAAACATCTACTTAGAATATTTTAATCTCTAATTTTATTCTCCAATAAGACTAAACTTTATTACAATATAATAATATATAGCCCAAAAGAATGATTCTTAATAAAAAAGTTTCTTCCAATTATTTCTTTTTTTTAAATATTTTATAAATATATCACAGTAAATTACAAAATAATAATTTTTTTAAAGTGTGTATAAACTATGTACTACACACAAATATATAAATATATTTTTCTAAATTTCACTATATTTTTTTTAAAGTAATTTTTCATTTAATTATTGCCATAAATCATTTAATAGTAATTTATTTCATTTAATTGTGTAGTTTAATTTTTCATAAAGAAAAATTAGTTTTATCTTGTCATTTCCAAGATAAAAGTGTTTTTCTAACTTAAATTATTTGATAATTTAATCAAAAGATTATCAGACACTGAGATAATAAAAGTGACATTGACTTTCATAAATTGATAAAAATATTAATTTTAAATTATCATTGTGATTTGTAAAATAAGTAGGATTCATATAGTAGTTACCAATTTTAACTATCTATTTGATATTAAGATAATGTGTCTACTCTTTAACGATAAGAGAGTCTATTAGTAAAGTATTTATTCATTTGAATAAGAAAACACCTAATTATGATTAATATTAATTAATTTCTTGATGTACTTTGGGAGAGAAAGAACTTTTAATATTTATAGCAACACACTCCTTTTGTTACCTTTTTTTTTTTCTATAGTGCTTCTTTTATTTTTACTCTTATTCATTATTCTTTCCATAGAATTTAGGTTTTACATTTGTTTGTTTAATTTTTGATATTTGTTTTTATTTAAAATGAAATAGTTTAAACGGTTGAAAACTTGTTGGCAAAAACATATAAAACTTAGATATTACACCTCAAGTGTGTAAGTATTTCGTAAACAATGGATTATTAATTAATTTATATTATATTAATTAATTCAATTAAGCATCTGATTTATTTTTTGTTTTATATTTTTTTCCTACGTTTGAAAAATGTTTTGATTCCTCAGATTATTCCCTTCATAATCAGCATAAAAGGCTAATAAGTTTGTGATATACAATTTGAGAATAAATGAGCAATAAAGACTGGCGTAATGCACACGTTATATTTATATTATTATTATTATGAACATTCTTTTTTTAATTTTCGTAAATTATATTTTGTTTTAACAAACGTGGTTTTCTTCTTACTTAGTTTTCTCTTCATGTCAATAATAACGTTATCAATATTTTATTATCTTATTAAGAATTGAAATGTAACTCAATTGTTATTATTTAGAGATTACCTTTGATATTAGCGATGCACAACGAAATATTTAGATATTTCTTACAACACGATTTTAATATTTCGTTATACTTACAATTACTAAAAGAGAAAATTTACAGATAAATCTTACATCATATAATATGTATCTATAAAAATTTTGTTTATCTATATTATAACACAAGTAGTAAAATTATATTCAGAATACGAAAAAAATTAAACATGCATTTAGCTCATCTTCTATGCACATACGCAAATTTTGTTTTAGTTTTTTTACATATACGGTTGAATTTTAATAATAATGACAGTTGCAGTGAGAAAGTCTTGACAGAAGATGTGAAATTAATAAATTATATATAAATTATTACTATTTTCACTTCTTGGCTCTCTTATAAGGAAATATTTTGTTTCGCAGGTGAAAGATTTCAATGACAAGAAATAGAACTCGAATTATTAACAAACAATCTTGGACGTGAAATTATGCCTATCAAACCTTAATCGTTTCACTTAGTTTCGATCGAAACTCTTATTTTTAATATACGCTTATAATAATATACAATTCCAGTTCCACTCTATACAACAGTTGAGAACTTTGTGCTATTTATAATCATGTGCATATTTGTCTTTGTCAACATTTTTTCCATAATTCTTGCTGTGATCATTATCTATACTTATTCATTATTTTCCCTGGCATTGTTTACATTATGTGCAACTGTATCAATTTGTTTGTATTTCTTTGTATATTTTATTGCGTGTTCGTTTTTTTATTCAACGATGGGATTCTTTCAAGTTAATATGCTTTGTTAATGTACATGCGGTATCTTTAAGTTACTCCTTGCGTTTTACATTAGAGAAATTTACGGCATTCGAAATTGATAATAAAATTCAAAGTTTTTCAAATTCAAGATTTATATTTGTTATTACAAGAGTTAAATTTGTAAAAGTTGTATTTAAATATTTCAAGTGATGATTTAAATCAGGATATATGCTTTAAAAAAATCATAAATTTTCAAAACTATCCATTGCTTTTGTCAATAAGTTTTTTTTCTTTATAGGCACTAAACGTATGAAGGCATTGTGAAATTTTTTATCTTGCTGTTTAGAAGAAGACGTTATATTAGCATTTTTTTATTTCTCGAAGGCAAGTAATTTTTTTAAAAATAAAAATCACATACAGTTCATTACGGCAATGTGTTTGCTGGAAATAACAAATTTTATTAATTTGAATGTTTTACTAGTAAAAGATGAAAATAAATCTGAACATTTGAAAGTTTTATATTTAATACAAGTGAAACTAAATATTACGAAAGAATCCCATAATTTAGTTGGCCGTTTCAAAATATCATGATATCGATAATAATGTCTTGTTAGAAATTATTTCGCAGTTCGTTGGCCCACACAGTGAATTGTAAAAACTATATTTGCTTCTTTTAATCCACGTAAGTTCATCTTTCTACATTTCTTTTATATTTTAATTATACTTTTCACATGTGTTGTGGAGTAATTGGTTAAAGGATTGATCATTTACTGTAGTTTGGTAATCACGGTGGATGGTAGGTGTATTGTCTATTCACCATTAGTAAAACGTTCAGGTTTCCTTCTGAACGATTTATTTATATATACACTGGTGATTCTTGACCTGTCAAGAGCCTGAACATCGACGTCGGCATAGTTTTCATTAAAATCTGAAAAATTTATTTATAATACTTTCACTATGAAATGTGAAGATAATTTAATTTGATTAAAACATTTTCTTAATGAAATAATTTAAAAAATAACTTGTTGATATATATATTGTTTACAACTTCAAGAATATTCAATAAAAGAATTTTAAAAGGAATAAAAAATAAAAAAGCGAACCTCGCCAACTGATGTAGCGAGAAGATTAACAATTTTCTCATGAGGTACGGCAACCACGCTCTGATTGTTGATCTCGATGATCCTGTGTCCAACGCGTACACCACCTCTTTCGGCGATACCACCACGAAGAAGACTACAAATGACGCCGTTTTGTACACTAAAGCCCAATTGGTATTTGGTGTCCGGTCTTTTGATCTTGACTTCGACAACAGGGGCGCAAGGTACAACTGTGAGTTTGACAACTGTTTGGTTTTTGGAGTTCTTAATGTAAGTTTGGCAGGTGGAAAGCGGTAGACCCACAAGTGATACGCCGTTTATCGCGATTATTTGGTCACCGATATTGAGTTGACCACATCGTGCAGCCGCACCCGCTGGTGCCAGGTTGGCTATTACGACTGTTGGTAGCATTGAACCCCACCCGGACTCCACGATCACAACCCCTAAAATTTCGCCTTTTGTTTTTGGCACCACCACCTAATATAAAAATTCGACAATGATATTATCATGTATATTAGTTGGTTTAAATATGTGTATATTTATGTAGATTAATGAGTAGGTTAAAAAGTATTCTTATTCTAACTGCTAGATGTTTAAGATAAAATAATATAAATCAACAAAGCATGTTCACCTCTTTTTGCATCTCCTTTTTGGCGAACATCTGCAGTTCGTCACCAAAAATTTCTTGAGAGTTAAGAACTTCCTGGTAGTCCATTTCCTTGACAAAGCTATGATCTTCAATGCCATTTGCTTTAAGGAACTCCATGTACGCAACTTGAAAAGCTTGACCAATACTTTGAGCGATGAATTGTGCCTCCTCGCTTTCGAAAACATGGCAGATCATCTTCGGGGTGCGGTTTTTCGGGGCTTCGTCCATTTCGTGAGGTACAAAACGCCTACGAGCCATCAACACTACCAGGTCGCCGATGTCCGCTATATAGGATATGGTGCGTAACGCATGGTCCATCATGATCTCCTTCAGATCAGTATTTAACACCATTATTTTTTCCGTGGAAATAAAGAGGTCGACTTCTGTACTAGGCTGCGATTCGCCATCTGGTGCCTAGTTTTAACATAAACGTATTTTATATTCCCCCTCAAAGTCATTTACATGCGCTTTACAAAAAGTTTTGTTAAAGGAAGAAGACAGCATCACTTTATGCGTTGTAATTTTTTCTTTTTGAGTTTAATTGTCATTGGATAATTTTTAATACAAAATAGTTAAACATGTGTTCAGCTGAGTATAGGACAAACAATAAATTCTAAATATAAATAAAAATAAAATAGCTAATGCAATAGCTTTAAGTTATCAATAATTTTATTTTCATTCAATACTATTTTCCTTTTATACTGTAAGGAATTCGATAACTCTTTTAAATTTAATTGGTAGTAGAATAATAATAATTAAATAATTAATAAATTAGATACAAGTATTGATAAATAGAAACGGTGTTTGAGAATTATACTAAAATAGTTAAATAGTATTTTGAATAAAGTGAAAAAAAAAATTAAATCGATTATTTGTAAGTTTTATGATAACAGTAAATATGTATATTAAAAAATCAATAAGCCATAAATAAAATAATATTTATACGCATTGGATTATGATTTGAATTTTTAATTACCATGTTTCGTCATTGAGTAATAGTGAATTAACTTTATTTATGAATTATTAAGAATTTGCTGCTTATTCCTTTAAAAAACACCAATTAAGATGTATCAAAAAATAACTTACCAGAGCCTACACACGTAAGCAGCATGGAAGATGAAAAATGCAATTTGTTAATATTAGTAATGCAAAGATTAATCTTAAAATGACATGTTTATATGTTAGGGCGGGGTTAGGCATTATGTAGCAGTTGTTAATCTTTATTTCTTTTTAAATAGAGAAATTATTTTAGGATATAAAAGGCTTAAATGAAGATTGGATGAAATGATAGATGAACAAAAAAATGATAAATAAATAAATAAACCTAGAAAAATGATGAAGGGAAACAAAACTGAATTATTTGCTCTCATAGATATATCATATGGCAAACATTATCCGGTAGAAGCATCAATTCACTAAACTTAATTAGATATGTGAAATCTTGCTAAATTATGTAAATATACTCTAAATAGATTAATATTAGTAAGTAGTTGAAATAGCTTATGCAAGTAATCAAATATCACATGTAACTAAAACCACATTTTACAAGTTTAGCAAACACAAAAATTAAATTAGAATTCATAAAAACTTTTAGAACTTCTCAACACTCATAATTACAATTAGAGACTTATAGTTAATCATAATGTAAAATAAATTTATTCTTTTAATCAATTATGTATTTATAACAAAAATATATTACTATGATTTGAAAACTTTGATAAACTCTAAATATCTCAAGTACATATAAAAGTAATTAATATGTTTAAGTTTATCATTGATTTACTATTAAATATTTTAAAATACACAAAACACCTAAAATAGACAATTGATTTTTAAACACAATCGATCAATAAATACAAAAAATAGTGAAAATTAAAAAAAAAAAACTAATTATATTTCGAAGCATGCAATTATATCATTCAATAAATTATTATGAAAACTTTTATATAATATACGCAAGGAATAAAATATAATGGAAGTTTTTGTTTTTATTTCACTACGATTTTTTATAAAACGTTATTATTAAAAAAAACATTTTGCTTTTGAATTATTTATTCTCGTTATTTACAAATTTTTACGGAAATTTTATTTAATAAAATTGGATACTCCATGGAATTATATACTGAAACTGTAAAAATGATAAATTTTTATCTGCAGAATCAATTAAAATACATGATTATTAGCTTAAGAACGCGTTTATTTTATATTTTACGAATAAGTAATTTTATTCTTTTTTTAACAGATATTTATTTATTTTTTATTTATTTCGTGAGAATAAATAAATCCGTATTAAGAACTTAATTCAAAGTAAGTTATTCAATAAAAAAATAATATTGGTAATGTTATATGTGATGATTGTATTATAATTTTTTTAATGAATTTCGTTTTTTTAAAAGATAAATATTGCAATATAAGTGAAATTTTATTTTTTACTCTGTTATAACTATTAATAAGAATTATAAAAGTTACAATAAATAATTGCTCAAAAGAAGCATAAATAATTGAAATAACAGCTTTCAAAAAGGATAAATGCAATTGTAGAATTCAAAAACTGAAATTTTTTAAAATAATAAACGAATGGGATCATAATTGCACACATTTAATTGCAATTCTTTTAATTTTTATTGAATTTTATATTTTAGCTTTACATCGAATGTGTTATAATGGAAGATGATAGAATATAATTCTCAACATTCCCCGTCACTTGATCTACCATATGAGAGGGGAAGTAAAACAGAGATAAACAGAGATAACAGATAAAAAATAGAAAGTTCAGGCATACGCATGTCAATTAGGGGGTTTAAAGGGGCGATAGGCGTGTTAAAACTATGTTCGAATGGGAAAGTGTCGTTTGGCCATGGGTCCACGTGCTCTCGTTACACCTTAATCTTGATGACGGCTTCCTCGACCATGTGATTCTTGAGACGTTTTCGACGCTTCCTGGTGCTCTCCTCGTCAACGTCGACCGAGCCGAGGAACTGCAGGCGGAAGACCGTGGGCTCGGCGGTAATAAGTTCCTGGAGATGCTGCTGCTGCTGGACCGGCTTTAACCCAGAATTCTCAGCTTTGTTCTCTCCGGCCATCAATTCATCGGCGGAGTCGCACTCATCTTCTTCCTGGTTACCTTGAGATGCGTGAAGATAGTGATACGGTGCGTTCCTCGGCTGGTCTTGTGGCTGTTGTTGTTGATGGTGAACGACGACGGTGGAGATCGGGCGGTCCTGGGACTTTAATACCACAAGGCCCATCATACGAGGGCCGATCCGATAGTGGAGAGGACGGAGTACTTGGTACTCAGGTCGATTAGCGAATCGCTGAGTGCTTCTGCGTAGATCCCGGGATTGAAATTTAAATCGGAAACATGCTCGTGATGTCTTTTGTGTAGACAATCATCCACGGTTATCTTATGATTCATTGCAAGATGAATGCGAATATTTGTAAATTCGGATTTGTAAATGCTATTTAGCAGATGAATGTCAGAAATGTTTCGAGAAGCAATCAGCGGTTCACGGCTTCAATTAGAGGGTATAAAACATTTCAGCAAATATCGATACAAATAAAACATAAATTTGATTAGAACATAGTCGTGAACATAGTTATCCGCGGTACTTAGATTTAGATAGATGTAGTTTCTACAAATATACAAATTACGGTAATAATAAATTTTTTCAACATTCGATTCCGGATAATAATAAAAAAACTAAATATATAGATTGTGATATGGATAGGCTTCTTACTTCTGTTTCAAGCAATTTGGTCTATGGACTGGATAACAAACGAGCTTGGACGGAGAGACAACATCAATATTATAGGAACCTCGATCATCGAGACAACCTCATAAAAAACAAAATAAAGACATTGATACATTATATGATTGTTTTACAAAAGGAAGTGCTGACAGAATCCAAACTTTACTTATGTAAAATTAATCTAAAAGTTGGATATTTTGACTTTTAATCATCGAACTTCATATTGCGACATTGTAACAAAACTACAAAAGAGGATATATGGTTTTTAATATTGGTTATAGTGCATTTGCATATTATCATTATCATTATTATTGTTGTTATTATTGGTATTATTTTTATTAATAATAATAATGATCTATAGCATAGTTAAATAAATATCTTGGTTCCTTATTTATTAGTACTTATAATGTATAAGTATATTGAGATTTTTAGATTTATATTTTTAGCGTAAAATTTTATTTAGATGTACATTATTTTAGCACTTTGCATTCTATGAAAAACAGTGATTTATTTACTACAATTATTTTTGCAATCATCCAAACGTATTTGCAACTTTTGAATAATTTCGGATTATTTTATTAATTAAATAATTAAATATTATTTGATTATTTCAACTTCTTTTTTTTCATTTTTACATACTTAGTTATCTAAGTCTAAAAATTATAAAATTTAAATATTTTCAAAATGAGTTATAAAAATGCTTTATGAGATCCTTCTTATTACAAGACTTCTTCAAACATTAATTAATTGGTTCAAAATAAATTTTTATAAATGTAAAATTTTTTGTATTTCAATTTGAAACAGCTATTAATGTTGAGTGTGGAAATTTCAATTTCGATCAAGTAATGTTAATGCGAATAAAATTCATTTATGAAAAAAAAACAAGTATTATCTCGTAGCTTTAATTTTATTTCGTATTTCACGTGCGATAATTTATAATTTTAAGTCATTTAACAAAGTGGTATTCATATAGTTTGGTTTCGATTATTTAGTTCATTCCCCATGAATACTTATTTTAAAGAAATAAAGTATTTTTGTGACATTTCATTTGTTTCTATTCCAGTATCAAATTATCTGTCGCAAGATGAGGTCAAACGATAATATAAATAATATTGTCGCTTTAAAAAGTTTCCGCTCTTGCATATTTAAGAATGGCAATTTATCAAAATTTTATCACTTTTAATAATTTCATTTTATAAAAACGAAAACTTATGTCAGAGGATTTTTTTATTTGTGTTTATAATGAAAAAACGGTGAACTTTTAATATTAGGAAAAATTACATACATTTTCCCCTTAAATTTCACGTTTATAGTGTAAACATAAAGCGTGGTAAAATTTACCACAAAATCAATGAGTTTAATGTTTTAATAGTATTCCTTGTAAAAAGAAAATTAAAATATTGGTGTAATTTTCAATTTTTATTGTAACTTCAATGTTTTTTCTATACCCAATTATTAATTTGAAACTGAGATTAAGAAATTTCTAAAATAGGCAATAAACGAACATTTTTATGATTTATATGATCAATTTTGTTTAATTTTTTACTTTTAAGAATATTAATAATGATATTAAAAGTAAGCTTGAAAAAAATATCTTTTGTTTATTTAAATTGTTGATAATATATTTTATTAATTTTTTGAAAAATGTTATTAGAATATTCAATTATTTTATTTAGAATATATGACAGAATTTGTATTGTAATTAATTTTTATACAAAATATAGGTGCTTGAATAATAGACAAAAAAAATCGAACAAAGGTTTAACCAACGACTATATCACAAAATAATTAATATCTGTATTTATTAACTGCCTGAATAGTGTAAAGTATAATAGATGTACATTTATGAAATTTTGTAAGTAAATTTTATAATAGATATTTTTTCTGCAAAATATAATTATTTTGTTGATTGCTCGGAAATTTGTTTCCATATTACATTATCCATTTCATCTAAGATAATATTGATATAATAAATATAGTGAATAACTATAAGTCAATAAAAACATACTGATAATGTTGGATAATAATCAAAGAGGTAAATAGTGAAATATTTAACATTTATTCTTATATTCCTCTAAAATGATAAAATATTTTATATTTATATTCTGTACCGTAATTTTTATTTAATTTTATAGTAATTGAAAAACATGATTTTCTTTATAATTTTTTTTCATTTTTAAAAATAATTAATTCTATCAAGTAATTTTAATAATGCATACTGTCAAGCCAAATGCACCCATATGCAAACTTCGTGATAACGCGGCATCCGCTCGTCGATCGCGAGATCAATAGAGATTAATAGAGGTCAATAGTCTATATATAGATCAATAGAATGCTAAGGTTCCGGATGACAATTCATGTAATATCAGAATTCACGAAAACATCCAGTAATAAGCTGCACTTATAGCCAATAAAAGAAAAGAAAAGGAGGCACAATATGAACTTTGATCAGTCACTCATTCGTTAGTCAATCGGTTATTCTTCAATACTTTTTTTTATGCATTCAAATATTACAAATGAAGATTTATTATTCTTCAACTCTTACTCTTTCACGGTAGTTCCTGATAAATTGTACATAGCAATATTAATTATAGTTAGACTGCAATTATATACATCTGTGATAATTACAATATTTATTAATTTATTTATTTAATTTTTTAGAAAATGATAATTATAAAATATTGATGGAGTATAGGTATAAATTTTATAATATTTTATTTTTATAATTTTAAATTAAATATAAAATTCAATTAAACTTCTATTCAATAAAATTATTTGAATATAAAAATATTTGCATTAAAAGAACAGTAAATTGTATATTCATGTAGAAGACAATTCTTTTATTTAAATAGTAAATCAATAATAAATTAATTTTGCTGTAAATAAAGAAAACTGAGATTAAGGATCAAGCAACAAGATGGAAATAAATAATAATTATAAATTTTATAATGTCGTTAACTCTGTCATTATTTTTTGATGATAATTTTATTATTTTACAAAGTAATTAAGCTGGATTGAAAAGTGTACACCATTATAATAATACTAAAATTTTATATTTTTAATTTAATTTTAATTAATTTAAAATTATAGATTATTAAAGTTTTTTATAAATCATATTTTTTATTTGTAAGATATTGTATTAATAACTTTTATGCTAAAAATTTATTATATATAACAAATACAACTACTTATTCATTAGTATATGAATAAATATATATTATAAAATATATATTTTATTTTAATGTAACCTTTTTTCATTTAATGTTTAATATACTATGTCATAAATAATAAAGAATATTATTCTTGTTCATTTTTTTATTTGTATATTTAACAATTTTTTAATATAAAAATAAAAGTAATAATTATAAAAATAGATAAGAAATAAAAAATATATAATAATGTAAACGTTTTTTTTAATCGGTGAATATTTTTTTCAAAATTTTAAACAACTAAATTAATGTAACAAAATACTGAATGCAAAAATTCGTTACAAACTTGCATATTAGGTAAAACAAATTATTTAAAGGCAAGGCATTAATAATTGTAATTAAAAATGAAAGTAAGAAGTTCAAAAGTTAAGTATTTAGGGTTCATTGGTACTAAGACAATAGGTTTTAGATAAACAATATGTACAAGTGATAAAATACCTTATAAGAAAAAAAAAAACTTATAGTCAATACATTCAAGATTTCACACACCCATAATATGGAAATCAATACAGAAAATGAATTTATAGTTGTAATAATTTAAGAGAATATAAAAATACAATTTTACTGAAAAGTTTATACATGAAAAATTAGATAATATTTTATAAAGTAAATAATATATCCTAATTTTACAAATTAATTTTTTTTTAAATAAATCAACATTTTATTTTGCAAATTTCTATTAATATTGATGTTGAATAAGAAATTTATTCAAGTAAATGCGAATGAAATAATTTGATTTTATCCTTATTATATATTTTAGATTTATTTATAAAAATATTAATGACCATGCATGTAAAAAACTAATTTGTAATTATAAAGTATAATTAATAATTGTGAATTAATTTTATATTAATATGGTATACTTTGAAACTATTGATATTAAATATTAATAAATTTGTAAATAATCTTGTAATTCATGGAGTTAATGTGAATTGAATTACGTCTTTGAAATAATTTGAAACAGATAATTTTTAATTATTAAATTGATAAATGAAATTTTACTTTTGCAGTATTCAATTATGGAATACTGATGATGAAAAATTATAAATTAAAGAAAATATATAATTAAGTTGACAATATGGAAAATTGAATGAAAGTAATTTAATTTTGATAAATTCTGATGAAACTCATTTTTTTTATTTTACAAAGTACATCAATATAAAGTTCATTCAAATCAATGGATATATTAACAATAAACAAAAATATTAAAAATAGACATAGCATATTTCACGGATAATTAATTAAAAAAATTGAGTGAAGGGACAATAATTCATATTACTTTTAAGGTAAGTCGTGAAATACATATTTGGTGAAGTGTCATAAGGATGAATATCATTGTGATTATAAGGGTGGGAGGGAGGGAAGGATGCTACATTAATGATGCATTCAGCTCATGGATATTTGACGAACCGGAAATTTATTTATTATATTATATTCCTAGTTATAGATTTACTTATTGATCGAGATATTCAGAGAAGGAAAATAAATTTTAAATTACATATGTTTTAGTTTTTTTTTTTAATTGAATGTTTGAATTAAGTTATTTCCATTCACTGAGTTGCTCACAATTGTTACTAAATTTTAAATAAGTTATCATTGTATTACATTATCTCTGAGAAGAAACAAGTAACATTTTTTGTAACTTACATTCCAAGTATATTTATTGTTTGATAAATTAATTGCAAGATGTATAAATTTATAAGAATACGGAAAATGATTATAAAACCATAAATCACTATTGTTATATATATTATTTTTTAATTATTAATCATGATTCTAAAAATTATTTTCTTAACGAATTTTTAGTTATATAATTACGTTATTCGTATAACTTCCAAGAAGTATTTTTATTTAATTATACAATGTCGTAGTTTGTTTTTTAATATTATTTATTTATTATGTAAATTAAAAAAGATAATAACAACCATAAAATTTATTGAAAAAAATTGCAATGTAGAATTGTGAGGTAATTGCTTTATTAAAAGAGTGGAGAAAATAAAATAGATATCAAACAAAAATTCAACATACAAATAATTCTCCGTGTTACAATTTGTTTTTATGGTTATTTTTTTTTTTTTTAGTTTCTTTCATTCTTTTATAATATTAATTCGGGTAAACTTGTTCAATCTATTGTAGCCTGAGAACTGCACAAGGAACCATTAATTATGTTCGGAATATGGACAATAATTGTTCATTTTCACCTTAACTTTGCAATGCTTTAGTATTAAATAATCATACAAATGTTATGACACGAGCGGTTGACCTACTTCTTTTTTCGAGAAAAAAAAAAATGAATTTAGAACACGATATCGATTTGTCTATATTTTTTTGTCGAAGAGCACATCACCATACCTAAGTAAACATAGTAATTTGTCCGAACCCTCAGCAAAAAGCATAATTAAAATTAAGAAAACTGCGTTACCAGGACGCATAGATCATCGACTTAATAAGGAGCCGAGGCGAGAGAGAAAAACTGTCAATATACGAAAATGTCGAAAAGTTCTTGATAAAACACAATTATAAATCCGTGCTGGGATAAAGACGAATTTTTAAATGCTCTAAATACCCACCTGAACGACGAACTGAACACGAAACGGATACACCCAAATACAGATGTCATACCGAAAATTATTGTAAACATGGAAAAGATAATAAGAAAATCAACATTAGAAAACAATGTTAATTATGATTTTGATAAAAATTGATTATTCAACAAATTCCACAGCAGGAAACAAAATTGTTTTCAATAATTATTATTAAGCAATAACTTCATAAATAACCCATGAGGTAATAAATAAAGAATTGTTAAACAAATTAAGTAACAAATTCCTAAATAAAAAAATTTTAAGCAAATTAATTAATAAACTACTAACAAACTAACAAATAATAATTATTTACAAATAATAAATTTTTAATAAATAACAAATTAATAAATTATTTAACAATCGATAAAAATTTAATAAATAACAAATTATTAACCAAAAAACAATAAATTATTAATAAATAAATAGCCAGTAGGTCATTAAATATTATAGTTCGGGGCAATAGTTTAATAATAATCAATTTTTATTAAAAATAAAGAACTCGATTGAGTAAGCTACGAACAACGAAGAAAATACCATCGAAAAGAAGGGATAACATATTTTTGATGCACCTTAACTTACGAAAACTGATAAGATTCCCTCTTCTCTAGTAACTCTAGTATACGCGAAATAGTATAAAAAGGGATAAATTTCGAATAAAAATCAGTATTTTCAACACTGTAGTTTGTATGCTCGAAGTTTATATTATTGTATTCCCCGTGAGTTAATTATTGTTTCCGAAAGTCTATACTAGCCGCCCTTCTCTCTTCCTTCTCTCTCTCTCTCTCTCGTTCTCCTGTTCAACATTACAAGTAACCAGCGATTGTACATCAGAGAGTCAAGTAAGATCATTCAATACCAATTTTTAATATAAATATACAAACTTTTATTTTTTTCTTGTTTATTTTATTTTCCAATCCCCCGCATTAAAAAATCAAGTAAACCATTGCTCGCGTTCGTTCATCCTCACTTCTTAAGATAAATTTGCAATTAGCAACTGCATTCTCCTGCCCAAGAGTTAGTGCGATTGTTATAGGCTCAAGGGCTGATAAAAGAAAAATGGCAATTCATCGTCCGAATTTTTCGGGGACTCGTATGTTTCAACGTGAGTTTAAATACAAAAAATAAAAATACTATTTATGTATGTTTATGGACGTAACACAACAATCAATAAAATTATTAAATTTTATTTATTAGATATTTTTGGCAAAATGTTTGTGATTCATAGTAATTTTTTATATATGAATTTGTAATTTAAAATAATTACATATTTATATATGTCACGACTGATTGATAATTAAATTTGAGTGTTCACAGAATTTTTAAGCATTAAAGTAATTATTAATAATAATTGAGAGCAATATTAGTATATTTGAAAAATACTATGTATGAAAATTTTTTATATATTAGAATACTATACACATTAAAATATTAAAAACATTGAAAAGTTATTTATTTTAAATAATTGAATAAATATTAAAAAATTATGATTTTTATGTTTTTAAAAATATGTTAGAAAACATTAATATTCTTTAAAAATTTTTTTTATAAATTGAATAAAAATCTGTTATTTGTCAATCTATTTATATTATTTATCTAATTTTAATAGAATTCTTCAATTTATTATAAAAAAAAAGTATTATGTTCCTTTTTGAATTTTTTAAAAATTATGACACTATTCATTAATAAAACTGCATTGATCGTTGTTCGAAGTGAATTAATATAGATTACTCACGTATTATTAAACATTGACATCGAATTAAAGCATAAGTATTTAGTTTCTATGTAGATGTATTTTCATGAAAATAAATTGAGACCCTTGTTTCTACTCATCGATCAATTATATATATAAACAAAAATTAAACAAAATGTGAAAAATTTGAAACGCCAAAGTCGAGAGATTATACCTTTATCCTGGACACTGCCTCCTCTGCCTGGCACATCCTCGTTGACTTGGTGGGTTGACCTTCGCAGGCAAGTTGCGTCGAGCCGAGATACCTTGCGCGGAAGAGTACACCCTCGATGAGGACTGTTGGGTCGTTGATAAGGGCTGAAATGGTCAAGGATACGTGCCATTTAATTTCTGGACCACTGAAACTAGCGTTCGTGAACTCGCCCAAGACTGCAACGTAGTCCGCATCCCAGCAGAGGGGCCGGACCGTGTTCCTGAAGCCCATGTTCAGGGACCTTCGGATCACGATCATCTCCGGACCCTCGCTGAGTTGTTCCTCCTTGAAGGAGGCCATCGAGACCCAAGACTCACATGACATTTGTTCTAGATTGTTGATACACTTTTGTGACTCATTGTACTACATGAGAAATCATCTCTTTTTTCATTAAAAAATGCTAACTTCATTTTTATTATTCTTATTATTTATTTTATTTATATTTACTTAAATATAATATAATAATTATTATCTCCTTATTATGCAAACTGATGTTCCCTGTATATCTTTTTTTTGCAATCTATTTTATTTTAAGCAATGTTATATATATATATTAATTAACTATAATTATTAATCCAGATCAAACAACGGTAGATGATCTCAATGTTAATTTAAATTTAAGTTTCAAGTTAATTACAACCGAATATTCTGTCTTAATTAATTGCGTATTATTTTTATATTTTTATACTAAATTTATTCTAATTCAATTGTGTATCTGATCATCAATAAAAATTTTATTTATCTGTCGGACAACTTGATCTTTCATAATTTCGGTCATTATTGGCGACATGTTTTTCACATTGTTATTGACATTTTGTTCTTTCTTTTTTTAATTAGTAATGTCATTCTTACCAAATGGCATTTAATACTTTTGATATTTTTCCATGCGTGATAGCTTGTAATTTTCTATATGAAGTTTAGACACCACAGTTGCTTATTTGAGCACAAATCTTTTATTTTATTTATTTTGAGTTACTTTTTACAAATCACATGTCTGCCTTTTTTTTAAAAAAATCAAAGACACGTTTATTATTCTTTTTTAAATTAGAATTTTTTTCTTCATTAAAATAAAACAGCATTATTACGAAATCACAAATTTTTTTAAAATATTTAACCGACATAATTCATAAATACATCAAAAATTCTGTAACATTTTAACAGGCAAAAAAAGACAACTCACATTTGATTTTTTAACATTAATCTTCTGATAAAATAAAATCTATTTACGCACATTATGCACTCATATGACTGGTGAAAAGATAATGATTCTGTCGTAAATTTGGATCCCAGCACACAGCGTCATCTTGCTCATCTTATCTGAGTTCGGGATTCCTATCTCATCGCGCATATGATTATCATTTGTTATGTTGATGCTAATCTACGACAGAAGCCTTGCGAGTCTTGGGTACAGTTTTTCACGATTATGATTTTTTATTTGGGCATTTGCTAGTAGATATTTTTATAATACGTACCGTGAGAAATTCATTCCGTTGTTCAGACAAAGCAACACCAAAAGGTCACCAGGACAGTTTGTACCAGGATAATGCGTGAGTAGATTATTGATAGATTAGAGAAAGAAGAAAAGTTAAAAAGAATTTGATCTTTCATTAGTTAAATACTACAAGAGATAGTAGTGCATGTCTATTATTTATGTATATCTATTAGGAGTTTAATAACCGGTTTCATCTAGATTAATCATTTGCATTTTAATTGTAGTTATTGTATTGCAATTGGTAAGATTGTTATAATGGACTTGTTATAAGTCACCTTGAATCGTTACATTTTACATTTTAATTAACAGTACCATGGTCGTTCCCATATCTTGATTAACAGACAGTTTTTGACGTGAATGTTCAACTACGTTACAAAATAATTGCTAAATTATACGAATGTAAAAAGTAATTTTGAAGAGTTTCAAAGTACTATGGAAAATACAAGTTTCCCTATAATTTCTTTATAATGTAAATTCATTGAGAAATGAGGGAAAAGATTTCTTTTTGTAGAAAAGTCTATGAATTTTTCATATAATTAGTTTTTTGTAGTGTTAATTAAATGAAAAAATTAGCATATTTTGACAAAAATTAACTCTACTGAGTAGTTTCGTTTTTGCTCGTGGTAAGTTACATTAACAGATATATAACACATATTTTCATTTTAAACAATTTTTAATGCAGCATAAAATTAGCGTGATTAAGTAAAATGTGCATGTAAATTTATTTATATTTTCAATTGACATTTTATTAGGATAACCATAAAGTATATGAATAATGTAAATTAATCATAAAGAAATGTTAAACAAGCTAAATTATTAATAACTAAAAATTATCGGATTTATAAAGGTAACTGTTATTTTAAATAAAGTGAACAAAAACAGAAAGAAATTTATTTACATGCGATTAATCTAAATTTTAAAAATTATGATTTTATTCTTTGATAATTAGCAATAATTTATAAATTTATTATATTTTTTCTGCAAGCAAATGTTACTTTAATCTATATAAATTTATGTATTTATAGCAATTAAATATGACTTTAAAAAATGTTTAATCTTACCTTCTTTATTTCTAGTCTTCTTTTTTCCTTCCTTATCCTGAAATCAGAAAAATATTAAATTACATCAAGCAATTAATTTAGCTTTGAATTTTCGAAATTGAGTTCTATATTCATGCATCTGACAACATCAAATATCGATTACAAAATAAATAGTTTATTAATCGGGAACATAAATATTTGTGAATTTAAAAAGTTTGAGTAAATACTTTTATTCGTGGGTTAATAGAAACTTTAATAATAACTTTTATATTATGGTACAAATAGATTGTCAATGAAGTAAGCATGAATCTACAAAGAATCAATGAGGATAAAAAAGTTAAATTATAATTTAAACTTGTAGAAATAAATAAAATAAAACGTAAATTCTGTGTTTTTTTAAAATAAATGCTCTCGATTCTAATAATAAATATGATTCATTTAAGTAAATACATATTTTTTTTCCTTTTACGCATTATAAAATAAACTAAAATTTTTTTAAGTCATATATATACAGTATTCGTTTAAAAAAATAAAATGCTTGTATGGAACATTTACCTTAATCCTAAAAGTTCCAACTTTCTAAATGTATTTTAGTGTTAATATACGAACATTCATAACCCTTTTGCAAATTATTTTTATTATTATTTTTCTTATTATTGTTTATATAATTAGAGACATTAAATATTTATATATAATATAAAATAAAAATAAGCGATAAGCGCAAATATTTTCGAACCTTTTTTCGGTTTTTAGAATTCTATTTTTAATTGATTGTACTATTAATAACTTGGCTCATTTATTAATGACTTGTCTAAGTAATATTAAATGTAATTAATATTTCTTTCAGTGATATAGTCATTTAAACTAATATATGCTGATATTATTATTATTATTATTATATATATATATATATATATATAATATATATATATATATATATATAACACTACCTATTCTAAGAATAATATTAGTAGTAAAATCATTTATAACCTGTCTGATAAGATTTAAATGTTTGCACATGATTTGTAAAGTCGCACAACAATGTACATGTATTTAATAATTTATAAATTAGCCATATAAATTAAGTATTAACATTAAATTCATTTACTGTCGATTTAAAATAAACATATGCATAAAAAATTTATATTCAATAATTATTTAAATTCTTATAATATATATGTATACATTTTAAATATTATCTGATATTAAATTTACTAATATTAATGAATAAATATATATGTAGTTATAAATTACAAGGTATATGCATTATATATATTTTAAATTATGAAAAATATTGTTCCTAGACAAATAAAATGGGAACTAAATGTTTAATAAACAATGATTTTAGTGTCAATTTCAGGTGTGTAAAGAGTAAAGAAGTAAACCGAATGGTTCAACTAAAAAATTCAAAATACGAAAGAAGGTTCGTTTTTCATCTAGACATAATGTATAATAAAAAATGCAGCAAATCGAGGTTCACATGCTTTGGAATTAAATTATCAATAATAACTAGGTGAGTATTATAGCGCTGGTGTGTGGTGGTATATGTCGGTGAAAATGTAGGTGCACCTTTTTCACCTGTGTGCCGAGTTCCTTGAGGCTGCGAGGGGTTGAGGGGGAATTTTTGGCCGGCGGGGACATGGTGGTGGTGGCCGTGTTGTCAGCGACGAGCGGACTACTCGCGGTCAGTATGTCGTCACCGGCAGTGAGCCGGGTTAGGTGGTGCCCAAGCTGATGATCGGGGCTGCTGAGGTCAACCCCCGATGCCGCGGATCCCGTCGCACCCGGACACGGCGAGGTCAGAGCTGCCGCGGGCGGAGGCGAGGTCGGAGACAGCGAGCCGGTCAGAGGCTCGTGAACCACGCCGCCCAACGCGAGGGACATCGGCTTGGCCGGTGTCAGTGGTTTCGCTGTAGGGGTTTTGCCGCGGTCGCTGGACATTGAGTTCGGCAGGAGTGTTCTCGTCTTAGGCTTTCGCCACCCCTACAGAGGAGAGAACAGGGCAACCGAACGAGTGCAAAGGTCATGTTCGCAAGGTTATTAGCGGTGCTGCAAATCGATTTGATCCAACTTTTTTTTAAATCCAAATTTCTAATTTTATTATTCATGACAATTGATATCGTACTTTTTCGGTTATTGATATTAAAAAGCTTTAGAATCTTTGATATATTTTTTCTACTTCTTTTTTTTACAGCACTGTTAATAGGAAAAAATTGCTACTGGAACAATTGAAAATCTATTTTTTTTAACTTTTACAATAATCCAAATTAATATTTAGAATACTCCATTATACATACATATACTAATTTAAATTTTATAAATTAAATAATACACAATGTCCTGCAATATATAGATGAGGTAAATTGATATTAAAAAATTTTAAAGAGAGTTTTACTGTTTTTTTACTTAGATCATTTGGTTACTTTTAAATAATAAATTTTATAATAAAGTTACTTTTTTTATTTACGAAAAGCTTACTGGTTCGATAAATTAGTTGTATAATCAATTTTTGGTATATACGTAAATATTTTCATTATGTGAGAATTTAATTTTGTGTGATTTCTCATTTGAATTTATTTTACATTAGGAATAATTTTTGTTAATTATCTTATTACATAAGATAATTAACAAAAATTAAATGTAAAGGTAATTAATCAATTAATAAAAGGATAAAATTCAGTTAAATATATTTTAAAAAACAAAGTAATAAGTAAATTTTATATATTTTTATACGATAAAAATTTTAAAAATAGTATCTTAATAATAACAGGGCTATAATACAAGTTTATAATTGTGATATTTAGAATCTAAAAATATTTTCTTACAAATGCAAAAAGGTACAAAAAATATATTAGTAAATTATTAAATTGAATAAGAAACATTTAATTCAAAATTTTTCTTAGTCCAATAAATTATATTCTATATTCTTCTTAGATTTCAGATTTAGTAATTCTTATCGCATTACTGTTTCCGTTGATCTGATTGGTTTGATCTAAGAATATCGAATCACCCGTTGAGGGGATACCGCTGTCTACTTTAGATTATTATTTTATCTGAACTATCGATTTACCTCTTTAAGTTTTTTAACATGATTTATCAACTCAAATATTACTCTTTATATGCAATGATAAAAGTTATACAATGTTAATTATAAAATTCTAAGAAATGACTTTGAATAATATCTTTTATTATTGTGACTCATAAAATTAAGATTTCTTTATTTGAATAATAAAAGAAAATAAATTTCAATATTTATTTTTTATACATAAAGTAATTTTTACGCCATTGAATAATATGGACTATCTTATTTTTTTCTATTTATAAATTGAAATATAAGCATTTATCAGTAGTTCAATTTAATTTTTTTGTTTGCACTTTTACAGTTTTTCAATAAATTTAAAATTTAATTTGTGTACGCTATTAAGCTATTTTAATTTTTTATCTACAAGAACCGAAAAATTAATTTTAACAAGAAATATTTACAATTGCAATTTATAGTTGACAAAACAATTCTGCATTAATGAGTTTACATACTGTTAAAATTAAAATTTAATACAATTGTGTAAATGAAACAAAGAGCTAACCTTATCATCGTAGAAGCCTTGATCATCGGTGCGTTGCTGTCCTAGAAGTCGATCTGTTTCCAGGTCGGTGTCCGCTTCTTCATCATCGGCAGCTTCCTCAGCATCAAGATCCACGTCGTCGGTATTACGCCGTAACTCCGAATCTTCACTGTTGCTTTCTGTGCAAATTCTCCGTCTACCATGCAACAGACTAAATCTTATTTAGATGCACTTATTAACTTTTGATCATTTAATTAAAAATAAATTATTGGCGTTACTATTAATTGATATATTTATTAATTTCCCTTTTAAAGCAACCATTAATATAAATGTAAGTTTATTATTATTAGTTGTTAAATAGAATATTTATTATTTATTTGTTAATTATATGTTAAATAGAAATCATGACGAGATTTAATAATTAATATACATTTTCAATTACACATTATTTTAGTTCATATTCATATATGCATACTAAATACAAAGTAGTTAAAAGTTTAAAAACACAACAATAGTAGATTTTTTTTAAATAGAATAGCATGTCTTGTTTGTGAAATTTAAATTTGAAATTTAATTGTAAAAAATTTACGGTGCCAATATGAAATATTGGAAAATTATATTTTAAATTATAATTACGTTAAGTAAATGTAGAGCAAAATAAATAAGCGGATGATAAATAAGGGTAAAAAATATTTTATCGAATTGGATTTAGTGAAGTTTTATTTTAAAGGGACAAAACAGTGATATAATAATATTGTTAAACAATTAAAATATAGTCGTGAAAATTTTTGTGTATTACAAAAATATAATAATTATCGATAACTTTATAATTATTAAAATTAAAATAAACTGAAAATATTCCAAAGGATTATATTATTTTATAAATTTATAACATTTATTAACTAGTTTTCCTTGCATTATTCGTTATTTTTAATTTATTTTTAATCATTGCAGATAAATATTTACTCAAATTTTAATATAATTTTCGGTACACACAATGACTTCTCAGACTTTTCCACTTCTGTCTCATAATTATAAATTTTTTCAGTAAACGTTAAAAATAAAATAGAAAACCTTTCTTGTAACATACCTAGGTATCCAGATAGGACTGACGCTAGACTCGGACGGTTCCTCAGAAGGTGATTTTACGGGAAGCGTCTTCGTCCGCTGCAACGCCAACCTAATATCCTTGATTGCGGCCTCGACCTCGGTTCCTTGCTCCAGACCCACGCCCTGACGACTCTGGGGTGCCGGAGGTGGTGGTGTCCCTAGGGGATCTGGTTCATCGAGCTGCAGTTCGTTCGTCGTGTCGTAGGAATTTTCCTTTTTGGCGATGAAACGCTCTGGAGATACTACATTAAAAAAAACACGGGGAGCCTGAGATAAATTCGTTTGTTCATTCTATCAATTCTTAAATGTTTTTCTACTTATTTATACAATAATGTGATATATAGAATAATAAAGATAAACAAATAATAAAGAATAAAAATAAAGTGAAGAATATAAAAATAACAAACGGATTTGATTGAATACCAAAAATATGTATAGTGGATTTAATAGGAAGCTGAATATTTTTTTCGTGAATTTAAATAATAATTTATTGTTGATATAAATTACGAATAAAATGAACATTGAAAAAATACTTTTATTTAAAAAAAAACTAAATGATTTCAATTAAGTAAAATATTAAAAAACAGAATCTGTAGTTATCAGTAATTTTTTTTTTTTTTTTTGTTAAAGCTACATTTGTCAACCAACCATTTTGAAGCCTGAGATTAACTTCTTTAGAATTATCATTATTATCAGTGGTTAGTATATCAATTCTTGTCCTTTGTATAATCTCTTTTTCAATTTCATTAATTTGTCTTTTCATTAACATAACTGTTGGGTTATTATTATCAGTATCGCTTGCGTGTCCACTCGATAATCCATCTTCCAATACAGGCATGCTTGTGTATAATCTTTACAAAATTAAACAAATATTTAATATAACATTAATAAAATAAAAAATAATATAATAAATAACATAATTGAAATTATAATTATTTATAGATTTACTCATGATATTTTGTTGACAACATTGTGAATGTAATTCCATTGCCGATGAATTAAAAAAGTAATATAAAATAAAATGTAGTTGCAAATTCTGTCAACCCTTTTTAAATTTATGCAAATAAATGAACTATGATTATGTTTAAACAATATTTATAATACATACAACATTTGTAATTAAATACATATTGTTCATATATTATTTCAAAATTCATTTAGAATTAATGTACTTTATTTATGTTTGCGAGTCTAAGCGACTGTAATCAAAGTTTGTCGATAAAACGTAGTGACATAAAAATTAAATAATTTTATTTAAGAATTATGAGATGCTAAAATAATGATTTTTAATGTTTTTATTCTCATAAAATATGTCTCAGAAGACGTAGTTTCATACAATAATACTGTAATTTTTGTAATTAAATTTTCTTATACGTATTGAAAACCGAATACAACTATTGAATATAGAATATACATGGTTCATCCACGAAGTATCGAGTTTTTTTTTCATTTTTCGCCTATTCGTCGTAGAAATTTGGGAGGGGTCTTAAAATGTCGACAAACTATTTCCGCATTTGTCCTTTTTTTTTTGTTTTTTTCGATAATTAGGTGCGGCAGGATTTTACTTCGCGCGAAGGGTGTTTTTCAAATTTTTGACACGGCGCGGTGAAGCGATTAGCAGAAAACCACTACGTGAGAATGTTTTGTTCAAAGATTAAAAAAAAAAATTCTTACCTTTTTTTTTGTAATATGATTTATTGGTGGACTTATGTGAAACAAAAATTTTTCAAAATAATTTCCTCCTGTATCAACACATTTTTGAAGGCGTGTTTTTTAAATTTCAAATGCATTTCAACATCTTCAGCTTTGATGTTTTTCAAAAATTTCGATATTTATAAATTTTTTTGTACCATATTGTACATTGTAGATCGCGTTAAATTCAGTTTTTTCTGAATTGCTTTATCTGTTAATTGACAGTCGAAATTTATAATTTCTAACACGCGCCGGATGTTCCTAGCCATTCGAAAGCTTTTTGGGCACCCAAATCGAGGCTCGTTGATGATTCTTTCTCGGCCCTCTTTAAAAGCTATGTGCCATTTTCCACTTTGCGATTTTGACATGCAAATATCTTCATAAACTTCTTGTAACATTTTACATGTTTATGCACTGTTTTTTTTTAATTGCAAACAAAATTTTATCGCCTAACGTTGTTCGAGTAGTCGCTCCATCGCGCCGTGTCTAAAAATTGAAAAACACCCTTCGCGCGAAGTAAAATCCTGCCGCACCTAATTATCGAAAAACAAAACAAAAAAAGGACAAATGCGGAATGAGTTTGTCGACATTTTAAGATCCCTCCCAAATTTCTACGACGAATAGCCGCAAAATGAAAAAAAAAACTCGATACTTCGTGGATGACCATGTATATATTATTTTTATATTTTTAATTAATATATTCATATATAGAAAATAGAGTGTAAAAGGTGGAATTATTATAAAAATAAATACAAATTGACGATTACCTAAGAGAATCACTGTTGTTACCAATGTCGCCGACAGAGCCAAGGAGTCCACTCGCGGGTAATAGTTCATTGTCCATCACCATCAGGGACATTTCGCTATCAAGGTCACCGCAATTACTGTAACACTCCGTCGTCTCAGGGCTTAGGGTGAAATTTCGCGAATGTCCAATTTGCAAACCAACTTCAGTCTCGCCGAAATCTTCGCTACTTCCGGTGCCCACTGACAGGTCCAAAAAGTTGTTTTCGTGTTGTATCTAGTAATGAGAAGTTGAAAATCGCTCAATTTACTTGGTTTTAGGTAAGCAAATATTACTTTTTTCTTTCCTTTTAAATGTAAAAAATAATTTATATTAAAATTTGAGTTATTATTCGAAACTTTGAATAGCTTTACTTTACATGGTATAATTGTTTTTCATTGGATTAGTTAAAAAATGATTGTTTTAAAAACCAATTTGATAAATTCAATTGTTTTTAAAATATATCATACTCTTAAGAAAAAATATCTGTATTTTAGTTTCCAAACTTATAATGCATGCAACCAGGGTAAATACAATTGATCTAAAACAATTATTTTATAATTTTAATTACTTGTGAAAGTTCTATCCTATGTTTCTTCGGTGATTCGTGAACCATGACCTCCTCTGTCGATGGTGGAACCGTGGCTAATCTTTGACCTACGTAGGCACTACCACCTTGTCTTCGAAGTTCATAATCAAGGTCCTAAAAAATAGCAATAGTACAAAATAAGTTGGATATTTTTATATCTTTAATATAATATGAATTTGACTTTATCAAACAACAATTTTAATTTTCTATTTATTTCTATTTTTAATGAAACAGTTCTAGATAATGTAAAAATATTGAATGAATTGAATACATATTATTTTTTAATTTTCTGTTGTTAACTTTATTTATTATTACAAAACTAATTATGTTATAAACTGATTATAAAGGAGAAAAAATTGAATAACAACCAGTTTAAATTTAATAATAAATTTAATTATAAATTAGATACAAAGTATAAGGAATGTAAAATAAATCATTATAGAAAATAGTGTCAGTATGTTTAAACTAATACGATGGAATTGTATTTAAAAGCTTTATCATGAATTTTATTTTATTTTAATATTATTTATAAACTAATTTACTCAATTTTTGAAATTAAAACCTTTTAATAGTAAATTTAATTTATTTATATTTTAAATTATCATATTTTATTATAATGACATAAAAATTGATGAAAAAAATTGATCTAAAAAATACGTGAGAGTAAATAATTTATGTGTAGAAAAAAATGTCAAACGCAGATTTCAACCACGAGTATATGTCATCGATAATTGTTTTTGTATAATTAATAATAATTTCATTGATAATAATTGGTATGTTAAAATAATAAATTACTGTATAAAAAAATTTGTTCGTATACCTGAAAGGGAAACGGGTCAATGTCCTCTTCAGCTGGGGTTGGACACTTGAAGAATTCCTCAAGGACTTTCCTGGTCTCGGAGAACTCGTAGAGGTAGTCGAATGTGCTGGTGTCGAGGGGATCAATTCGAGGTTCGTTTCTTTCGAGCAAAGGTGGCTCATCGTTCTCGGCATCCGCATCGGTCTCGTCCTCTGGAAGGCGACAAGGTGAACTCATGTTGTTTGTTTGAGTGTTTGCTGGGGGTGTGAGAATCAGCGGCGCTGGACTCATGGATCTCGTCTTTGCGAAGGTAAGAGTCGAAGTCATGCTTAGGGGCGAGGACATCGTCGTGCAAGTGGCGTTCATCATGCCCGTCAAGGAATCATCCAGGTGTGGAAAAGTGGACTCTATCACAGGGTTGCTTTCATCGATTATCTTGCTGCAGCTTTCTTCCTTTTGTTGGAAAAGCGATTTTGCTTTATGGATAATGTTTTTTCTCTTTATTTTTATTAAAACGTCCTTTGACTTTTATTTAATCATTATTTTTTATTAATAATCAATATTATTAATCACAACCGCTTATTTTGAAAGATTTTGTATACTGTAAAATACTTGAACAGCAAAATTTTTTTTTATTTGTAACCGCTAACTTTATTTAAAGCTTTTGTGTAAATATTTAATGAATTGACGATTAAAAAGTTATAATTACAATCAACTATGTCTTCTCAATTTTACCATCCAATATAAAATAAAATAAAAAGAATGGTTAATCATTATATGTATGTTTATTGTATTCTGTTTGATTTTGAACAAGATCTAAATAATCTATTTAATCGTTATGAATTAAAATATTAATTGTACAATTTAAAAATGAAAAAAACAGTACTTAAACCTTGAGAAGATAAATTGAAAATTTATTGAATATATTTATAGTAATATGTCTTAATAATATTTTTAATTATTTTTATTTGTGCACCATATTAAGATAATTATTACATAAAATTTTGTGATAATAAGAAAAAAATTAAATTTTTAAACTAATCATACGATGTTTGTTTAAATTATATATTAAAAATTGAATTTTTATTTTAATTTGTTTTATGACAATGCAATTAAAAAAAATGATTAAATTTATTAGTTAATGAGGATTGTACCATAAATATATGTATTTAATACATAAGAGACAAAAACCACATAAATGAATTTAAAATATTAATATGTTTATTGCTACGTGGAATATATATGTATATTAGTATTTTTATATTTAATAATAACGCAATAAATAAATATTTAATAAATAATAGTAACGCTATTAGAGTAGTCGCTCCATCGCGTTGTGTAAAAAACTGAAAAACACCCTTCGTGCGAAGTAAAATCCTGCCGCGCCTAACTATCGAAAAACAAAACAAAAAAAGGACAAATGCGGAAATAGTTTGTCGAGATTTTAAGACCTCTCCCGAATTTCTACGATGAATAGACACAAAATGAAAAAAAAAACTCGATACTTCTTGGATGCACCATGTATATATTATATATTACTAATAATAATTTTAATAACTGTACCACAATTAACGATGAATAGTACATTTACTACAGGTACTTTGTATAGTGACTAAGGTGCAAGTGGTGATGCTAAATTTTGTTTAGATGATCAATACAAATTACAATAAACAAATATTTAGACAATCAATTAAAATCGAATTTGGTACAAAATAAAGTATTCTCAAAATAAATTAATGCACGCCCTTCATATGTTTCCTTCGAACTGAATCCACTATTTGATTGGGACTTTCAAAATAAATAAAAAATAAAAAAGTAAAACGAAAACACTATGAAACAAATACGTACAAAATAAGTGCTTGCTTCCTGGTCATTGGGCATCGTCGACGGCAGTACTCGTTGGGGGAATCCTGGACGGGCTGGAACGTAAATTGAGGAGGGTGAGGAGAGGAGCATTGGGAGTTGGAGGTTATCCTGCATTCCATAGCGACGGGGACTTTCTGAGTACTGTGCGATAGGTAGTTCACCGATGATGTGGGTCGTCGTCTTATGGTTGAGCTCGGAGGATGCGAAGTCGGTGTCGCAGTCGCTCACCGGCGTTATTATCTGCTTGTTATTATTCGTCTGATTTATTATCCTTATTTATTTATATATTAATCATTATAATTATTAATATATTTATTAGTTTTGTTAATGCAAGCTTTACTAGAATACATTTTTTTTTAGACATTTTGATAATTTTGGTATATTATAATTAGTATTCATGGTATTATTAACATGAAAGTCTTTAACTGTTGCTACTTTATGTGGCAGTGTAAGGTATATTTATGTTATTTGGTATGGTATTTACTTTATATAATTCATTACACTGGGTTTTAATATGTACGATAGCATTATTTTTTTATTGTTACTGTGTTGCGAACAAAATTGTGTTGCCGAATGACTCGAGAAAGCCGGGTTCCCGGAGATGAAATACGGTGCGAAATCTTTGCGAGTGTAAATTGGTGTCCGCTTTAGGTAATGAAAACCCCGTGCAGAACGGTGCAGGGAATTAGGATAAGGGAAGGTAATAGTCTCCGTGATATTCATGGTCCGCGCGGCGAAGAAAGTTAAAAAACATTGCAAATAGATCTTACAATAAATAGGTATGTAGAAATTACGATATAAAAATAAATATTAGTATATATCGGCTTTTCCCCTCGAGCAACGCAAGGGATTTTTATGCCAGGGACTTATGATAGGACCTTGGAAGTCCCAAAATTTAAGATTTAAGATGCGTCCGGCGTATCTTCAAAAAGCGCGATAATCCTCAACATCGAGTCGCGAAAAAAGACCAAATATCAAAGATATGACAACAAAATATACATGAGCTGGAAGAGCGGAAGTCAGAGGATCATGATCGGAGGATAAGAGGCAACTAAGTGACACTATTTCTTCGTCCTTGAGAAGAAAAACACCAATAAAATATTGCGATTATTTCTCGTCGAAAAAATTATTGTAATATTAATAATCGTACTAAAATTAATAATAATATTGAATCTTGCTTAATAAAGAATTAGCTAAAATAAAGAAATATATAAACTTTTCACTGTCATCAACATCCATTCCCGCAACATCCGTGAAAAACATACTGTTTATGGCATTAATATATAGGTATTGTATAAAATATATATATATATATATATATAAATCATACATTAATAAAGAAATAGTTAAAGCGTTGATTAAGACTAGTTCATAAATCTAATTAATTAATTTTTTACAACAGCAAATGTTTGTTAATCAAAATATTTATTCAAACCAGAAAATTACTCGAATCGAAATTTTGAATCAAATTGAAATAAAAACTTTTATTTCTTTATATTATAAATACTAAAATGCGAATAATATTATTTTGTATTATTATAAGTTTATTTAAATATGTAGAATAAAAGAAACAATTAATAATCTGAAAAATATGTTTAACTATTTTATTCATTGAATTTTATGATTTTTATACGTAGTATTATATAGTATTATATAATAATATATTAATAATTTGATTAAATATAAATATTTTCTATATTCTTTTACGGAAATTTTATTGTAAATGTACGAATTTCATTCTCTATAAAAACTCAATCCTCTTATATATACACATATACATATAATTAAACTACTTAACTTTAATTCTAATGGTGTTTTAATAACCAATTAAACGTAAGAAGTGCTATCCTTAAAAGTGATATATATATTATACATATACATTTGATACATGATATATTTGTAGATAAAATTTAAAAAAAATCGTGTTCAAGTGTAATAATACCACTATATTTAATAATTTTAATTAAAATTTTTTTTTTTTTAATTATTTCAAAAATGGATCTAATTAATATCATTTCTTCTGATTTTACACGTTTCAATATTTATGCGATTGAGCAGATTCATTGGAATATCATCAGTTTCAAAATGATTTAATTTAATAATATATCATTTGTTTCAGATAAATAAAAAAATTCATTGTTGTTTTTTTAACAAAATTAATTTTTACCTCGGATCATAATCGATCTGATATATTTTCTTTATTTATATTTTTGTATAAATAAATATTATATTTAAATACGATCGGTCAGTGAGATATTAAACAGTAGTTTACTAAAATAAAATTCCAATATAAGTTATTTAATGAATAATAAAGTATATAACCCTAAAGCAGGAACACTTGAAAATTTAATTCAAAATTTAATTAATGAAAAAAATTTTGGTAAATTAATAATTTAAGAATACTTCTCACAAATAAAAATATTGACAATATTAACAATAAACATTATTCTAAAACTAAATATAAATATTTTGAACAATAGAATTAATATTGATATATTTAAAAAAGTTATTGGAGCATAAAATTGTACAAATTGTAATATTAATGTTTGGTTTTGGAAAATATGGATAAATTATGTAAATTATCTAATTAATAATTAATTTTTAAATTATTTATGCAATAAACTTTTTAGTTTTTATTCTTAATGCTCTTGAATTCTTAACTTAGACAGTTGGTGCGTAATATGCGGGGAGGTAACAACTCCCATCAACTAACATATTATATAAGAATAATATTCGATTATTTTATTTAGTTTATTTCTTTGTATTATCAATATTATTAATAATTATTATTCCTAAAATAATTAGAATTTTAATTGGATGAGATGGTTAAGGTTTAATTTTTCATACATTAGTAATTTATTATAATAGAATTTCTAGGTATAAATCTGAAATATCAACTGTATTAGTAAATCATGTTAGTCATGTATTTATTTTAATTACTATTAATATAACAATACTTTATGAAAGTTGAAATTTTATAAATTATAAAAAATGTTCCCTTCGCAATTATGGCAATAAAAGTTACCTTGAAGAAATCGGAAGAGTTACGTTGATAAGTCCTCGAGGGACTGGGACTACTACAGAGGCTCGAGCTCAACGGTTCAAGGGGTATTCTACCCTGGTGTAACAGTTGCTGCTGTTGAGGGTAGTGGTGGTGATGCAGCTGTTGGGGGTGCTGGATCACAAACTCCTCCTCTGGGTGAATCGAGGGTGCATTGGCGGAGTCAAAGTTAAGCCTGAGGCTGTGCCAGTTGTCGTCGATGTCATCGAAAACGACGACCTCCCCGTCACTAACGACGGCCATGCCTCCGGAGTGTGCCGGCGTCGCGTTGTGGTTCGACGACTGGTAGCCCTGAGAAACGACGGAAATAAACTCACATGATTAATTGCCAAGTTTGAATAATTTCCCGAGGTTATTAATGAATTGGGTAACGGTAATCCGTTTTCGGAAATTCTTCCACTCAACGACGAAATTAACCCTCGTACATGCTAATCATTTTATTTGGATAATACGAATGTCGATAGTTATTTATGGCATCTAATTTCGTTATTTTTGCAAAATTTTGCGGATGTATAATCTACACAATATAATCTAGCTTGAAACATATTTGTTTGTATCATTAAAATATGACCAAATTATTCGTGTAGTTATCTACGGATTTTTGTTGATTGTTTTCATTTTACACTTTTTTTTTATTGCATCATTGTTCTCTGGATTTTTTAGAAATAATCCCAAGAGAGAGAATTAGAGAATTATTCATATATTTTTATTATTACTATTATTCTATTGCATAGCAAGTCAAAATTTATTATCATTTGTTTCCACAACTTATGTTAAAACATAATTTATTTGTTTAAAAAAGTAAAATTTACTTTCAAAGTATTGTTTTATAGTGTTGTTGTTAATATGTTAAAAGAGTGTTTTTATAATTATTAATTTTATAAGTAGTATTGTTTCAACTGAACTAGCACGTGAACTTTTAAAGCGATAATATTCTTGATAAAATGTTTGTGTAAGTAATAATTAATATAATTAATATTAATAAGTATAATTAAATATTCATATTTAATCAATAAAAATATTGATTGATACAAATGTGATGTGGAAAATATAGTTTTCTACGAATGAAAAACATTTTAAGAGTCAATTAAATTGAAATTATTAGGCAATTATTATTGAATAAGCAAAAACGTGTATATTAAAAATCATGATATTTTATATGTACAATTTTTTTTGTAATAATTATAGTAGTTACATAAAATTTAATAATTATATTCATAATACTTAATATTTTAATATCATAATATATTAGTAATTTTGATTCTAATTAATAGATAAGTAACATAATTTTTGTAATCATAGTATGTATAACTTTTTAATTGATTTTGCTTATTAATATTTATAAGAATAAGATATATGTGAATATTGTGATTTTAAATTCTAATAAAGACATGATATTTCATTTTATAAATATATTGGAAATTATTCATCAATAATGATAATGAATTGTTTCTATTATAATTTTAATTTATTTATCTTTAAATAAGATTATTTCTGAATTAAATTCAATATTCATACAACAAATTTTATTCTATTTTTAAATTTCTTATCGTAAAAATAATAGATTAAAAACTTATATGTAAATGTCTGTCAGTTATCAAATTTTTATTCGTTCATAAAATTTTAAAAATAATCATGTTATAAATCATTTAAAAGATATAAAAAATTTTATTATAATAATATGTAGTATGAAAATTGAATATTTGAATACTTCTTTAACTATAAATCACAATTATTATAATTTTTTAAAATTATATCCTATATCAAATAAGTATAAGCAAGTAAGATAAGTTAATAGATAAACTATTATTAACAAATATTTGCCTAAAAGTAAAATTTGTTGAATTGTTTATTTAAATTATAGAAATTGAATTTTTAATGTAATTATTATAAAAAATATATTAATGAATTTTGATAAATATGTAATGTAATATATAAATAATGAAATTGATTAAATTAAGAATAATTCAATTAGACTATACATATATTGTTAAAGCATTTCTTTTTATATTAAATATATGTGTAAATATATTTTTAAATTAGCATTAATTTATCAATAAAAGATTCAATAATTGAACTAATGTTGTGATTGATAAAAAAATAAACTAATAGATAACTGAATAAAATTTAAATTATACAAAAATATTAATATATATCAGATACATTAATATATATTTTCAAAATAGAATTTTTTATGTGATACCAAATACATTTTTTAAATTATTTTTGTTAAAATATTTAATTTTTATAAAATTGGTGAAGTTGAGGTGTATTATTAATTCAAAGACTTTTCTTGAAAGATTTTTATGGTTCGTATTAATAAATAAAAATGTTATATTTAAAAATTGTTATATGTATTGAAGTTAAATTTAAAATAAAAAATGAAGCTTTAAATATTTTTATTATAACTAACCAGAGTATTTATACAGTTTTTTGGTAAACTGTATTCAAAGTCCATGATGCTCTTGGATTTGGCTACTTTATGTTCTACATTGTTGCTATTTAATATAGAATCATAATCTGTGAGGTGACTACTACGATTAATCTTTGGTGAGTTGTAGTCCAATACAGACTTGCTGGTATTCCTATGGACAGAATGCACTTCGCTAGAAAATACTGTTTCTGTTACCTCACGGTACATTTGCTGTTTTGTTGTCTCTCCCAACCTAATATTTTAATTTAATCTGTTATTTTAAATTTTTTATCAAAAGTACCCTAATTTATCTATGTTATAATGTGCATTAAAAATGAAATATTGTATTTTTATAAATGAATATGATCAAAAACATAAGTTAAATTAAAAAAAAAATATTTTTTTCCAGATTTAAACAATTTTATGCAACTTACTGATTTCTCAATTCCCAGACACTTTGTCTATGGGGAGACTTATTGTTTTTTTTTAAAGATAATTTATCATCCAATTGACTATCATCCTTGATCAGTGAATTAGAAGCAACAAGAAAACGTGGTTTGCGTGCTGCCACTTTACCCCTGCTTTGTGAAAAAACTTCCCGACCTCCAGCTATTTCTATTATTCTATAACATAAGACAAAGCAAGTGTGTATAAATTTTAAATAAATCTAAATAAGACTAACAAAATAAGCACTGGTAATGTATCAAACATAGAACCTTTTCATTGCTTATTATCTCATTCACTCACTTGTATGAACTGAAATAAATATAATTTTTAAGTTAGCATTTGATATCATTATAATACATTTTATTACATAAATAAAAAAAAGGATTCCAAACATCTGAGATCATAGTCATATTTTTTCTTTTCAATAGCTCAGATATTTCTTCTATCTTCTTATTTATTATTTTAACAATTATTTTCAATAATAACCTAAAATCTTAATCAACATCTCACGAGATTTTAAATAAATATTTTTAAACAGTTGTTAAAAAAAAGGATATTTTTTCAATATTAAAAAATTAAAATAAATTTATTAGTAATCTAACCTGAGCATAAATCGCAGTATGTATGAGGTGAGTCAAATAGATTAAAGAAATATAAATTTCCTTTTCTTGAACTTAGTTTTTAATATTTTATTCAATATGATTTTTTAAATTTTTAAATAAGTGCTTGAGTAAATTATTTTATTGAATTCTAATTATAAATATAGATATGTGTGCGTGTGCACTTATATATGTACGTAAATAAGTGTATAAAAAACTTTTTTATTTGAGACCATGTACAATGACGTACGGAAGTTCGCGATTTAGCCACTTGGAGGCTTCTTACTTGTTTCTTTTCTTATCAAAATATTTATTTTTCGTTGGTAAATAAATATTACAATAAAAACAGTTTATATACGTAGTTAAAAATATCTTATTATGATTAAATTTAAACATAAATGAGTGTAAAACTTTGTAAAAAATCTTAGGAACTTTTAGTAGTAAAGATTGTTAACCTTTAAATTGTAGAAGTGTAGATTATATACAAAAAGTACGAATGCATACACAACACACACACCAGTCGTATAAATGATAAAAATTTTAAATAAAAAATGTAATAGCAACTATTGACTTAAAAGCGTGCAATAAATTGGTATTTCAAATTGTGTAAATTATTTATTTTAAAGAAGTACCCAGTCTTAAAATTAAACTTTTTATTTGCAATAAATTTTCTAAAAGTATTTTTAAAACCCTTGTTAGATTTATATGTAAGGGTTGTCTTTTCAATTGGACAAAACCAAGGCACGACTCAAAATAAATTATCTTTGGTTGAAGTTTGGGAAGATATCGAAAAGAAAAAGAGTCTGATTTTCAGTTTTGTTTTGTGTTATTTTGTGCTTTTTTCTACACTTGTTCGACTAAATAAACGCTTTTTTACTTTAATTTGATCGAAAAATATTGCGTTTAATTTTTTTTACCCCTTTCCTATTTCCTATGAAAGCTTACACGTACCATAAAAAATTCAGATGAAATAAAAATATATTTATACATAATAAATGTACTGGTGTTTTTTTTCAATTTAGAATAGTTTATTGTAATTGATTTATGTGCTCATGATGAATTTTTGCAAGTGCAACAATTGGTGAAATGACAAAATTCCTAATGATGAATAAAAAATTTTTATATAAATATTTATTCTATTTTTATATTTTAATAATAAAGATGTAGTTTTACATTTTAATAAACCAAAGAGAGTAATTACAACATTTTTATTTAGTTTAGAAGTTCAAAAAATTATTTTTTTTTTTTTATTTATATTTTGCATATTTGTTAAATCTAAACATTTTACTGAGTACAGTTTACTTTTTTCAATTTTTTTTTTGAGATCTATAAAATAAAATTTATATTATCTAAAAAATGTAATAGTATTTCAAAATAAAGCATACAACAAAATGAATTTGAGATAAATATTCAATCTGAAATTTACTTGAATATTAATAGTAGTTCGATCTAATCATTATTAATAAATCAAAGAATCCAATAATTTTTATTACATATAATAATATAATAAAGAAATTAATAATTCTGTAGTTCTTTATACTATAAATAATTCGTAATTAATATTTTATTTTGTGTAGTAAATATTAGTACTTTATATGTACTTTAATTAAGTAATTGTTGTAATAAATAGTTTTAAAATTTTTTTTTAACATTATAGAATTTTTACTTGCATCAAAACTTTTATTAAAAAAAAAAATTTTTTTAATTGTTATGGATTTAAATAAACTAATTTTTTTTGTGTCGTAGAAAGAAGGTTTGAATTCCAATCCGTAAAAGAGATATAATAGTAATGAATAATAATTGAATACGTTTTGACATTAAAATTATTAAAAGTGTGGTAAAGTATAATTTAAAGCTTATAAATGCTCACGAATCTCGAGTTTTGACGTTTTTTTAGATGGTAATTTCCCAATAAAAAATATTAAAAGAAAAGTTCGTCTTAACCGAATCGATTGTTCTTCTTTTGTAAAAATATTCTTATTTGCCAGATGTCTTAGTTTCTATAAGTATCTTTCTCAATAATTTATATTTTGATAATTGTTTTTTATCTCTTAATTTGGAATTTAAATGTCAATATTAATAATTGTACTAGTGTAGTTTCATTGGTCGGTGAATAAATAAAAAGGTTTAACAGAAAAATTTATGTCACTGATCAATAAATCTTTTGGGAAATAAACTTCATTTTTCAACCAGTAATATTTAAATTTAATAAGAAGACAATCAAACGATATTCCAACAAATTATATTTAATAAAAAGGAATCGAAATTAAAATATCAAATCAATAATGTATTTGAGAACTGATTAAAAATTTAAATATTATAAAAACTTATCGATGTATTATGACAGCGTATCTTGGATAGAATTATAAAAGATTTATTTTCACGTATATACATATATATACGTGTATATGAGGAATGCTGTAATACCAATTTAATAGTTTATACAATCAGTTTGATGAAATATATTTTTGTTTTAAATTTATTTATGCTGATAATAATAAGCAATCGGTATTACAAAGTGAATCAATTTCAAAACGGAAAAGTCTTGTTTATTTATTATTGTTCGGTAGCAATGTCATTCAAACTTGATTCGCTTCGATAATGGCTTCGTTGTGATCAAAGATTTAGGTCGTGTAAGTGTCCGCACGACTGTTTAAGGCTCATTATTTTCATAATTAAAAATTTAAAGATACTGTGTATATTTTTTCAACAAAAATATTATATTCATAGCATTTAAATAAATAATTACAAGTATAATTATTCCTTATTTATTAGATTGTACATTGGGAACGACAAAAAAATATTAAAGTTGCGATGAATGAGTTGCGACGAATTATTACTGTACACCCAACCGAGGTATAAGACAACAATAAAATTGTAATACATTTGAAAATGAATTTATTTTTTTAATCCGATTTTGATTATTTCAAGATTTAAAGCTTTAATTATGAAATTTTATCATTCTATTTATAGAATAAGGTAATTATGGTTACATAATATGGATAAATGAATTTTTAATAAGAAATTGTAATGTCTACAAAATACTAAAACATATGTATTAAATTTATTAAAATTATATAGGGATGATCCAAATCAGTTAGAAAATAAAAATAAATTTTAAATTTTAAATAATAAATTTTGTAATAAATTTTAAAACTTATGTTTTATATTAGTATAAAATTAATTATAATTATAAGTACTATCAAAATTTTATATCTATTATTATTATATCATTCATAAAATTTTGCGAAACTTGTATATAAATGAGTAAAAGTTTAAAAATATATTTGTAGTAATTAAATTAATAAACAAAAAAAAATATAAACAGTTCAACATTATTGAAAAGCACAACCGTTATTGAATTAAATTCATTTATATTACAGCACAAGCCCAACGTATTCTATTTTTATATGAATAATTCTATCGATTAGCTTGTACTTTATGATAATTCTGTTCACGAACAACGTCACAGTTAAGAAAGATCAGTTAAAAAAAAGGGGTCATAAATCTAACTTTGTCATCGTTGAGATTTTTCTTTTATTAATAACTAAATTTAGTAATTTAAACTTTGTGGATATATAATTAATCAACGTATCTAATAAACGCAGAAGAATTTTTGAAATTTTAATATTATTAATTTTTTTAAATCTGAATTTATTAAATATAAGAATTCCCATTTAATAAATAAACTAATCGATTAATTAATTATGTAATTGAGTGTCACGCATCGAATTTGTTTCAATTGACATCTATTAATCGGCTCTGAACATATTAGGGCACGTGTTCCTAAAATATTTTTTATTGTCTTCTAAACTCTATAATATTAGAAAAAATCATAGAAATCCCCACTTATATCAAACACCATACATTAAAATTTTAATGTAAAAGAAGGAGGTTTCAATGTGGTTTTTTGTATATCCGAATCAAACAAACGAATATTGAAGCTGTTAAAATTTCATTGTAAGATAGTCTAAACTAGTGGGTATTAAAGATGTGAAGATTTTATTGTAACTAGTCCAAATCAAAGTGTAAAGAAAAAATCATTGAAGAAACCACTGGAAGTAGAAAATTATATATAATAAGTAAGTGGTATATAACTAAGAACATTTATTATTTATTAAAATTTTATTCTACTTCGCTTTTAAAAAACCTAACTAAGTCGAAATATTACTCATCTCCAGTTCGTATACGTTTAGTATAGTTTGTAAAACAGGAAATTAACGATAAATATTAGGTCGTAACAATTATACATTTAGAAAAATCTAATTAAATAATTATATAAAATTTAAGAATATGTATATTAAATTGCATGGATATAGATTTATTAATTCTCAGGGAAAATAAATATATTAGGTCCTTCTAATTACAAAACTATAATTTAATTTTGTATTCAAAAATATTTGAGTAAATTATTAATTATTTTTGTTATGTATCTGTATTTATATTAACGAATATTTATAAAATGTATATTTTTTAATTAAATAATGAGGATACAACAATGATTATTTAATTATGTTAATTAATTTAAATAATTGATTTTATTTCTATTTTTTAATACAAAATTTTAATTATTCTTATTATTATTTACAATCCGTTTATTTAAAAGTATTATCATATTAATTATATTAAATAAATATAATAACTAGATCAACCAAAATATTCAAATATTCAAAATAGAAAAAATCGGCTAATTTTTAAATTAATTGAAAATTTTTAAATTTTTTATTTTTTAATATTTAGAACTCTAGTTTTGGAAAATTAAAGTGATTAATATGCAATTCTTTGTACAAAATTTTAGCTTATTCGGATTATTAATTTTTGAATAATGTTAATATTAATTACATTATTCGAAAATTTACAAAGTTATTTCCAGGTCACTGTACCGGAAAAACTCGAGAAAGACAGAAATAAAATCAGCAAGGAATGTGGCGGGGATATAGAACAAGGATAGGGATTTTTGAAGATACATATAAGGTAAGTATTACGTATGTTTTGCGAAGATATGGGTGGAGGAAGACATAGAAAAATGGAAAAATTCCTGCAAACACAGATTAAATTGGAGGTAGTGGAAGTGAGGAGAGAAAAGGAGAAAAGAAGAGAGGAAGAGCGATGGGAGGATTCTTAGTCGGAATGAATAAGGCATTGCGGACTCAAATAAAAGAATTAACAGTGGGGAAGGATGGAGGATTAATTAAGTTAAAAATAACAGCTGAGGGTCAAATAACGCATATTGAGATATGGGAAATATATAATAAGAAGGATATAGAGAAGAAATGAAAACAAATAAAGTAGGATAATTACCCCGGTAGATTAGACCTACTGATAATGGGTAACTTTAATACGAGAATTGGACAATATGGAAATTATATGAGAAGAGACGGAGAGGGCAAGCTAGAGAAGAGGAAAAGTAGGGACAAAAAGGAATAAAAGAAAGGAAAAGAACCATCCTGGAAGAAAGGGTGGAGAGTAATGGATGGTACATCCTTATTGGCGTGGCCACTTACCACACTAGATGCATGGAAGGAGAGTTTACTTATGTGGGAGTAAAAGGTACGCGATCATAGACCTTGATATAGGAGATGAGAAGATATAGGATAAGGTTGAGGAAATGAAGATACAAAAGAGAATGGATTCAGACCAATTCTTCGTATGTATCAGCATAAAGATACAGGGGAATGTAATAAGAAAAGTGGAAAGCGTTGAGCTCACCAAGAAAAAGGTAGAAATATGTGATGAGGAGAGTTGTAAGAGGTACACGAGACTCAAGGATGGAACTTATGAGTAAGGATATAAGAAAGAAAAGGTAGAGGGGCTATGGTTGGAGTTCAAGGAGAAGATTAGGAAGGCTACACAGAAAAAATAGATAAGATTGAGGAAATGGAGAACATCCATGAATAGATGATGGGGTAGAGAAAAGAAAAAAAGAAGGCTAAGAAAAATCTCAGAGGCTGAAAAAAAGGAAAAGCTAGAAAAGAGATATATACAGAATATAGAACAAAGTGAAAAAAACACGCGAGAGAAAGAAAAGAGAGAAAAAAGAAGAGGATAAAGAGGAATTGATGAAATTGAAAAATGAAGGTGACAAATGGAAATATTTAAATAAAAGCAGGAAAAGAAAGGGAGATATAAACAAAGAGATAGATATGAAAGAGTGGAAAGAGCACTTTAGCAACTACTAGCAGGAAAGAAAATGAGCACTAACATAACAGAACACAAATTACTTAAAATAGAATTGGGCTTTTTTTTGAGATTAGAGAATTTTATAAAATATAAAAGGGACTAAACAAGAGAAAGGCAACCAGGATCGACAATATAAGTAACGAGATATGGATATACGACGGAAAAGAAATTAGGAAAGATCAATAGAAATTATCAGGAAAGTTTGGAAGAATAAAAATATGCCGGAAGAATGAAAAACGGCGGTAATTATCTCGATATATAAGAAATACAATCAAAGGACCCATGCAACTATAGAGGACTTTTAATGCTACGGACGTCTTATAGAATATATGCAAAGATGGAAAAAAAGATTAGAAAGAGAAATAGAGGAGAAAGGAATTACACTAGGAAGGCAAGCATGATTTAGGAGTGGGAGATCTACAACAGATAACAATTACGTATTAGATCACTTAGCTAACAAAGAAATAAAAGAAGAGAAGAAGTTATATGCATTATTTATTTATATTAAGGGGGACTTTAATACAGTAATTATTGTAACTTAGTTAACTTATTAGTAATTCGGTTAACTAGCGCGTATGTTTACGTCCATCATCATTGTTATTGTCCGTGATCCACCCGGGGGTCACACAGCGGGTAGACGTTGATCGTTTGTAAAGATTGTTTTAAATACTAAGCTCGTCATAATTTTCATATGATGTAAATATAATAACACATATAAATTTGAATTTATTAATATTTCGCGTTATTGATAATAATTTATCGATTTTTTTTATTTTTTTATTAAATAAACCTACACATTAAAGGACATCGTCCAGTGGAAATTAATAATCTCAAAATTTAATTTATTATTGACTAGACCTATTCGCTACCGTTCCAAATTCCTGACAGACCGGCTGGCACTTGTGCCAACGGTTTATTTTTTTCAACGAGCTTTAGACTCTTCTTCCCTTCTCCTGTGAAGGAACAACGGAGCCATCTCGCTACAATTGTAATTATTTAGATGCTAGAACTTCATAGAAATATTTCTTTTTGTACAATGAAAATAAATTGAAAATAAATTGTTTGTATTTTAAAGAAAATTAATTTTATGATAAAAAGTTTGAAATTTTGACGAAAAAATTTTAAAGAATTTTTTGTATTTAGGAATTTCTTAAATCAATAAATTTATAATTAGAATAATGCAACAAAAGAAATTTTCAGATTCAGAATCCTACGTATATAAAATAAAAATAATATTCACTTAAAATGGATTTTCATTAATTATTAATATTATTATGTTATGTACATATGACTAATATTTATAGTATGGACAAATTAATTGTAATGCGAATTATGTGCATTTTTTAAATAGTATGAAGATATTTAAGATATGGCACTATTATTTATTCGCCTTATAATAAACTATTTATACATTATAAAATTAACTGGACAAAAAGAAATCTTAATATGAATTCTTTCAAAACCCCTTTTGATTTCACCTCATTAAAAATAAATACCTTCGATCATTTTCGATATTGTAAGTATTTTTAGGTTATAAAAATATCTTTTATACTCTAATTTATGTGAAGATCTATATAAAAAAAAACTACATAGCCATTTTTCATTAAATATTTTTTATGTTATGAATTGATTTCTAGTTTTCTTTACAATTGTCATAATATTTTTTAATAAAAGTCCTCATATTAAAATTAAGTATAATAGAAAAGAATATAAGATGTTTAAAAAAAGCAAATACGATAGAAAATTTTGCAATAGTATAAGTAACTAGTAAATTAATTTATTAAATATTAAAGAAAAAATTAACAAAATATTTGATTTAAATAGATTTTACGATTAGTTTTATTTTTTGAATTTATTAAATCAGCTTTTGCAATAAAATTTTTTTGAGTAATTATTCATTTTTTATAAAATTAAGCTAAAATTAAAAATAAAACGATTACGTTTATAATAATTTTGTAGCGGAACCATGCCTATGCAGGCTTGCAATACGTACACAAACACTTGCCGGTATTATCAGGGCGAAAAACATAATAGCGAAAAGTGCATACACCATCGAATTTTCTTGGCACCTAAAGCGTTATCAGGTGCTGGGCGATAATTTTTCGGTGACCTTTACCGCCTGTGCATTGTTTACACTTTTGTGAAATTCCAACGATCGCTGTAACTGTGATTTCATTAAAGTGACAACTTATTCATCCAGCGCAATAACTGATCCTCGTTTTACTTAATCTTCACCCTATTTCTTAAATTTGAATAAATCAATTAAAAATATCATATTTTATTAGTAACTTAAAATACAAATAACCTATTTGGTCAGTACAAATTTGAATAAAAGAAAATAAAAATTCAAATATACCTTATGTTAGGGACGGAACTGGGAGATTGCTCCCAGTAGGCGTGCGTCCAGGATTCGGGAACGCCTGCTGTATGAATCTGGGACCATTAAAATGTGCAAATTTTTGTTGTGAACTTGGTCATGTAGAGCAAAAAAAAGCTCGAAGGGATGCACACGTAGCATCGCTGTTTTGTATGAACGGGGTGAGTGCATGCGGGGAATAGCGAGTTTGTGTAAAGGATGCGACGGTGCCGACGGATACCCAACTCTATCATTTTCTTAATCTGCGTGGCTTCGGCCGATCTATCCTCTCTCTCTTTCTCGCTCACCTACGTGCTTGCTCTCTCGCTCTTTCTCTCTCTGGCTGAAGCCGGCCCGTTTTACTGAACTAGACGAGATTGTTTAAATTTACGAGAGTACAAAAAGGCTTTTTCTCCCATGGCAAGCTAGGAGTTTTTTATGCCAAGCTTGCAAAAATTGTATGTACATGTATGCGTGTCACGCGATTTCGGAAATCAAAAGTTCGGGTATTCGCGCCGTAAAAGCGATAAGCATAACGGTCCTTGTTTCTGGAAAACAAGTGAAAATCGGATCGCAAAGGGCGGGGCATGCGGTCCGCCGCGCGTGAATTTTTGTAACGACGAGCAGTTGCGTCTAAGCGACTAGCGAACAAACAGTGATTGTGAATAAAGAAGGTGTGTGCCAATAATTCAGAAGATTTCCTTCACGACCCACTATCACCAAATCCCAAACTCCTGTAATTTACACCTTATTTATTTTTAAAAAAATTTTCATTTCAGAAACTATTATTTTTATATATATTTATTATAATGTTGTATTCTTTAATTATTGAAACTATAATTAACGAGAATCCCTGCGCCGGAGTTGTTCGCTGGAATAAGGATTCGTGCGGGATAGATTCGAGGTGAGGAGCGTTGAGGAAATAGATTTTGAGTTAAAGTATAATAATCTTTAATGAACATAATACGAAAGGTAGTGTTTCTCATAATTCAAAATTGTAATAATTACCCTGAAATTTTTCAAATTTAAAGGAGTTAGGATGAGGAGATGAATAACAATAATTGATTAAATGAAAAGGAAGAAGATTGACAGGATTGAAAGAATTGAAATAAGGTGATAAATGAAGCGTAATAATTAAGATCTATGGAATTGTACAAGACGATTTTATTTCTGATTATACAAACATCATTTTTCAAATAAAAAAAAAATATTATGTTATTAAAGGAAAACAGCATTAATTCAAGATCTGCATAATCTTTCAATTGAATCTGATATTTTTCAATAAAATCGTGGAACAATAAAGAATTGTGATTGCAACATTTAAAATCGATTTAAATTAAGTTTTATAAAAAGAAAAATTGGTTTCATAAATTAACAACAATTTTAATTATTAAAAAATTGAAATTTCTAAAACAATTATATATTGACAGAAGCAACGTTCATTAAATTAAAAATAATTTAATTTAATTATTTATTTAAACTAAACACTAAATTTTGAGTGAATCTTCTATAGGTGAATTATTGTACTCATTATTGAAAGAATAATATAAAAACAGTAAATAATTTAATGATTTTTTATTTACTTCTTAGAAATTTTGCTGAATGAACTTGGTATTTTAAAGCAATCTATTAATTATTTCAATATTTTTGTTCTTCTTTTTTGAAAAATCAACTATCAAAGTTTACTCACCTGGAGTCTCGTAGCTTGTAACTTCGGTCGCCCTTAGCAGAGGTCAAGATGTACACGGGATTATTTTCATGCTCACTATTATCGTGATGAGAATGGATTTGCTGGTCGTTTCCAGTAAGGTTTATATAGTGTTGGGCATCGTCAGTGGTCCCGGAAGCTGAGGAGGAGCTCGACGAATGAACTTGCTTTCCGGATCCCACAGGACCCGTGGCTACATCCGCATAATTCGATTGCCTTCTGGAGGATGAGATTAGTTTCTTCCGGCCATTGGCTCGCTTTCTGCACCTGCTATTCATTTATTAAGGTGGTTAACTTTTTTTATATCGAGAAAAGGTGGAGAATTAAGACTCAATATTTTGAGCAAGATTTAGCATAAATTGAACCAATTTTTCATTTTTTCAGGATACCTATTTTCGAGTTATTGAAAGGATTCATATTTCATAAACTTTGATTGATTATTATATAATAACAAGCTATAGATTGTTCTATATTGATGAAGCAAAGCCCAGGCGGTTGAATTCTGTAGAGAATTTATTATTTTTCTTGGTAATTAAAGAAAATTTTCTACATTTTTTTTAGGAAATGTTATGGTTTCTTTTTCATAAAATACTTTTAAACTTAAGTTGAAATGCAAGTTTTGTGATTGCGAACGAAAATTAATAGATTTTGTAATTTTTAATTCTCCTAAATAAAAGAATTTGACTTTCTTTTAATTATAACCTTCAAAATATTTGAATATTTTTTATATGTCTCATATAGAGCCATAAATAAATTTCAAAAAATATTACAATTGAATAAAATAATAAATATTTTAATTAATATAAAAAAACATGTATAAATAATTGTCACGATTAGTTCTCCTTCTATAGGAGCACACCGGCGTCCAAGTTCGTGCCTTCTCGGGGTAATAGTTGTCACGGAAACTTGGTTGGACATTAAGGTAGGACAGATTATATTATTCAGCTAGATGATTATAAGCTATTCATACGAGACAGAAACAGGAACGGTGGAGGAGTGGCCTTTTACATTCATAATTCATTCACGACAACTATCAGTGATTCTTCTGATGGCATATGGAATTAAAAATCTTGTAAGGCTGAGTATCTATTTTGCGAAGTATCTGCCACTGGCATTGCTCCGATTTTCGTTGCAGCCATTTTTTATCCACCGCATTCTTTTTTTGTGCTTGGTTCTAAAATTATACACAATCTTCTTTACATGCACGATTACTCAACTAAGTTTATATTGTGCGACTTCAAGACGGACCTGGTCTCCAACGGTGAGAACGCTAAATTTCTTGGCACCCTCATCGAAGAGAACTCTCTTCTCTTTGTCCCGTATGGTACCACGCACCAAAAGAACAATACCAATACACGGTTAAACCTCTCTTTAATAGATGCTAAACATAATCTGATAGGCTACTGGAAGACGAATTTTTTCTTAATTGTAACGGTTACACTAGATGTACTGATGTCAAATTATATAACAGATATTTTTAAATACCGAAGGTATGACACTATAGACGCTACTGGTCTCATAAACTTCCTCACTGTTAAAGATATATCAATTCTATTCTACGCAACAATAGAGACTTGAATTCTAATGTTTTTTTACTGAAACCATTGAGAAACTTGTTCCATCAAAGACTGCTAAGGAAGCAACACCACTAGTTCACAGCGGATATAAACAATTTACTTGATGAGCGAAATACAGATGTATAGCTTTATAGAGCTGCATGGTAATTAGTACATAACAAGATGAGGAGGCGAGGTAGAAATTTTATTTTATCCGCTTTTTATCCCTCATAGATCCTAATAACTTATTGAAAGAGCTGAGGAACTTGGGATTAACATCTTCTAAATGTAACATCTTCTCATTTTTCAGACTTGGTCAATTTAATAAGTATTTCAGTGGTATCTCCCATGAGTCTGATGTCCCTGTTGTTAGCGAAAGTCAAAAAAAAAAAAAAAGAAGAAAGTTAAAGAAAGAAACCATGAGATGTTCAATTTTACCTTAGTATCTGAATCGCGTCAGAGAAGCAGTGCTACATTTTAGTACACAGACACGTGGCTCTGACGAAACTCCGATGGATAATTGTACAAAAGGCATTGCGTACTATTGGATCTATAATTCGAAGAATCTTCAACTTATCTCTCTGCGAGTTCCACTTTCCATCGCTCTGGAAAAAGTCAATTATATGTTTGGGCAAGGTAAGTATGATAATTTCTCTAAAGGATTATCATCCCACTTCCCTCCTCTGCTTGTTACCTAAAGCTCTGGAGTGGCTCGTGCATAAGCAGTTGACACTACAGCTAGGAATTTGACATAGTCAATCATGCTAAATTACTACGTAAGCTTTCGTTCTTTTACCTCTTCAAAGGGGTCATTAAATGAATCGCATCATATCTCATCGGTAGGAAATGGCTATTCTTGGTGTAGATAGCAAAGTATCTTTTTTTCGGTCAATGTTCGGTTCTTGGACCCCTATTATTTTCCATCTCTATTAATAACATAAGTATGTGCCTTACCTTGAAAATATCGTACCTGATGTACGATGATGATTTTAACATCTACTGTCAGTGTTCCCTTGAAGAGCTTATGCATTTTCTGTCTTGATGAAAGAAAATATTGATAGAATCAAAAGGTGGATCGCTAATTTTCAGCGCAAAAAGCCCTTGTCTTTTTATTCTATTTTATCATCAATTCGAAGAATAAAGCCAATTCCTTATATGATAGTGGACAACTCAAGGATCAACTAGATTCTAAGCTAAACTACAGAGAAAATATGCAAGAAAGCACATTCCTTAATGTACATGTTATACTTATTCAAAAAAGCACTGACCTCAAGCAGCACAAACATCTTATTAAACGCTTTTATTTCCCATTATTGACTATTATTCATTGGTTTACTTTTACGTCACAGACGAACTTGACACTAAACTTTAATGCTTGATCAACACCAAAATCCGTTGTATCGTTGGTGTAAGAATAGACGAGCAGATTTATCCTTAATAGTAAGAGCTACAGTGGCTCTCTACTGTTGGATGTAAGTAGTAATTTTCACTCTACCTCCTCTACAAGATTATAAAATTTAACACGCGTGCGTACCTCCTACTATTCTTCGATTTTAAAATAACTGTTTGAACTGTTAGGGCATATGTGACACCTCTAGATATCCCTTTTTTCAACAAAAGCGTTGAGAAATTCTTCTTACATCAATACTGCCTACCGCTGGAACTCTTTCCCACCTAGCTTAAGAGAAATCACCGACCTTCAGGTCTTTAAAATAAGAGTACGTACTCACCTACTTACTGTCAAGAGCATAAATGCATAAATGCTCTGCTTATTTCATAATTTATAATTTATTGATTGTAATAATTAAATATTGTTAAGCTTTGTATATTTATATATTTAGTATTATAATATAATTACTTTATATATCTAATGTATTTTGTACAAAACAATGTACAGAAATAAATATTATCCATCTATGTAACCTTTTCTACCTTTCCTTCTAAATTATCACCTATTCTTCCACTTCTATTAGTTTCTTTCTTTTTTCTTCTCTAATGCTCTCCCATTTGTTTTTTTTTCTATTTGTTTCATTTCTCCATTTTCTTCCTGAACCTTTCTATCTCTTCTTTTTCCTTTTTTAATTTATCTTGAAAATTCTTCATTTTTCATACATCACTCTTATTCCTTTTCTTCCCTCTTTAATTCTCCCTTCTTTCCTTTTTGTTTCTCTTCAATAATAATTTTTTTCACATATGCAGTTATATTTTTTTATTTCTTTTCCTTCTCCCCCACTTAGAATCCCTTATTTCTTTCCACTTATTACCTCGTTTTTCATTCTTTCCGGCTATTTTCCATTTTTTTCTGCCTCTTCTCTGGTGCATACTCGCGTCTTAGCTTCTTGCTTTTTTTCCTTCCTTGGCGCCACCTGCGTTCTGTTTTTTCCTTTTGCCGAGTTTCCACTCTACCTTGTTCTCTTACTACTGTCGAGTTTCTGCACTTTTTTACACTTTTTTCCTGTTTTATTTTTTTCTTTTTTCCACTTTTTTCCATTGCTTTTTACCGCATCCACACACCTCTCCAGTGGCGTGCACTGTTCAACTTTTTTCCTTTTTCTCTGCTTTCTTGTACTATCCATTGCTTTATCACTTTATTATTTTATTTTTATCACCCAGCAAATTTTTATATATGTTGCCTTGTCTCAACTTGAAACTCAAATCTCATTATAAGTCTTATAAGCATATAAATTAAGAAGTCGATTCAGATTAAAAAAAAAAACTAAATTTCAATGGCAAGCAGTAGAATTGTGTATACATTTTTGGTAGTTATTTGTTAAAGAAATATTTTTAAAAATATTTAATTTTAATTCGTATTAGTTTTGCAATAATACATTATAATAGTCAAGATAAGAAAGTTATAAAAACTATGTAATAATATTTCAGAAATAAAAAAATGTTTCATTTATTATTAATCAGAGTTATAGAAAATTATGTAGGTTGCTGCTGAAAATTTAAGTTTGTTTGTTTTGAAAAGTAATTTTCGATTATACAGTAATTATGATGAAATTATTGCTAAGCTCTTAATATTCGATGAAATGTTATGCTTATTTCTGTAGCGGAATAATATCAATACGGTCAATTCTAGGGAAACAACAAGCAAATAACAAGTCATGACAATAAAATAATACTGTGTTTTGTTTTTAAAAATTGATTTTAGTTTATAGCGCCAATTAAAAGGGGTGAGTGAGTCCTATGTTACTCACAATTTATAGGTGTCCATGTTCTGGCTACTTCTCACTTTCTAGCTAAAAAAATTATTGGCACTATTAAATTTTAAATTCTTACGAGCAATTCCGAGGGGTTTCCCTACAAATACTTGCAGTCATCCTTCATCTTCTGTCAAGGCTGAAATTATCTAGATCTATTCCTTTAGCATTAAATACTCGGCAAGGTTGTTGGCGTGCATAATATTCAACATCGGAATAAAAACACTTCAGGTTAATATAATCTGTTCTTTTCAAAGTAATCTTTTTTTTAACATTTAATCACTTTTTTCTTTTGCGGGTTTTTCGTGATCTAATCCTCGTAGATTAAAATATATTTTAGGCTAATGCAATTACCAAGAAATTTATAAATTCATTACCATCAGGCACTATATACCAAAATTCTGAATTTCAATAAAATGATTATTCCACTAATCAACTTGTGGAAGGACTGGAACTCATAGTAGTTTTCCACAATATTTCGCTAGTCCTTTCGTTAAATGCGGTTAACTGCATATAACCACATTTATCGCATGCACAACAATGAAAAATTATGTTTATTAATTGCAATCTAGCTGGACCTTACATATTCCGAGATAAGAGATATTTTAATTTATTATATGTCTAAATCACTGTCATATAAGTTCAATTTAAACGCAAAATTAATTAAATGTCCCAATCTAAATATTATTTATAATTTCGGCATATTGGAAAATATTACAAGTCCCCATTACCTGTCCCTTCTGCGTCATAAATTACTTTACCGCCAAATGTTCAAAAATAGACAAATCCAACGCAATTTCTATTGCTATTACTCTAAGGGATCTTATAAGAAAACATACTAAAGTTTTTCTAATGTTCTAAAAATTAATATCATGAAATCACTTTCCCTATACACATTCCACTTTTCTGAATTCCATCCACTTCGTCTTTTCATTCAAGTTTTTTTACAAAACAGCCTCTCTGCAAAAAAAGTAACTGCATCTAAAACTACATTTTGTATTCTTTGTAATGATTGTAAATTTTCTGAATTATATATATAGCTTAGTATATATTGTTACGTATGTAATGGAATTCACATACTTAATTAATAAAATAATAAATGTCGCATAAAATAAGTAGAAAGGAGAACAAGAATCAGCATAAAGAAAAATATGTACAAGCGTTAAATTAAAATGATGTCAAGATGCGTAATTATTAAACAATATATTGAGAAATATAAAAAAAACCAAGGTAATACGAATTAAGCCTAAAAATGAGAACATCTGCACGGTGGGAGGACCCGAAAGAGGTAGAAGTTTTTCTCTATAAATCTATAATATTGAGGTCGATTCGAGTGATCGGGGAATTAAGATAGTAGTGTCAAGAATTGGACGAAATATGTAATACGAAGTAATTCAATTCCGGTCGGTGACTCTCGTGGGTAAAACAACACGACAAACTCACATATTCGCGATAACACAAGAGACGCAAGTAATACAATAATTCGAACACATACGTAGGTGCTAGATTCGTATCACGGGACACTATTACACTTCAAATTCTCTTTTCCGATTTATGATTAATAAATCTGTATTTCAAACGCGAAATAATATAATTTTATTTATTTTAATCCTTAAACCTCACAAAGGCTGAATCGCTTTGACCGATTCAGCTACGGCAGAAAAGAACTGGGAAATCATCGAATTATAATTCAGCGAGTAAATAAATAATTAAATAAGTAACGCGACAAATAAACGCGATAATAAATAAATATATAAATAAGTAGTTACGGACTATAAATAAATAAATATAGTAAAATTATACCACGTAATAATATATATATATATACATACACTCTTGAATGAATAAGACATAACGGATTAAAGAATATGAGGGTAAATTTAAGCTTATTTTGCATTATTAACAACTAATTCCGTATAATATTTTATTTTTTATTACAAGGAAATTTTATCATTTCTCTACGGAAATATTTTAATTGATCAATTAAAATTTATTTATTGTGGAGATATTTGGAAATAATTCTTTTTTTTTATTGAATATCGAATAACACTCCATGTATTTCAATCATGATTTTTAAATTTTCTTTTTATGTTGTACGATTTACCTGGTCAATAATGTTATTCGTATAATTTTCAATTTCAATTTCAGATATTAATACAATTTCTGTAAAATTAGAAAATAAGAATAATTATGATAAATGATTAAAAATTATGATGCTTTAAACTAATGAATATATTATAAATTTCAGAAATAAGTGCCCGATATGCATGTCACTCTTAAGAATTTAATATAAATTTACAGTTTCTCATAAATAGACCAAAAAAATGGATATGCAAGTTATGTACTTATAAAAATATAATTTTAATTTTGATTTAGTTGAAAGCGTGAATGAAAATATCAATTCCATCAATGGGTAAACATAAATTATGAATTATAAATATATGATAATCATAAAAATTTCTAAGAAATGATCAACTATTTAATGAAGACATAAATACGACCGTAAAGGTCTGATATCTGCTTGCATATGAATTTTGAAAATTTTCTGCTTACAAAGATTTAGGCTATTGGAAAATATATTCGAGTTATTTATTTTTTTGATTCCTTCTAAAAATAAGAGGGATAAACACTTTGCAGTTATTCTTTCAGACAATGAAATTTCATCTCTTATATCTCGGAGTTTTATTAATGACTGTAAATTTTGATCTCTTCGAACGAAATATTGCTTTCAAACATGACTAGCTTGACTAACCACATGACTCGAACGAGAGACAAGGAAATTCTACATCACTGAATCAAAAATTTTAATTTATATGAACGCGAACTTCACAATTGTATATTTTGGAGCAAAGAAAATTCATCAAATCTAGTTCCCACGATGCATATATTTCCTTTCTCTAAACATTATTTGGAACATACCTTGAATTTTAAAAATAAATTAAAGCTGAAGACCCGATAATCATCTGCCTGGTCAATGGTTTGAACTCACTTGTCTGAAGTGTCGCGTTCAAGATCGATCATGTCTTCAGCCAGGCTACATTCGTAATGCCTACGGGATCGCTGCTGTTGTTGCTGGTGGTTGATTATTCTTGGAGCATTGTTCACAACCCCAGAAAACGGACCCGGGCCCAGTTTAGGCCGGCATTTTGGAAATAAACGGTTCAAGTCCGCGTTGTCCAAAATCAAACTTGTCATCGCCGCGAATTCATGATGCTCACCCAGAGTTTGGGTTATCCATCGACTGGCAGCCACCCTCTCCTCCTCATTCCGCCTCGATCCTGGAATAATGAAAATCCAGATTAAGATTGTTGATATTAAGAGCGAGGAGGAGAAATCAGCAAATATTTGGGGGTAAATGATCTGTACAAATTTCGCTTAAACGAGGATTTTATTGTATATTTTTAAAAAGTGCTAGGGTATTTGTATGCTAGTAATTTAGATTTTTTGTCTGATGTATTTATTTTTTATAAATTTTAACATCATTGAACAATATTTCAATAAATTACTTTAACCTGCTTATCAAGTGAATATTTACTCAAGATTACATTATGAATGCTTAATTATTTATTCATTGTCATTGAACACTTGATAGCTAATTTATTTAAGAAGTTTTTCATATATATAATATATATATAGCTATTCAGTTTATTCAATTCAATTTTTTCAGGAATTTTAGATAAAGATTCTTTATTTAAATTATCATAAATACTTAATAAATTAAATTGTTGTTTTGTATGAGTAATTAATCCTATTTCATAATTCAGAATAAATAATACGGTATAATTAAATTTTGATGATCATTTTGATTGAACAAGTATTATTTTAATTAAATTAATTAAATTAATTTTTTAATTATTAAATGGGAAGCTATCAAAATTATTTCGAATTCTGTTAACCGAACAAAGTTTACAAAATGAATTTATTTTTATACATAGGTAATTAAAAATATTTTTAACAAATCTGCTTATTATAATTATCACAAGCAACCTATTCAATTGAGAAAAATTATTTTTTATTTTAAGGAAATATTTTTCTTACAATTGAAACTTCTATCATAGATACATAATTTAAGTAGAAATGTTAAAAAAGTTTTATACATTTGCGTAATTATTATTACCTTTAATTTTATTGTTTTTTATTAAATATATGGTCTGTTCAGTTTTTTTTTGCGACTATTGGTCACATGGATTTGAGAGAGGTCTTAAAATGTAGGTAGAAGTTTTTTCTATTTGACGCTTTGTATATTTGTTTTTCCGATAATCAGAAGTGACAGAATTTGTTTTCATGAAACGATTATAAGAAAAACGCTACACGAAAATGTTTTCTTTGAGGATTATAATAAAAACAAAATGCTTACCTTTTTTATAAATGATGATTTATAGATGGACTAGTAATCACCATTTAAAATTCTGCAAAATAATTTCCTCGTATTTACAGAGGCAAGTTTTCTACGTCTCAAAAGCAGTCTGAAACTCCTCAGCTTTGATATTTATGCAAACTTTTCGCATTAATAAATTTTTTTGCACTATATTGTGCACCGTAGATCGCATTAAATTCAATTTTCGGCGATTGCTTTAACTGTTACTCGACGGTCTGAATTTTAAATTTTTAGCACGCAGAGGGTGTTCATAGCGATTTGAGAGCTATAAATTTATCATGTTAGAAATAGATATCAGCATATTCTTCTTTTAACCTTTAATTACTGAATTTATTGTACTTTTTTAATGTAAAATTTACCCAAATTATTATTTATTATAAAAATCATTACAAACAAATATTTTAACCATTTATATATATATGATTGTATTAAGTAAATAAAAAGGACTTAATATTAAATATGCATTGTTACGTATTTAACTTTGTCGCGATACTTGTGTGACGAGATGGCTCTGTTCGTCCTTCACGGGTGAAGGACAGAGTCGAGCTTTCGTCGAAGAATTAGAAAAATTTACGCTGGTATCAATGGCAGCCGGCCTGCCAGGGATTTGGAACGTTGTTCACGGGTTTCGTCAATAAAATAAGTAAGTTTAAATAAGTAAATTTCACCGGAAAGGAGTCGTTTAATGAACAATTCTTACAAATAAATACAAAGTCAACGAAACATTGGATACAATCGATTAGAATAAATTTCAAAATAGAAAATATAATAATGTTTACAATATTTAAGGTTTCATCTATTTACCTAGTGACCACGGCATTATCCATGGACATAAACAATAATAACATCAACCCGGAACCAAGTCTCACGGACTATTCGTGATATACTATTGATTTCGTTTTTTTTTTTTTTTATTTAACAAATACAGGAAAATAAATAATAATACACGGTGGGGAACGGAAAGAACAGGAAGACTCGATATACGGCAATGGTACCCTATGGGTGGTTAACAGAAAACCAAACACCTAGTGCAAAAGTGGAGACTCATTATGAGCCAAGTTTGCAGACGATGGATACAAATGGTAAATTTGCAACGGATGCAAATTCACATATTTGCCGCAGAATATTTCTGGCTACAAGAGTGATGATTTGACTGCAAGTAGTAACCCTTTAAGTATTTGAAAAAACACAGAATTGTGGCAATTTCGGATTTTGTGTTACCACTTAATCGTGAACAACGGAGGCGGATACATATTTTGAGTGTTGCCACGGAATCGTATACAACAGGTAAGATGGAAGGGATGGTGCAGTCCTGACCGACGCCAGAAGGATTCTGTCGTCGAAAATACGAAACAACGTACGGATTGTTACAATATTACAAAATCGTAATATTTCTCTTAGGGCGCAGAAACCTAACTCGGCCAGAATGGGAGAGAAAGGGCTTTTCGTGAACGAATGCGCCCTATCAATAAGGATTGAACCGACACGGTAGCGTAACGATGGAGATCGGAAAAAGGTTGCTGACACGATATCGTGAACGGCGGGAACTTTCGAGGAAAGAAGTGTGTCGTAAGAAAGCCGAAAAGGTTCTGCTCTTAAGTCGAGTGCTTCGAAGTGCGACATCACCTCGATTGCACGGCACTGGACGTGCGCGTACGATGCTACGCGGTTGACCGCGAGCAGCGATTCGTCGCGACACGGTGGTCCTCGGGGGTCTCTTAATTGCTGAAGCATCGACAGGGGCAAGAGGCCCTCTTGAAGCTTCTAGCAATGAGCGGATCTCGTTGCACTTGTATAATTATATTTCCAAATATTATTCAGCGATAACGTAACTTATACCAGGTTCGACTTTGCCCTAGCCAAAACGATGAAAGTGCTTCGACCTTTGTAAGGTTCGGTGATGAAATAAATATAACTACGTTAATTAAAAAGGTACAATATTATTTATTCTGACCGATAAAGAACGAGAGAGTGTGCTATTTAAGTGTGATATAAACGATTATCTATCCCATGATTCTAAAGGTAATCGTGTACAAAAATGATCAGTCGTATGAAAAAAAAAAAAAAAAAAAAGAAAGTCCGAATCGGAATCAGAATGAAGAAGATGAATAGTGAATTAGTCCGTTTTGTTTTTGATTTCATTTATCACCTCCGTCGGATGAAGAATTTCAAAATCCGCGGATCCTCCCTCAAGGGTTCGCGGCGGTTCCCAGCCGCTTGATTAGCGGTCTGTCAGCTTTCTCCCGTATTGTCCCTCGACTGTCCTTCGCGTATTCACTTTCGGTGATAGTGAGTAATGTTTGAGAGAAGATGGATTCAGATGTTTTTATTACTCGCGAGTTTTGTGTTACTCGCCTATAGATCGAACCTTTCATTATCGCTTTCCTTACGCTTCGTCTTATTTTACCCATGTATGTATTATCTCCCTTTTTCCAAGAGTTCGTAACGTATACGATTTTTGTAATGTATATATTAAATGTTGCATACGTGACAACGTTTTCAAAAAATATTTATAAAATAATAGAATAACTAAATATTGTAATAAATTATTCGTTTTACATTTACTATATATAAAGGTATGATTTATAAAAAAATCTAATAATTTTAATAAATATTTAATCACATAATAATAATAATTTTAATTTCTGTATTTTGTGTTTAAAATTAAAGTTATAAATAAATTAATCTTTAAGAATATATCAATAGTTGTTTGAAATAACACAATAAATAAATTTTCTTTTAGATTTTTAAAAATTTTAAGATTATTTACAATTGTTTTAATTTATTCATGAAAAAATTTGGAAGTTGTTTTTTAAAGTAAAATAAAATTTTTTTAAATAAAATATTGTGCACTTTATTCTTGTTCATAATACAGCAGGTTCCTATTAAGATTTATTATTGTTTACAATGCCTTAATTTTATTAATGTCTGCAACAAATGATTTAAAAAAACAATTAGACTAATTATTTTAAAAAATAATTTTTTAATAAAATAACAACTTTTGCCCCGTACATTTTTTAAAGTATTAAATATTTAAAAATACGATAATAAAATAAAAAAATTTTATTTTTATAATTCGTAAATACGATTGATCTGCATTATTACGATAATTAAAATTTTATATTGCATTAGAAATAAGGATGCAAAATTTAAAGAGTAGAAAATACATTTAATTTATAAAGCCAACTAAATACAGTTTTTATTAAGTCACTGACATATTTATTACATCAAAAAATATATTTTTATCTCAATATAGAAATATAATATAATATATTATAATATAATAACCTGTCTTTATAAACTTGTGTAGCTATTACAAAAATTGTGATAAAAATATTAAATTAAACATAAATACTAGTAATATTGTTACTAAATACGTAAAAATATTTTATCTGAGTAAATTTATTTATTTAATGGTGTTTGAATATTCCTGTAAATATCAAATAAAGTGTTTATAATTAAAAAGTATTTGTCTGTTCCTTTATTACGTAAAAGTTACATTTATTATTAAACAGAAATGATTTTGAACTAGGAAGGAATATAATATCGACAACATAAAGTATCAAAAACAAGAGAATTGATGTGATTAAATTCTCTTACTCTTACTACTATACTAAGAGTAAGAGAACTTTAATGTTCTCTCTTTTTAAAATTTCTTGAACTTATTTAAATTATTTAAATAGAAATACAGTAAGTCATCTTTTATGTTTGATTTAATAGAAATCTAAATAATAGTATGAGAGAAAAGTTATGTACGTCAACAAGTCAATAAAGCGGTCTTTAATCCTAATCAAGTAGCCTATCTTTAAGATACCGAATGAGTTCAATAGCGTCCATCCAATCTTATTAAAATTCTTATCAAAATTTCAATCTGCTCACGTCTATTTTTGGTAGGCATTTCTATTGATTGGCAATAGTAACGTTTTAACTCTCAGAGCTTCGGCTATAGAGAACCTTTCGAACTTCATCAATAGAAAACCTATATGTCGACTTTACAATTACACTGATCTTTTAATAAAAGAAAATATTTTTTATGTAAACTGATATCGTGGTTGTAAAACTTCTAAAAGTCGCAATTCAAGTAATTACTATGAACGAGATTTTTATTTGACATTGAGAAATTGATTGGCAAGTTGATTAAAAATATATTTAGCTAGTTATTAATTTACCATAAATAAATTAATAAAAGTATTTATGATTTAAATTTTAATAGAAGGATAAATAAAGTATGTATCAATAATAAAATTTGAGTTAGACTTTTGAACAAGAGTTCGTACTGAAAGGCACGCCGCAGAAAGCCTATCGAAAAGATATTGTTTTATAGAAAAACTAAAAATACGGGAAAGATAGAAAGTGTGTTAAAAGAAAGGTGATTAAGAAAGGAACATAGTGCGACATTAAATTTATAGTGGGAATTAAAGTGAAAATTAAAAAAGTTAAAAGAAAAGTGTAAGAAATTAAAAAGTTAGTGAATAATGCTTGCAATTCCAAGAAACGTAAGTTTCGCGCGGGTCTCACAAACACGGATGATGCAAAACAACGATGGACCCCCAAAGATAGGCAGCGTCGCCATACGACTCAACGCCGCAACTAAGCCCGTGACCACGAAAGCAGAGCGGGGAGTTTCCATCATTGGAACAGGGAATAGAGGTAGAGGCGTAAAAAAAGGAATACAAACGATGCTGGACATAAAGAAAAAGGTAACTTTTGAAAACGGGGTTACAGGAAATACAGATTCAAGAGAAATGGAGACGGAACAAGAAAATAAGAAGATTAAAAAGTTAAGAGAGGAAGTAACAGAGGAAATAGAAGAAGATATAAAGGCGCTGATGAGTTGGATTGAAAAGAAGATGGAAAGGTTAGAAAAAAGAGTCGATGAGCTGGAAATGAATGAAAAAAAGATAGAAAAAGAATTAGCAAGAGTAAATAAGAAAAACAAAGATTTGGAAGAGACAATAGAGAAAACGAAACAAGAGAGACAAGGGGAGGCAAAATGGAGAGAGGTAATCGATGCTAAGATATGCTGGTTGGAAAATGGCAGTAAAATTGGAGACGTAACGGAGGTCAATGAAAGAGGAAATGGAAAGGAGGCAGGTATTTATAGATCTAGGAGCAGAGCAAGCAGCCATGAAAGTATGTCGGGAATAAGCATAGAGAGCACAAGCAGCATCCTTAGTAACGGATTATCAGAGAAGGACGTATTTGAGGTAAAGAAAATGGTAAAAGACAAGAAGAGGAAGAAAAAAGAAAATAATCTGGCATTGAAAGGGGTCAAAAAGAGGAGGTGGAGAAGAAAGGGATAGGAAAGTGGTTAGATGAATTCATAAAAGAGAGGCTCAAAAAAAGATTTTGAAACAAAAAATGCGTGGTGGAGCGCTAGGGTACTGATAGTAAAGCTGAGAAACATAAAAGATAAAAGAGAAGTATATCAGGCGAGAAGAAATCTAATAGGATTGGATATCATCATTGAGTATGATAAAAAGGTACAGGGAGAAATTAATAGTTGGGTGAAAAAGATTAGATAGAACGAAATACAGGCAAAGACAGGGAATAAGAAAGTGAGATACGATGGGCAATGGATGAGATGGGATAACATCAAGGCAATGGAACAAATGAGGAATGACGCTGAAGAAAGAATGAAGAGAAAAACGAAAAAAATATGGAAGAAACAACGGACAAAAAAGGTATAGAAGAAGGGAAGATGGATGAGTTGGAGGAGAAGAAGCCAAATAAGAGCAATTTAAAATGGGACTACACAATAGTAAATGAAAAGGAAGAGAGTGGTAAAAAAGAAAGAGGATGTTGCATAAGAAAGGAGTGGACTAACTTAAAGGAAAAGAGAGGGAGAAGAATCAAGGATAAAATGGTGAAGAGAAAGAAGGTGAGGAAACACATAGAACAAAAAAAATAGTAAGGACAGATAAAGCAAAAAAGAAAGGAAAGGGAATGAAACAATAAGTACAATAAATACTAGAGGAATTGAGTACAACAAAAAACAGAAAAGTTCAGGGAAAGACGAAAAGACGGAGAAAAGGAAGCAGGAGAATGGAAAGAAGAGAAACATAATGTTTTGAAAGATAGCCAGAATATGGAACAAGGATAGAGATTTCTGGAAATATATTGAAGAGATGGATTTTATGTATTTAGCAGACTTGGTTGGAAGAAAAGGACAAGGAAAGATGTATGAAGAGGCTGCCCAAAAGAATGGAATGGGTAATTATAGAAGCAAGGAGAGAAAAAAGAGAAGAAGGGCCAGAGGCGGCTTTCTTATAGGGATAAACAAAAAATGGAATCTTACAGTTTAGGAGCAGGGTATAGAGATTTAAGAGGGCTTGATAAAGACTAAAATAATAACAGAGGAAGAGAATTTTGAACTAAAGATCTGGAATGTATACAGTACAAAAGACATGGAAATGAAATGGAAAGAAATAGAAAGGGAAAGAGAAAAAAATAGAGCGAACATGTTAATAATGGGCGATTTTAATACGAGAATAGGACAAGTAGGCAACTTCATAGGAGAAAAAAGGAATAGAGAAATGAAAAAAAGGAAAAGTAAAGACAAAAAGTGGAGAATAATGGCTGGACTATCCTCAATGGGATGGCAGCAGGGGATGAGATAGGGAATTACACATATATTGGACCGAGAGGGAGTACTATAATAGATATAGTAATAGGAGACGAAAAAGTGTGGGAAATAATAGAAGAAATGAAGTTAGAAGCAAAGGTAGATTCGGATCACTTACTAATAAGAGTAGCAATTAGGACGTCTATAAATGAGAAAGGAAATTCGAAGGAAAATGAAAAAGATAGAAATAGAACGATCGAGGTATGGGACGAACAAAGTATTGAAGAGTACAGAAGCAAAAGTAACAGAAAGGCAATGATAGGGGAGAAGGAGAAGGAGATAGAGGCAATATGGTCAGATTTAAAAGAAAAAATTAATAAGGCGATCAAGAAGAAAGAAATTAGAATAAAAGAATAGAGGATAGGGCAAAAATGGTGCGACAAAGACTGTAAGAAGTAAAAAAGGAAAGTAAAAAAGTTGCTAAAAAGATGGAAGGAAGGCCAAAAGATAAGTATCTAGAGAGCAGAAAAGTTTGGAAAAAAAAGAGAAAATAGGCAGAGAAGGAGGACGAAAAGCTGAAGAGTCTAAGGAATGAAGGCGATATATGGAAATTCTTCAACAGGGATAGAAAGAGGAAGGATAAGGTGGCGGACACACTATCAATAGATGAATGGAAGCAGAACTTCTCCAGACTGTTGGAGGGTAGCGACGAAAGAAAGAATGAAGCAAGAAAAGATGGAATAGAGGTTATATAAGATGGGGGTCCGATAGAAAGAAAGGAAATAATAAAAATATGGAGCAGTTTGAAGAAAAGAAGGTATTGATGAACTATCAAATGAAGCCTGGATATATGGAGGAGAGGAGGTAAAGATAGGTCTAATATAATTGATTAACAAGATATGGAAAGGGGGGGAATATACCGGAAGGATGGAGAACAGCATTGATAGTTCCCATATAGAAGAAAGCAGACCCTAAAAAAGCAGAAAACTACAGAGCACTATCGATGCTTTCCTCGGCTTACAAAATATATTCTGCGATAATTAATGAAAGGTTAACAAAAGAACTAGAAGAGAAGAATATAATACCGGAGGGACAGGCAGGGTATATAATTTAAATTTAAGTTATTATTGTAGTATATTTCAATAAAAAAGTTGATAAAAAGGTTGTTTTTTAATTAATTCAGGTGCCAGTATCTGGCTATTCTCTTAGAAATAGAACCCTTTAACCAGTCAGACGCCAGGTATTTGGGAATCCCGATGAGGGTTGTTGAGTGTTGACATCATATGAGCAAGGAGTAATTTTACGGCGTTTTTTAGGGGAACATTTCCTGGGATCGAAAGCTGCTGTAAAAAAAAATTACTGGAGTATATTAATCTTGAAAATTTATACACGATTACTATTGTGAGGCAAAAGCCTCACTACGCGCTTAGTTCCTGGAACCAAGCGCGCGCGCCGTGAGAGAGAGAGAGACAAGAGGTTTTGCCCTCTCTCCACGGCGACTAGGCCCATCCGCACCGCGCGCCCGCAGCCGCCACCAAGCGAAGTTGCGGCGGGTCCGAGTCGGCGCAGAGCCGAATTCGCCCGAGTGGGGACTTCGTTCTCTCTCGGGCGCGCAGCAGCGCGCTAGTGCGCTCCGTCACTCGCACGGGCGAGAACGGAGGATAGCCGCTGCTCCGTCACTCCCATACGCTGCCCGATCAGGCGCTCCCGTGTTAATTAAACGGGAGTTGCCGCCGACTCGCGGGCAGCATATAAAAGGGGGTCGCGGAGCAAGCAAACGACGACTTGAACGGTGGTCCGCCCGACGGACTAGACCTAGTAAAGCGCCGGGAAAATTAATGATAGATTTCATCCCTTTTTTTAGGAGTGAAACCTATCTTAAAAGTCACTTCTTTTTCCTTTTTCAGGAAGAAACTGTGACCGCCTCCTGAAGACACCATCATCACTATTTCTTTTGTAAATGTGTTGAATAAACGGTGTAAAATATAAAGCCTGCGTTTTTATTGAAAGGCTCCTCTTCCCCATATGCTTCTTTGCAGGTGAGGGAAGTCCAACCCTGGCTCCGGCGAGCCACCTCCGGGCAGGAGCCCGAGTGCAACCCCAGTGAAGGGGTTGCTTCGTTACACTATTAATACAAGTACTCTATCCTGGTACTTAGAGCCTTAGTATCTTTTTTTTAAATAAGTGGTATAATAAGCGGTATGTACAAAGTAGGATTTTATGAAGGTAATGAAAGTTTCTATAAAATTAATTTCATCTCATTTATCTCCTCATTGATAATAATTTTAATTTTTTAGTAAAGAACAAGGTACAATGCATGGTCAAACAAACAAATTTTAATCAATAAAATTCAGAGTGCTTGGTATATTTTTATAAGATGTACGAATTATATTTCAAATGTAGATAAAAAAAAAGTTCAAGCCAATTACAACAAATAAATTTTAAATTATTGTTAATAATTTAACACAAAGTAGAAATCAACATTACTCATGGTATTGTTATTTTTATTGACAAAAAAATTAAAAGGAATATTTTCAATATTTTCACAGATTTTCAATTCAAATTTTTCAAAGATTTTCATGTGTCGAGTAGAGCATGAGATTTTTATCTAACCTTTTAATATGTAATCGATGAGATTAACAAAATTCATCTAAAAAAATGAATTAATAAAGAGAATAAATAGCATTGTTAATGAACTTACAATAGTTAAGAAAAACGTCAGTTGCTTAACGTGATGAATACACCATACGAAATTCAATGCAAAATTGAAAGGCAATTCTCAATAGTTTGAGAGTTATTAAGAAAACTCGTTTTATTGGCACCAGAAAAAAAAAAGATAAGTCTAAAGTTTGTAATGTTACAAGTGTCATAAAAAATTGAACTTTTTTTAAAAATAAAACTATTTCGATAAAAATAGTGTAATGTACACCACACATCGATAAAGTCGTCAAATAATTTGAAAAAAAACCGATTTCACCTTTAAAAACCAGTCCTAGCAGGGAGTGAAAATTAAAATAAATTTAACAATGAATAAAAACATAAAAAATGTAATTAATTATGAATAAAATAATACTAGATACAATAAAATGCATTAAAAAAAACAAGTATTTTAATATATTTGTTATTAACAAACATGTACCCCTAACCACATACATTATATAATCATAATTTGATTGACTGTAATAAAAATTTTTTTATAATTTTATATTAGCATATTGAATAGTTAAATACTGTATTAAATTGAGAAAAAATAACAATTACACTTCAACAATTCGTGTCGAAACGCCTTTGTTGTTTACAAATTATGTCTCCATATGCATATTAAAATGTCAGAAAAACATCGGTTTTTCACCAATAACAAAAAGAAAATAAAAAAAAAATTATTTAATATTCTATCACTAACGATTAAAGAATTGAATTCCTTATTGAATTGCAAAGAAAATTAGTATATATACATTACTAATTTTGAGTCGGAATGTCTTTGCTATTAACAATATAAGTATGCATAAGCGTGTCTGTATAAGTCCTAAGATCATCGGTTTTTATGAGTACCGTGCTGTTCAATGGACATAACTCTGTCGTAGTCATAAAGTCGGGTCGTAACGCGATCTGTCGGATAGATGATTTGGTGAAATTGTTTTTTCACTGCTGTTTCTCAATTTTTTTCATTGACTCTATTGTACTCCTTAATATATTTATATAATGAATTTTAAATATAAAGAGTAAGAAATCGCTTATTATATTTAAATAAACTGTAAATCTTCAACTTATATTTTATATTATGTGTTTTTTAGTCTTACCTGTAAAAAATAATAAAATAATGAAAAATATTTTTTATAGATTTTTATTTTAAATCGCATATATATTAAGCAATATTTGTTTGTTACTAATAATATTTAAAATTGTAAGAATTTACTCATGCTATGACACAAGTTAACAGCGAAGTGTCAATAAATGAATCTACATGAATGTATACGATTTTGCATGCGTGAACGCCTTTATTCAATTCGTAAAATGTTATACCCGAAATACTTGATATCGACAATAAAGCGGGACTGACCCATCCATCCGGTCATCTGCGTTGCAGCTGTTACACTTTCTCTTCTTGATTTTTTTCTGGTCCGTCAGGTAGAATTTATGGTGTCGAGACCTTCAAAATTTATCCCACGAAAAGCTGATTATTACATAATCTAAATTCGTATTTAAAATATATATAATTCATAATTCTAATCAACATATTTTACGTGTGCAGGATACAGAGAAAAAGAGAGAGAGATTATATTAGATTGAATAAAGTTTTTATTGTACATTGTGTTGTACATAATGTTTAAAATAGAGAATATTGATACAATAATAATAATAATAATCATAATAATAACAGTATGGTATAGTACAGTTGATTATAAATGAGCTATAATATATAATTTTATATTGTCTTATACACTCTCAGGGGCGAGTAAGTGAGTGCGTAATCTGGACTTAAAAGTTTGGATATCACTGATGTTTCTAAGGCTAGGAGGAAGAGAATTCCAAAGATAGGCAGTACTTATATAATAAGATCTTTGTATTGTCTGCGTTAAGAAGAACTATTAAGATATTTTTTAATATTAAGAAGAGGTATCAATTCAGGAGTTTAGTGATACATGAAAGTAGAGGGCTACTCCATCATCATTTCTATTTCTGGCACGTCTATATTGTTTGTAGTTATTAAGTTGTACGATGTCATCCGTCACTTTAGTATCAAGCTATTTCTTAGTTACAGCTAAAATATGAAAGTAGGGACAAGAGTGCAAGAAATGCCTTACCATCTCAATATTTTCCGTGAGAGAGTTAACATTGAGGTGGCAGGATCTCAGACCCCTGGATAAGGATCCCAAGGAGTGCAAAGATGGAGTTGCAATATTCGAATTTTTAGGCGGTCTAGGATTGATGATAGTGATAGCAGAAGGTTTATTAGCGTTATGAAACAACAGTGATATATTTGTAGAGTTGCCGGTGTTGTTGGTCATCATCAAGTTGGAGGAGTCAGCTTAGCTAAAAAATTATCTAGTTCAAGCTGCGTAGAAATCGTCAGTGCCTTTGTTCTCTGTTTTTTCTTAAAAAGATGTTTCCATTGCGTACAAAATAGTTAAAATTCTTGGTTTTGGCGGCTAAGCGCGCAGCAATACAGAGCTCATGACGACCTTTTGTAAGAAATTTAATACAGTTGATAAATCCATGATTAAAAAGGGACGGGGCTCTAGCTTCCTCCAGAAGCTTCACATCTATTTACGATAAGTGGAGTTTACCAATAAGAATCTTAGACTTGATGACAGAGCGAGTCAGGGCCTTTGATGATAATGTGACTAGGAGAGAGGGAGATCGTACTGCCTGTGTTGCAGTGTCATTAATATTTGTTTTCATCCTTAGTGGTCTTACTGTGACTATATCACGTTGTAGTATAGTATGGTTGAGAAAGAATAGCACAGCAAATATGAGAAGCCTAAGGTTGGTGGTACTATCATGATGTAGTCCCGAAATGACTAAGGTATCACCTCCCTCAGATTGCCTCCTCTTAATTCCTGAATCTCACTTTTTAGTACTGCAATCTCATTACTGGTAGCAATAAAATGAGGGGCAGGTGAAACTGTACTTTTTAATTTGTGCTCCAGTTCCATGATGGTTATTCGTATGTCAGAGACATCACCCTATACACCGGATAAGCATTTTCGTACACTGTCAAGTACAGAGAGCTTGGTCTCTAATGGAGCTAATCTGGTTTCAATAGCTTCAGAAAGTTGAGCCCAGAGGTTTGTAGTCAAAATCAAAGTTTCAAGCTGCTCCTCAATCTTCGTCTGTCGTCTATTTATAGTTTCCAATTTTTCTTCAAGAATATTCACAAATCGATTTAGATGTATTGAAGATTGTGATGATGTGAATAATAATGCAATATTATAACGCAACTCTCTATTAGACGATGTAGAAGATTGTGAGGAGGATCTAGAACTAACTCTTGAGACGGTTATAGCAGGGTCCAATAGCAATGGCGATGTGGTTTCAGTTTTGCCTTTAATATTCAATTTAGGGTTTTTTTGGCTTTTCGGGCTCATTTTGATATATTATATACAATTTAGTGAATTTAGTGAATTGCCGATAATTTATCGTCAGTCGGTATTAACGATGGTATGATCGGTAATACAATATTTCAAATGTCCGAATTATTGATATAGATCGGTAACAGTTGATGTTACTGTGCAAGATGATTGAATGATAAATGATAACCTCCTTATAACAGCCGATCGAATTTGAAGTTAGAAAAATCAGTAAAATATATTCCCAAAAATTTGTTCAATAAGAGAATGCAGCCTCCAACATCAAATAGTAGAGGTTGAAGGTTGCAAAAAAAGCAACTAACCTGCAACAGAACAGCCCGAAGGCACAAAAAGCAGTAACAACCCAAAAAAATAGCGCAGAAATGAGAGCAAACTGGCGGTACTCACCAAGAGCAAGAGAGAGAGAGAGAGAGAGAGAGAGAGAGAGAGAGAGAGAGAGAAAGAGAGAGACAGAGAAAGAGAAAGAAAGATTATATGTTGTAAGAGTCGAAAAAAAATTTTAAATCCAAACTCAAGTGAGTATTGCTATATTGAATAGGCAAGACAAACATAGAAAATCTATTTGTTTATGGTATTATATTTCGTTTAATAAACCCGGGCTAATACTTTACGAACGGAGATCGTTATATGGAACTTTTTGATCTTTCGAATGTACTTTTCGATTTTGAATCTATTGCGATGTTATGACATCAAATAAAATACTCTTCAACATTGTTGCCGCTTATACTTTGGTTATTTAACATTTTAGTTTTTAAACATAATTTCTTTATGAACATAATTCAATGTTTTTTTTTTTTGTATCTTTTTTATGGATTTAAATTTATTTTTGTGTTTATAAAGTCCTTTTTATGTTGTATATATGTAAAACACTTATTCATTATTCGAATAATTTTAATTTTTAAACTATGAATTTAATGTTCATCTTAATAGTAGGGTTATGTGTGCTAATTTATTTGTAATATATTTCTAAATATACAATAAATGCGTAAATATAAATTTGTCTAAATACATGAAACTTTTAACTAATTTTTATATGAAATAATCTATTTAAAAAAAAAATATGAATACTATAATATAATTCATTTATAATGCCTTTTAAACTAATTAAATAAAAATACAAGAAAAAAACAAATGTAAAGTTAATTGTAATTTAAAGCTTATTAATATAAAAAATAAATATAAAATAAACAATTTCAATATTTTATTGAAATACTATTGATTTAATATTGTAACTAAATAAATTAATATATTGATTTATTTTTTGACTTTATTCATAATATAATATTATGCAGATGTGCATTGACCAAGTTTGTTATGCATTACTATGTTACTTGTATTTTTAGCTAAAAAATATTAGTAAATATTTCAAAATTAATTAATAATACAAAAATATTAAACAACATGTCAAAAAGTTGTTCAATAACTCTTGTAGTCAATATTATATTATATCAGATAAACTTTTCACGTGTTTAAAATTAATTTTTTCTTATTAATTTATTCAGAATGATATAAATTATTTTGTAAAACATACACAACTTATTTACAACAAAGCTTAATTATCAAGCGAACTAAATTTTTACAATGAATAATATTTATAAATGATCTTATAAAAGTTATAAATTACACAAATAAAGATTATTTATAATTTACAAGTACTTTATAGCAATTGTATATGGAAAGCTAGTATTCTGTTGTAGTCCAAGCAATAGACCACTTTTTAGGTCATGAAAAAAGCAGCTAGTGATGTATATGAAAATTTGTTAAAAAATCAGTAGACTTATTTTTTATAAAGCCACTCATGATATTCAGAGTTTTTTTTTTAAACAATTTTAAGGAAAAAATGCATTTTTATTTACTTTTATTGTTGTAAAATGAAAAGTTTTAATTTTAATAATATAGTGTCAATGGAAAATTTGTAGCTATTAAAATAGTGAATAAAATTCATTTTTTTATAAAGCAATCGGAAAATGAAAAACAGAAAATTTTTCCAAAAACTGGAAAATTTTTAAATTAATTAATAAATTTGTATGTTTATCATTCTTTAGTATTTGGATCTGTAGTTTTGGGAAATTAATGTGATTAATATGCACTTTATTTTACCTAAAAAGTGCTTTATGGCTTGGACTATTATATTACAAATAAAATTTTAAATTTTAATTTTAATTAATATTTAATTACAAAGTATCTTATTAAAATATGACAAACTTTCTTAATGATTTGTAAGTTTTAAATTTTACTCTTATGAATCATTCATACTTTCTCAACTTATATTGTATTTGAGAGTATTTATAACCCAATATACAAATACTTTTCATAATACAAATGTTATTCAGATAAGAACTATGCTTTTTATTATAAAATTTTGACTGGCATAATGTAGAAATAATTAAAATTGTAGATTGAAAATTTTAATGTAATATTAAATAAAAATCTTATAAAAAAAAAGAAATTAATATAATACCAAAATCTGAATAAATTATTTTTATAAATTTCACATATTATTTATTTTAAGACTTCTAAAATATTCTAAATATAGCAGAAAAAATGAATATATCTACAAAATTATTTTTAAATTATACTGTGCAAGGAAAAAGTTTTCTCACTATATTATAAATTAAAATAAATATTCTAAACAATTATAATATTTTAATATTCATATACTTAAAATAATAATAAAGATTGTTTATATAAAATGTCTTCCAAAATCACCTCATAAAGTCTGAAAAATAAAATTTTAAATATCTACAGCATAGGCTTATGAAGACATATATTGTTAATAACATCTGAAATTAAATTATTGATATACGTATACTCTTTTTCTTCGCAATTGTATAAGGAATTCAAATCGTAGTAAAATGTTAAATAATTTTTTTTTTATTTTTTTTTGTTATTGGTGAAAAACCGATGTTTTTCTGACATTTTGATATGCATATAGAGACATAATTTGTTAACAACAAAGGCGTTTCGACACGAATTGTTGATGTGTAATTGTTATTTTTTCTCAATTTAATACAGTATTTAACTATTCAATATGCTAATATAAAATTATAAAAAATTTTTTATTACAGTCAATCAAATTATGATTATATAATGTATGTGGTTAGGGGTACATGTTTGTTAATAACAAATATATTAAAATACTTGTTTTTTTTAATGCATTTTATTGTATCTAGTATTATTTTATTCATAATTAATTACATTTTTTATGTTTTTATTCATTGTTAAATTTATTTTAATTTTCACTCCCTGCTAGGACTGATTTTTAAAGGTGAAATCGGTTTTTTTTCAAATTATTTGACTACTTTATCGATGTGTGGTGTACATTACACTATTTTTATCGAAATAGTTTTATTTTTAAAAAAAGTTCAATTTTTTATGACACTTGTAACATTACAAACTTTAGACTCATGAAAACTAATATACATGCACTTGAAAGTTTGAATTTGCTTTTGAAATAAAGAATTTGGATTTACACTTTTGAATTAAGCTAATGCACGAAGGTAGATCTACCCTGGAAGCCCTTTCTTTTTTTTATTTTTGTGCATTTTGCTCTACATCTTTGGAAGTTGTCTCTACATTTTTTATTTTAAAATGCTTACGTTTAACACTTTGGGTTTTCAACTTCGGTTATTGTTGTAGGTAAACAAGATATATATAAAGGGGCTTTTTATAATTTGATGTTCGGTAAAGCATGTGAAATTTATTGCTGGAAAAGATTGGAATTATATAGTTTCTTCTGATAAGCTACTTTTAATTCACAAAAATAACTTAATAAATTGATATTTATTGCATCTTTGCTTCATAATAAGAACATTAAAATATTTTTCAGGCAACTTTATTAGGAAATATGATCATTCATAAAACTTCGGTTACGTGTGCATAAATTGTAAACGCTTAATTTTGAACTTGTTTTTAAAAACTAGTTCACTTGGTAGAGTTCAACACATAAAATAATCTTTTTGAATTGTGTTTTCTGTTAAACATGTTATGTATATATATGAAGTATCAAAACTCTTATGAAGTCTTGTTAAAGTAAATACTTAATTTTATATTTACAATTATGTGCTAATAAATTTATGGTATAATAAAATATTGTAGGGTCCCTACGCACACGTACATGTACATACACACACATGCTCACACACACAAACCCATGAGGGCCGGCAACAGGTTGACGCAGTACCCAAAGGATTTACCGGGGGTTTTCCCCGGTATTTTTCGAAGACGCCGACGGGAAAACGGATAAATAAATCATGGTATTATTAGGGGCAGGTCCTCCCATTTCACCAAGTTATACCAGAACTTGTGAGATCTCCACTGAATGAGTGGAGGAGGAAATTAAATTTTCGGCGCGAATAAACCCAAAAGGAGTTTCAGTCTTTCCATTGAAAAATCCGGTTGTTATCACACTGCGATACATCCTTGCAGCAGGCCCCAGTAAACCAAATTTGTGTATTTTCCCCTTTTTCACCCGTTCCACCTTTCCTCACCACGCTAACGCCAAAATATAATAAAACTTTAGTCCCGAACTGAGATATCATTGAGAATGAATATAAGCACAAATTCATGTATTTGTCAATTTTCTTTTAATATATTACTCATACATTTATCTCCAAATTTTTGTAGTCGGAAAACATTTATTACTTATTGTTAAAATTTTTGTTTGCCTTTTTAAACAATCAAATGTTATAAATAAAAAAAAAACATTGTTGATGCAAGAACATATTAAAACATTACAAATGTAATTGTGCATTAAATTAAAACTGATCAATTTGATAAAATTTGATTAAATATAAATCTGTGAATAATAGGCCAACTATTAGAATACTTTTTGGATTGTTAATGAAATACAGCAAACTGAGTACATGAAAAATTCGTATTTCCTTATTTTCTAAATTGTCACAGTCTAATTTAGTATAAACAATTTTAATGAAAAAATGTTTTTTTTATTTTGTCATATCAATACTATAATGTAAATTTTCAATGAAATTATATCCAGGAGAACAATCTCTTCGACAAAATTGAGGACTTAATACTGATGTGTCAACTAATGATGACTATTCTAAAATTCAATATTATTAAACACCGCAGATTAATGAGAGTAGCAATATAAAAGAAGTGAAGAAGAAACAACGGAAATCCGTCAGCCTTTAATCTCTCACGATTTGAAAGGAGCTTAGAATTGCGAAAATTCATACATTTGTAAAAAAATGGTGAACAAAGGAAAAAACCTACTTTTGACCGCAAAGTCAACCCTTTTATTCATTTCATTTCAGTTATGTTATATAAAATTTGCTCGTGGACATCGATTATCTCGCATGGATGAGAGAGAGAGAGAGAGAGAGAGAGAGAGAGAGAGAGAGAGAGAGAGAGAGAAGTCCGCGTTAAGAAAGACTTCCTATTGTCATATCTACAACATCTTATCTTGGACAATTGTGCGCCATAGCTGCGATTGTATTCCGCGCACGCTGTTGCGGTTAATGCCACTGACCTCTTATTGATTCTGTACTACAACGACTGGAATGAGAGAGAGACAGAACGGGCATCGCATTGTCCTCTTCTCCATTTCGCATCTCCTCGGTCTTTGTATTCCCAACTTACCACCTATTTTCCTGACACCTCCGACATCCCTCCATCCTACCATCCACGATTCCCTATTGTAAAGCTCTGAGACTTTGTCATTATACATTTGTGCGTATAAGCGCATCCAAATTGCACTTTATTCCATCGGCTGAACTTTTGCGTATTTTTCTCCTTTATTTCGAACTTTGCTCCAATTTCTACGTCAATTATCATATTGCTAGTGCCGCTAAAAAAAGTTTATTAGAGTCTGCATTGTTCCTATCATATTTTGTATTCGGTATTTATGTCTTATAAGTTGGTCATTGATTAACCAAGTTTCTAACACTTGTGAATGTAGAATACAGATAAATTTATTTTATTAAGTGTTGAAGATCCTTTTTGTTATACAATTGTCGGTTAATTGACAATTTAAAGAAAATTCTTTTTTGTTCTTATTTTAAACATAAAAGTGTACACATTCTATAAAAAAGGATATTTTAGACTTAATAAAATAATATTATGAAGGGAGAAAATTCAAACTTTACAGGTAAAACTATTTTGACTGAGGATAACTTACATAAAAATGGAGCAAATGTTTCTCTTAATTTGATTCATTAATAGTGTAGACTAAGAAAATATAAATTATAAAACTTTTTTATAAAGAAATTATAATTAAAACTACATATTTAGATAAATATAAGGAATTAATAAATTAATTTTAGTTTATCTTATGGAAATTATCAGCCTAATTTTAAAACTTTTCAAAGTTAAGCAATTGTTCCTCAATTCAATTTTAATATTATAAATTTTATTCGTTAAATTGTAAATATACAATAATTAAAATTATGCACATTTCTAACCACAATCTCTTTTAAAGTAAGCTATTATAACAATGAATCATTATACTCTATTGTAGAGTTAAAAATAATGAATAAAAAGTACAATGTCTATCACACATAAATTACAATTCGTCACTTTACGTCAATTTTTTTTTAGAATTTACTAATTACACCACAATTTTTGTTTTTATTATAAAATTTATTTACGTATCATATTATTAATGAATTTTCTTAATTACCAACTGTTAGCCATCTACGTCCAATTATAATTGTTATAACACTTCAAATATATGATTGGTTTTATCATCCAAAGTTGGTTTGCTATTCCATTCCTAGTGTCCATTCAAAAGATTCTTGCGTGTTTATTATTTCTCTCATTTCCATAACCACCTCACTTTAGGATAGACCACGTACGAGAACAGAACAATTACGACAGCGGCTGAAAGATACACCGTTCAAACTAGAATGAGATCATTTTCTGTTTTTACTTGTTTTTCTCTTGCGGAAGACTATTTCAGTAAAAATAACTCTTACAATGATACTTTTCCTTTTATTCTGATTATCATTTTTATTATCGATGGTTCATAAGCTTAGAAAAGTACTGCCGCATCATCTATGAATTCACATGAATTCACAGATGATGCGGCATGAATGAATGTGTGACAATCTGGATAAGTGGATGTATCATATTGCATTAACAATGAGTTGGAGTGGACAAACTGAGATTTTAACAGAATGCAATGATAACCTTTTATCATCGTATTTAAATTTTGTACACTTGAACCAAAGCTTAATCAGTGAAATTATTATTTAATAGATGAATTCTTCCTCCTGCCAAAACTCCTACTTAATTCTGTTAATTCTTGAACAGTTCGTATGTCTTATTGATAATTGCTTGCATAGATGGAGTGTACTTTTGCACCTGAGGAATGTTACAAGTTTATACAGAATGAATTAAATTGGTGTTTTTTCTATTTTACTTTGAAAAGTCTAAAATATCCATGGGACTACACAACCAATAGTATGTTTTTATTTTTCATTAACATATAAAGAATTCTCAGTTATTATCAATTGGACTAAATATTTATTTAATTGTTTAATTTGTTGGAATTATTTTAAATTCGATACTAGAGAGTTTGGATTATTCCAGTTTTACTTTTTAAAATAAAATTTTAATTTTTCGAAATTTATATAAAATAATTGGAAGAATATTAATAGTGATAGCATTTTGTAGTTTTTTTTCAATTTTATTCTATAAAATCTATCTTTTCGTTTTTTATATTATTTAAATGCGATTTACTTTATTGAGATTGTAGTTTACTTGAGACACATAAAAATAGTTTATCACCGTAAAATGTGTACAAATATATATTTGAGTAAATATCTTCATACATTATCAATGTTACAATTTTTAAATACTTTTTTAGCAAATAAGTTCTTCAATTTAGTTTAAAAAAATGGTTGTACAGTAACATTCTTTCTGTAGTTTTTTTTATGAATTATATACTTTAAAAAGATAATTCAGATAATACAACTCTTTATCAAGCTTGAATTTTAGCTCAATTTTATAAATTCAAATCATCATAATTTAATAGCTTTATTGAGTTAGAAATTGACAAGTTGAATTTTAAAAAAATTTTGAGTCGATTATTTGAATTTACAAAATTATCTTACGCAACAAAATTTTTTTAAAATTTTGAGTAAATATAGATCCAAACATATGACATTATCCAAGTTTCATTTTAAGTTTAGTGCAATTTAAAAGTAGTTTTGATTTCATTATATTTAGTTACAGACATTAACAGTCATGGAAAGTCTTATTTTTTTCATTTAATTAAATAAAACTTATACAAAGTATTTTTTTCCAAAATGAATTTCTATTCATTGATTCTATATTTCTATATTTCTTCTTCATTGATTTAAAATTATAAAATTTTCTAAACAAAGTAATACAATCTTTCAAAAGGTCGAATTTACTTTGATTATACAAAAAATGTTTTCATTTCTACAAAATTGTCTAGTTGTCTGTTGAAATTTGTGTAGATGTGTACTTGAGGCTTGTAAAACCAATGTCTTAAGCTAAAAATTTCAATTTAAAAGTGGTATGTTTTGAAAAACATAAAATATATTAGAAAAACTGGAAATATTTCATCTATGATATTTTAAAAAATATTGACGAAGTATCGATATCAAAATAGCTTTGCCATTCGATAATTTCAGTAGTAACATTGATGGCTTGGTATGACAGTGGAATATTTTTCATCAAAGTGCAATACTTCCTAATATATATATATTTCCTAATATATATAATACTTCCTAATTCCATCCTAAAGCCAGGGAATCACATTGGAAACAAACATACACCGTCTGTCCTAATAGTAATTTTATTTCGTCGCGCATTCAAAAAATGAAATATGCAAATGTATATTATTCTCTGCTTTTGACATTTATACTTTTGGAAGAATCGCTTTTGAATTATGAGCTCGAATGTTGTCTCTTCGGCATTAGGAGTTAAATGTGTGCCAAAAATTGCAGTATATTATTCCAGAATATAATAAAGAGAAGGAAAAAATACGAGCAGATGTATGGAAAATAGAGAAGGATGGTCAGGCACAGAGATAGAACGATAGGTAAAATGAATTATAACAAAAGAGAAAATTTTATAAATATAATTATAATTTTATAAATGACTAAAAATGTTAAAGATACTTTCAAACAATAAAACATAAAATATAATATAAAATAAAATCTTCCAAAGAAGAAAGAACTAAATTTAAGCTAAACGATATCAACAAGATAATTTTACACTCAATTAATAAATAAACTAATGTTATAAGATATTTGATTATTAATAAAAATAAGCAAATTATTATAAATGCATAATAGAATGTAAGATCAATTAATGTTTTACAATGTTCCGCTCTATTATAACATACATGGCTGTATAATATTGATATCGCTAATGACTAGGTTGTTGATGCGACAATAAATAAATAATTTTGAAACCATTTTTTTATTACTTTTATTATTTTTTTATTTTATTTATAATCTCAATTCAAAAATTGAATCTTTAATATCTTAGTCTTTTATGCTAATGGTAAAAAGTATTTTTTTTTCATGTTATTATTTTTTAATCAGTAGGAATTCAATATCAAATTCCTAATTGCGACAACATGTTTAAGTGTTTATCGACTTTTTTTTGAAGTTGAAATGTTTTCCTAATTATATTATACTTATTTAAAATATTAAAGCAATATTTATAGATTGTGGTTTAGAATATTGAGATAAATAATGTTAATCATTAAAACAAAAAATACCTTCCGTTTTAAATTACTTACATAATGAAATAGTTCTGGGCACTGTGTGGTGAGGAGGAAGGCGTGGACGATAAAGATTCTTTTTTCATATGGTTTTTAATATAATTTATTAGATTTTTATACAAATGATGTTGTCTGTCAAGAAGTTGAAAAAGCTATGAAGCTTCTTCTGTGGGCATGTTGCTACCCTAGAGAGGGTGGTAATTTCCTTTCTCTTTTGTTGATGGATGGGCGATAGATGGATGCGGCCGTCGTAAACGTAACATTTGTTTATATACCAATTGTTTGCTTTTCGAGATTATAAAATTTCTTAGATTTTACGATGCATGTGACATTTTATTAAGTTCTAGGCATGGTGAAGGACTTGGTATTATCGAAATACATCCTACCGGTTTACCTCCCAATTGTACAAATAATTTTTATTGATCTTCAAATATTTTTATCATTAAACTAATAATTTTTATGTCGCAGTAATAAATTGAAAATTGTATATATTTCCTTGAAACAAAAAAAAAAAATTTAATAAAAATTTAAAAAAAAATTAAATATTCAATAGTATTAGGAATATATTTATTAAACTTTTTTTAAGATTTAAGATTAGAAGCAATATCAAAATATCTATAAACTCCGAATTTATTTAAAAACTTGTAATGTATTTTAATCATTATTTTGAAGATATAATCCTTTACTGACATAAATACATACATGGCCTGTGCCCGAAGTATCAAGTTTTTTTTCATTTGGCGACTATTGGTTGTAGCAATTTGTGAGATGTTTTAAAATGTAGAGGAAAGCTTTTTTCATTTGTCCCTTTTTTTTTTCCATAATTAGATGCCACACGATTTTCCTTCGCGCGAAAGATTTTTTTTCAGTTTTTGGACACGGCGCGATAGAACGACTAGTCGAACAGCATTACATGATAAAATTTTGTTTGCAACTTAAAAAAAAACAGTGCGAAAACATTTTAAATGTTCAAGAAGCTTATAAACTTAATTGTATGTTAAAATCGCAATGTGGAAAATGGCAGAGCTTTAAAAGAGGATTGGGAAAAGATAATCGACGAGTCTCGATTTGGATGCGCGAAAAGCTCTCAAATCGCTACGAATACCCGCTATGTGCTAAAAATTTTAAACTCGGATCACCGATTAATAGTTAGAAGAATCGTGGAAAAAACTGGATTTAACGCGATCTACGGTGCACAATATAGTGCAAAAAAATTTACAAATGCAAAAAGTTTGCGTAAATATATTGAAACTGAGGAGATTCAGACTGCCTTTTAGACTTGGAAAACTCGCCTTCATAAATGCAGTAATGCAGAAGGAAATTATTTTAAAGAGATTTAAATTTTTGTTTTAAACTGTTTCTAAGTTCACCAATATATTTCATAAAAAAAGATGTGTTTTCTTTTTTTTTATAATCTATAATCGAAACATGTTCGCGTAGCGTTTTTCGACTAATCGTCTTAACACGCCGTATCCAAAAATCGAAAAACACCCTTTGTGCGAAGTAAAATCCTGCCACATCTAATTATCGAAAAAACAAAAAAAAAGAGACAAATGGAAAAATCTTTTTCCATTTGTCCCTTTTTTTAAGACCCTTCCCAAATCGATGCAACCAATATTCACCAAATGAAAAAAAAAAATCAATACATCGGGGACAGACCATGTATGTCCGGTTTAAGAATTCACAGGACATAACATTTTCTGTGTAAAAATAGAAATAGTTTCACGTTTAAAGAATAAAAATTGAAAGTTTTATGAGTTTGTAAAATACGAAATGAAATAAAAATTTATGGACAATATTTATTAATTACTTTATATCCGTGATATTAAAAAATTATTATAACATTAATGAATCTATTAAATTCATGGGAAATAAATTATATATAAAACGATAAATTGAAAAAAAAAATTATTTACAAAACAAAAGTAATGGAATAAATTTTTAATTGGAGGGGGCATTCAAAAAAATTTTACTAACTTTTAAAAAATTAAGCAAAAAGTATGCATATACATATATAATTAACATAATCGATCACATAACTTCAAAATAAATTATAGATACATTTTTTTTAATTCGATTACTTCTTGTGGTAATGTACTACGACTAATATTTGACAAATGAAAAAAAAACTCGATACTTCGAGAACAGATCATGTATATATTCGAGAAATTTAGGTACCTAATTAAAAGAAGCAATGCATTTCCGCTGAATCATATTGAGAATTTCTCTGCGGAAGATGAATGAAAAAAAATTCCTTACATTTGTGTAAATTGTAAATATTCTTATATTATCACATAAAGTATTAAGAATTGATAATATTCAGATCTAATTTATACAGAAGACTTAGATATTTAACTAATAATGATATATTTAGATGTAAATTATTTTGCAATCATGTATAAAATAAGCAACAGATTAAATATATACCTCACTATACTTATGATTCAAATTTTACTCTCTTTGCATATTATTTAGTAATTTGTACTACAATATTATTGTTGATAAATTATTCAAGACTAAATACTACTTAATATATAATTCGAAAACAGTAAACCTCTAAGTTAGTAATCGAAAAAAATTTTAGTGTCTTTGAAATTACAGACTATAATTCAATTATAAGTAGGTGTAAAATTTAATATGAAAAGTACGTGTTTGGAAAAATTTGGAGGCATGATTCACCTTCAGTCGAGTGAAGTGTATCCTGTGATCATAATGAATGCGGGGATGAGGTTTAGGAGAAATACCTTTAAGGAACGAGCGTTGGGGTGAGTAAATTTGAATGCTAGCTCCAAGTCTGAAGGAATTATCCATTTTTCATGATAAATTCCGCTATTAATATAGGTTAAATGGTGTTGAAGCTGATTTTCAACATTTGAGAAGTTATACGAAAAAACAGAAAAACTGATAATATTAGACCAAAGTTGTTTGATGAGCGCGAAAGTGACCATCGACAAATTATATACGGGGCTGCAGATGCAGAAGTTGATGGAGATTCATGTAACATGTAAAAAGTAGAATGAGAAGAATTGTGGGGGAGAGAGTGAAAGAAGAAAGATAGAGAGAGTCGATGGTTGGTGACGGCGATCGATAGGGTACACGCTGCTCTATCCCTCCCTCTCTCCCTCTCTCTCTCTGTCTTTCTCTGTCACTCTCTCTCTCTCTCTTTCTCTCTCTCTCTCTCTCTTTCTTTCTCTCTCTCTCTCTTTTCCATTCAGCCCACGAGATACCATGGATTTGCATTGGTTCACGAGTTTTTCGGCATGAGATTGGTGGGGTAGCGGATATACAGTGCATGAGGACAAAAAAAATTCCAAGCTGTATAAGCGTTACGGGTTGAAGGGATATGATGAATTTTAAATAAAAGGTCATTCAAATTTAATAGATTTAATCAAATAATTTATGACGTGTGTGTTATTTAGTTTGCTAAATACTTCCACGTCTTCCTTTGTTTTTTTGTAATGGCATTTTTTTATTTTAATATATGTAATTGTATATAGTTTCTAACACTAATTATATTTATAAAGAAATTTCTATTCTCATACTAAATAATTATATTATATAACATCATAATTTAAATACAAAATTTATAGTTATACACATGTCTATCAATTGTATAAAAAATGTTTATATTTTTATCTCAAATGTTATCAATTTTTACTATTATTTCAACAAATAAAAGAAATCATCATTTAAAACATTTTGTCCGAAGACATACGATATTTCTCACATTAATATTCCTATTTTAATGTCTTTTATTTTAGTAAATTTTAATTAACTATTTTTAAATTAAATTAATTATTTAAAATTCAAAACAATGATTAAAATATCTAAAAAACAAATTTTTTTGCAGAGTAATTTTATAATGTACATTTATAAATTAAAAAATTTCAAATATTTAATTATTAATGAGATTACTTACTTTTATTTGACAATGAAATAAAATATAGTTTCGATATTTTGAAAACACAAATAAAAGCTTATCAAAATTGCTTACATAAATTAATTATATATTATAAGTATTTTATGCTTATGCAATAATGGATATCCTTAATATTTTCAGTAAATTTATTTATTCCTACATAATTATATAATTTTTTTATCATAAGATAATGATAAGAATAGTTCTTGAAGACTAAATAGAATGTTTATAAAAAGATTATTTAAAAAGATGAAGGCTTGTTCAGTTTATAATAGTTTATTTAAATAGTTAAAGAAATTGTATTTTTAATATTTTCAATTTCTAACTAATAATATTAAAATTAATATATAAATTTATGATAGTAGTCTGAGCAATAGAGCACTTTTTAGGTTATGAAAAAAAGCAGTTATTGACACATCAAAATTCGTAAAATATCAGCAGATCCTTACTTGCTAAAATGCCACTCATCCAATTCAGAGGTTTTTTTTTATTAATAATTTTAAGGAAAAAATGCATTTTTTTTTACTTTATTTGTTATAAAATAAAATGTTGTAATTTTAACTATATTGTCAATGGACGAATTATAGCTAATAAAATTGTAAAGAAAATTCAGTTTTATATAAGAAAATTGGAGACGGAGACATTTCTAAAAACCGAAAAATTTTTAATTAATAGAAAAACGTTTATATTTGTCATTTATTAATATATAAAGTTCTAGTTTTGATCTGATTTTAGCTTGACCAGATTATTAGTTTTTGAGTAATACTAATGTTAAATAAATTATGTAAAAAATTATGAAGTTATTTCCAGCTCAATGTACAGGATGGTTTTAGTTTTTTCAAGGGTTATCAAAAATATAACTGTTGCACAACAAATCCTGTATCTGGCATTTTATAAGAACTGTTTAAATCATCTAAAAATGTGGATAAAGATGACCGGAGCTAAAAAGTGTCTGAGAAGTAGCAGTCACAACCGGAGAATTATAATATATAGTAATAGAAGTGAAATCCATGCTAACTAACCGCTTATTTATTCTTCTTTTCACTCTTCATCAAATTTCGCGCACTTAACCTTTTTAATCATCACTATTCTCATATTTTATACAATCCGAAATATTTAAATAAAATATAAGATATAAGATTTATTGTACAACAATTATATTTTTTAAAACCATCGAAATAATTAAAATCGTCAGATGCATTGAGCTGGAAATAACTTCGTAAATTTTTACATAATTTATTTCACATTATTTTGTAATAATATATATTTGACCCTTTTTAGATTATCTTTATGAAAACATGAATCGACTTGTTTTTATTCACCTTGCACCTCATTGGATCACATAATTCACATTTATTAATCACTTAAAGTTCTCAAAACTTCAGTTCTAAATATTAAAAATGACAAAATTACAAATTTTTAAATTAATTAAAAAATTTGCGTTTTGGAAAATTTCATTGCTTCTAATTATTCCATCAGTTTACATAAAAATGCATTTTTTCGTTAAAATTGTTAATAAAAAAAACTTCTGAATTCGATGTGTGGCATTTTTGCAAATACGGATCTACTGATTTTTTTTAGGAATATTGATAACTGCTTTTTTCATAATCTAAAAAGTGCTCTATTACTTGGTTTAAATAGTAATAGTGTCCACTAGAAAAATTTTTTTAAAAAATATAAGTATTTACGTTTATTATTTCTTTTATTCACAAAATTTTAATCATTTAATTAAATATTTTTTAATTGTAGTTTATATAGACTATATGATTATTTTTTTAAGAAAATAAAACAATACTGTAATTAAGGCTTGATTTTACAAGATTTATGAAATAAAATTTTGCAAACCAAATGAGACTGATGTAAAAAATTAAAAATTAGATCAATTAATGTACTACTTATTGTATTATTTGAATTCAATTTTTTTTAAACTAAATTTTAATTATATATAATAAATATGTAAAGATAAAGTAATTGCATTTACTGAAACTGTACATTTATCAATCAATAATTTTCAAATGCATATTTGTTATAAAATTGTTCATTAATGTTATTTCTCCATTATCATTATTAAATTACCTTAAATATCTATATATGTATTTGAATATATATTCCATATATAAATAAACCGAATGTATATTTTACTCCTATATTTTAACTTATTTTACTTAATTTTCGTAGAAAATATATATTAAATATATAAAGTTTTTATTTTAAATAATATTATGTAATACATTTCATTTATTTTTATAAAGTTTAAATTTACTTTTTAATATCAGTATTTTATTATTAATTTGAGAAAATGCAAATGTTATCGTATCGTTGCATTTATTATTATTACGTAAATAATAAATTAAAAGTAGGAAGTGTGTGCTAGTGATGGCACAGCTGAACATTGATCGCTAATAGTAATAAATTAAAAGTAATCCTTCCACATTAAAATCAAACTCAATATTAATAAACATTAAAAATTAAATGTTAATTTTTAATATATTTTAATTAAATTAAAGTTACTTGAAACATCGATTAATATATATATATATAATACAATACCTTGGAAGATTATTTGAATATTATGTTCAATTAAAACGTGGAATTGTAATTTGTAAAATGATCCAAATGTCTTACAATATAAATTAATATTTTGTAATATCAACAGACCTCGACTGATTATTAACAACAAGTTGACCATGTTAGACTAATGTATAATGATTATTAAACTACTATAGAAAATTAAGGGAAACAGCATTATTTTAAAGAAGCCAATGAAATTTTTATAAAGTCGGAAGTGAGTTACTAGATTCTGTTTAATTACAAGAAATGCCCATTGGGTTGTTTAGAGTGTTCACATATACAAGTGTCAATTTTGGATTGATGTGTCTGGATTGGAATGTCAGGAAAGGGTTCTCTTGGATTGAGCACCAATGCCCTATGTTTTTAAATAACTTAGTGCTGTCCATGAGTACTGATAGGGAATCATAGGATAAAATCGAAATCTCGTTATATGATACAACCCGGATACCATGGAATTTTTGAATATCATGTTTCGAATAAAAAGGGAATCTACTTTCTATCATTTACAATCATACTCATAGAGTCATTTTATAATAGGACAGACAATTCTATTCGACAATTATATACCACTTAAACAAAATAAAGAGAATTTTATTACTGAATGACTACCCCTTATATTACATTAATAAATACGTAATAAGGAGATATAAAAAATTAATACATTCGACTGTCACAAAATAATAACAACGGAATATCCCATATTACTATTATTTTACCTTTTTCAACAATTTTTATAATAAATGTATACACAGTTAAAAAAAGTATGACATATTTACAGTGCTTATTATAAACAACAAATTTGACTCGATAATAAAATTAGGCAAAAATTTAACTGATAAATGAGATATAATTAATGTTATCTACAAAATAAATTGTAACAGATATTCTGCTACGTACATTGAATGGATAAAACATACTCTGCTTACTAAAATTAATGAACACAAAAAATATAAAAACAGTTCCTCAATTGTTTTATCACATGCACAAGAATGCAAGCATAAAATAAATTGAGTAAATGTTTCAATTAGACAAAGAAAGTAATTATAAAAGACGATTAATATCGGAAATACTTCATTTAAAAACAAACAACAATACGTTAAATAGACAAAAGGACCCACAGCATTTAAATCAACAATATAATCATCTGGTTCACTTGATGACGTATGAAAACGTCACCTCTGCGAAACATGTAAACACCTAATGTATTGTAGAGCTGACAGTTAATATGAATCTTTTGACACCGCATGGTTAGCGTACATAAGAATAAATAATTCCGTAGACATTAAAGTATTTATATATTTAGAAATTCCAAATTATATATTGTTATTTAATTATTATAATTATAAAAAAATGTTCTAATAAATCAATTTTTATAATGGTCTTAACAACGACGATAGCGACATTGTTGATAGGTTGGTGTTACAACTAACAAATTGTAATCTTTTTATTTTTTCACCCACACCAAAAAAAGGATATTTTGAACATACAATAAATATGGATGGTGTTTTTTCAAACAATTTATCTAATAAAAGAAAGTCATTTTGTATTTGCCTATATTTATTTTTTATATTCTGTTATTCTTTTACGAACCTATACTCACATTTTTTATTGAAGTAACTGAAAGTTCCAATGTACTGTTTTATATACAGGAGTGGAGCAATCCAAATGCCCTTGGACAATCAGTGAATGTCTTTTTATCAACTTCAGTAAAAATAGTGCTTATGTATTGTATTTAATTGCTACAATTAAATTTTATAAAACATTGGTATTCTTTTAAGGGAAGAAAAAAAATTAAGTATAGAATATCATATCAAATTTGCTCAAAGCTTAAAGTAATTATGTAATTTGTTGAAAATTTTAATAACAAATTTAGATTTACGTTATACAATGATAAAGAAGTATTTGTTTTCATTCAATATTTATATAAAATTGAAAAAAAATACATAGTATGTTCCTAAGGTATCTAGATTTTTTTTTTGAAATTACTATTTATCGTAGTGAATTCGGAGAGGTATTAAAATGTGTGTGAGAGGGGAGAGTTTTTTTTATTTGTCCCTTTTTTTTATTTTTAAAAGCGGTAAGATTTGCATACTTGCGACGGATGTTTTTAAGTTTTGTAAAATGGTGCAATAAATCGCTTGATGGAATGAAGTTATACAATGAAATTATGTGTGCAATTTGGAAAAAAACATTGTGAAGATTTTTAAAAAAAGGTTAATTGTTTAAGAATGTTAAAGGTAATTGTCTATATGTGTTGATAAATTCAGGGTATCATTGATTACTCTGACTCTTAAATGAAGGTTTAAACATAAAATTTTGTACACGCACTGAGCATTAGAATCGATTGAGGTTGTTTTTTGGTACTGAAAACAGGAGTAATCGATAACCTGCTTGAAAGCCTTATGTAAATTTTTTTAATTGCAATTCATACGTTATTTTATCCTTAAAGACCTTTTTTAACATTTAAAAGTCTCTATAACATTTTATTAAGCCAAAAATAAACTTTTCCCTATAAATCTGTTCCAACAGTCATTCCATTGCTACATGTCATAAAATTGAAAAACATCCAAAAATCTGCCGCTTCTAATTATCAAAATATGGACAAATAGAAAAAAAAACTCCCCCTCTCCTACATTTTAAAACCTCTTCCAAATCGCTATGACCAACAGTGGAGTAAAAGAAAAAAAAATTTGATATTTTATACACAGACCACGTATGTGATGATTGATTAATTTTACTATTTAGGAGTATCTTAGAGGATTAGATATATAAATAATTAAATCTTTTTAGGTTTTAATTCAAAATATTTCAATATAAGGGAAAATTTGTAATGCGATTATTTTCTTGATAATACATAGGTCGGTATTTAATTATCGTTTACTATTCTAATGTTATAGAGTTTCAAAAATATAAAATAAGTTTCGAATAAATCAAAATATAAAGAATTATAGTTTCTTATTCTAAAAAGTTTTTATGCAAGACTATTTTAAGATGATAAAACTAGAAACCATGAAAGTAATTTTATTAATTTTCTCCAATTTTATTCCAATTGATGTGAAATAAAAGTTTGAATTTAGTACGAAATCTGATTCTATTTTATAAATGTTAAATTATAATATTAAAATATTGATACATTATTTAAATTATTTATTTATTATTTGCTGAGTTATAATTAGATATTATAGTTCATTAAGAAAAATGTTCCGACGTCATTATGGATTGCAAAAAAGATTTTAATTATAGAAAAACAAGCAATTTTAAAAATACTTCCGAAAAATTATATATGATTTTTCATAGGTATAAAACAAATAATTCATAAATAATCTTGCAACAAGTAAAAATATTTACATTCTATCTTGTATTCTTAAGTAAACATCACAAGCATTTGTTCTTTAATAAATTATTAATTGCAAAAATTTAACGAGATCGAATCTTCCACATCCAAAGTTAATCCAACGCAAATGAAAGTTTCATTGTCCAGTAAGTGGAGAAAAATTCTTGATCCAACACAACTCGTAAAACACCCCGATCGATAAATGTAACAACTTTCCGGTAGATTATTACAAAAAATACAATTCTCAGTTTAATAACCCCCGTGTTATCGACCTTTGTTCATTAATACCTCAACTTCCCAATTTGACTGCCATTGCACAATTAGTTGGCCATGTGTCCAGCCATAGGTTGTCCATTTTTTTTTACGTTTTCTGACTTTGCTCGAGGGTGCAGCTGTATAATCTAAGTCGCTCTGTACATGCACTCGTGAAAATCTACGTATGTGCTCGAAATATTTGTATCAATTCCGATACCAGGAAAAGTGGTCACATTCCCTCACCTTAAATCTAATATTAATTTGAAAAGCTTTAATGGAAAAGCATTAAATATATTGAATTTATATGAACTATATCCTTAACATTTTTCACAATTTTGGCGTCATCCACGACTATAAATATCTTTTGAGTCTGCGTATGTATTACCCTCCTTTTGTTTATAAATTTTGTTGTTTTTTCTGATTTTCGATCTTTATCCGCCTCCAATAACCTATAATTCTGAAAACATATCTTTTTTGTTCCGTTGAAGTTTTATTAAAGATTTAAAGCAAAAAAAAAATCTATTGTTAACTATTGACGAACTTCTACTTTAGATTAATAAATATTAATAAGATATGACTTGTATTTCGGACTATTGTTATTTAATAAAGTTAATTTATAAGAAAAAATTATTTATATTCAATTTTCATAGCTCAACTTTATCAAAAAAACAATGATTTTCGTTTTTTTTATATATCAAAAAAAATTTAATCATATTTTAATATAAAATATAATTATCAATCTTAATAAAATATATCTTACTAAAAGCTGAACTTTTCTTTAATTATCAGATAAATTGTTTATTTACATTATATATTAATTACTAGAAAGTTAATTAGCAACACTTGTTGAAATTTTTATATTTAAATACTTTTGAAATTTAAACATAAAAATGATAACCAAAAAATATTAACAAAATTTTTTTTTTTAATTTACTTATAGTTTCGAAAATATTTTTTTTTTCACGAAATTTCTTCAATTTAACTTGTCAAAAATAATTTTTTTTTCATTAAGCTTATAAATATGAACGTTAAGCACATACATAAATGATGAAACTGATATTTATTAATTAGAAAAATGAAAAAAAGCATATTTTAGAACTTGTGAGGTTATATCGTAAAATATATAATTTTAAATATTAAATTTAAGTATCAATTTTCTATATTTAATTAAAAAATTAATACATTTTCTGTTTCATTATTTTAACTATTATATTGAATCAATCTGATTAATTTCATCTAAAATATATGAATTAATTAAAATATATATATTGCATAAATAAACCAATAAATTACGATGTAAAAATAAAGTTATATTTTGAAAAAAACATACAAGTGATAATTAAAATTACCTTGAATGTAATATAAAAGTTTTATCATAAAAATTTTTTTAGTGAAAAAGTATTAACCAAATATTGTTCATAAAGTGATATACCTAAATTATTGTACATAAAATAACACTAAGTCCCTAAAATAACAATTGAAATATTATGACTTTCAAAAATCTTATATTATTGACTAGGTATTAAAATATTATTTTAAAACTAAGAGTATGAGGATAAAAGAATATATGAGAACTAATTACAAAATTATTTATAATATTTATAAAGTAATTTTCGCTATCTATAGAAATATCAGTATAAATTCTTTATAAATAAATACAATATCAAGGGAGTCAAAATTTAATAGGCTGAGACGATATAAGAAAGGTAATAGACTGTCAAGTGAAATATCACGTATATTCTTTAATAGCATTAAAAAAGAAGTAAATTAAAATAAATAGTACAAACACGCTTTATGCTTGAATTCAATGTTAATAGTATTTACAAAATAGTTAATAGAACTTGAATACATAGAATGAAACATTAGTTCGTCTACAATATATATTTAAATTTCATTAACATCCAAATATACTAAAATTGTAAAAAAATTTATTCCTTTATTTTGTTTAAAATTCAAAATTTTTCGTAGACTTTTATTAAAAAATTTCATCAACACTTTAAGTAATGTTTATAGTTTATTTTTGCATAAATATTGCTTAGACATTAAGAATAGTGCAAACAATTTTTTAAGCCTTAGATTAATTTCTAAGAAAAAAAAATTTAGAAATAATGAAAATAATATTTTTAATAAAATTTAAAAATAATCTATAATAATGTTTTTATTTGACTATGTTTAGAAAAGTTTTTTCACATTATGCTTAAACTTTATTTAATTTAAATTCAAATTTAATAATCTTTTTTTTTAATAAAATATACTATTTATACAAATTATATAAATAAAACTCTATTTTTCATAAGATTAATTGTTAAAAATATTAATATTAAATATAAAAATTAATTTAATTTTCGATTTATATATAATTAATTATTATATATCTTAAGTATACTATTTATTTAATTCTGCATAAAATAAATAAAAATTAGTTTATTAAAAAAAATTTGAATTAGCAATATTTTTAAATATTATAAATATATTGATATAAAAAAAGTTCGTATTAAATTTCCAAAATAGAAATACTATAACTTGATTAAAAATATACTTCATGTTATACTATATGTAATATACAATTCGTTAAAAATTTCGTACAAATAATTTTTCGTGTACATGAACTAAAATCAATATATATCGCTTGTCTCCCAAAGTATCGAGTTTTTTTTTATTTGGCGACTATTGGTCGTAGCAATTTGTGAGGTGTTTTAAAATGTAGAGGAAAGCTTTTTTCATTTGTCCCTTTTTTTTTTCCATAATTAGATGCCACACGATTTTCCTTCGCGCGAAAGATTTTTTTTCAGTTTTTGGACACGGCGCGATAGAGCGACTAGTCGAACAGCATTACATGATAAAATTTTGTTTGCAACTTAAAAAAAAACAGTGCGAAAACATTTTAAATGTTCAAGAAGCTTATAAACTTAATTGTATGTTAAAATCGCAATGTGGAAAATGGCAGAGCTTTAAAAGAGGATTGGGAAAAGATAATCGACGAGTCTCGATTTGGATGCGCGAAAAGCTCTCGAACGGTACGAACACCCGCTATGTGCTAAAAGTTTTAAACTCGGATCACCGATTAATAGTTAGAAAAATCGTGGAAAAAACTGGATTTAACACGATCTACGGTGCACAATATAGTGCAAAAAAATTTACAAATGCAAAAAGTTTACGTAAATATATTGAAACTGAGGAGATTCAGACTGCCTTTTAGACTTGGAAAACTCGCCTTCATAAATGCAGTAATGCAGAAGGAAATTATTTTAAAGAGATTTAAATTTTTGTTTTAAACTGTTTCTAAGTTCACCAATATATTTCATAAAAAAAGATGTGTTTTCTTTTTTTTTATAATCTTTAAACGAAACATGTTTGCGTAGCGTTTTTCGACTAATCGTCTCAACGCGCCGTATCCAAAAATCGAAAAACACCCTTTGTGCGAAGTAAAATCCTGCCACATCTAATTATCGAAAAAACAAAAAAAAAGAGACAAATGAAAAAATCTTTTTCCATTTGTCCCTTTTTTTAAGACCCTTCCCAAATCGATGCAACCAATATTCACCAAATGAAAAAAAAAAATCAATACATCGGGGACAGACCATGTATGTCCGGTTTAAGAATTCACAGGACATAACATTTTCTGTGTAAAAATAGAAATAGTTTCACGTTTAAAGAATAAAAATTGAAAGTTTTATGAGTTTGTAAAATACGAAATGAAATAAAAATTTATGGACAATATTTATTAATTACTTTATATCCGTGATATTAAAAAATTATTATAACATTAATGAATCTTTTAAATTCATGGGAAATAAATTATATATAAAACGATAAATTGAAAAAAAAAAATTATTTACAAAACAAAAGTAATGGAATAAATTTTTAATTGGAGGGGGCATTCAAAAAAATTTTACTAACTTTTAAAAAATTAAGCAAAAAGTATGCATATACATATATAATTAACATAATCGATCACATAACTTCAAAATAAATTATAGATACATTTTTTTTAATTCGATTACTTCTTGTGTTAAATTATTATTTATTTAATATTTTAAAGATATACTTACACGTATATATGTTTTAAAATTGTTAGTTAGAAAAGATTATTAATATTAGAAAATTTTGTCAAATATTACGTAAGTTTCATCATAAATATAAAAAGTATATTTATTTACAAGTAACATTTATATCGCCAAGTAATGGAAGATAAATATAAAATATTGGAAAAAATGCGTATGTTGATAGCAGTGAGAACTCCTCATCTTAAATATGTGTATGTGGCTTGAATGTTTTAAATGTATCATTATTCTTATTATTTTAATATATATATATATATATATATATATATATATATATATATTTTGAGTATATTTTAAATATGTTTTATATATTTTTAAATATTGACTGTCGAACTGAATATTTGCTATATTTCTGAGTCATACTACTATTACTATTCATCTCTTTTAGCAAGTAAAGCTACATTAAAGAGAATCTTTATTTTTACATTGGCCAGTTTCGCTACTTTCGCTTAGTTCCTGTCACTTTTCTCACTTCTAATATATGTTGGAAAACCCTAGAAAAATGGCACAAAAAATGTAAAAAATATGGTATTGCTTAGGGGTTTTCAGTCATGTAAATTGTGAGTGTTGTGGCTTTTAAAAAACTTGTTACAATGAAGTACTCAATTGTGAAATAAATAACCGAACAAGACAAATGATAGGTATAAAGGTGAAAGCAAAGGTACGTTTAAAAAGAAATAAATAAAAAACTTTTGTTTTATTAAAATTAGGTGATAATAAAATTATTATATTACACAATTATCAAGTACGAATTTGCATTTTAATGCGAAAGAAAGAAAAAGAATCACAAAAAAACTTCTAGTGTAAGCGTAAATACAATATAAATCAAAAGTAAACATGAAATTTTTCTAGTCTCATGGTTCTAGTGTAATCTTTTTTCTGTCTTTCTTTCTGTGCTTATTCTTTTTTTTCTGATTTTTTTTTTAATTTTAGAGGTTTTAAAATGACTTACGAAAACAAAAAAAAGCAGTGACGATAACTGTAATTGAAAAATAAAATACATCCGACTATTAAAATTTTTTTTGTAGTTCTTTAGTAATATTTATACACATGGACCAGAATTTTACAAAGCAAAGAAATTTAAATAGTATAATAATAATTTTTTTACTTAATGAAATTTTGTTTTATTACATTCTAATCTAATGCATAAATGGCAATTGATCTTAAATAAAGCTTTCCTCTTATTATTATGTCGATGTTAATGAGAATATGTTTTACATTAGATTTTCATCAAATATGAATTAAGCAGTTTTAAAGAATAAGTGCTTGTAAAGGAAGAAAATGGCGTTGACAACTTTATGCATTAGTTTTATACAATTTTATTAAAAATATTGATTGATGTGAAGCACTTTGCATATTTTTAACTTTAATCGTAATTTATTACGATATGTTAATTGGTGTAATAATTTAAAGTTAATGGAAGAGGTATATTTATCATTAGGGAGTTTTCTTGAACTTGCCAATTATTGGAAATAACACTATTTCGAAACTGAGAAATTAAAAATCGCTGGATGAATTGTTATAAAAATTGGAAAAATTAATACATATATTACCAAATGAAAAACAATACGTCATCAACAAGTATACTTATGCACGATTAAAAATTAAAAAATCAAGGTATTGCCTTTCTCTTTCATCTTAAATCCACTATTTTTTCATTTGTTTTTTTTTTAAATATTACTTTGCTGTTTCATTGTGACATTAAATTACGTGACCCGACGAGTGATTCTAGTGAATTCGAAAAGACAAAGCGCAAGTGTTTGAAAAACAATGTGATCTAGTTGATAGAAATGAAATCCAAGCATGAATGAATCCAGAAAAAATTATTCCGATGTTAAAAGTTAGTCAGCTTATCGGTCAATTTCAGTCAAGGGTCAATTCGTTTTTATTTTATTTATGTTTCCGGTATTCATGTATAACATAGACATATTCATGCTCTCTTGAAGATTGTGCATGTATTTTTAACAAAGTTATGACTCGCCATGTTTATAAGCCGGAATTATAGCTTATGTTATTTATTTAGTATTATTAATGACGTGTATGGTAATTGGATTTGTTTGTGCAGAGAAACTTTGAAACAGTCAATGAAAAAAAAATTTTGTTGTCGTAGGCAGTTGCTAGGCATCAAAGGGTCAACATCAATTTCATTATTCGAACTGTGTTTCAGATGAAGTAAATAAACTGGCCAATGCTTATATTGTGCACAATAATAATTCGTAATTACTAAAATTAAAAAAAAAATGGCTCATTTATATCTACAATATACATGGAATTGATGTATAACTACACACTATTTTAGCCTCTAGAAACGTAACTTCTTAGGTTTTTACCAAGTATTTTTTTTTCTGTAAACTTCTCTTAATTATACAAGTACTCTTAAATATATATGTATATACACACACAAAATTATATATATGTATATTGTAAATGAATGAATGTCTCCATTTGGTGTGAAATTGTTAAAATACAGCCGAATATCCTTCGCGTTTCAACTGACCCAATCATTGCTCAAAGAAATATTTGTATAAAAAGTTCTATTATAAATCCGTTCAGCATTTACGCAAAACTGTAATGAAGCAATAATTATACAGTATTCAGAGTGAAATTATTTAAAACCAAAAAATCGAAAAACGCTTAAAAAAAGATTAGGTATTATAACCGAATAATCTTATTTACAGGAGTAAAGCACCGTAGGAAGAAAAAGCAATGTTAGCAGTATCGTAAGAGCCGAGGGGTGAAAGAGAAAAAATAAGGGTGGCGATATCAACCTGAGGTCAACAATTTTTACCCTTGGGGCAGGAACATGAGAGTGACCAGAGCAAGTATATGGCGTAAACTGGTGGGAGAGAGGGAAAGAGAACAGCTCGCGTTGTCGCCTCGCGACTCAAGAAAAGGAAATCGATCCAACACGTTTAATGTATATCTCCCTACTCATTCTTGTAGGGGCTATCAGCGCGTGCCTGGTCCCTCCCTTCTCTCACTGCTGCATACGCCATGCGACGAGAGATGAAAACGATAAAAAGGTTATGCTTCCCCTTAATCCTTCATATTTTTTAAGTCTCTTGTAAAAGTGTCAAATCGTGCAACCCCATGAGAATGCGATGGTCTTCGGATGACCACTCGGGTATCATTTACCTTTGTAACCACCCTGGTTGGCCGTTGTTGCACTCCTCCTCGTAGAGGCTGCCTTTGCGTCACATCTCTTCCAGGGGTTCACCTTCTTGGGCACACATATCAAATTACTTACCACCACAACTCGTTACAATTACATTGGTTACGAGGAAGTTTGCCCGTGTGACTCGTGTGAACTTCGCTTTCGTACACTCATCGTGTAATTATACAATTACTCATGATTACCTTATGTTACCATGTATTAGTACGCGTGTATTGGCAAGAGTTACAAGCTCAGAAGTAGTGGAAATTAAGGGAAAAAAGGAGGTTTTAGGGTGGTACGGAGCTACAGCCTCGAGAAAACGAATGACTGGCTGTCGGCTGTCGCCGCAGCTGCCGATAACCTGACAGAGGCCGCCACCTACACCACCTTCACCATCGTCGCTGGGGGTTGAATAGACGCATGTGCCCAACTTCAGGCATTTGCGCTTATTGGCTGATTACCGTTCCCACTATCACCAGACATTGCCACCAGTGTTGCCACGGTGGATCGTTCTTTTCCTCTTTTGTCCCTTTCCTTCAATTGTTTTGTGGGAAAAGTGTCTAGTTATCTTTGCAAAAAATAGCGTACTCATGGCATATAATTTTTACAATTTTTTATGGTAGAAACCGCACTGATACTTTAAATATATGAATGCTGTTGCTTGTAGGACTCGAGGAAAACGAAAAGAATCCCGTTAGGAAATAAATTATTGAATACCTTGATTCTCACTTTTTTACTGCGTTTCGACTTTTCGGTGAGCGTATATGTTTAATCAGTATTTACGATCCGAAATTCTTTTTATGCCGTTAATGATACCAATGGTACAAAATACAAAATATATAGGCAATATATATAAACAAAATATTTTATACAAAATACATACATACAGCGGGATTAAAAAACCATTGATATTTATTGTTTCCCACATTATATTTCATACACAATTTTTCAACAATAACTAAATTAGATATCGAGGTAAGATAATTTTTTTTTTAATTAAAGGAATACATTATGAAGTTATATTTATGCAGATTAAAACATTTTTTCACTAACTATTACTTTGTCATATTTTTTTATGTAAAAGTACCTGTCGATGAATGGTGTACACAATTCAAAGATTTTACTGATGATAATGTTCAATGTTTTCTTTACAAGTCAATTATTGGTTCTTTTCGTATTTTCAGCTTATTCTTTAAATTATTATTTCCAGTTGTAATTGATATTATTATTTGCAACTAAAATTCTTAAGCTCAAGTATGAGCTTATGATAAAGTAATTATCAATCATTTTAATTATTTAAATAATGATATTTATTTATATCGAGTGAAAAATTATTGATCGAATTAGAAAGGATTAATATATTTATAAAAAATCAGAATTCATAGAAAATATTGCTTATATTATTTATTATCTATTAATAAATTTTTTTTATTCGTATTATTTATATTTTTTATTTCATTATTTCATATTTTTTACATTCATATAAAAAATGTGTGATCAATTTGACAAATAATTTTATAATAATATACACGCGATAAAAACTTCACTATACGATTTTTTTTGTTGCGTATATTTAAAATTTACATATATAAATTCATATTGAATAATATCAAAAATATATCAATTTTTATAAAATTCGAGCCAATAACACATTTATCAAATATATGTACAGATTTTATTTATAAAAATTGTATATCTGAAAATCAATACTTTAATTAATGTATATAGTATAAAATACCTGATTAAAATTACTATATGTAATAGTAAATTTGATTAAAATATCTTTTACACATGTTTATTTATGAAATTGTTAATTAATTTAGTTTTATTTAAAATGATTGGAATTTTCTTATTCAATTGAGATATTTATTATTTTCTGATCTATACATCATCTATCGATTCCACTGACTTATACTTAAACATAAAATGTAAAAGCAATAAATTTTGTTTGATTTTCAGATTGAGTACTAAAAAATGTATTCTCATTTAATATATCATTTATATTATTTAAGTAAATTTATTATAAATTTTATTCAATTAATATAGAAAATTAAAATATCAAAAATATATTCTTATAATAATAAAAATATATTGTAAACAAAATGAAAAGATATTTTTAAAGACTTAATATAAAATTTTTCAGTGACATCTGTATATTTACTTTCCTTTAATTCATAGATGTTATACTTATACAACATTTATATATTTATTTCTTAATTTAATTTATAATATTTTAAATAGTAATGGAAATTTAATTTTCGTACTTATCTAAACCAATATAAAATTTCCCAAAACAAGTAAATCAATCGTATTACTTTACATTAATTCAATTAAATTCAATTTCAAAATATATAATATATAATATATAATATATTCAAAATTACATGCAGTTATAAATATGGTTATAAAAATAAGAAGATTGATTGATTTTTGTTTCAATGAAAAAAGACGTTAGACAAATTCAAATATACTTTAAAAAAAAATATATTTATTATATATTTTTAAAATACATTTAATTTTTTTTTTCATATACAATTAAAAAATTTTTCTTAAAATACTTTGATAAATATTAAATTGCAATAATATTTCTTTTTAAAGTTTAATTTTAAATGGACATACATACAAAGAAGTAAAAATACAAAGAATCAATTCGAGCAGTTTTTGGGTGCCGAGGACGGGGATAATCAACGGCCTTATTGAAAGCCTTATACTATTTTTTTAATTACGATTTACATGTAATTTTATCAAGTCGCAAATAAATCGCAAACATAATTAGTTACAGTTTCAATTCTCGAATTCACTTTTGGCATAATTTATAGATTTAAATATTTTGATCTATTGATTTATCTGATGGCCTCACTTCATCGTCGATGAAAGATCAAATTTTTATTTATACACAATTATAAATATGTCAGGTTAAATACGACAAATATTATTGTTGGCATATACACCGATATACCGAAAGATTATTCTCGAAATGGTCACCAGAGCGCGAGGTACAACTTCTTGAGGTTACTGCATACTGAGTTAGTAAATACGAAGACGAGTAATGGCTCAATATGCTTTAGATACATAAGAATCCATTACTTTTTTTGTGCATTGTGGATCTTATAATTATGATTTAGCTTTACTCGATATCAGGTAACAACGGTTGCTTATAAGTGCACTTTGTGCTGATTAGCTTACTACATTTGAATATAACTCTATTAAGCCAAACAATTATTAATGAGAGAATTCGATAAAAAGATTCTTTCATAAATGATCCCTCAGGAAAGAAATCTAAAACGAATGTGATTTAAATTTTTTTTTTGATTTTTAACGTTTTAACTTGAATTCCCTAGCACCCTTGCATAAATTGTCGAATTCTCGCACGAATTTATAAATTATAAATATAAATAAGATCTTCCTAAAATATTATTAAATTAAATTATAAAATATTGTGACGTTCGATAACAAAAAAAAAATGCGTGTGAAATAGGAGACCCGGTGATCTAAAAAAAAAAAAATGGGGGGAAATAAGGAAACCCGACAAAGCTTGCTTCATTGAAAGCAGGTAATTTGTGGGAAGCTTAGAAAAAACATGCATTAGAAGCTTTCTGTGATATTCTGCAGTGCTCTTAGGTCGTTTATCATCTCTGTTGTATTCGTTGTTATTGTTCGGTCATGAACTGATTGTTGCGGTAGATGTCAGCCTGTGAAAGTGCCACTGTAGTTGCCACACGGGGTCAATTACTAGGGTCCAACTGTAAGTGGAAAGACAGAAACAAATACCCATGTACAAGTATCAAGAAAATACAGAACCCTATACTTTCTATAACCCCATGTGTCTTTTTTCGTGAGCCGGCACTGATAATCTGACACATGTGTTTACCTCTCATTTCGTAAAATTTTTAAACAGTAAGAAAAGTTCTTTCAACAAGAATGCGCGTTCGCTTAATAAATTAACCAGAAAGCTTAATAAAAGTATTAATTAGCAGCAAATAAACTTATTATTTTTTTAAAAAATACATTTTAAATTTATCTTCTTGCTCTATAAAAAAAAAAAATTTTTATAAGCACTTCGAAACCTATTTAAAAAAAGGTATATATAGATATATGAACTACGAGTAAAAGAAATAGACATCTGAAATATTTCGAGCTTTGAAAATAATTTAGTATAACTGAAAAACATTTTTATTAATAATTTTATAATGATTTCAATTTCTTATTGAAATGTAAATGATAATCATAAAATTATTAATAAAAATGCTTTTCAGTTACACTAAATTATTTTCAAACTCGAAATATTTCAGATATCTATTTTTTTACTCGTAGTTCATATAGCTAAATATACCTTTTTTTAAATAGGCTTCGAAGTGCTTATAAAAAATTTTTTTTAATTTCCCATTTGTCCACCCGGAGCGCAAAATCGCTTCGGAAGTGCGAGAGAGGGAAAAAATATTTTAACCACCATGTTTGTTTCTTATGTAAAGCATTGAACTTAACATTCTCTTATTTACTGTTCTGTGGAGTCAACTTTAGATGAGAAAACTGGCAACAAACGTGCCACGATTTCGACCAAAAATTTTAAGCGCCCTGTTCCTTACTCCGCCCTGATGTTCTTTTTCATGAGCCGATACTGGTGAAAGGATCACGTGTTGATATTATTCCCCAACACATTGCGAGACATTCAAAACTTCTTTCTTTCGTAAAAGCTTTAAATTATTCGCGTTTTAATTTTATTCATTATAGTTAATAATTTACATATAGTTATCAGTGAGCATTGAGTGTTTATATTAATAACAAATTTAAATTAATAAAAAGAAATAAAGGAGGAAATAAATTTAACAAAGAAACAGTATACTAAAAGAAGATAAATTAAAATTTGAGGTATGAATTTTGATTAATTTAACTTTAATAATATTTTAACAATTACATTAATAAGTAAATAATATATTTAATAAATATGTATATTAATATAAAAAATCATATTTCTTTCATACAATATTTTACCTTGGTGTTATTAATAATTGATATTTTATAATAACCATAGTATTGGTTTGCATATTTTATAATAATAGTTTATACATATTCAAATGATAAATTATTTTCTTTTTTTTATACTGTTGTTTTAATATTAACTATAAGTCTTTTATTTTACATAATAAATATTTTTATATCTTTATTTTAATTGTATAAGATGTATGCATATTTTTTTATAAATGATATGTACATATTAAAATATTTATAAAATGTGAATATAAGTTTATACAGTAATTCAATATAATTATGTACAGTACTATTATAATAATATAATGTTATGTAGACATATATTTATTTCAATATATATTTAATTAAATTATATCATTCTCATATATATTTAATTACAAGAAGCCTGATTCGACAATGTATTCAAATAATTTATTAACTTTTGGTTTATGATTTTTTAATTGCTCAATAATTCCTAAAACAATAAAAATAACAATAAATTTTAACAAAATATACTAACAATAAAATGGTTATCTTATAGAACTAAGACAAAACAAACAATAAAAATAAATAATGATAAATAACTAATAAGTATACAGTTGAAAATGTTTGAATTTTATAAATATGTTAAATAATTTATATTTCTATGACTGTACACATAAATATATTTATAAAGTATTGTATGTTTATTTTCAACAACTACAAACTTTTTTTACAAACACGAGAATATTAATATATTATACGAAAATATATAATAATATTAAAAATAGTATAAAAAAATATATAATACTAATAATATCGCGATTAACTACTGATAATACTAATAATAATAAATAATAATACTAATAGTATCTATAGCTAACATTTTTTGTAAATAGGTTTTGTTGCAATAAAAAATTTTTTTTTGAGTTGCCACGAACATATCAGAGGAGCTGGTAGTAACTCATAGGTACGAGAGAGAGAAAAGATTCGAATTTGTTGCCAGATGTGTAACATGGAATTTGACTTTCTCTTAATCTTTGTTCTGTGGTAGTTGCTGAGGAGTCGCTCAAATTTATGAAAGAAACTGTTTTTCAAGGGAATCTAATCACACTACTTGGACAAAGGACGCTCGAGATCATCATTAAGAAGCCAATTAAACGAGTGAAGGTAATTACCTTTCATAATCCTTATTACAAGCTTTGTGAGCAATCGTGAGTAGAACAACTGATTGTTTTAAGTTTGCTTAGGCAGTTGTAATAATTGTAATAAACTGAGCATTAGTTGCATGAAATGACCAGTAATATTTTTTTTTTATAATGCGAAGAAACCGATTTAAATAAAGATACATTATAATATATACAATTATATTGTAGAGATAATTTATCTCTAGATTAACTGATACGTGAATCAATAAATTTAAACAAATTAGAGTGTAATCTTTCTGTTTATTTTCCAACTATTTGCAATATAAGTCAAGAGGATGACTCAGCCAATACTGACGTTGCCGCCTAATCTCCTTGTGTCTTTGCCTTCTTAGCCTTATTATAAAACCCTTTTCTCGGAGAAACTTTCTTTTTTCAGCTTTTTCTTATTTTCGTTTCTAAAATATAATATATAGAAATGTTATATGGTTCCCAACTAAAAAAAACGCAAAATTTATGTATTGAACATACAGCATGAAATCCAAATGAAATTTAAAATTTTAAATTTTTACAAGTATGCCGCTAATTCGTGGAAGGTTAATTCGAAGCACAGAACAGAGATTAAGAGAAAGTCAAATTCTATGTTATACATCAGACAACAAAGTCTTATCTTTTCTCTCTCTCGCACTTATGTATTATTTAGTATTACTACCAGTGCCTCTGGTGAAGTCGTGGCATTTTTTAAAAAATTTTTTTATTGTGTCAAAACCTATTTAAAAAAAATAAGTTGACCACGTATCGATTTCAGTCGTGGCATTTCAAGGCGCGAAATTTAAAATGGTACAGTTAAAACAATTATATTTAATCACAATATTTTTAAAGTATCATACAAAAATACACCATAATATGACAAATATTATATAAATATACATAATAGTAATAATATCGTGTACTTTCGTATAATATTTTAATAATATTGTGATTAACATGATTGTTTTATCTGTACCATTTTAAATTTCGCGTGTGAAATATTTTCAAATGCCACGACTCCAATCCATACATGAGCCAATATTTTTTTTAAATAGGTTTTGACACAATAACAAATATTATAAGAATAAATTATATTTTAGTTAACTAATGTAAAATTATTTTAAATACTATATTGAAAACATGAATAAAATATATTGTAAATATATAATTTAAATAAATGTTTGTCGCTTTTGAAATTAATCAAATAAAATTTAAATTATTTTAATACTTTAATACAATATAATAAAATGAAGTATATGAATGAATAAATTAATAATTATAATTATTTCATTTGTATTTATTTATAATTTTGAAATTTTTAAATGATTGATAAGTTTAAAATTTCTATCATTTATATACTTTTAAATTATAAATAAATACAAATAAAAATAAATAAAACTACTTATTTATTTATATCAATTGATTTTTTATTGTTTTTAAAACAATTTTCATTTATATATTTACTTTGTACATAGAAACATTTTACAAATTAAATATAATATATTATACATATTATAATGAATTTTAATGTATTTAATAATGTAGTAATAAACCTGTTTTCATTAATTTGTAATGATTATTTTATGAGTTCAATAAAATATAATATGTATAATAATAGATTAAGTATTTATTTGTAAATATCAAAAAAACATACAATAAATAATAAATATGTTTATGTACACATATCCACAAATATAAATTAGTTTACATATTTAAAATATTCAAAAATTTTCTACTGTACAGTTATTATTAGTTATTTATTATGATTAATTTTTTTTATTTGTTTTTTCCTAGTTTTGTAAGATGACCGTGTTAATGTTTGTATGATATTTTGTTGAAATTTATTGGTATTTTTATTGTTTTCATATTAGGATTACTGGGCAACTAAAAAACTGTAACACAAAAATTAATAAATTGTATCAATTCATTGATAAAGCAGGCTTATTGTAATTATATATATATACATGATAATGATATAATTTAATTAAATATATATAGAGATAAACATATATTTACATTACATAATATCATTATAAAAGTAGTATACATAATTATATAAAATAAATGTAGAAATTTATATATACATTTTTTGTAAATACATTAATATGTATATCATTATTCAAAAAATATGCGTACATTTTATATAATTAAAATGAAGCTATAAAAATGTTTATTATGTAAAATAAAACACTTATTGTTAATATTAAAACAACAATGTAAGAAAGAGAAAATGATTTATCATTTGAAAATGTACAAACTATTATTCTAAAATATGTAAACCAATAATATGGTTATTATAAAATAATAATTATTTATTAAACATCAAAATAAAAGATTATTTCAACAAAATATAAATTGTTATATGAATAAACATATTTATTAGATATATTATTACTAATTAATGTAATTATTAAAATATTATTGAATTTAAATTTATGAAAATTGATACTTCAAATTTTTGTTTATTTTCTTTTAGTACACCGTTCCTTTGTTAAATATGTTTCCTCCTTTATTTTTTTTTATTAATTTAAATTTTTTATTTGATTTGAAATATATAAAATTAAAATTAAATTTGTTATTAATATAAACACTCAATGCTCACTGATAACTATATATAAATTATTAACTATAATGAATAAATTAAAACGCAAAGAATTTCAAAACATTTACAAAAGAAAGAAGTTTTCTATATGTCTCGCATTGTTTGAAAATAATATCACGTGTTTCGTTTCACCAGGATCGACTCACGAAAAAAAGGCATCAGGGCAATAGTAAGGAACAGGGCGCTTAAAATTTTTGGTCGAAGTCGTGGCACATTTGTTGCCCGTTCTCCCATTTAAAATTGACCTCCCCTGATTCGAAGCGTCCACTCGTTGCAAGTTATGGGTATTTAAAAATAAAACGGGTAAAATATAAATGCCATGAATGAGAGAAAATTGTAATTACTTCCCTTAGTACTCATCTTATTTATTTTCGAATAATCTATTTAAAACTACACGATGATTTAATATTGACAATGTAAAATATAATCTACAAAAATAAAAATCTCATTCAATATTGAAGTAGAATTGTCTTAAACTATTAATATTTTATAAAAATAGGAAAATCTGTATAATCTATTGTTTAGAATAAGATAGCCTTAAATTTTTGCGATTCTGTTATATTCTTGAGATTTTTCGTTTTGTTAACCAATAGGCAACGATCGATTTGCGCAGGAGTAAATTGAGGAGAGGCTGCTGAATTCGAATTAAACAATAAAAACTCGTCAATTTACGCAAGGCTAACAAAGACAATAAAAATTTATTTGCGCGATATAAAAACCCCCTGCGAGTCAGGAGGAAAAGCCTTCGATGCGCTAATTAGAGAGATACAAAAACTAACAGATATTGTACTATGCACTCGCAATTTCAGCGTCGCTTGCAGGTACGCTTCCGAAGATCAGCTACGGGGAAAGTCAGTGGCGGGGGCATCTGATGACGCAGAAGATCGGAGGCGCAGACTGGTGACGGTTGATATCCGCCCGAGAATCGATCATCGGGCGCTGCTATAGAGAGAAACGGGATCGAGGGATTCCAGCGCTATGGATCCACTAGAGGAAGCAATTGCAAATAATCACAATTACCCAGAAACGCGCACATACAAAACGCACGCACGCGCTCGGAAATTACAAAAGGTAAAAGAATACAATAAGCGAGAGTTCGAGATTTGAAGCGATCGATAATACTCGAAATCTGCAGAAACAGTGCGGTCGCTCCCCCGCGTCGGACTCCACGAATGTAAAATTTCTTCCGAGTCCCCCGCCACCCTTGCTCTATACGAATTTTCTCGCTCGCTTTTTCTTTTCCGACGGTCAACGAAACTACCCCGAACACATATAATGTGTTATTAAAATATTAAATTATTAAAATTAAAATTATTAAAATTATTAAAATTAAATTATAAATATTAAAACATAAAATATTAAAATATTAAAAATAATGATTAAAACATAAGTTGTTTATTTATAACATACCCAAAGCATATTTAATTAATCGTGCTTTTGACAGTTTTGAATAAATTATCCAAAAGGTTATCGCACTAACAATTTCTACAGCTACTTCAAAAATATTTAACACGGCAAAAAGAAAGTAAAATAAAAAAAAATTAAAATTTTGACAGTGTTAAAATTAAGGAAAATTGTGTGCGTACTTAGTAAAAGAAGCAATGCAAATTATCAGTAAAGGAAAGAACTTTTCAAATGTGAGCTAAAATATTACTTAAAAACTTTATTGTAGAAATAAAATTGAAAAAATTAAAATCTGAATAATAAAATTTATATAAATAATAAGTAATACTTGTATCTGAACATAAAATAAAAGATAAGCATTTTTTCAAACATACTAACAAGATTAATATTTAAAATAAATGTAAATGATATAAGACCAAATAAAATCAGATACAAGCAAAAATTTTGTAGATAATAATAGTTCTTTAAAGTTAAAACTAAAACAAAAGAATGTCGCATCTACTAATCATATAAAATGGAAGATAAATAAAATATATTTAATAAGATATTTTAAATAAATAATGCTTAATAATATATGTTTTATATAAAGTATATTTAATAATAGTTATTTTAAATAAAATATATAATAAAATAAAATAAAATAAAATATAAAATAAAATATTAATTGCACATATATTTTTTGTCCATTGTTTGACGAATATGATTGCACTAATCTTGTGCAATATGATTGCACTAGTCTTGTGTTGTAAAGCAACAAAAAATTAAACAAAATATATTTTTTTTGGCACATAAAATAAAATAAAAAAAATTTATTAAAAGTAAACCATAACCAACTAGAGGTTATTATGCGCACATATATAATTAAAATGGACAAAAATAAATAGAAATATGAAAATAACTGTGTTTTTGGTAAAGTATATTTTGTCCAACTTTTGTATAAACATAGTTTGTCATAAACCAAACAATTGAAATAAATTTTAACATATGATTCATTTCAATCTTTTACCAGAACAGAAAATGCAAGGATTTTTTTTTCTTTTTTTGATTGATATTAAAGTTATGCATATTGTTGAGTAATACAGAAGCGTGTGCGTAACTATCATTATCTCACACAAACACATTATCAAGCGTACAAAACAAAGAATCGACATTTGAGCTACTTCTAAGATTAATTTCTGCGATCACGACGGAACATTATTTTTACTTCACTTCTTACTGTATTTTCAATAGTGCCCCAAGTAGCCAAATTATTAATCTATTTATTTGTTACAAAAGCTTATTGAATAAAGATGATAAATGTGTAATTATTATCATAAATAAAAGTGTTCGTGAGATTGGTACTATGTTTAAAATTCACTGTATTTATTATACACCTTCATCATTACAAAATTATTCTCCTTGAAAAATTAAATTTAAAAATCTAAAAATCGACAATTAAAAATAGCTTGCCAGTGTTTACCATCAGTCTAAAGAGGAAGAAATACGCTGAGATGAACTATGGTTTTCGAACCATTCCTACGAGAAGAAGTTGGCGCTGGAGTCGAACGAGTGCAATTTACTAAAGAACTTTGGGATGTTTTGGCACACCGGATGGTCATCGTCTGGCAACCTTGGCCACAGATATGTATTATTCGGCGCGGATAGACATTCCAGCTGGAATATCAGGTCACCGAAGGTATCCGTAGTAATAAAGCTGTAGCCATTTTGGCGGACCTCCGCGTTGACAAGTTGTGTGATAGAATTGATGAATTTCAAGCTAAATGCAAAGCCCGGCTCATACAATTACGTTTGAACCTGGAGACGGCGACGGAGAACGCCACCTGATACGGAGAAGTACTAAGAATTTTTAAAAAAGATTCGGTGGACAAGGACAATCTCATTTAACAAGAGATGAATCGAGAAGTGAAAAAGAGACTCCGGGTCGAGAGCTTACAGCGCAACCCCCTGGCAGCGAGCCAGCTTCACTTCCGGTGAAGAAATGTAGTAAATCTACCTAATTGGTGTACCCAGAGATACTGCCATAACAAGCACAATTACAATGGCTCGATGGCTCGCGAAACCCACCTCAAGAGATAGGGGCGGGAACAACGAAAACCCACAAAATTATCTCAGATCAGGCATTAAATTAATTAAGACCACACGCATATATTCAAATAAAAAATGTGTTTGTAATTGATAAATAAAGTGTAAGCGACGGATTTTCGGGCACCGTCTCTTGCCCGAAAAGGCCGTCATAAAAGAGAAAGCGCACCAGCTGTGAGTCGGATGACCGCCGGTCAACCCCGATGGGCGGGGAAAGATGCGTCGCAACGCGGGGGAGTGCGGCAGTCAAAATCTAGCCTTTGAAGAAAACAGAATTGTACAAATAATCTTGAATAAATGCAGTTAACAAATTTAATTGATAGGTGTTCGTGTTGCTCATTTAATCACCTTTCCCACAAGTGTGTGATCAAGCCGACGGCCGACGTGACAGTCAAAAGTGTTTCTTACAAAAGCTAATTAATCATAAAGGAAAGGAATGAAATTAAAATGATTTTTTATTTCTTTTTTTGACTGCTTCTCCATCCTTTTCTCATTCAATCAGCTGTAAGAATGACGCACGGGTTATTACAAGCGGACCTTTTGCGCTGATTTGATGGTACCAGGGGAGAGGGGTTGTACGACGTTCAATGACATCTCAAAATTCGTGAGAGACGGAAAATCCGTTGGTCCCAGTGAATCGGTGGGGGTAACAAAAAACTCGGTGAAGCTTCATCGAAAAAAAAGCGTGTATCAGAAACTTTGTGGTGAATTTTGTATCGAACATAGCATTTTTCTGCCCGCTTTCGGGAAATTGTTGTTAATCTCATACTTTTTGATTGCGCTCTAATCACCGATTAAAATTCATCGTGGGTGCCCTTAACCGACGTTTTGTGGATCTTAGTGCGATAGAGATACGCTACTGTGAACCTGACAAAACCAGGAGGAAGACCTGTGGTCGTTAGGAAGCAAACCGATCGTTGCGAAGTCATCCCATCTTGGCTCTCCGATTCAGGACCAAGTCGCTGTAACTTAGATGTGCACAGTGCTCGAAACCGCTGTTCAGGATTTTTGTTAATCGAAAAAGCAAAAGAAACAAGTAAGGCGTACGCTTTTTCTTTGCGATTTACCCATCCATTGCTTGGGAATCCTGTAGATTCGTCCGGGAATCGTCAAAAGAACCCATCATCTCGTGCGATCGCGAGTAATTGGAATTATTTTATAAAAATTTATATTTCATTTTTGGTAAAATACAAATTGCGTTATTTTTACCTGATTTTCGACCGAGCCGTGACAATTCTGAAATATAAATTTGTACAAAAATATTATATTATTATGTTTTTTGAACAATAGATTATTAAATCAATAAGATTAAATTGTAATTAATCTTAAAATATTATTTTAAAAAAATTGCTTTTAATTTTTTTTCTTCTTTTACAACATTACATGTTTATAAAATAACATTAAATACATTCACATAGTTGCAGAAATCGCATTATAAGTTAGTCTTCGTTATTTATCTACTAAACTGAAATCGATTATAATTGAGGGTATCAATTTTTACAGAGAAGTTCAAAATGATACTGACCTTGTCTTGACAATTTTCTTTTAGTGCTGTCGACAGAATATCAATAATTAATAACTTAACACTCAAGCAGCTTATAAACAAATAATTAATAAAGCTGATTTTCAATTTTTTAAAACTTCATGTAATCATTGTTTAACTCTAGTAGTGACAACAAATAAACTCTCTAGTAAACAATATAAATTAATTATGTATATTTAATCTAATATTGATCCAAATAGACAAATGTTTATATCATGAAGTGGCAATTTAATTATGATGTATGGGTGAAAATAAAATAATGAAAGTAACATAATAATTTTGTTTTATATGTTTGCAATGCGAGCCTTAATCACTTATATTTTATTCCAATACAAGACACAGCTGAAAAAATATTTTTAGAAACGCTAATTATATTTTTGTTGTACGGATGAGTTGATTAGAAAAAATGCAATCATTTTTTTAACGTTGCATAGCTTAACAGACAAACAAAAGTGAAAAAATCATTAAAAAACTACCTAATACTTGGTTTTCTTGGTGAGGTTACTTAATAAACAGTGACTTACATAACACATGTTATTAATAAAACGAGATGTAAAACAAATATTAAAAGATTTTGTATTTTACTAAATTAATTTGTCAATTTAATGGACATGTGTTTTTTATATTACGCATAAATGATGGGTAACACGTTAATAAAATTACTGTCAAAATAATATTTTCTTACAGTTTTATCATAAATATTTAATTTTTAAATATATTATGTAAATGACATTTCATAAATTTAAGATAGCAATTTATAGAGGATCAATTTTTGATTTGATTTGTTAATCATTTTTTAATAAATCATGCATGAAAAAAATTGTCATAAATATAAAAAATTTAAATATTATAAAAAGAATAGTTTTTAATGTTTTAATTCAACAAACTCAAGCGAAAAAGTTAAAAATAATTGCATAAATAAGAAGATTTTAATTCTAGTGATTATTTATTGAAAATGTGCATTCGATTTATCGTCTGCTACGTTGCATCGTGTTTGTATGTTAAAAATTTGTTTGATTATTAGTTATGCATTGTTTGTTATTTTGTAATTTATATTTTATATTTTTAATTAATATTTATGAAGATAACTTTTGCAAAAAAAAAACTTTATCATGTCGTGCATTTCTGTGTTAATAAAATTTCTTGGAAGGTCAGTTTTATGGCTTTAACCTTAAAATTGAAATGTATTTATACTTGCATATTAAAAACATTTTATAAATGGATTTTTTTAATACAATTAATTTTAAAATACTTTTTCTTTTTATACCACTGTTCTTATGTTGATATATATTTATTTAATAATGTTGATATTTTTTTAAAAATTCACTATTCATTAAACATTATTATAATATATAATAAAAAATATTTATTTATAAATTACTAAATTTTCAGATTTCCAAATTCAAAATTTCAAAAGCAAAAAATTGAAATATTTACTGTTCGAAATAAAACAAGTGTAGCAGTTTTAGAAAATGTAAAACTTTCAGATTGTTCAACTATTCAACTTGAAAGTGGTATTTTTAATTGTCTACAAAAAGCTGCACCTATTTTTCCAGTTGATGGTTCTAAGGTGTGCATTTAACACGTTTGTAATTCATATAATTTTTAAATTGTATTTATTTATAATTTTTGGATTGTTTACTGTACTGAATAATATTAATAATACATTTTTTTAAATATTTAGATTTCAGTAATGTATGAACCTTCAAAGTTTTTTTCAACTTTATTGAAAAAATGTAAAACTGCCAAAACAAGAATAACATTAGCTTCTCTGTATTTGGGTACTGGGAAGTTGGAACAGGAATTAGTGAGTTTGAAAAAAAATTTGTAACATAGAATATTAAATTTTTTTATAAATGAATAAAATTATTTACTGCCTATTATTTACTATACATTATTTTTATATATTAATATAATTATTCATCATATACCGAGAATAATTTTAATGTTTTAGGTAAACTCTATAAAAGAAAGTATGGATTCTAGTGATGTAAAAGTAAAGATTCTTTTAGATTATATTAGAGGTTCTCGAGGTAAAATTAATTCTAAAGAAATGCTGTTACCATTACTTGAAGACAAATTTAAACTTTGTTGTCATATTTTTCTTTATCATACACCTACATTGAGGGGTTTCTTAAAAAGGTTTACACCTGATCGTTTTAATGAACTAATTGGCTTGCAGCATATGAAATTATATTTATTTGATGATACACTTATAATTAGTGGGTATGAAAAAATTTAAAAAAATTAATGTATTTACTTTTAAAATTCTCAGACAATAGATTTAATATTATTTAATATTAATTGATTTAAAACTGATGTACTTCTAATTTATTTTAGAGCAAACTTAAGTGATGATTATTTTAGCAATCGACAAGATCGCTATTTTATGATTGAGGATTGTAAAGAATTATGTGATTTTTATTGTAATCTTGTGGATAGAGTCACAGAATTCAGTTTCAAATTACAAGCTGATGGAACTACAATATTTAGCAATAAATTTCACCCTTTCAAAAGTTCTAGAAAACATTTTACTGCAGAAGCTTCTAATAAAATACATAGTCTTTTCCAAGAACAAATTAATAAGTGTTCAAAATTACAAAATAATGGTATAATTATGTAATTTAAATTAGTAAAAAAAAGTTTTTTTTATAAGTTTTTTTATAAGTTTGAAAATTAATATTATTTACTTTTATTATATTCAGAAATACTAAAGTTGGATACTTGGATTTTTCCATTAGTGCAAATGGGACAGTTGAATATTAGACACGATAGCTTAGTCACATTAAATCTATTGAAAAAGGCTTCAGTTGGTGCAACATTAAGATTAGCAACTGGATATTTTAATTTAACCTCAGAATATAGAAAAGCAATATTAAACGAGTGTAAAGCTGATTGTCATTTTTTGACATCTCATCCCAAAGCAAATGGATTTTTTGGTAAATATTTTAATTATATCATATATATATTCTTTTTTTTAATAAAATTATAAAAATGCAGTTTGCAATGAATTAATGTATTGATTAAAAATTTTAAAATAAATAAAAAGCTATAAAATTACTAAACCTTTAATTTTTACTAATATAAAATAAACATTTTTTAAAAATTTAGTTTTTGTTTTAATGTTATTATTTAAAATAAATATATTTAAAAATTATTTTGAAATTGATGAATATTTCAAATTAAGAAAATGTATTTTTAAGTATAAAATTTACTATAAATAGTCAAAGTAGAATTAAAAAAATTTACTTAGTACATATCTTTCTTTCATTTTTAAAGGTGCAAAAGGTGTGGCAGGTAGAATTCCAGCAGCTTATTCAAAAATTGAAGAGTCTTTTTTTAAAATGTGTGAAAAATTAAGTCAAAGTGATAGAATACATTTGTGGGAATTTATAAAATATGGTTGGACTTATCATGCTAAAGGACTTTGGTACTCAATACCAGGTGAAAAAAAACCATGTCTTACTCTTATTGGTTCTTCTAATTTTGGTATGTGTATATATTGATATTATTAAAAATATTATTTTAATTTACTTTATTAAATGAATATATTATAAATATTATTTCCAAAATTTTGACACTTTATAAATATTATTGACAAGATTTTTTAGATTGTCATAAGAATTATAAATAACATAAAATTAATACATATACAATCAACAAGATGTATTGCATATTAAGTATGTTCAATTATTTTAATATATATAGAAAAGTTTTTTACATTTATTTGGTATATAATAAGTTTTATAAAATGAGAAATATAATTGATTTAAAAAATTGTTTTTAAATAAAGGTTATCGATCCGTGGAAAGAGATTTGGAAACTCAAGTGGCTATTATGACAAAAAATAAAGAATTACAAAAGTCATTACAAAAGGAATACGAGAGACTTTTTTATTTTGCAACCCCTGTAACAAAAAATACGTTTTTACAAAAAGAAAGAATATCTCCTTCTTGGGTCAAAATAGCTGTATTTTTTTTTCGTTATTATTTTTGAAAACAATGTTTTTCACTCAATGAATTTAAAATTATTTTAAAAAATATTGTATATAATTATAGGAGTCATTATTTATGTAATTTTAATCTTATGGAGTGAAATAGATATTTTGATAAGTACAATACGCTTTTTAGAAATTTGTACATCAAATAGAACATTACTTTTATTAATAAGTTAATTTTCATTTAATAAAATATTGTAATATATTAAGACAGAATATTGTAAAACTTAATGTTAAAAATTTATATTACTTACTAAAAACCGATTTTTATTAAATATTTAATTCATAAGGATAATATCATTTGTAAAAGTATGTTTTGTAATGATAATTTATTTTTAAATATATTTTATATGTATTAAAAAAATTAAAGCATTAAGGTTTGAATTTAATTAACTATAATTTACTTTAAAATTAAATATTGCAACAGATAATTTTTTTATTAATAAGCAGAAAACTGAAATTTAGAATAATTTGAAATAAATATAATCTTCACACTCACTTGTATGGATTACTGTCCACAAAACATAGCAAAGGTGAATGGACCTGGAAATGAAGTCATTCAGGGAAGTCAGATAGAAAATTTACATAGGATTCTTGATCCCTTTCAGTTGAAAGAAATTTGAGAATTAGCACAGCTAGACAAGGCTATATAACTAGTTTATTAACTAGTTCATTTAGAATGGTATCATTTGCTATGGGTGCAATTGGATGAGGAAATACAATAAAATTAATTTAATTAAGGTTATACATAAAGCTTACACATGATAAAACAATACAAATGCTATTATTTAAATATTATTAATTAAAGCCCCACCTCATTCCTCATATTGCTATTCTATTTCATAAGAATGTGTAGAATTTATTGTATTACTCAAAAATTATATAATTTTAATTTGCAAAAACAAATGAATATAATCTTTATAATCACATTTACATCATAAAATTTTATTTACTTAAAGTACAATTTTTTTAAAAAATCTATTTAAAATTTTTACATCATTTTAATGTAATGGGAAAGGTGGTAAAATATTGTCATATCAATCAAACTGTATTTTTATTTCAAAATAAATCGAATTATATAAATAATAAAAACTCTGTTGCAATATTTTTGAGTCTAGAAGATAATACAAAGGTCTCATATCATTATAACCATTCTATTCTATAAGGAATATGGTAAAATCCGATGTAGTAGTAATAGTAATAACAAGTGAATTGTTGGTGATTTAACATCATCATTTTTTTTTTATAAATTTGTTTTGTTTGTTTCGTTTCAACTATGTGTCGTTTTATCAGTGGAATAGTTTTCAACAGTTCAACTGTACAGACAATTATTTAAAATACTTTGCTGTAAATTTGTATTCGTAAATATAAAATTATTAGTATCTTTGCAGTAGTTTTATTTTTTTTCTCTCTTTCAGGGCAATTTAAGAATTGTTTAGTTGGTTTTTTAAAATAATTAGCTTGTGTTTTAACAGACTTGTCTATTTATCATCAATAATAATTGTTTCTTCCTTGACGAAAAATTCTACAACTTCCTCATCCATATTTTTGGTATCTGAATCCAATTCATCTGTATCGATATCTAAAAAACATTTTTTATAATTAATTATCAATTTTCTTTCTATTAAATATTTATTGAATGATTGTTATATATGATATTATTTATAAATATATAAAAAGACCTTAATCTAAAAATAAAAAAAGAAATTTCACTTTATTTTTTAATAGATACTTATTCCACAAGCTATATAATTGATGTGAAATTATGCCAATTTATTTTTTATCATATATTAATTATATTAACTTTATATAATTTAAAATTAATTCATTTAATTAATAAATAATGGAATATAATAAAATATAAATTTAAACATCTTGATCGATTTATTTATTAATTTATCGTGTTATTGTAAATGTAATTTATCAATACAGTAAAAATTAATAGAGTATACAAGATGTATCAAAAATATGGAGGAATTCTTTTTTATAACTCGGTTATTTATCACATAGTTACATTAAATGTATAAAGGAGTTTTTTTATCTTTATTACGATCAGTATAAGCGATAGTATTATTGCAAGGCACGAGTTTTTCAATCTTGTGACACAGTGAAGATTTTTAAATATTAAAAAAAGTCAAATTTTCATATACATAATAGATTTTTCCGATTGGATTTGAATGTGTTAAATTAATTTTTAAAAAGCGTTCGTTTACGACAACGACGTACTACATTTTTAGTTTACTTAGTTATTTAATGTTATATCTAATTGTCTTATAAAGTATTTTGTTATTGATTTATTTATTGCATATTTATTACACAATCCATCTTTGATGCTTTTCTTTTTCCTTATTTTTGGTTAAAAATAAATTTTCATTTAGAAATAATATTTTTAATATGTATACAAATCTATTATACTTACTTTTACGTAATTCCATACGGCGTTTCTTTTGTTTATTCCATTCTTCTGCTCTTTCTGATCGAAATGCATCGAATTCTTTCATTAGAGTACAACGTTTTTCTATCAATTCCTATATTAAAAAAATTTTAATTACATATTCATTTTTATTTGTTAAACAAATTTTTAAAAAATTCAACGAGAAATAGTTTAAAATTCTTAAAACACAATATAATTAAATGTAATTAATTACCTTAGAAGCACGTGTAAGACGAAGACGATCTTTGCTTTCAAATTGTGCCGAATATTTTTTAAGGTTCTTTTTGATATCTTTGATCTGATCAGCAGTAAGTAAAGTTGGTGGCCTTGGACGCCACAAAAATTGATTAAATTGATTAAGATTTACTCTCTTTAAAATTCTACCTTGGAATGTCCAAAGCCAGTAAGCATTGTCGACGCTTGTCTTCCAACTTGACACAGACGTTACTACATAACTTAAAATGAATAAATTATTTAATATATAATACTTGATTAACTATCAATAAAATTTATAAATTCATGTTAATTGAATGAAATATTAAATAGTAAGAAAATAATTTTATAATATTAGTAAAAGAGATTAAAGGGAATGAAAAGCAAAGAAAAGTAATAAAGAAGAAATGAAAGGGAAGATGGTTTAATAAAAGAAATGAGTAACCAAGTGAGGAAAAAATAAAAATAAATTAAAATTAACCAGTTAGAAAAGAAAAGATAGAAATATTAAGAATAAACAATTGTTATATGGGAGAAAAATTTATAAATGCAAGTATATATATAAGAAGTTATTTATAAAGAGTAAAATAGTAAAAAAAATTAGCAATAGAGAAAAGTAGAAAATTAATGAAAAAATAGATTTAATATGTATTACAATTATTTTACTTTAAAAGATCAATTAAAAATTTTTTAAATATTTAACAATTAATTAAAGTACAAATCTGTAAAATTATTTAGTTTTGTTTATAAATAATAATTATAGTTTAATAAATTAAATACATAGAAATTTATATAATAAATAAATATTTAACTTAAAGACATTCTTATGAAAAATAATAATGGATAAAACTCACCGGCCTGTTGGATCCCATTCAACATCAGAAGTTTGGTAATGGTCAGTGAGATTCATCACAGTAAAGTCATTGGTGTCAATAAATTCTAATGCACCAGACATGGTGGTAAGACCAGCTAACACGATAAATTGTCCCAAAGGAGACCAGAATAAGTGATTACATGCTTTCTTTTCCAATTTTTCTAAAAAAAATTGTAATAAAATGTTTAAATTGCATATACAAATAGTTTTATAACTTAAGAAAACTCATTTTAAAGTATATTTTGATAAATTTAAGTAAATTTCCATGGATACAAAATTTATATTCTAAAGGCTATTTTAAGTCAAAAAGTTCATTTAATATAAAGTATTAATTATATAATTGAAATTATAAAAGAATAAAAAGTTAAAGAAATATTTAATATTTATTTATCGAAATTATAAAAATTTATTTATCATTAAATTTCATTCAATTTTCACATTACCAACTTGATTTTATAACATTTAAAATAATTATATGATTATAATCTGCTTACTAAGAAGTGCAGGACCATGTCCGCAGCGAACTTCGTAGAAACTGACGCTTACACTTGGTGTCTCGCCGTGGATAATAGCAAATTTATTACCCACAGGCTCCCACGCGAAAGCGTGAATGGGTTCTTTTATTTCTACACTATCAACAGGAATAAGTTTCTCGCGCATATGAAATATTTCAAAATTGTAGGACATTCCCTGAAAGTGTTGTAACGTCTGAAATTTACAACTTTCCTGCAAAAAAAAATAAAATAAATATATTTATATATGCATGAAATTAGAACTCTTATTTAAATAAAAAAGGTTTATTGAATTTTCAATTTAAGAATGAGTGTTTTATAATTAAACTAAAATAAGCAAAATTATTACAAATTACCAAAGTTATTAATAGTTTTTTATGTCACGACGAAATGAAAAGTAAAAATTATTTATCAATTTTTAAATAAGGAGTATAATGATTTACCGTGTATTTTTGTTCAGTTTTTTCCTTCTTTTTGGCAAAACGGTCAACTTTTACACATAGATAATCACCCGACTTTTGCCAAAATATTTTACAGTCAGCAACATTAAATAGATTATTTTTACGAATTTCATTGCGACTGAAATTTAAAAAATCAAAACAATTTAATAAATACAATATGAACTGAAACATAAAATGATTTAACTTAAAATTTACCTGGGTATTTCCATCAATGTAACTCTAGCAGGTACATCCTTATCCTCAGGAACCCAAAAAGCAATGATATTATCAGTTGGAGACCAACTGAAATCCCTAATACCCGGTATTTTGATACTTTTTTTATCCAGGAGACCAAATGACTAAAATTTTGTATTTAAATAAAGTTAAAGAAAAAAAAATTAATAACTAGTTAGGAAATGCATTTAAAATATTAACATTTAAATAAATAACAAATACACTTAATAATAAATGTTTAATGTGAATTTTAAAGCTTAGTTTTATATATTCATCAAGCAATTGACTATTATATTTCATTATGAAATATAGAATTTTACTACTCTCGTTTTTTTTTTAATTAATTTAAACAAATTAAATTCTCAGTGGATGTGTGTAAAATATATTGTGTATACAAAATGATAATTTTTATTTATGTATTTATTACAAGACAGTTTCCTTTTATGAAATACTGATATAAAGAAATTTTTAAAATATTTTTGAATAAACATTAATATTTAATTATGTAATTTTTCAATGATCTACTAAGTTATAATTTATATATACATATACATAAATGTTTTAACTTATTCTATAATACTAGGTTTTAATTAAAATTTTAAAATTATATATTTAATAAATTTCTTTCAAAATGATTGAATTTTTTTTATAAATGAATAAATAATATTGGTAATAATGTTTATAAAAATTAAAATTTATCAAATAATTTAAGTATATTTAACTGCTTATATAATTGTAGAAATGAAAAATTATTATATTAGAAAATTATTTCAATATTCAAATAAATCTGTGATTATGAAATATGATAAAAAAATATTTTGTAAATAATATATTTGTTTCAGATATCTTACAACTTTGTATGTAACTGTATTTGAAAGCTATTTCCATATATATTTTTAAAACTATACATATTTTAAAATTTTATTTAAAGATAATAAAATTAAATATATTAATATTAAATAAATTTGTGAAAATTTTTTATCAATGTTAAATAAAGAATACTATGTAATTCATTACTTAGATTGAATTTATTTTTAAAAGTTATTTACTTAAAAACTTACCGGAGTTTCATATACACTGAGTACATCTTCACCCATAAAAGCAACATATTTGTCATTATGAGACCAGCGAAAAATTGGCCAAACATTTGGACCTTCAGGGTAAAAACATCTCTTTTCTTGACCAGTAAGAATATCCCACATAATCAGACGTTTATCTGTACCTTCAGCACGTGGTGAGTAGGTAACTAGGTACCGTTCACATGGAGAAAAATCTATGCACTCAACACCTCGTTGGATAAACTTTACCTGCTGGGTAAAGTGTGGGCCACCCCACAGAGCCACACCAAGTTTGTGAAAAGTAGCAAGATATGTTCCAAGTGGTGACCATTTTACATATGTATCAGTCCAGCGCTATAAAAATGTTATTTAAAATGGTTAAAGTTTAATATATAATCTATAAAGAATATGTAATTTATATTTTAAACCAGTTACTATATTGAATATATACTATACCGAATGCTATCATTGATATTTATTATTGATTATAGAAGTAAATTTTCAAAAACCATATTTCATCATTACATTAATTAATGGTAATTATTTTTATTTACTATTTTGAATTCCACAAAAAGAAAACTTAAAATATGTGAATTTAACTATACTCACTGGACGATCTTCAACAACAACACAATCAGGGGCACAATTCTGCCAAATTTGAACACTAGTGGACCCTGCATTACCTGTAACTATACAGAATTGATCATAGGCATCTGGGTCCAATAAATAGCTATGCAAATCTGTTGCAGACTTGAAGGTTTGGGATTTTGGTGGTTCAAAATCTTGAGGAATGTTTTCGAATTTCTTGAAATCAGTAAAAAGGTTCAGTTTGAAAGTATGAACTTTATCAATTTTATAATTATTTGCTCCTTTTACAGCATTCAAAGCACTTGTTGGATTGCTATATTCGAAAAACACATATCTGGAAAAAGAGTTATTTTTATTTGAAAAAAGATTATATTTTCATATTCCATCAATACCTTAAGACAGTAATAATTTAATAATTTTTTTTTCATATTTACCCTTTTGTCATTCCATTTTCATCCTGAGGATAATACTTATTTACTATTGTACCAAATTTCCCATAAATTTTTTCAATCACAGATTGAAGTTTCTCTAATCGTTTTGGTTCAACTATAGGAACCCCATCTATAACAATAACAGATTCCACACCATCTGTTTCAGAAGGCTTTTGTTCTAAAATATCCCCCAAGAGTTCTGTAAAAAAATAAATATCTTTAAAATATTTATAATTACTAAAATAAAAATAGTAATAAAACGCCAGGTATGTTTAAGTTATTTGAATAATGTTGAATAAAAGTTACAATATTATAATGGTTTATATTTTTATGATAAGCAAAGAATAAAACGTAACACAATAAAATCAGATTTGATTATCTAATGACTATTTTAGGTTAGAAAATAACCTTCAAAGATTCGATTAAAAATTAAAAAGTAAACATTATTTTTCACACTACCTATACGTTCTACTCTCTTCCTGAAGTTGTCAGAAAACCAACAAACCATGACACAAAGAAAAATTTCTCATTTTATTGCATATAAACATTCTCTATTCATATGTATACCATGCACAACATGCGGCAAATAACCGTCTGTCAGAACAATTTCAGTGTGTCTTTACCTTCGTCATCGATGTCGTCGACGAAATCCTCAGGGTCACTGAAGTTGGGCTCTTCCAAACTATTGCTGGTCTCATCACTGGTTTTACCAGAATCCTCATTTTGCGGGGCTTTTTCGGACGAAGTCTTCTTCGCCATGTTGAAGCACCTCCGCGAAAGGAAAAGAGAAAAGACCGGGCTCGCCGAGAAACAAGCAAGTACAGGGATCACAGATAAAGTGGACACGCGAGTGTTGACACTAAACTCTGCCATTCATATGCCGCACATGGACACGTGTAGGGATAGGCAGCTATTTCCCATCTTCGCACCACGACATCTGGTGGATGGATGCGGTAAGCTTCTTTTGCACTTTTGAACGTTTTTCCAATGTTACTTGCACGATATTAAAGATTAAAAAATATAATTCCTTATAAAATTAATAAATTATTTCATTTAAATTAATTACTATCATTTAAAAATTCATCTTTATTTTGTTGAAAGCGAACGTCAATTTATTATAAATTTCAATATACGTTATTGAATACTTTCGGTTGACTTAATATTTCAAATAATGTGTTAAATGCACTTAAATTCTTATTTTATTATCATTTTTTTAAACTACTCTAATCTTTTGAATTTTAAAAGTTTTTATTTTATGAAAATATAAGATTCCATATAGATTCATTCTTTTTCATAACAAAAACTTTTAATAAATAACTTTTGATGAAATGAAATTTTAGGTGTCTTTTTTAAATTAACTAACGATGAAATAAATCACATCTAATATTTTAAGCATGAAACCAGGGGGGTCAACTCTAAACGGGAGAGCGTCGACAAACGCAGCAGACGAGCCACAGATAGGTTGTGATGCAAAAAAAAGTGCCCACGACATAATAATTTGAAATTTGTTTTGATTTTTTAATAATAGCATATACTTTTAGTTGAAATTATTATATTCAATTGAAAAACTAATTTTTCTTTCCTATTTTTAGTATTAATAACAATTTCGACAAATTAAGCAAAATAAAATCGCCTCATATGTCCCTTTTCGTGTGTCGGTACTGGTAACCCCACAGAACAGAGATTAAGAGAAAGTCAAATTCTGTGTTATACATCAGACAACAAAGTCTTATCTTTTCTCTCTCTCGCACTTATGTACTATTTGGTATTACTACCAGCGCCTCTGGTGAAGTCGTGGCATTTTTTAAAAAATTTTTTTATTGTGTCAAAACCTATTTAAAAAAAATAAGTTGACCACGTATCGATTTCAGTCGTGGCATTTCAAGGCGCGAAATTTAAAAAGGTACAGATAAAACAATCATGTTTAATCACAATATTATTAAAGTATCATACAAAAATACACCATAATATGACAAATATTATATAAATATACATAATAGTAATAATATCGTGTGTTTTCGTATAATATTTTAATAATATTGTGATTAAACATGATTGTTTTATCTGTACCTTTTTAAATTTAGCGCCTTGAAATGCCACGACTGAAATCCATACATGAGCCAACATTTTTTTTAAATAGGTTTTGACACAATAACAAATATTATAAGAATAAATTATTTTTTAGTTAATTAATGTAAAATTATTTTAACTATTATATTGAAAATATTAATAAAATATATTGTAAATATATTATGAATTTAATATTATGAAATATTTGTCGCTTTTGAAATTAATCAAATAAAATTTAAATTATTTTAATACCTTAATACAATATAACAAAATAAACTATATTATTTAATAGATTATGTTTCAATTAACTAATTTAAAATGATCTTAAATATAATATTGATAATATGAATAAATAATATTTAAAATATTATTAATTATAATTAGTATTGTATGCATGGTATTATTTAATAAATTAGCAATATAATCACATATTTATGTCGCACATCAGCTCAAATATTATACATATTATATTGAATTTTAATGTATTTAATAATTTAGCAATAAACTTGTTTTCATTAATTTGTAATGTATTTTTTATGAGTTCAATGAAAATATAGTATGTATAATAATAGTTTTAAATATTTATTTGTAAATATCAAAAAAACATACAATAAATAATAAATATGTTTATGTATACATACTACTGTACAGTTATTATTAGTTATTTATTATGATTCATTTTTATTGTCTGTTTTTTTCTAGTTTTGTAAGATGACCTCGTTAATGTTTGTATGATGTTTTGTTGAAATTTATTGGTATTTTTATTGTTTTCATATAAGGATTACTGGGCAATCAAAAAACTGTAACACAAAAGTTAATAAATTGTATCAATTCATTGTTAAAGCAGACTTATTGTAATTAGATATATATATACATGATAATGATATAATTTAATTAAATATATATAGAAATAAACATATATTTACATTATAGAATATCATTATAAAAGTAGTGTGCATAATTATATAAAATAAATGTAGAAATTTATATATACATTTTTGTAAATACATCAATATGTATATCATTATAGAAAAAAATGCGTACATTTTATACAATTAAAATGAAGTTATAAAAATGTTTATGTTAAATAAAACACTTATTGTTAATATTAAAACAACAATGTAAGAAAAAGAAAATGATTTATCATTTTAAAATGTACAAACTATTATTCTAAAATATGTAAATCAATAATATGGTTCTTATAAAATAATAATTATTTATTAAACAGCAAAATAAAAGATTATTTCAACAAAATATAAATATTTATATGAATAATTGTTATATGAATTGTTATATTTATTAGATATATTATTATTAATTAATGTAATTGTTAAAATATAATTGAAATTAAATTTATGAAAATTCATACCTCAAATTTTTGTTTATCTTCTTTTAGTTCACCGATCCTTTGTTCAATTTTTCCTCTTCTATTTCTTTTTATGAATTTAAATTTTTTATGTGGATTTTATATACATAAAATAAAAATAAATGTTTTCTTGATATAAACACTCACTGCTCAGTGATGATTATATAAATTATTAGCTATAATGAATAAAATTAATACGCAAAGAATTTCAAAACATTTACAAAAGAAAGAAGTTTTCAATATCTCTCGCATTGTGTTTGAAAATAATATCATCACGTGTTTCGTTTCACCAGGATCGACTCACGAAAAAAAGGCATCAGGGCAATAGTAAGGAACAGGGCGCTTAAAATTTTTGGTCGAAGTCGTGGCACATTTGTTGCCCGTTCTCCCATTTAAAGTTGACCCCCCCTGGGTAACCCGGTACATGTGTTTACATTATTGTATTTCAAACGCTTGTAGTCAAGAACAGATTCCAAGTTTTTAGTTATTACAAAATTTCTTCATAGAAGAAGTTTAAAAATTCATTTATACACGTGCAATTAATATAAATGAATTTCTAAGTTAATATAAATGTAAATAAATATATAATTAATTAGTATTTATTATAAAGTGACTGTGAGTGAATTTAGAAGTAATTTTTATTTTATCAAATAAAAATGAAGAATGATGCGAATCAACTACAATGAGGAGATTTATAAATCAATATCAATGACACAATTTTTATTGGTATTTAAATATTTTTATTAGTATTTAATAGTAAATGTTTTTGTAAAAATAATATAATTTAAAATTAATCTAATATATAAAAGTACATGTATTCGGTGTAGGAACTAAGCTTTTATTTTTAAAGCTTTTTGTTTTTAATAACATTTTTGTTATTATGTAATTATATATACATATGTATTTACATATATAACATATGTGTATATTACAATATATATATATATTTAAATGAAAATTTAATACTATATTTGTAAATACATATGTACATATAATTAAATATTAATAAGAATATTATTAAAAACAAAAAACTGTACATTTATACATTTACAATAATTTCTTTTAAAAAGAATCAGCTTCTGTAATATTAGGATCAGGGGGGTGAAGCCTTAAATGGGTGGAGTGGCGACAAACTAACATGCATACGACTCATATAATATAAGAGCCCTGCACTTATTTTGTTATACAGTACTGTATCCCTCATACATCCCTTTTTATAAGCCGGTCCTGATGACTAGCGCATATGTTCATTCTATTCTTTTCACAGTTCGTAGAAAAGTTATGTGTTGTGAAATTATGTATACAAGGCGTGATTTTTTAAATGAATTGAGAATATTTTTGATAAAAATTCTTGCTGAATATTCTATAAGATAAAGAAAAATAGTTTTCGAAGTGATTAAGGTAAGTATAAACATTTTAATTTAATTAAATATTTATAAATAAAATTTTTTTTTATATAAATATAAATATAATATGTAATTATAGGTTATAAAGTTTTTCAATTTTTGTTTATATTTTTGTATTTATTTGATGGTAATTTTAATAAGAAATACATAGTACTTTATCAAAATTTATTTTAATCTTAATATTAGAAATAATTATATACATTTTTTTGCATTTATATACATTTTATATACATTTAGTAATATAAAAAAGTATTCGCATTTATATACATTATATACATTTAGTTATTATAAACATTTTATTTGCATAGTACAATTTAGCGTTAAACAATTTCAATATATATATATACAAGTGATCTAATATAAAATATGATTCAAACAATATGTTTATTTAATATCTATTTCAATGAATCTTTTGATTTTAATAATTGTACATAATTAGAATTACCCTAATAGTTAATTATTTTTCAATACTCTTCTTCAACACATTATTTATAATTTATATAAAAATATATAATATTAATATTTTTAAAACTAATGTTAAATTTAAAATTTTTATAATATTTTTTTTATTTTTAGATGGAAACCAATACTACTATACAAAATTTCATATACAATATAAAGGAGGAAACAACAAGTGTAAATAGTGTATAATATATTTTGTAATTAAAAGATAAAAATATATTTTACAATTATCTTTACATATAAAAATGTATACATTTTATTTATATTTTGTTTTTATACTTTATTTTAAAAAAACACATCCTGTAATGTGTTTAATATATATTAAATTATAATTAAAAAATCATATTCATAATTTAAAAAAAACACATCCTGTAATGTGTTTAAAATATATTAAATTATAATTAAAAAATCATAATTTTTTTTAATAAAACAATAATTGTAATTAAAAACTTGTACGCATACAATTGACAACTATTTAAATTATATATATATATATAATAGTATAAATAATATTATGATTTAAATAGTTTTCAATTTTATGCGTACAAGTTTTTAATTACAATTATTGTTTTATTAAAAAAAATTATGATTTTTTAATTATAATTTAATATATATTAAACACATTACAGGATGTGTTTTTTTAAAATTAATATTCATAATTTAGCATAAAAATTTTATATTTTTTTTGGCATGCTAAAAAATTTTTTTATAGTTCACATGCACTCGCCAGAGGCGCTAGTGGCAATGTGTGAGTGCGAGAGAGAAAGAAGACTTTTTTGGCCCCCATGTTTGTCTCCCTATATTTAACACGGGGCTTACACTTCTTTTACTGATGTTCTGTGATTAGGATATTACTTAGTAAAAGAAGAAGTATTATTTATATAGTTTTACTTTTTCTGTAGTAGGTAAAAATTTTGTAACATCTAAAAAAAAGTTTTTAGTTGTTATAAAATTTCTTGATAGTAGAAGCTGAAAAATTCATTTATACATGTGTAATATAAATGAATTGCTAAGTAATGTAAATATTAATTATAATATAATATTGGTATAATATATATATATTGTGAATATAAATATTGTTAATTAGTGTTCAAGTGACAAGCATAAGAAGTGGTACTGTAGTACATTTAAAATTAAAAAGTACATTGTAAAAGTCAAATTGAATAGTGGTATTTTGATGGTGGGAGAAATATGCTCTTTCTCTCGCGCACTTATGACTTCTCTGCCGACCTCTCAAGGGTCTGTGGCCCCAGTTAAATTTTAAAGCACTTATAAAAAATTTTAGTTCGGTCCACCGACTTTTCAGAGATCGCTAGTGTTTCTATATGTGCGAGAAAGAAAGAAGATATTTCTGCCGCCATATTTGTCGCCAAAGTTTAACATGGAACTTAGTATTCTCTTAGTGTCTGTCTGTGCACAAAACATTAGAGAATGTTAAGCCCTGTGTTAAATTGAAAAAACAATCATGGCGGATAAAATATTTTCTTTCTCTCTCGCACACATTTGGCAACACTAGCATCTCTAATGAGTGCCAGGCCCAACAAAGTAAATTTTTTTAGTGCTATAAAACCTATTTAAAAAAAAAGTTATATATAGATATATGGACTACGACTAAATGAAAAACCATACTAAAATACTTAGAAATTATTTAGTAGACTACAAAACATTTTCAATTTTCATATAATTATAATTTTATATTTATTCAAAAATATTTAATCAAAAAAATATTAAACATATTATAATTATTTTTATTATTATCTATTTTTATATAAATATAAATTATAATCATAAGAAAATTGAAAATGTTTTGTAGTCTACTAAATTAATTTCTAAGTATTTTAGTATGGCTATTCATTTAGCCGTAGTTCATAAATATATATATAGCATTTTTAAAAATAAGTTTTACAGCACTAAAGATTATTTTATAAAATCAAAAAAATATGATGCAAGAAAATGAATTATTTCATCCGTCATGAATTTTTAAAATAAATAATGTATATTTATTAATACATTTAATTATAATTCATTAAGAAAATTAAAAAATATTTTTTAATATATATTATTTGTATTTATTAAATTGTTTGTTTCAACATAATAAATATGAAATTAAAGCATACAATTTTATAATATTTTACAAATAATATTAAATATATATTAAATATTTTAAAATCATTAAAATCATTTTGATTATAAACAAATGTAAAAATAACTTTGATTAATATATAAAATCCAGAAATCAATGAATTTATAAAATCAGGAAATATTATAAGCTTTTAATATACAAAATGTGTCAAATGCTAGATTGTTTTCTTGAAACTTTTCATTCGAAATTTAACTTATCTAAGTAACAATCTAAGTACAATTTTATTTCTATAAACTGTCTCTCATTAGTAGAATTAAGCTAAAACAAATTTTATAATTGTTTAAATATATAATATATATATACAAAGTATATAATGTTTTTATCTGACTTTTTAAATCATTTAATAATTTTAAAAATATTTGTTCATATTTTTTGTTTTTGGACAATATCGTGCAGCTGCTCCTAGCATAATATAATATACACATCCTTCTATAACATACAATAAGCTTGTTTGAATATTTTTTCTGTTATTACTTATTAATAATAAAATTATTAATAAAAATAAGTAATAAAAAATATATTCTTTGCACAATATTAGTTAAATAAATTTATATATAATGTAGCAAGATAACATAAGTCATTTTTGGTGTACTTCAACACATTTTATAATAATATTGTTATTATGCTTGTCGTGTATTTATTGTAGTTTATGGTTCTTCCAACATCCTATTAGAAATTATTAATATAATTATTGTATTATTATGTAATTATTAAATAATTATTATTATATGTAACCTATATTTTTATAAATATATTGTATTTAACTAAAAAAAAAATTTCATTTAATATAATAATGAATGCTTTATAATATTATTAACTGTGCAATAAAATATTAGCATTTTTAAATTAATTAACATACCTGAAATTTGTATTCCTTGACACTTAACTTCTCCATTTTTCATTCGTGCTTGTGCACTGTGTTTGAATTTTTTTTACACGCGTTCGGAGAAAAATAATATAAACATGTGTATCAGATTGTCATTATCGACTCATGAAAAAAGACATAAGGGGAAATTTTTTTAATGTTTTCTTTTATATTTCTTTATATTTTCATAATTTTAAAAGAAAACTAAGTGTTTGAATTTAATATTAATATACGTAATAAAATTTCCTATATTCAGTGAAAAATTAAAATATTATATAGTATTGAAAGTACAGGGTACTAATTTTTATAGTTTGGATTGTGCCAAGGTCTTTTGATGCCACTTTTTTCATTCAAGCTTGTTTTTAAATAAAAAATTATTTTTTATTTAAAAACATTTTTCACATCGCTTAATTCCTTGTTTGTGTGACACTGCTTCATAATTTTAAGAAACATAGTGTAAACACATGTACCGGATTATCAATGCCAGCTCACGAAAAAAAACATACGTTGATATGTAAAGTGTAAGGTCTATATTTTCTTGATACTTGTAAATTGGTATTTGTTTCCAGTCATCCCCATTTTAAGTTAAACCCCTCTGGTTATAATAGTAACATCTAGTAAAAATATAATTTTATATATAACTATTTATTATAAATAAAACAACGTTATTTATACAAAGATATTTCATAATTTGATGTATACGTTTATTAAATATAAATTATATTAAATAAATTACTATTTGTTTAAAAAAAAATTTGTTTAAAGAAATTGTCATATTTCATTAATTTTATAATTATGATTTAAATAAAAAAAATTGAATCTGATGTTTCTAACCTTCCAGCTTATGCTGTTCAATTTTTATAAATTTTCAGTATTAATTTAGTTTTGAAAGGTTCTGTTTCTCTAAAACCTTGAATGAAATCTAACGAAAGGTTATCAAAGCTTGCAAGAAAAGAGAGTGAAGGAGCTTTATCAAGTATACATTTATATTTGATAAATCGTGAAACATTAAACTTTTATTAATATGAAAAAATATTTCAAGTTGCTGCGATGAAGACTAGTAAGTCCAGAACCATGAGTTCATCTTCTGTAGGAGGAGGAGGAGGAGGAAGACAAAGTGTGCAGTGGAGAACGGGTAGTAAGGGTTTCAAGGTTACAACAAATTTGATATATTATTTTATATTTTTTTTTCAATTTGATGTACGACCTAATCATGACTTTTCGTAGATTGTAGAATTTTAGTTGAAGCAGGTATATTGACCATCATGAAAAACATTCACAATAAGATTATATAATAATAAAATAATAATAAGAGTACATTTTTATACCAACTTTTATTTTTATAATATGGTAGCTTGAAAATTTTCCATACTAATTTTTTGTATTTGTTTTTCCCTGTACGTGTTTATTCTTCACTATTTTAGATTAAAATTTTGTCTCTATTCTCTTACTATTATCATGAATACAGTATGCTATAATATTACTTAATACATTACAATACATGTACATGCATCCGTATAAGTATTTTTTAAAAATTTATGTTCTGAAAGTATACAATTAATGTAATAAGCGTAATATTATTAAGTTTATCTTAATAAAATAATTAGGATTTTATAAATTCGAAATTTTAAGACATATACAAATGTAAGTATTCGAAAATTGTACTTACATTTATGATGTTCAGATATGAGTTGAAGCGCAAATAAAAATAGGTAATTCGGTTTTCAACTTGGAAATAAGTAAGGCATTTATATAGATATCATTTTATTTTATTGTTTGAATAAACGGACAACACAATTCCAATTTTTTATTTTATTGATTCAATCACCCGCTTCATTGGTTGATGATAAATAAAAAATTAAAATATCGTGTTTTGTTTTTGAGTTACAACAAAAACTGTGATAATACCGGATAAAAAAAAGAGAATATTAGCAATTCAGCCAAGCAATAGAGCAGTTTTTAGGTTATGAAAAAAGCAGCTACCTATCTATACGAAAAAATCTAAAAAATCATTGAATGCCTAAAATGTCTCTCATGATATTCAGAGGTTTTTTTATTAAAAATTTTAACGAAATAATCCGTTTTTTTTTATTTTTTATTTTGTTATAAATGAAAAATTGTAATTTTAATAGTATAATGTCAATAGGCAAATTATAGTTAATAAAAATATGAAAAAAATTCATTTTTAGATAAACAGATCTGTAAATTAGAAATGGAGACATTTAAAAAAAAAAAAATGGAAAATTTTTAATTTTTTTTTATTAAATTACATCCTAGCCCTGTGGCCTAGGGACGGGTTCCGTTATTTATATTGAGATATTTACATTATGTTATACAGTATGTTTGTTTTATCTACCTTATTTCCTTTTATATACAATAATTTTTACTTTGTCATTATATATTACATAGAAAATTTTTTAATTTAATTCAAAAAATTGTAATTTTTTTATTTTTCAATAATTAGAATTTTAGTTTTGAAGAAATTAAAATGATTTGTGTAAACTTTATTTTTATAAAATTTCAGTTCGATTAGATTATTACTTTCAGTATAATACTAATTTTCATTTAATTATGTGAAAATTTATTAAGTCATTAAAACTTCATTTTATCATATAATATAAAATTATTATAAAGATTTTAAAAATCTATGATACAGGATTTATTGTACAATAATTATATTTATTAAAACCGTTGAAAAGTTTAAAATCGTATAATTTTAACTTACAAAATATTAACTTAATTTAATTAAAAATAGTATCTTGTTAAAACTAATAATTCAATAGAACTGAAATTTTTATAAATAAAATTTATATTATAGTTTAATATCTCAAATCTAGAGTTAAAAACATTGAAAAATCACAAAATTACAAATTCTTTAATTAATTTAAATATTTTTTGATTTTTGTGAAAATTTTTACACTTTTAATTTACCAATCGATTTATATAAAAATGGATTTTTTTTATAATTGTATTAGTTTCAATTCATTTTTTTTTTGTTACTTTAGTTTTAAAATTACGACTTCTAATTTTAAAAAAGAAAAAAAAAATAAAAAAAAATGCATTTTTTTATTAAAATTTTTTTTTATATAGCTGGTTAGCTACTTTTTTCATGGCCTTTAAAAGTGTTGTATTGCTTGGTCTAAATATCGAAGCTCAGTAGTGATCGATATTGTTGGAACTTCATAAATTTTTGAATTTCGACTCTATAAAATCAAATTATGTTTAGGTTCAGGATGATGGAAGCTTATTTTTGGCATCGCGAATTAGCAGTGTTATTATGAAATTTGATATTCTTATCACAAATGTTGGACAAAAATACATCGAGTATTTGGAAGATAAAGTCCTTAAATAGCCGGAGAAAGACGAATATAATTTATTAAAAATCGAGTTAGTGAAATGATCAATAGTCTCGGATCCATTTTCATATAATAAATAATATTAAAAAATGATCACTCATTTATACTGTAATATAAGAAATATGAAACAATAATTATAGTTTATATTTTTACTGAAATAATACACGATGATTCTAAGAGATGTAATATACAATTCTTAACAGCTTTTGCTTAATTTGTTTGATTTTTTATGCTTTTATTTTATATATATTGTACTACTCAAATATAATGTATATTAAAAATAAACACACATAGATATAATTGCATATGTACCTGTATTTATATATAATCATGTATATAATGTTTCAATTTCCTTTTCCATCTTTATTTCAAGTAAATATTATACTAAAATAACATGTATTCTAACTATATTTATTTTTTATTTATAATTTAAAAATAAAAAGATTAAAATAGGAAAATCAAGAAGAAAAAAATTATTTGTTCTCTTTATTTAAAAAAATGATAAATCTTACATTTAAGAATATTCTACTATCCACAATTTTTTATTGATTTCTGATCGAAGCCTTCCATTTTGGCCAGTGTTTTAATAAAAGAGTAATAATTGTTAAAAATATTTTTAATTAAAAATTGAAGTAGAACTTAATTACATTAAAACTAATTCACTTATGTGTAAATTTTAATTACAATTTTTAAAAATAATAACAAAAGATTATTATTCATTAAAACACACAGATGCCAATGTTCCAAAACAGCTATTTGCTTGAACCATACAAGCCCTTTTATTTTGAAATATCGGATCTCATTCTCGCAGAGATTATAACGGAAACTCTTAAGGACAAAATATACGACAAAGATAAAAGTTCTCACCAATGTCGGGAAATAGCTGCCGAAGTTCTCAATCGATTATACAAGTTGGATTTCGATCGGTAAAGTGTTTCACTATTTTGCGTTGATAGTTTTTTTATGTAGAAAGAAAAAGTGATAATGAAAGGAATATGTATATGTATATATATATATTTTTAAATAATAAAAATTGTAAAAAGCAGAAATATATTGGTTGAAAAATGTTATTAAAACATTATTAATATTGGCGAATAAATGATATTATTTAAAAAAAATATATAAACAAGTTTAAAAAATACAAGTTTTAGTTTTATTTTTTAAAACATACATACACGGGTATACATATTTGTATGAATAGTGTGTTCATTTTTAGATTGAATTAGTTTAAAATGTAGAAATGATCTTGGTTTTATTTTACAGATATATTTGAGAATAATGCACATACAAAATATTATTAAAATACATGTATAAGAATTTTATTTACAGAGCCCACATTTTTTAAGAAGTAAATTTAAAATATTATTAAAATAACGATATCAAAAGATTGAGAAATTTGTTCTTAACCATTTATTTTATTAAGGAATAATGTAAAAATGTTTATAATTGTTATTTTTTATTTTTTTTCAATGAGAATACGTACATAGTGTAATAGAATGTTTAATTATTTGTAGAAATGATTTGTTAAAAACGATAATTTGTGTAATTGCTAAGTAGTATTGTTATTTTATTATTTTGATATTAATATTTAAATTAAAGAAATAAAATTTTAGAAATAATTAATGATACTTATTATGCACAATAGCTTATGTATGTAAAAGTTTATATTTTTTAATTAGAAATCTATTGTTATAAATTTAAATATAATAATAAACAAAATAAATAAAGAAATTATAAAAATTATAAATTTGATTACTTAATAAAATTGTCGATTTATTTGGGAAAATGATTGTTAATTCCATTTTTTAACAGAGTTAAGTTCGTAGTAACGATGACAATAATTGAGAATAAAGGTCAGTCTTTATTCTCTTCAAACGGCAGATTATGGGATGCCCAAAGAGATACTTACTCTACTTTCATTTTGGAAACTAATCCTTTCCTTTATGCTATTGGTATGGTTTATGCTTTGAACTATGAATAAATAAATATCTTGTAAATTTAAAAATTGATGAATGGCTTTAATATACCATTGGATTATTAATAATTATTATTATTCAAGTTAATTATTATTTCTGATAATGTGCTGAAATTATATTTTGAATAATACATGAATGCCATTAGTATTTATGTATATATAAATATATATTGAAAATAAATAAATTCTAAATAAACAAGTTCATCATATTAAAAAATTATATTTAATAAATTTTGAATAAAAATAATAAATTCATAATATATTTTGGTTAAAGTTATGTTTGAAAAATTAATAAAGAATATTAAAACAAATGAAAAGTATTTTTTTTGTCACATTTTTTTAAAAGATTAAATAATAAGAAAAAATATTTAAAATACAAATAAATACATATTTTCAGTCTAATTTAAAAAAATGTTAAACTCAAGAATTTGTATCAAATTTTTTTATTTTTTAAATGCACACAATTGTTATATGATAGAAAAATTAATAATGACGCAATTTTTATAAAGGTAATTTTTAATAAGTACACGATTTTTATGTTTTTATTATTATTAAATTAATATATTATGACGTTCACCATACATAATACACACCCATATGCATTTTGCTCATGTCCATGTGTGTACATATGTATGTATATGTGTATAGCAGCGACAAATACAATATATCGTTATGATTAGGTAATGATAACCATAGTCGAGAAGACCTTAATTCCAATTATCAATGAAATTAAGTTTTTTTAATCTTTATAATCGTACTTTAATTGTAAACTTTTTTTAATTCTTAGTCCACCACTTTTATCTAATTTTTATTTAATTAAACACATATGAATAGTACTTTTTGTGTTGTTTCATATAGATATAGGAATACAGAAAAATAATACTGCGCTAACGCAATGGAATATACGTCTCTTTTTTAAGTTATACATTTTATACATTTTTATTTTTTTGAGCCTTATAACATTAATTCTCTATAGAATTTTTCAAAAGAATTCTTTTTTTTTAAGATTACGACGAAAAGTTTTCACATTTTATTTGTTTGCTCACGTACCGATCCAGTGGTAAACGAAAATTCCAATCTAAAGGTCGATAACATATACTACGATTTCATTATAAAAGAATTTAATATAAATTTCAAAAACAATTAAAAGACACTGTTTAAAGTTACCTAAATATTTCATAATATAAAAATAAATTATTCTTTACATTGATTTTCTTGAGTGGGAGAAAAGTTATTTACATTCACATAGAAAAAATTTATTAATATTTTTTATCTATTTTTAGCATATATTTTATAAAAATTTTTTTCATAGCAAGGCAGATAACAAAAAATTTTTTTTGAAAAAAATTTCATATTGGTTAAGATTAATGAATTAATTGATATACAAATGTAGTAATTATATACAAATAAAAAATTGCACTTTTAAATATTTAGTAATAAATACATTAATAATTACTATGTTGAATAAAGGTTAATTTTGTCGAGAAAGTACTATAAAATTTAAAACAAAAAAAACCTTTTAATTTTTAAAACTACATTTTTTTAATAAAATAAAATTTTTTTTTAGTTCATAGTAATTTTTCTTTTATATATTATTAGATAGATATTTTTATATAATTTGAAATATATTTTATATTTTTTATTATTTTAAAAGTATTATTACAATATATTATATATATTATACTAAACAGTATAATACACATTTAAAAAATAATAAAATAAATTTATATAAATATTAATAAACTACAGAATTTATGATAATATAAATTTTATAATTTTATACTAATTATAAATAAGAATAATATTGTTCATATATATATTTATATTTTCCAAATTTTCTCTCAAAATATTAAATTTATGATAGAAATATTAATTGTATGATAATATTAAAATTTAGAATAATTTAAAAAATACTACATTTAATTTTTTTTTTAAATAAAAATTGTAACGTAATTCTATATTTCGTAGTAAATATGTATCGACCATTTCTAATTCATTCCGTAACATTTCTTCAAAATTCTTAAACGTCACGAGTAGTTATTAAGAATTATTATATTTATAATTATACACAGTACTAACCCACTTCCGAACAAATTGTAACCATTGACATGAATATAAAGTCAGCATAAAATTATTTTTTTTTTACTTATATTTTTGCTTATCTTTGATATTGCCTATGCAAATTTCTCTTTTTCAACTACATTTCACTTGGTCCATTTTTTATTTTACGATGCTTTTTATGTACAAGAAGGTGTGGAATCTTATACAGATAGACGGCACGTGAGCGATTTCGGCGCCTTTAATAAGTTTTTCCGTAAATTTGTCTCTTCACTCGCCATTAAAACCTTCATCATTAACCTAGAAAATATTTAATTTAAAAAAAAAAACAACAAAGAAGTCTTTAACATTCCATGTCACAGTAGTCAGCATGAATATACATTCATCAAAGATTCTCAAGCTATTCAGCCCCATTTTCTAATCTCTTATCTTTAAAATTTTTCGTCACGAGTCGATGAATTTTCTTAAACACCATACTTCGAATGCTTTACGTACATAATTCTTATATTTTGTATCTGATACATTCAGAATAAATAACAATACTTTACTCCGTAATCCTTAAAACACTACTAAATTATCATTCCTTATTTCATAAAAATCAATCGGCGTTTTATCTTGATTAATGGCATTTTTCTTTTTTCTTTTATACATTTTATTTTTTTTTTTTGATTTTTTAAAACTTTTTCCAATAACTGAACATACCACATAAACGAATTTTTAATGCACTAGTGATTCTTTTATATATATATATATATATATATTTAATTATATCAATTTTTTATTTGGGTAAAAAATAAAGCGGTCGTTGAAGCATTTCATTATTTATTTTTTCTAATAATAAATTATATTTTTAGAATTTTAATATTTGTATTGTACTATAACGTTGAATTCTTTATATTTTTATTTTAATCTTTGCTGCGTAAATTTTGCATTATTTAATTCGACCATTATTATTTTTCTGTTTTATGTATTCATCAGAAGTTTTCAAAACTATTTTAAATGAGTTAAAAACAAATTAATAACGATGCATACTCATTATTTCATTAATAAACAGAGCCATTAAAATGTAATAGTAATATATTTATTAAACTTCATTTTATTTTTTCCGATTAATTTTTATCAATAATAATTTTAAAGTTTTTACATTTATTGAAATTATTGTAAAATATTCTAATTATTATAAAATAAATATATAAAATAATTATTTTTTAAATTAAGCAGTTCAACTCGACATCATTTTCAGAAACTACATAATTATCTCTTGTAAATTATATTCATGTATATGAATAATTAAGTTGTAAATAGTGTATACTGAAAAATTCAAGTGATTAGTGTACTAATCACTTGAATAATATATAATATTAAGATTATTTTTAATCCCATTGAAGTTTGTTAAACAATAAAATTTTTATTAAGTACATTTCTATTCATGAAAATGTATTCGTTTTACATTGATATGATTTAAACGTTTCTTATGTAATATAATTTTGTTGAAAAAAATTAGCATTTGATTCATAATTAGAGTATAAAATCTTAATCTAACAATAGTTATGCTTGAATAATTATAAATCATTTAAAAACGATTACTTGTAAGTCAATAAAAATTATTATATACCGCTGTATTAAGCCAATTATTTCTGGTAATTTAAATTTTATGAACGTAAAAAAGTTTGGAAAAAAACATTTCAAAGTTTAATGAAATAAATAAGAATTTTAAAAAATTCAATATAAATAATCGTGTTTCGCTTCAATTTTGAAGTATCATTTTATTACTTTCGTTTCAAGTCTCCATTGACAGAATTTTTTCTGAACCTTGTAATTAAAAATTTTCAATTTTAATGTTTTTGATGAAACGATTATATGACTTTAGATGCTTTTCTGTACACGAATATATATATTGACCTTTTAAAAGTTTTGTTATTTATACATCAGTATGTTGAAGTGCATTTTGGTCTTTAATCTTCATCTATGTCTCATTTCCCGATAATTAAAGTGTACTCAACTTCAGAACTCAAACTGATTTTTGATACGTTTAAAAGAGGAAAGAGAAATTATCTTTTCCGAGTTTTTTTACGGAATCCATCGAGAAACCACAGCCAATATGATCAGATTAACAACGACGGTTCTAAGAGTATAAATGTTATAGAATTCACTTCAATTTTTTTGAGCTTTTCATGGCACAATTGATTTATTTCGCTCTGAATTTTGCTTCGTTGAACATTTCAAATTACTATAATCTCAATGATCGATGCATTTACATGAAATGATCAATAAAAATGACGAAGCAACTTATGTATTATTCAGAATTATATCTTTTTAATAGTAGTTCCCAGATTTTGCTTTTTCTTTTATATAATAAAATACACATTCACGACATTTGAGTATAATTATTTGTTTTCAAAAACGGCCTTATTTTTATTTTTATTATTTTTTTTTTTTTTTTTATCGTGTGTACTTGTGGGTTTCATATTATGCCAGTGCGTAATAATTTACCAATTACTAATTTCATTTTTCTTTTATTATAAGATACTTAAATTTTAATTTTTATCGTTATCCGTATATACAGTTGCAGAAAAAAATGAATAAGAGTTCTTACATAATAATATATTTTTTCTTCCATACTCATTTAAGCAATTCTTTCCCATTATATTTTTTTCTTGCTCTCTGAATTCACAAATTTGTAAAAAATCTAAAATTGAAATCACCTTGTCTTCAATGTCTTAGACTTCGTTTTTCTATTTTGTAGACAAGTCTTTGTGTTTCCCCTTTATGTTTAATTCCTTTATTCGTTTAATATATTTTTCTCTTCTGGTTTGTAATTAATTTTCTCAGTTAAATTTGTTTCGTAATGTATTATAATTGTCATAAAAATTATTCTTGCATATAATTTTATTTTATGTAATATTATTACTCATTACATAACTTTATATAATTATATACAAAAGATAAGAAATAAAATTTCGTACTTTATCATTTTTTTGACATTTTTCGCATATATTTACAAATTTTTTATATTTTTTTTTTATTTTAATGTAATCGATAGACTTTCACTTGCTTATTGAATTCTTAAATTAGGGGTGTCCCCCCTTTTTTAAAGGACTGAAGATATTATAATTCAATCACGGTAATTAATAAGCCTAAGAATAAAAGCCAACTTTTTGGAAGTAAAGTGGTTAAGTATATTATTTACAAGCCTTCGGACATTCAAAATAAATTTTCAAAATATCCCATTTTTAATATAATTGAATAGGTAAGATGTTTTGTCAAGACATTGCTTTTCTATCTAAGATTGATGAAAATCTTTCAATTTTCCTTGAATATTATCAATTTTTTTATGTATTTATAATAATTTAAATGGGTAGTATTAAAGAAATGCTAAAATAAAAATTTTCAAGTCTCCATTTTTAAATATTAGTATTAATTGTCCTAATAAGAATTAAACGACAAAGATTTTTTTTAAATATAATTTCTCATTGCTTTTTTCGTAAAATACTTAATAATATGTTATATATTCGTATAATAATTCAAATTCTACAAATTATTCACACAATGAAATATTCAATCTTTATAATAATTCCGTTTTAATAATTTATAGAATAATCATACATTTTAGTTAATCCGAAAAGAAAGAAAAATTTTGATCTTGCTCTTGTCATAAAATAATAATACCCTAATGCTTCCAAGTATTATTCTAAAAATTTATGATATACATCAATCTGTGACCTCATAATCTTTTTAATTTTCGATTAAGGATATAAGCTTTTATCACGATATAAATTGAATATATTATATAAACGTCATACAAGTTTTCATATTTGTTAAACAAATCTATCTTATAAGCAAGAATCGTGACAATTTATAGTGTCAAAATTGATTTTATAAATATAAGTATGAAATACAATAAGTCTTTGTTATTTCTAAATAGAAATCTAAACTTACTTTTTCATTGTATAGTAAGAATTAGTCAAAAATGTACTACATAAATTATATTTACAAAAGAGATTAAAATTACATCATTCTATCCTCTTAATTAAAATAAGTGAATATTATAATGTGAAGCATTATCTGATTTGTGAATAATCTAGTTGAACCACCGAATCAAAGTTGCTCCTTGTACTTGATATATGGTATGAATATAATTTTTCATTTATTTGGTAATTATTAATGCTTTGAAATATATGATCATAAGAGTGATGACCAGTGAGAAAAAATCAACAACTGCACTGGTTCGCACCATCAGGAATAACGGGGATAGGATTATCGAGGTCTAATAGCACAGGATTTTCGAGATCAATGTCAAGAAAGAGAGCCAACTTTGGGTCTGGCCATCAGAAAAATATGGACAGAGCTTGTAGCTTTTGTTGATGAATTTAGCGACGACCAGGTGACGAGCGTAAATGAGTTCAGGGCCGAACGGTTGCACAGTGCGCTCGACCGGTGGCCGCGGCTCCGTGTGTCATACCGGCTCCTCTCTCTTGAAGTTGATGTTCTGTGACGCACAAAAGTCTCGGGTAAAGGGTACACAGTTGAAAAGCTTGCAGAGTTCGCATTCGTACATGGGAACGTTGTAAAAGAGAGTGAGCAGTAATGCGAACAGTCCAACGATTAAGATTAGGCAGATCCAGATGACAAAGATCTTGCGTCGACGGTCGTACTGTCCGAAAGAGATGAAAGGCATGAGCGCATAAGCGGCCAGAAAGCCAAATATGAACCCGAAGAGGTGTGCATAGTTGTCGACCCAGGGCAGGACACCCAGAATCAGCAGTCCTATTAATATGAAAACAAGTTTTGTCAGCGCACGTCGTGGGTACTTCAGCATAGGCCAGCAATGTAACACTTCCACCATTAGGGTCGCCAAAAGAGCGAAATGAGCACCAGCTGGTCCAACCTATTACAAAAAAGTGATTAAAATTGGTTATATTCTTTTTGCAGAACAAATTTATGTTTCAAATATTTAAAATCCAGATATTGAAAGGATAAAGGTCATTTTACCTCGGCTCGGTAAGGTACAAAAATAGCACTGGCCAGGTTTCCTGCCAAGGCTCCAATGAAGTAGATAAGGGCGATGCGAATTGACCCTGTGAGTTTTTCCAAATCTCTCATCAAAAAGTATTGAATAAATAACGTGATGACTATGTGTAGAATCCTAGAATAAATTTTTATTTATATTTTGGAAACATTTTAAAATTGATATTTAAATTAAAATTAATAAACAATCCATACTATTTATGTTATTTTTAGTAAAATATGAGTGAATAATACAGGTAAATATTTGATGACTAATCTTTATAGACCTATTTACTTGTTTTATCATTACTATATTTATAAAAATTAAATCATTTATTTGAAAAATATTGTTACACTTAACGAGATTTTAATTTAATAATAATAATAATAGTAATGAGTTTCATCATAATCTTAAGTTACACGAATTCGAGGAAGGGAGGACGACCGATGCTTGTAGATATATTGATATAAAAATAAAACCCATGATTTAATGTTTATGAAATGTGACTTTATTGGTGTTAAAAATATCTTCTGATATAGAAGAAAAAAGCCTTATATTTTAATTTTTTAAAAAATGTATTTATTGTAATCGCTATTTTGAGATTGTTTAATGAAATTATTAAATATAAAATGAATGAAAAATGGAAGCGTAAGCAGAGTTGATTGCTTATAAGGCGGTATATAAAATAAAATATGTAATTTTTTTTTTAATTAATCAAAACTTGAAAATTTTATAAATACCCTCTGATTAACCGGGATGAAAAATTCTTCATTCAGCGTCGAATAAAATACAAATTAGAATTACTATTATATAATTGAATATTTTAACATGTTTAGAATGATTTTATGTTTCGAATAGTATACTCAAAAGTTATCTTCTGTATTATAAACAGAATGTCACAATTCAGAATGAGACGCTAATCAAATTTATCAGTCCTGATTTTTTAGTTAAGCTGATTCTTATCAAATCAAGCTAGAACGGCTTGCATATGCATCTTTATGCTAGCGTAGTGTTTGTAATGCTTTTAAATCAATTTATTGAATTTTTGTTTTAAATTAATAAAATAAGAATAAACAAAAATCGTAATTGAAATTTGAATTAAGATAAAAGAATTAAAATTAAGTTTTGTTTAATATTTTATTTTATTAGATTTTTTATGAAAATTTTAAATACAGAATATTTTTTACAGAAGATTTAAAATGTAAAGTAGTACCATATATTGTTGTAAAAATAAAAATAAAATGTTACGAACATATAAATAATAATAACAATAGTCCTGAGCGGACTTTAAATGCCGGGATCATTTCAGCTGTTGAAGTTATCTCTAACTTCGTAGCGAAGGTTAAGGCAAAGTAATCGCAAATAAGTACACTTCCGTGTGGAGATCAAATTCGTATTTATGAAATAAGAGGTAGGGAGATGTGACGTTCGAAGTATGTACGCGTTACCATTTAATCTATTTGGCCGATAAACACGTCGCTTTCAGATGAAGCTAAGCACGACATGAATTTCAAAGTTCCTTATTATGGTGTTGTGCGACTTATGGGTCCATCATTCAAGATCATTCTGCGAGAAACGCGGAGGCTAAGTTCCCCCGATTTTGGAATACTTCGCGAGAGTTCCCGAGGTTTCCTGGTCTCATGGTCCAGGTGCTGTGTCCGCGGTTTCCTCTGGATGCTCACTGTCGGCGTGCGTTATCTGGCCAACGGTATCCGGTCTTGCGAACCGCAATGACTTTCGGTGTACAGAATTTGTACACTCAGCTGGACCCAATGCGTGCAGTAGCGGGTGCTTGGGATTTTCCGTAATCTGTATTCCCGCGGGTTCGTGATATCGACGTTCAATGTAATGGCATTGCTGGCCCGTTCTCACTCAAAAATGTTTACGCTGTGTTACAGTGGGTACTGCTGCATAGCATATGTAACAATGTATTGAATTTGTTAAAATAAGGTATTCTGTATTAATTAATTTTTACATGTAATTTAATTTTAAAAGTTAAAAAATAAACTGACAATATTAACAATAATTTTAGTATTATCTTTATATACATATTTTTTATTTACTTATGTTATAAAGAATTATTTTAGAATTTTATAATGTATAAAATAGAATAAAATTATGTATGATTTATAAAGTGAATATAAATAAATTTTATAACTACTTTAACTTTAATTTTTTTTATTTGAAATAGTATTTTATTTTCTAATGGAATTGAACAAAGCATATATATATGTTATTATATAGTTATAATGTAAAAAAATTTTTTTAGGCTTATGAATCATTATGTCAACACCATAACCACATCGTTCTAGAGTCAAGTTTATATCATATATACATGGTTCATCCGTGAAGTATCGACTTTTTTTTTCATTTTACCACTGTTGGTTGTAGAAATTTGGGAGGGGTCTTTAAATGTTGACAAACTCTTTCCTCATGTGTCCCTTTTTATTTTGTTTTTTCGATAATTACTCGCTATATATTTTGTGATAAAGCATTTTCGTCACTGTGTGGACAGTCACGATTTCGTAGTTTACACGAACCACAAATCGTTTACGTTCCCGTTTAACGAGTGCAATGTTAATTGTAGTCAACTAGATTAAGTTTCACTCGGCGTGCGAAACTTAGCCACCGAACGCGATCACGCGCAGTCAATGCCCTTCGATGTACGGAGTTCAACAAACGCGGAGACACAACAAAATTCGCGATTCACGAATTTCAAATAAATTACTAGACCTTATTTAAAATTAGCAAATAAAAACCGCGCTGCCATGACGCAACAATCTCGCTCGACGACCACTTTAACACTAATTAACAATAATTATATTCTATAACAGTTTTATTATATCTGTTTTCGAGAAAACTACTTGCAGTTACACAAAAAAGCAGGATCTTCTGAAAGAGAAAGAAGAAAATTGCGCCGCCTGGGTGCCGCTCGCCTACACGTACCTTCCAACTAAAAGCTCTCGTTACGAGCACAAAGTAACTTAATTAAGCAAATGAACACATGCACACCAAAAGATTTCGAGAAAACAATCCGCGAAAAGTAAAAAAAAAATAACACTACAGCAGAGAGAAACTACACGAATCGATTGCTACTATTCCCTCTTACTTCGAATGATAAAATGAGAGATAAAACGTTAGAACGATGAAACGATAAAAATTTGAAATCGCCTGAAGGGTATTTTTCAAATTTATGACACGGCGCGCTGAAGCGATTAGCGGAAAACCAGTACGTGAGAATGTTTTGTTTGCAATAAAAAAAAAAAAAATTCTTACCTTTTTTTTGAAAGATGATTTATTGGTCGAGTTATAAACAGTGTGAAATAAAGATTTAAAATTCTTCAAAATAATTTCCTCCTACATCAACATATTTTTGAAGGCGTGTTTTTCAAATTTCAAATGCATCTTTAAACTCCTCAGCTTTGATGTTTTTAAAAAATTTTTCACATGTTTTTCGCATATCCAAATTGTTCTGCAATATATTGTGCACTGTAGATCACGTTAAATCCAGTTTTTCTGCGATTAATGTAACTGTTAATCGGCGGTCTGAATCTAGAATTATTAACACGCCCGGGTGTTCTTAGCCATTCGAAAGTTTTTTGGGTGCCAAGATCAAGGTTCGTCGAAGATCTTTTACCGATTCTCTTTAGAAACTCTGTACCATTTTACACATTGTGATTTTGACATACAGTTATCTTCATAAGCTTCTTGTGATATTTTACATGTTTATGCACTGTTTTTTTTTAATTGCAAACAAAACTTTATCGCGTAACGCTGTTTGAGTAGTCGCTCCATTGCGCCTTCTCAAAAAACTGAAAAACACCCTTCGCGCGAAGTAGAATCCTGACACTTCAAATTATCAAAAAAACAAAATAAAAAGAGACAAATGAGGAAAGAGTTTGTCAACATTGAAACACTCCTCCAAAATTTCTACAACCAATAGTCGCAAAATAAAAAAAAAAACTCGATTCTTCGTGGATGAACCATATATATATATATCTTTATCCAGTCCTGTTTATACATGCAAATATAAATTTCCGTTATATATTAGACTTATATAGAATATATAATTAAATATAATAATTTAGGATATTATACCTTTTAAATACATAGAGAACTCAATACTTTCAAGTAAATTAATAAAACAAAAATAGTAATAATATATTTTTTTTTAGATTAAGCATTTTATATTTTAATAATGTTTTTCATTGTCAATGCAATTGCAGTTTTCATAAAATCTTTATTTATATTCAGAACTTAATTACATTCATTTCAACATTTAATTTCCTTTAATAATATTTAATACAGGTAAGAAGGCTTAAATATTCTTATTTTTAAAGTGACTTCACTATTTATTGTATTATTTGCATGTATTTAAAATATGATTAATCAAAATTTTGCAGCTTCTAATACCTCAAACTCATCAAAAAATATTTAAGTTTTTTCCTCTTTCACATCAATAATATCTAAATATTATTAATTATAATTTTACCAATATATTACAATTTTATATTTTTGAAATTAAAATCGCTCAATATTTTCTTCTTGATACGAATAAAAAAGAATAGGAATAAATAGGAGTTAATATAAATTAGTACACAGTTATGACAGTAAATTAAAGTAAAAGTAACATAAGTGCATCTTTTAGATTTCACAAGTTAAATGAGAATTATACATACGTCAAGATTGGAATACGCTTACAATCAATTAGCAAGCAAATATATATATAGACGCAGTATGAATTGAGTCGCACAATTATATTCAAGATTCACAGAAGCCAATTGTTTTTCTCAAGTCTCTTTTCTGTCGTTTTATCTAATCTTTCGATCCCGTTCACGAAGTTTTTATCAGATTTAATACTTTGCACTTTTTCGACTCCGGTACACTTATTGTAATAAAGCCGAAACTGCACCGAACAGAAATAGTTTATATGAGTATGGCTCAAAGAAATTGGTTTTGTAATGATCATCAATAAGTGTTTACACATTAATTAGTTAATTAGTTAGTTATAAGGAGAGAGGGTTGAACACCTCACGTGTTCGGGCAAAGCCCAGTGTGCTACAATTTTCCCAGATTATTTCATACTTATAAGGATTATGCTTTCCTAAATTGTAATTGTAGCCTTCTCTTGGGAACAAGTGACTGCGGACATCGGCGGTATTAGTCGAGCTCTATTCTATCACATGTTGGAGCTAAAGTCCAACATCGTGATCCCAGTGTTCACGGCGCCCAGTGTGACTGTACCAAGACAATGTAGGAGATTGGTGCGTATGTACCTATGTACTTGTGCCTGTCTTCTTGTGTCTGTGTTTCCCTCCACATAGTGACGATGAAGATCTCCCTAGCTTCTAGCTGCCATTCCGGTGGAATACAGTTAAGCTCCAATAATCACTCTGTAGCTCTAGACCGCGCTCCGTTGACCCGTCTCTGGCCGCTTTCAGCATACTTAGTCAGGTACAACTAAGTCTATGGCTCGGCTTTGGATTGCGCCCTACAGATAGTTAAGCTACCTAATTTTCTGTAGATTATCTTATTGCATAGTTATTTAAAATTGTGTCAATTTTCATTTTTTGAGATCTTCAGGTTCCAGAAATGATACTCCTAATGTCTCCCGTATTGTTTTAACATAAGCTGGTCAGCAGCATAGGAATCTCTGTGGTCTCTTGATTGTATTCACATTTGCAATTCCTATTTATTTTATCGTGAACTATCCTAATACTCTCCTTAAATCATTTCTTTTCAGCCTTATGATCTTTGGTTGGCATTTCTGGAATGGCTCAACTCCAATCAATTTCTTAAATTGTCTGAGTCCCTTAGCTTCGTTCCATCTTCTTTTGGTTATATTCTGAAGTCAAAGAAATATGACTTTTTTTATTTTCTGTTTAGATATGTTCACCGTAACTTTAGTCGTCCTATACCACCAACGGTTCTTTTAGCCAATATATCTGCCTTTTCGTTACCTATGTGTCCTTGATATCCCGATATCCACATCAAGATTACCTTGGTATTTTTCGTTAGTGTGTCTAAGTAGTTTCTGCAGAGTTGGACCTCCTCGAGCTAATTTTGATGTTCTGTAAGGCAAGCAGTGCCGCATGACTATTAGAACAGAAGGTGATGACAGACTGCTTAATTTTCCTGTTGATCATCGTTTTAGTACTCTCTGTTATGGCCCCAATTTCCACTTGGAATATGGAGGCATATTTAACGAGTATTAAGGTGAGCTCGTTGGAGGTACTCGCTTCTCATGTTCCCGTACCTGTTCTATATTCGTTTTTTGATCCATCCGTATACCAGATCATGCCTGTTCCTAGGATATTGTTTTTTGCTATCACAATCTTCTCTTTTCTTGATGACAATTCTGTATTTTTGTTCGTGCTAATATGTCCGAGATACTTTGTTGTACACATTAATTAAAGAAATCTACAATAATAAATGAGGGTAAATTAGTAAATTGATGGTTTTCGCTCTCTACTGATTAAACCGTATGTCATCCATCGCCACTCAGTCGGGTTTTATCAATTACATAAACCCATGCCTTTTGCTGATTGCATCGAAGGTTGTACAAGGTTTATTATATCACAGAAAGATTCAAGTATTTTATCCTCGCCTTAGTAGAGAAAAAATATCGTGTTCGACAATGTTCCGATAGGCAGAATATACAATTAAATATTAGAATAAATCGCGAAAGTGTACATATGAAAAATCCTTTATTTAAATAATTATATTATTCTAATTGATTGGATATATTTCATGATATAGCTTCTATGAAGACTAAATGAATGAACTATTTCTAGTTTGAAAAGATCGAACGATTTATCTGTTTTATTACGCCTAAATATTTCGACATATCCATATAATAATCTCTTTTCTAAGGATACTATTGAGTATACTGTATTATGTTATTAACTAAAGTTTTGTGCCCATTTTCAAAACAAGCCAAATGGAAATGGCCTCAAGACAAAATTATAAATGGCTATGACATAATTTATTATAGGTACTTCCATAACAAATTTAAGTTATTCACTTGATATGTATTTTACATTTGCATTATAAAAAAAATAAGCAAAATAGTTATATTCCTCCATTAAATTATAAAATTTAAGGGATAAAAAACTCCAATATCTTACTCACCCCGCATGCAGAAATGTGGTGGTAAAAAGTCGATAAAATTGATCGGGCCAATCGGGGTTCAGGAATGGAATCATACCGCACACATCGTGGAGGCATTCGACTTGTGAGCATAACGAGGCTTCCTCATGAAAGTAGCCATGCACAAAGTCGCAGTATTCCTTAGTTGTGATCCGGCAACTTCCATGTATGCCAATGCAACATGGGTGACCAATTATTTCGCAAACCATATGCTCTGCCATTTTATCTTTGTAGCGGCTCACTGGGAAATTGGCGTTACCATGCATGTTAGGTTCCTTACTACTGTTAATGACAAAAGAATTTTGTTACAGTAATTTTATTATGAACTTTGAGAATTTTTTTCTCAATTCAGTATTAATCAGTATAATGCATATTGGAATAGAACTTAAATGTAAAAAACTTAAAACTTAAAAAACTTAATAGTGGCTTTAAAAAAATAAAAAATAAAACGCATTAATTTTTGGATACACCATGTATTTTGTAGCTTATTACCATTTAATTACATATTGCATACTATGATTGTTTGAAGAATTTAAATAAAAAGAGTAGTTGTACATATATATGATACTACTAATTATAAATAATAATAAATATCAGACTTAGCGAATCTTTCATATACGTTCATTTATTTGAGGTAGAAGCAGAGAAAGAAAAAATGACTTCATACAATTGAATCATAGTTTGAAAGAGAACTTGTTATAATAACAAGAATATAGTTTTAAAACGGAATTATTGACCCGGTTATACTCCAATAATAATAAGCCAATTAAGAAATTTAAAGAATAAAATAAAATATAAAGTACAAGAAATACGTTCCTTGAAGTACACTTTAAGAAACTTTTTTTAATTTTTAGAATAATGCAAAACATATTCAAATTGTATCAATGATATTTAATTTATTTTGTACAAATTTGCAAAGAAATACTTTATGCTTACCGATAACGTTGGCTGAAAGGATTAATTTTTCGACAAATAGGCCACTTGGTAATGTCATCAGGCCATTCATAAGGCGCAATACTCGCTGGAGCATCACAAAATTTTGGATCGAGACCACATACGGACCCACTGATTCGACCACCGGGTCCACTATCGGCTGGGCCCCATTTTTTCCATGTTGATATAGTGTTCTGTGTCATTTTACGAAATATTAGAGACTCTTTTTATTCAATAATAGCAATTCTACATTACAATAAAACTTACATATATCTACTACATACACATAAAGAGATAAGTGAATCAATTATTTAATATTTAACTCAATTTAGATGCACTGTTCCAAAAATTGAAATAAATTATTTTTTTTATAACAATGATTTAAACGAAGTAAATTAGAAGATAAATAGATATAATTTTGTGTATTATAGTTTATATTTTAAGCTTTTTAAGGAAAGTTTGAAAATAATTTTATATTTCAATGTTTAATAATTGAAATTACCATATTGTATTTAAGTTATGAAATCAAGGAACCTTTATTAAATTATATTTAAAATTTTCTTAATGAAATTAATTTGATTTTTCATGTTTTAGTCACTCATTCATTTCTTAAATCCCTAAATATGATTTACATTTTTATATGATTATATTGAATTTTTATTCATACTGCACAAGTGAAAAACTTTAATATACGTAGTATGTTTCGTGAATAGATTAATAAGTTTGAATTAGAACATAAAATAAATGATTAATTTGCAAATATAAATATAAAAATCTAATTTCAACAAGCATGCTTTATTTACATATTATTTCATTACCGTAGATGTGGAGCTCATCCCTCGTACCAGTTGGTTTTCAAAATAAGTAATAATATATTATTAGTCGTAATAAGTATTGTAAAAATATTTCAAGAGGTCGATATCTTAAACAAAATATCAAGCTTAAAGTTTATAATTTGTAAAAATATTTCATTACATTTAAGCCAGAGACTAAAAGATAATGACGTTACTGTATATTTAACATCCCTTGAAATTTTATTTCAATTTTATTGTCTTTTTGACAATTTTGTCATATATTCAGGGAGCTCTGATATAAATATTCTATGTAAAACTTAAATATAAAAATATAATTTTGAAGTTATCAAATAAGTTCCTTCCATTTTTTGTTTGGTAAAAGGCTAGTTATGATCTAATGAAATGCAAGTTGAATAAAACACCAGGTTATATCCATCCTGCACCATACTGTATCAAAACCATCATTTTATTTAAAAAAAATTTAATAATTTGTAAAGTGGAATATTCAAAATAGTTTAATTTATTACATGTCGCTAAAAAGTCAGCTTCGTTCCTTTAAAAATGAAATCCTTAAAAATCTTTTTAATTCCGTCGGTTAATTGAGCAAAAGATACTCACTGAGCATTCCGCCCTGCTGGACTGCACACATCCGGAATCATCGTTCCTTATACAGCACGCGGTGTCTCGTTCCTTCTCCCGCCAGATGTCGATCTCCTTCAGGATCTTTATGTCTCTGCGCATACACGGGGCAAACTTCGCACCTAGATGTATAAGATCAGAGGCTCGTGGTCCTAACCAGAAGTTGGCAGGTTCCTGATACTCGACTTGCTGAAGAGATAGACTGGTCACTAATACCTAGACGCAAGCATTGAATTTGAATTTCAGATTGAGTACATCGTTTTCAGATTTTATTTTATTTTGAAATTTTAATTGGATTTGAAGGTTTACGTAATTGTGAAAAGGTGACAAACGTTTATTATGTAGTTATACTGTTATAATTATAGATTGATTCGATACCAAGCGATTTTGATAGATTTAAATCACGAATAAATTAAATTTTGTAAAATAGTTAAAAATCAGATGATTTCATTATAATAAAAATATTTTTGTATTATTGAATTAAAACTAGTTTCAGTTAACATTTTCAAGTCATTGAATACAATTATAAATTGATTTTATGAATAGACATATTTATTGAACTATAATTAAAAATGGATAAAACAATTAGAGAATAAACAAATAAATTAATATACAATGACAAAAAAAATCCATTTCTATACCTTTATACATTTATATCTTTATAACTTTTAAATAATAGAATTAAATTATTTTTATGCATGCGAACATATATGCTTAAGTCTTTATAATTTTATATGTGGCTATAACAATATTTTAAATGGTTGATTTTTATTGTTAAATTCACAATATGTATTATTTTTCATCAATCATGACTATAGTAAAAAATTATTAGTACGCGATAGAAATACAATTTGTAATAGAAATTTCTTTTAATTTATAATTAAAGTATTTTACGATAATTTCTAATAATTATAAATTACAATTTGTAAAGAAATATATTTATTATAAACATTAAAAGTCAAGTTGTATCGCAAATACAACTAAAAATTGAATTGCATCTTTATTATAAAAATCTGTCGATATAAAATATTAAAAAAAAGTTTAATAAATATTTCTTGTTTTTATAAGTATTTTAATAAATTTGTATTATTATGGAATAATGAAATTCAAAGTGAAAATAAAGATAATTAAAGTATAAATAATGAATGATTTAATAATTAATAAATTAAATTTATTTTAAAAAAAAGGAATATATTTTTTTATTTATTATTATTTTAATAAGATAATAAATTATCAAACCATATTAAGAGTTCTATAAAATTTTTTCACGTTGGAAATTCCGCTAACGGACAATTAATAATTTTAATTTAACAATTCATTAATTACACCAATTATCTCCGAAGTCCTGGTTCATTGACTTCACAATATCAACGGAATACGATATTCTGTTAAACATTTAGATGGTTCATCACTACTTCTATTAATTATATTATAAATTCTTAACTTTATTTTAATAAATTTGACCGCACTACTTCACTAATTCTTGATTAATTAACATTTCACTATTATATATTATGATGATAAATATATATTATCGGTCAACACGTGGACGCGCGTCGAATTGCTTAATATTATTTAATACATTAACGCGCATAACTATCTGTACTACCTCTATATAAATTTATTTATACGTTTAGTTATATGAGTGTAGTATCGCCTATATATGTGTAGTATTTTCACCTGATCTATCGGCTGCTACACTGCCTCCAACATGGCATCACGCGGCCTCGTGGTGACAGGTGTAAAGTTAACTTTATTTATTTTCTTTATTATTTAAAAATCATTTTTAATTATTATATGTGACGAATTTATATTCGTCACGATTTATAAAATAATAGTTAGAATAGTTTTTCACCATTTATCACGAGTTTTTTTTTAACATTTTAATATTATTATACATATCAATTCTTATAATTCAAAAAGTTAGAAGGTACGCTCTCTATAATGAATCGACTATAGAAGTTAAAGTTCTTTTTGGATGTAGTGTATTTATTTGTTTAATAATAACAAACACTTTTTTTATCGGCGACGTTTCAACAGTAATTCCTTGCCTTCCTCAGACCTTTAATAATTATGTAAAAAATAAATACATTACACTCACGAGGTATTTTAGCTTTTCAATTTACATAAATATAAATTTACGTATTTCTTCCTTGAGTAAAGATAAAAATCATTAATGTTTACAATTTTTACAAAATTTACTCTTTTTTATTTCAATATAATAATTTTATTATCAGAATAATTTTTCTTTTACTTTTTATTTTTCATAAATTTACTTTAGTTTAAAGTATTATTTAATACAATTGATAATTTTTAATTTATTCTTCTATTGTATTTAGTTAACAAATATGTTTTATTATAATTAATAATTTTTTTAATTATAGATTATTTATTTCTTCCGTTGTAAAATTTTTGAATATAAGTAAAAATATTAATTTATGTAAAATTTTTGAAATCATTGTGATTATTTAAAATTTCGATAATTTTGTAAAAAATAAATTAGTATTAATTTGAAAATGAAAAATTAATTTTCTTGAAATCAAATGCTTTACTATTAATAAGATAAAATGAAAAACTAGAAGTACAAGATCGTTAGAAATATAGTTCGTTTCTAATGTTATATGATTGTATAAGTGAACATAATATGTATATGTGAAGGAAATATGAATTATTAAATATCAATGTTCCAATGTTAAAGGATAGTATTTGATCTAGTGAGGTGCTGATGGATTAAATTAAACAGATATATTTTTAATTATTTTGCTCACATTTTGAACAAGTCTCTCTTGTCTTTATCAAGGCTATTTAATTATAAATACAAATATTATTTTACGTATAAGTATGTTAAAAGGTTACAAAATATTATACAAAATTTACATAATTACCAATTATTAAAATACAGAAACACGTAGGTATTATACGACGTGACAGTCGTTACGTCACAATTTTGCATGTAAACAATATTGCCTGTATCTCAATTTATTTTATTAAAGATAGATTGTGCTTTATGAAGAATAAATAGCATACACAATAAGAGTAAGATTCCATTTAACGACACACTAAAAATCACAGTTTCATTTCAATAACACATATTTTTTATTTGACAGGAAATTCCATAAACAAATTTTCAGCACCTTAATAGCTTCACCAATTATTTGTAGACATAGTGATAAATAATTTGGAATCTAATTGCTTAAATTCATTTAAAAATAAAGAGATGCAATTTGTTGTATTCAATAAGATCATTTAGATGTGATCTTTAATACTTTTAATACATACAATAGTCAGTTGCAATTTACACACGAAATTGAAATAATAATTCAATAAATCTTCAGGAATTATCTATTATTAAACCTCATAATTAAAAAATTATTGGTAACAGAAACCTACACAATCAAATTAGATACTTAATTTCAAATCCAATACCACACTGTCTTAAAAAAGAATATTTTTTACTTTAAGAAATATTTTTTACAACTTAATAGATACAGCCATTCCATTATCAAATAAATGCTTTCATAAAAATAATTTTGATTGTGGTAAATCCATCCTCAAAGGAAATGATTATTCTAATTATAGAAAAACATATTGAAAAACGTCTAAAAACTCTTAAATATGAAATAACCTTAACAAAAGTATTAACAGATTCCATACTTTAATATCTTTACCACACATAGAAAAGTTTTTTTCTGAATATGTACTAAAATTAAAAAAAGTATGGAATAAGCTTAGTTCTTAACGTTACTAATAGATTAGACTCAGTTATAAAAAATAGGTAAAGATAAAACCGAAATATGAGATTAAATAAATGTATAAAATTTAATGTAAAGACTATTCATCGGTGTATATTTGAGAAACAAAATGTAGTCTCAAAACAAGAATAAATGAACACAAGAAAGATAATAATAATATATTGATTGTTGCTGCGCACATTCCCATGAGTGTCAACATAATATAGGTTGGGATAACACTGACATTCTTGACAGGGAAATTAATTATAAAAATCACTGATTTCCAAAATGATACATATCAAAATTAATAACAAAATGTAAATCGACGAAAGGATACACAAAATTTAAATGGTAAATATCTCATGATTCTCAATAATATGCTGAAAAATAACATGATAAAGTAGAGCATGACATATATGAATAAATGGAGTTACAGACAATATTGTTTTGATTCAAAACTGTGACGTAACGACTATTACGTTGTATAATACCAATGTAGTCTTGTATTTTCATATTAGGTAATTATATAAATTTTGTATACTATTTTGTAATATTTTATCATATGTACATGTACAATAATATTTGTATTATTTATCAATAAATAGTCTTGATAAAGACAATGAATGCATTATTGAAACGTGGAAAAAATAATTAAGAATATATCTATTTGATTCATTAAAATTGCACTATACTGGACCAAATACTATCCTTTAAGAAACTAATATGGAAGATACTTATTATCTAATTTCATTTGATGTTCCAATGTTTCCTTTTGTAACCTCAGAGATTAGCAAATTTCAAAATTTGATTAGTTTTTGTTTTCTGTATTTACGACATCATGTATATTATTTGAATATATAACAAATATATTTATCTATTAAGTTATTAACAAATTTCATTTTATTTTATTAAAGACAAATAAACCAACCAGACTAGATCTGTGATGAAGATCAAGACCCACAGGTCCAAATCCGTAACAAGCGAGTGAAATGATAAGTACGAGGATTTGCACAGTCGTAATCCAGTAGGTAAAGTAGGGACGATGATCCTCGAAGTCGTCTAATTGTTTTCTTACGCCTGGCTTTTGTGCAATACTTTTCCGAAATGATCTTCTGTGGAATAAATCCAATTTGATTAAAATTCATGTGCATTGATATAAATAATAATCTGTTTCAAAATTTTACAACTTAAATTTTTATTTTAAATTAAAATAAATTATTTATGTCAAAATTATCAATAAATAAATATATTAAAAATTATATAATTTTACAAGTTACAGTAAAAAATTGTTTTGTATTATTAACAATATAGACATGTAATCAATATTTTTATATAGCAAAAATTAAAATTAATTTGAATTTCATCAAAAATTTTTGTTTGCATATAATTCTTGAACAATATTGCTGCTTAAAGTGAAGTAAAAGGTAAAAATAGAATTAATTTGGGGACGTAACATAAATATAGCTAAAATGAAAACTAAATTTTGAATGTTTACTGTTATTTTGATTTTAATATAAAATTTATATAAAATTAGTCCTACTACATAATAATGAAATAAAATTCATTAAGTACAATATTGAATATATTATACTTATAATTTAATATGTAAGCTAGTAAAATACGTTTTATTCATATAATATTACTTTTTTACATACAATTAAGTAAATTTATCTCGAGATTATATATAAAATTATAAAAACATATGAATCTATGAGATATAAATCAATTAGATCATTAGCAAGAAAAGACTATGTTTGGCAGAGACATGGGTGGAGAAAAAGGACGCGGAAAAGTGCAAAGAAAAACTCCCGAAAAACATGACCTGGGAGATCATAGGCGCAAAAAAAGAAAAAAGGAAAGGGAGAGCAAAAGGTGGCTTTATAATAGGAGTTAAGGAAAAAGAAACAATACAAATTGAAATAATAGGAAAAGAAGAAGGTGAGGGGCTTACGAAAACAAGGATAAAAGTAGACGACGGAAAAAAGGCGATAGATATATGGGGAGTGTATAACAATAACAATGACATGGAAGTAAAGTGGAAGAAGATAGAAGAGGGGAGCTACAGTGGAGAAGTAGAACTACTGATAATGGGAGACTTTAACATAAAAACAGGGGAAGGAGGGAAAGTAATTGGAGTAAGAGAAGAAAAGGGGATGAAAAAAAGAAAAAACAAAGATAAGAAAGTGGAAAAAGAAGGAAAGAAACTTGTAGGAGAAATACAGAGGAAAGGACTCACAATAATGAATGGGACAACGAAAGGAGACGAAGAAGGAGAATTCACATACATTGGAGCAAGGGGGAGTACAGTGATTGATCTGGCAATCGCAGACGAGGAAATCAGAGACAGGACGGAAAAATTTACAGTAGAAAAAAGAATAGATTCAGACCACTTGCCGATCAGACTGAAAATACGGACAAAAGACAGAGACAGAATGAAAAACAGAATGACAAAAAATACAACAGAGACAAAAAGAACGATAATCAAATGGGGAGAAAAAGAAATAAACAATTACATGGAAAAGACGAACGGAGTATACAAAAAACAAGAAGAAAACAGAGACGTGGAAAAACTATGGAAAGGGATCAAAGAATTAATTGAGAAAAACATAGAGAAAAAGGAAATTAAGATAAGGGCATGGAAAATTGGGGAAAAGAAATGGTACGATCGAGAATGCAAGAGAGCAAAAGGAAAGAAGGCATTAAAAGAATGGAAAAAAGGAACGATAAAGAAAGAAAACTACATAGAAAAAAAGAAGAACTGGAAAGAACTATGTAGAAGAAAAATGAAAGTATGGAGGAAAAAAGAAGAAGAATTAAAAAAATTGAAAAACGAAGGACAGATATGGGACTACATTAACAGGGGTAGGAAAAAGAAAGAAAAGGGAAACGAAAACATAGAAATGAAGACATGGGAAGACTACTTCAAGATACTACTGAAAGGAACAGATAGTGAAAGAGAAGGGGCTGAAACAGAAAAGGGACAAACTGGGAGTAAAAACAAAATAACAGTGGACACCAAAGAAATAAAGCAGATGTGTAGGAAACTAAAAAAGAGAAAAGCCAAAGGTATAGACGGTATCCCGAACGAAGCATGGATACACGGAGGAAAGGAAATTGATGCGAGACTAGAAGAAATATTGAAAGAAATAATGCAAACAGGGAATATCCCAGAAGAATGGAGGACCGCATTGATAATCCCGATATATAAGAAAGGAGAAAGAGAAAGACCCGAAAGCTACAGGGGGCTATCCATGCTGAATTCGGAATACAAAATATACACTGGAATCTTGAAAAATAGACTTGAGAAATTGGTAGAGGAGAGAAAACTACTCCCAGAAGGACAGGCAGGATTCAGGAAAGGGAGATCCACGACAGATAATATATATATACTAAACCACATCATAAAGAAAAATATAAAGGATAAAAAAGAGATATATATACTGTTCGTGGATCTCAAAGCAGCGTTTGATACGGTGAACAGGGAAAAATTGTGGGAAATTATGGCAGAACAAGGATGTGACAAAGAACTAACGGACTTGATTAAAAAAATATACAAAAAAACAGGATGCAGGATAAAAACAGAGAAGGGAATTTCGGAAGAATTCTGGACTCATAAGGGTTTAAGACAAGGATGCAGTCTTAGCCCCCTCCTATTCAACCTCTACATAGCAGGTATTGAAAAAGAGATGGAAAAAAATAGGGTGGGAGGAGTGAAGATAAAAGACAAGAGAATATGGACTCTTACATACGCGGACGACCTTGCTATGATAGGGGAGAGTAGAGAGGCAATGCAGGGAATGATGAGGACACTAAAGAAATTCCTAAAAGACAGAGAAATGGAACTAAATGCAGAAAAGACAAAAATGATGATCATCGGAAGGAAAAGGAAACATAGGAAGGAGAAATGGAAATGGAAGGGAAAAGAAATAGAAACAGTTGACAGATTTAATTATTTGGGATTCGTGTTTAGGAAGGATGGGAAGTACCATGAGCACATTAAAGAAAGAATATACAAAGGGAAAATAGCCGCAAAAAAGACATGGGGACTAGCAGAGAAAAGGTGCTCAGGGGACTTCCAGCCAGAAAAATGCTCTTCAACTACCTGGTGAAGGGAGTGCTAGAGTACGGAGTAGAGATACGGGGAGGGGAAGAAAGTGACGAGATGGAGAGGATTAAAGCAGATTACCTGAGGTGGACATTGAGACTAGACTTTTGCACTCCCAGATACCTGGTGTACGAAGAGACTGATGAAGATAAAATGGGTATAGATTGGGATATTAGAACACTAAAACACGAAGAAAAAATAATGCAAATGGAGGAAGACAGATGGGTAAGGAAAGCCTACGAAGAAAAGAGAGAAATGCAGAGAAAAGAAGGAAAAGTAGAGGGAGAAAAATGGCTCAACAAGATAAGGTTGAGCAAGAAACAAATAGAGCAATGGCAGAGGGAGGGTAGAAACGTATACACGGAGATAAAACAGAGGGACAGAGACATACAGAGACAAGACAGACGTGGCAGAATAAACGAATCGAAATATAATGAAACATACAAAAAGATACAAAAAGACGGACTGCCAGAATACTTAAAACAACCCCAAAAACAGAGGACGATGGCAACGACTGCAAGGGTCAGATGCGGCAATATCACTAGCATTAGCAAGAAAAGACGAAATATAATGAATACAAGTATCCAAGTCAAATGATTATTCTGCAGAAAAGGTTAAACATATATATTTAATTTTACAATACTAATTATATAATATAATATTATTGTGTTTATTTATAACGAATATTTCTCAATTTTTACAAAAATTTAAATGTAATGATGGAAAAGATTAAAGATGAAACATAAAAAGAAATTAGGATCTTCAGAGTTTGTACATGCAAATTTTTTTACATATTATAAATTTGAGCTTTAACATCGATTTCATAAATAATTATAATAGAAAATATAAAAGAAATAATATATAAATTGAATTATAAAATTGTTGCTGAGTAAATGTTCCGAAGCTGCTTCCTCTGGATTGGCCTTTATTTTAAAATATTAGAGAATGAAAGTTGTAAATAATAAATTATTAACACAAATATATTATGCAGTTTATAAATTTATTTTTAATCAGCACGTTACAAGTTATCTTGTTCACGTACAAATCAAAAGTGAATGTCGATCGCTTTCTTGTTGCCTCATCACCTCCCTCACTTCGCTTATTTTTTCTTAAAATTATCCTAACGGACTTTATCGCTTGTTTTTCGCGAACGCATCTCTACGTTGGTTTTCGCAGAAAACCTCGGGCCTTGGCAGAAAAAATCTTCATGCTAAAGGAAGAAAAATCCAACACATATTAAACTAAATTTTTTCACTATTTGCATTTATTAAATTGTGAGGAAAACTTCACTACGTGCTCAGTTCATGGGATTGAGCGCGTGCGACGCGTCCGAGAGTGAGAGAAAAAGAAGATGTCGTCTTCTCTCTCGGCGCGTATGACGTCACGAGTCGGAGAGAGAGTGAAAGCCGAGATGTAGCCCTCTCTCTCCGCGGAGTACAGCTGGGCCGTCGGGGAGTGGAGACTCAGTCCTCTCTCTCGGACGGGCGCCCGCAAAGGGGGACTCGGTCCTCTCTCTCCCGCGCACCCACTATCTCCGTCACTCGGACCAGCGGCGCACCCGCGCCTGCGTTGTCGCGTTTTCGCCTGAGTGGGAGGCTTCGGCTCTCTCTCAGGTGCGCGACGTTGCGCTAGGGCTCTCCGTCACTCGTCCAAGCGAGGACGGAGGACTTGACCTCTGCGTCAGCCCTTTATGCTGCCCGATCAGGTGCTCTTGCTCTGATTAAGCAAGAGTCGCCGCCGACTCGCGGGCAGGATATAAAAAGGGCGCGCAGCAGGCATCAGAGACTTGAACGGCGGTCCGCCTGACGGACCAGACCTAGTAGAGCGCCGGGAAAACTAATGATAGTTTCGCCTCTTTTTCAGAAGTGAAACTTATCTAAAAGTCACCTTTTCTACCTTTTTCAGGAAGAAGCTGTGACCACCTCCCGCCCTGAAGACACCCTCGTCACGATACATGTTTTTGTACAAATGTATTGAATAAAGAGGTGTCAACATAGAAAGCCTGCGTTTTTATTGGAAGGCTCCTTTCCCCAATTTTGCTTCTTCGCAGGTGGAGGAAATCCAAACTCTGGCTCCGGCGAGCCACCTCCGGGCAGGAGCCCGAGTGTAACCCCACTAAGGGGGTTGCTTCGTTACAAAATTATTATTTCTCCCGCGTCTGACTTTGTATCTGGGATGCTGGATCGTACGATGTCCCACCAGCATCCCATTTCCGTTTTGCATTCCACCTCTGCAATTTTTTTCATGGCTCGATACGAAAGTATCGAGCCGAGATTTGTCTAACAAATCCCACCAACCCGTCTCGCACGTCGTCCCAACGCGCTGGTTTTCTTCAGGAAATCTCACTTTGATCCCAAATTCAGCCCTTTCATATTCATTTTATTCGGTGATATTAATTTGCCTATGGACATCATTTTCAAAAAATAATTGCAGAAATATAGCAGCGATAATAGATTCGAAAATGAGAGTGAGAGCACGAAATAGCACAAGAGAGAGAGAGAGAGAGAGAACTTTAATGTGCGTAAATTAGAGAGAGAAAGAGAGAGAAAGAATGAGAGAAAATGTTTTATCGTGTTTGAATTAGAGAGAGAGAGAGAGAGAGAGAGAGAATGAATGAGAGAAACTGCTATGGCGTGCATGAATTAGAGAGAGAAAGAGATGGATGAATATATGAGTGCGAGAGGGAGAAATAGATGTGTGAATACGTGAGTGCGAGAGAGAGAAGTAGTTGGACAAATACATATGAGTGTGAAAGAGAGAAATAGATGTATGACTATATGTGTGCGAGAGAGAAAAATAGATTCGCATGCAAATATTTTAGCAATTTTACAAAGATTTTAATTTCACATTTTTATATATTATTTTAAATAGCGCTGTTTTACGCAAGGTTCGTCTCCTTAGTCGTGTACAATTATCGGGATATTAGGAGTCAAAGGAGGTTGTACTTAAATTTTGAGTAGGCCTGATTGGCCGTCCTTGTCTACTTCATTACAGTTTTCTTTGTCTTTCAACTGCTGTTCGTTATGACCCATAATTATACAACACTTCCTTTTTCTCCAATATCCCTAATCACTCACTCCACTTGTCTATCATCTTTATAAGCCTTTTTTCGCATTTGTCGTTTACAAAAATAATACGTGTCAAAATTAATGTATAGAAAAATAAAAATTTAAACAAACGAAAGAGAAAGATAAGTATGTTGTATAATTCGGTAAAGTAGACAGAAAGAGGCAAACGTGTTTGCGTATGTTTTTGTGTGTATACATTTATGCATATATAATATCTGAAAAAGAAGGAAAGAATGAAAGAAGAAATTTTTAACACTTTATACTTTTTAATTTATTTTTTAAAGAGATATTAAATACAAATGTATCTATAGAATATTTAATGCAGATGTTTTGATTTTTCTCGGATATAAGAATTTGAGTTCCTCGGAATGAAACTATAAATACATTATATCTCGATATGTTTATTAGTGGATATATGGAAAAGCCTTTCAGTGGTCGTGCTGTTGAAGATAATTTATAGGGTTCAAGGTTGGAAAATTTCGAAGAGTAAAGGAAATTTCAACTTCGCTTTTAGCTTTTGCATTTTTCTGTATTATATTAGTCTTTAATTTTTTTATATATATTATGATTATGATTTATTTAGGTTCGCGATATCAGTGAAGATAAGAAATAAAAGAGTAAGAACTAGTTGGAAAGTAATGAGGCCTGGTCGATTACTCCTGGGGATCGTCAGGATGCCGTGGGATACTTGCAGAAATAGATCCACTTTCTCCACTCATGACCACACAGGGTCAAGGTACCTTAACCAGGAATAGTGTCAGGGTGTCCGTGATCTAGACATCGGCCGGCGAATCATAACATTGACGATGGATTTTCCCCCTTTTGCTTTTAGATATTTTTATGCCGAATAAAGAAATTAAATCAAGGTATCATTTAAAATTTATAAAATAAAAGAGCTCATACTTTCCTTCTTTCTCATTCCAATTTCTCCAAAATCAATGATTGAAATATAAAAAAAATGGAATAAATAGGAAAAACCTACTCATACATTTTCCGAGCTCCCTGAAATCGCTACGATAAAAATAGTGGCTTAAAAAAAAAACTCATTACATATACTATGTATATATATATATATTCATATTCATTAGGTTATTAATGAACAAAGTACTCGAACAGTATGTGAATTGGATTTAATTTTAAGTTATTTTAAAAGTATAAAAATGTGAAAATTGAAAGTGTTCTGTATAAGACCAGACACAGACATCTGAGAGATATCTTAGAGGTTATTATGTCGTGTACGCTTATCAATAAATTTAAAAGATTCTAATTCTACATTTTTATCGAAATTTAAATCAAGAGTGATATATATAAGTTGGATAAGTATTGAAAAAATATACGAAAATTAAGTAGAAATTTTAAAATCAATGGTTACATCTAAATAGTTTTATTTTATATTTGCACATAATATTTTACTCAGAATAATATTATTTAAAGTTTATATTTATTTGTTTAAGTTTATATTAATTTTTTGTTTATTGATTAATTAATGTAAATGACAATAAAAAGAGATAATATTTTTAATTATTATCAACAAAATATAAAAAATGGTAATAGTTATAAAAAATATATATACATTGTAACAGGCTTTCCCGTTACAATAATTTTTACTTTTTATCCTAAAACTACCCACTCACCTTCCTCACAGGTACCCTTACCTGTGACGGCCGCTCAGATCGCAAAATTTATCAACTTTGCCCGTGGCGGTTGCGGTGTTCGGACTATCTGAATTCTCCTGTGCTATCCCTGCAAACGTACGCGAAGCTTTGTTTTTATGAGGGGATCGGGGAACGAATTCTAGGGCGTATAATTAATGCACAACAGATTGCGAGAAAATTAGCATGTTTATTGCATTCACTACTTGAAATACAGAACGCTCGCTACGAAGCCCGCACGCTGATTACAAAAAGAACTTAAAGCTACTTACAATTAGTTTACGCTCTTAGTCTATACTTCTTCTCGCCCTGGATGTCTCGAAGATAGGATGAGTCGGAGGAGACGTACGAGAATCCCAGCCCTTTCTCTTTTACAGCTCACTGGTCCCTTACAAGCTACGCCTACCCTGCTTCACCCTGGTCTTTCACTGATCACTCTGCCTCACTCCTCAAATCACCCATAAGAACAATCACTCTCGTGAAGTTATCTCCCGTCAAAACTCGCGCCTTCGCAAAGGATTTCCTTTCGAAAAAGAACGAAAAATGAAAAGCTCGGTCAAACTTGAGTGAGTCTCGAAATCAATCTGAGGAGCTCGCGGGTCACTATCCGCGAGTTCCCCCTCTTCCGATCGATGGCCGAAACTTCCCGATTCGGGCCCTTACTCTCCCGAATCGGGTATTAACGCGGCACGCGTTACACCCCCCAACTAGACGCGACCTATCCCTTGATAGGGCGCTCTGCTCCTGACACTGATGTTGCTGCCAGGTAAACCCGGGTCCTCCCGGGAAGTAGAGGGCGCCGCTGATTCAAGGGGTTTTTCCTTTCCAGGTCTACCCCGTTTCTTGGTTGCCGCTGCAACTCTTCCCTGCTCGCAGGGGTCCGCACGCCGCTCGTTACTCGGGATAGGTTCGCTACCTATCCCGACGCTATCGCTCAGGGGTGGGCCGCTACCCTCGTCCCCCTCCCCGCTATCAGCCGCTTCGCTATTCCCTTCTTCAGGATGTCCGCTCACGAACTCTTTAAGGAAACTGGAGTAGAAGGGTCCTTCTTCCTTGCCGTCTGTTCCCCTTATCATGTATGTGTTGGTCCCCGTAACCTTCACCACCGTATAAGGTCCTATGAACTTAGGTGCCAGCTCGTCTGTAACACCTCCAGCCATTGATGATAGGATTTTGTTCCTCTTCTACACCAGATCCCCTTCTTTGAAGCTGGGGTTACAACTCCTTTCGTCGTATAGACGAGCTTGTCTCTCCTTTTCACCCTGGGATCGCAGACTTGCCTCCAAGTGCAGTTGGGGCAGCTTTATGAGTCGGTTAACCCATTCCTCGATCAGATCACTTTCTTGGGTAACCTCAACTCTCTTGTCTGTCTTTCGTCTCAGTGTTTTTGGCCTTACGGGCTCCCTCTCGTAAGCCAATAGGGCTGGTGAGTACCCTGTCGCTTCATGTTGCGCCGTGTTGTAGGCGAAGGTTATCTCTTTCAGGGCGACGTCCCAGGTTTTATGGTCTTCCTCGACGTATGTTGCCATCATCGTTTTAACCGATCTATTTACCCTTTCTACCGGGTTGTCCTGAGGGTGGTACGGTGGCGTTGTTTGGTGCAACACCTGCCTCTCTCGCAGATAATTCTCTACTGCCGCGTTCTTAAACTCTGTGCCATTATCCGACAGGAAAGCTTTCGGGGCAGCCGGATCAAAGTACTATCTTCTCTTCGAACTCTTGAATTATCGTGCGAGCATTGGCTTTCTTCACTGCTACGCACACCATCCATCTGGTGAATAGATCCTGGAACACCAGTACATATTGATTTCCCTTTAACGAACGTGGTAACAGTCCCATTATGTCCCCCGCTACCACTTGCCATGGGCGGTCTATACTCCTTCGACCCATAAATCCCGAGGATGCCCTCTGTTCTACCTTCGTCTGCTCACATATCGCGCACTCACGAACTTATCTCGCGACGTCTTTCGTCATTCTTACCCAGAAGTATGACTGGGCTACTCTCGCCATAGTCTTGCTCCTGCCTAGATGACCTGAAGTAGGAATATCATGGCATTCTTTCAGTACTTCAAGACGTTGCTCATGTGGGATAACGAGTTTCCAGGCTTGGTCGTCACCGAGTGTATCTTCTACAACTTGGAGTGGTCTGTATATATACAGCTCTCCCCAACCAGCTTGAACGTGGGTGTTGATCTTGGGTTTTCTCGTACTCTGTCGCATATCTTACTATACCGTGTGTCGGCAGAGTTTCTGACGGTCTATGCACTCACTCCCGTCCGATCCTCTTCATCCTCGTACATTCTTGATAATACATCCGGGATGTGATTGAGTGCACCTTTACGATGCTCTACCGTAAAGATATGACCCTGAAGTTCTAGTACCCATCGGGCTAAACGACCCGATAGGTTCCGCAAGTTTTGCAGCCACTTCAAGCTAGAATGGTCTGTCACCACATTAAAGTTGTAACCCTCGATGTAAGGGCGAAATTTCTTAACAGCCCATATTACTGCTAAGCATTCCCTCTCGGTGACGCTATAATTCCGCTCCGCAGGGGTCAAAATCCTGCTCGCGAACTCCAAAAGCTTTTCGTCATCCTGAATAACTTGGTATAGTACAGCTCCTACTCCTGTGTCGCTGGCGTCCGTTTGTACGAAGAATTGCTTCGTGAACATAGGTCTTTGCAGCATGGGTGCTGACGCGACAAGCATTTTTATCCTTTCAAATGCTTCTTATTGCTTTGTAGACCAATCGTACCTGACATCCTTCTTTGTCAGATTTGAGAGGGGTTCTGCCAACGTCGCTAAATTTGGTAGGAATTTCCTATACCAAGAAGCCATTTCTAAGAATCTTCTCAATTGTTTAAGATTCTTAGGTGCAGGATAATCTATTATCGGCTTGATTTTATCTGGATCGGGTATGAGAATGCATAAGGCTCCAGTTCTGGTCCAATCACCTTGTCGATTAATCGTTGGAACGATACTCCTGCTTGACTGAGTCCGTACGGCATCCTGTTGAATTCATAAAGTCCTTTCCCCAGAACGGTGAATGCAGTTATTGGGCGTGATTCTTTTTGCAGAGGTATCTGATGATATGTGCTACTGAGGTCAACCATTGAGATATATTTTGCCTTCTGCAGTTTGCGAAGGATATCCTCCATGTAAGGCAAAGGATATGCATCAGCCACTGATACCGCATTTACTTTGCGAAAATCTACGCAAAATCTGTATTTCCCGTCCGTCTTTTTGACCATAACGACAGGACTTGACTATGCACTTGTCGATGGTTCGATGACTCCATTATCAAGCATTTCTTGCACTTGCTCGTGCATCGTTTTCTCGATTTTCTTTGAAACTGGGTAATAACGTTGTTTTATTGGCCGCACACCGTTCACATGGATCGCATGATCGATCCAGCTCGTACAACCTAGCTTCTCTGAAAGTATAGATCTATACTTGGATATCCAAGTATAGATCTATACTTTCCAAGTGTATCCAAGTCTTTCTTTTCCTCCTCGGTAGGGCAAGTTATCCCTACCGAATTGAGTGAGCTCTTGAACGGAGTTAATCCTGCCACCTCCAACGGGACCTCCCTGTTGGTGTGTTTCAGACGCAACACATTCTTGCAGGGATCCAATATAGCGTGGGAGCTGCGTATAAAATTTACTCCCAGGTAGCATTCGTTTTCTATTTCAGACATAATGGCTATCTTGAGAGTTTTGCAGACTCCTCTAACGTCAAAAGGTAACTTGACGTACCCAAGCAAAGGGCTTTGTGCGCCGTTTGCCATTCGGGCGCTCCTCCCTTCGGCGTTTATCAGCTTTTCACCTAAAGCTGAGGCTATCTGCAGCCCGTTCGGTTCCATCACTGTCCACGATGTACCTGGATCAAACAACGCCTTCACGTCATATCCACCGACTTTGACGTCTAGCCACCATCTTGCTTCCACATCCATATGTTCAGTCTCTGACCCTGAACAGTCATGGTGGTCACTATCCCCATGTGTCTCGTCAACTTCCGGTGTCTTTACCTTTCGACAAGGTTTTGTTTCTATTTCGCTGACTGGGAAAGAGCCGGAGACTTCTGTTGCCCTTTCCTTTCGGAGTTTTCCGAATCCTTAAATTTCGAGGAGACCGATCTTCTCCGGTCGTTCCTATCAAGTGAGTTCCGTTTCTTCAACGCTGCAGCTTCACATTTTGCCGCAAAATTCCCTTCTTCACCGCACCGGAAACACCTGAACTTCTTTTCCACCCGGGGCTTTCTCGGGGAAGTTGAACGGCTTGAATTTGAAGATTTCTTTTTCTCCTTCCGCTTGAAGGTTGACCCTTTCTTCTCGGGTTGACTTCCCTTGATTATCCAGCCTTCCATGAATTTTTCCACTATTTTCTGGATATCACTTGTCGCAACCGTCGCGATTTCGGGTTTTTTCTTCGGAAGTGTTTTCTCCTTTCTGGTTTCACACTCCGTGTCGGCAAATTCCGGAAAGGCTGACGTTTCCGGAGCTGGTAGTGGCCTATAAGATTTCTCTATTTTTACGGCCAACTCTGCATCTCTTGCTAACTCCAAGAACGTAGGGTAGTCTACGAAGCTCTTCCTCGAGACTAGCCTTTTGATTTCAGGAAGCATGTTTCTGTGTACTGTGTCGAGTTGCTCCTCAACACTTGGCATCGGTACGCGTTTTCTAAGTACTGCACGTAAATTTGCCATATATGTCGCAACGGGCTCATTCTTTCCTTGCGTCCTTGCTGCTGCTTCCCTTATTACATGTTCTTGGTAGCCACGAGCAGCACCCCATCATTGCATGGCTTCATCTTTGAATTGTTTCCATGTATGCCACTGATACCTGCTATCTCGATACCAGGTGCTCGCTGCTCCGGTCAATAGTTGACCTATTGCTGATAGGAGTTCTTTCTCCGTAATATAGGCGGCTAACCTATATTCTTCTACCCTTTCTAAAAAGGTGTTTATAGATGATGTTCCGCTCCCATCGAATCGGAAATCCCATTTTCGTACGATGCTCCCTATATCACGGTTTCGTCTGCTATCCTCTTGGAGCCTGACGCTGATCCTTGAAGATTCATGCACCGGTATTGAATTATTTTGCAATCTGCAGATTCCCTCCGTCCTTGGCGATTCTTGATGTGTTACATTATTTGCTGAGGCACGTTCTAATTTATTCATTTTTTCACCAAGGTTTGTCAGCTGGTCCATGATTGCAGCGAGGTATCGTTCCAATCCTGTCTCTAATTGAGAGTTTTTACTTCCTGGTTTTTGATGTGAGTGTTTACCCAGGCTTTGTCTCTCTTTTTTCAGGATTTCATCTCTATCCTCCAGGCTTATCCTAGAGGATCGAGTTAGTTGTGGTTGCGTTTGTTGCAGGTTTGCAGAGATTATCTCCTCTTCCAACAGCCGCCGCATTAATTGTTGCGTTTCTTCTGCCGCTGGTAAATTGGGGTTTAACCTACATGTCTCTTGGATTAGGTTTATGTAATTCACTCGTGCGTCTACCCTAATTCTCCATCCTTCAGTATCAGACCATTCGGGTTCCTTTACAAACTCTTCTTCTTCATAGACTCCATGAAGCCAATTCTCGAGTCGATTCCATTGGGAGATCTTCCAGCCATCTGTTCTTAATCTCAGTGCTGTCAACGCTTCATGAATCTGACTGTCAGTCTGGTTTACACACTAGTTCCCGATTTCATCTATCGTGGACTCTTCCATGATAGGTCGATTGATTTCGCTCGCACGCTTAAGAGAGAGAGAGAATTTACGCCTAAACTAGTGTAATACCCCTTTCGCCGAATCACCCTTGACAAGGACTAATTTTTCGTCAAAATTTTCCGACAAAAATATTGTGCTTCGAAATAGTTGCAAACCACAATTTTTGATAACCCTAAACAAATCGGAAAATCCCGGAAAATTTTCAATTTTTCAATTCTCTTTATCCGGATTAATACTCGAAAATTTTTCCTTTACACCCCAGAAAACCTCGGAAAATCTACCCCGATTTTCCTGAAAATTGTTGGAAAATGTAGCTCTCCCTTTTCCCTTCCCGGTGCTCTTTACCCGGAAAAGCTACACCTTGTCACTTGGAAATTACGGCGATTACACTGGGTACCACGATACGCCTATTCTAATACATGCACAATTCGCATAAATAATATTAATCATAAAAAAATATTATATAAAATTTTATTCAATTGTGGAATAATGTATTAAAAAAAATTTTATATCAAAAGTAGGTCACCACTTTACTTCGTTTGGCGTAAATCCTTGTAACACACAAAAAAATTTTTGAAATCACTTTCAATCATATGATCGAACATATAATATAATATTTCAAAATAAAATTTTAAAATTTTATATTCTCTCTCTCCGTCACTCTTATAGACGAATTTTTAACGCGTTAGAAATTCGTCTTGGCTAAAACACACGGCCGATGTAAACACCTCTGTGTTTACACTCGCGTTCGCTCGCGGTCACTCAAGCTATATTCAGCTGCATACACATTCACCGGAGGATCCCGATTGCCACACCAATACGTTGGGCGCCAATTGTAACGGGCTTTCTCGTTACAATAATTTTTACTTTTTATCCTAAAACTACCCAATCACCTTCCTCACAGGTACCCTTACCTGTGAATTATTAAATTATTATTAATATACATGATTCTTCCCCAAAGTATCGAATTTTTTTTTCATTTTATGACTATTGGTTGTAGCGATTTGTGAAGGGTCTTGAAATGTAGAGGAATGCTTTTACCATTTGTCCCTTTTTTTGTTAATTTTTTTAATAATTAGATGCGGCACGATTTTCCTTCGCGCGAAGGATTGTTTTTCAGTTTTTGGATACAGCGCGATAGAGCGACTAGTCAAACTGTATTAGATGATAAAATTTTGTTTGCAACTTAAAAAAATCAGCTCGGAAACATTTAAAATGTTAAAAGTGGTTTATAAAGAAAATTATATATCAAAATCGTAATGTTGAAAATACACAGAGCTTTTAAAAAGAATCGGGAAAAGATCATTAATGAGTCTCGATCTGGACGCCCGAAAAGCTCTCAAATCGCTATAAACACCCGTTCTGTACTAAAAATTTTTAATTCGGATCAACGATTAACATTTAGAGGAATCGTGGGAAAACTGAATTTAACGCGGTCTCGGTGTACAATATGGTGCAAAAATATATAGAAATGCAAAAAGTTTGTGTAAATATCAAAGTTGAGGAGTTTCAGATTGCCTTTGAGACCTGGAAAACTCTCCTTCATGAATGCATTGACGCAGTAGGAAATTATTTTTCTTTTTTTATACTTTCTAAACGAAACATTCTCGCGTAGCGTTTTTCCACTAATCGCTTCAGCGCACTATGTTAAAAATTCGAAAAACACCCTTCGCACGAAGTAAAATCGAATTATCAAAAAAAAACGGACAAATGGAAAATATTTTCCTCTACATTTTAAGACCTTTCCCAAATTGCTGTGACCACTATTCGCTAAATAAAAAAAAAATATTTGATACTTCGTGGACAGACCATGTATATGTATAATTAAAATTACCTTATACAATTCATTCGAAACTGTGACGTTGCGACAATCGTGTTATAGATTATGAATATACCAGTTATAAAATTATTGGTAATTATTTAAATCTTAAATTTTGTAATAGTTTAGCATACACATGGAATATACTAATTTTATAGTATTATTAATAAAGAGTCTGGATAAGGACAAATTCCTTATCCTTATCAAGACGAATCCCTTATCGAAACGTAAAGACATTAATTAAGAATAAATTTTGTGTTTTATTCATTATTCACCTCGTCGAATTATAACCATCCTTTTTATCTAGTTTGTAGAATATGTTTTTAATAAAAATATTTTTAGAAGAAAATAATAAATTAATATAAGTCAATACATATATGTACATGTATATGTGATGCTATTCTACAATCGTAGCTCTAAAGTGGCACGTATTTTGGAAAAGATTGAATTGACGAGGAAATAATTTGTGATTTTAAAAAGATTAACAAATATTATAAAATAAATATATTAGACGGGTAAATAATTTAAACATCGGAAGAAACGAAAATTTCAAATGCGTTACTTATAAATCCAGGCTATAGATAACTATGAAAATTAGGATATGTGGTGTTTTTAAAAGTTTTAATTCATTCCTTAAAATATGATATCGATATTCATCTTTACATCTATTGTAATATTTCAAGATTTTTTTCCTATAGGTTATAAGGAAAAATGGGAGAAAAATCGAGTTGGTACAATATTTTTGGAGCACTTAAATAAGGAAAAAAGAAGTCTCCTTAGAAATTTATAGCTTACCCAAAGAAACGACCAACGATTCCCATTCCATACTGTCGACGATTGCTGTTGTCGAACACCCGGTCTATGGTATTTGGGGAAATCTTTTTGGCTCCGAACACAATTTTCCTTCTTTGGCCGAGGTTTTCCACATTAGGTGTTGAAATATTTTCCCTTGTGCGTGTCGATTTTTTGGACTCCGGTCTTGATCTATGGTTTAAAAATATTTGTTTGCTTCTCCTAGGAACTTTTTTCACTGAGTGACTAATTGATCAATAGCGAGCAATGTAAGTACATTTCTTAGATAGTTTTTAGGAATGGCCAGTTTTTTCTAATTTCTAATTAAACAAGTTTTTTAATTCATTATATGAATGATTAATTATTATTTATATGATATTTAGCTTGAACAAGAAATATGATATTTAGAATAGTATTTTTCATAATCGAATAGTACTTATTTCTTAATGTAAAATATAAAAAGTATGGACTGACATATATGTTTCAATCAAGATGTATCATTAATTATTAGAGTTCTAAATTTTTAAAAAAATTAATATTGATTACATTAGTTTAATAAATATTATGATGATTATACAATATCACTGGAAGAATATATTATATTTAAACATAAACTAGATTTAATTTTAACATCGATTTAAAATATTACTGATAATATATAATTTAATAAAAAAAATTGAAACGATGTTATTTATATGTAAAAGTAACTACAATATTATACTTTGTAATTTTTAAAAATTATTAATTTTTTTTCTCTTTCTTTTGATTCACAAGCTATTTTTAGAAGAATATTTTATTAATTATGGAGAAAAACACAATCCCAATCCATAAAGCTACTGAACAACTTCTATCAATTAAATGTTCATATCATATTAAGTACAAATATTAATAATGCTAAATTTTTTTTCTTACCTCGATGTGTAATGGTCTCTCGTGAAAGATGTAAGAATTTTTCTTCCTTCCAAATTTTCTCTTTCTGAACCACGTTTGCTCGGGCTTACTAGTATTGGGGAACTCCTATTGGAAACAAATGATAATTTTTTTTTTTTATTTAATTATTTATTGTTGCTTCAACAATGTGGTTATCAGTGAAATCAATATTGTACAACTGTATGTGTTGTAACAGAGTAAAACATTAATTGAATTCACATACTTTTATGTATTAATAATAAGTTGATTATTTTTATTATTAATAACGCGAATATGATGGTCTCTCTCTCTCTTAAGCGTGCGAGCGAAATCAATAACAAACAATTGAATATATTAAACGTTTTTTCATTCGTATCATCAAATCAAAAAAATCTAGGTACAAAAATATTTTGTAATTTATATATAAAAAAATTAAAGCTTTACACTCCAATTGAATTTTAAATTACCATTTTTTTGCCTCCTTTTTGACGAGTTTTCTCTAATTGAGCAAAAAAGTTTCAAAAAGTATAATATCCGCAGAAACATTATAATACAACACAAATTAATAATATAATTAAACCATCAAAAGACATTACACAAGATAGAATAAATATAATGTAGTGTATGAAATAAAATGTTGCAATTGTTTCACAATATACATATCACAGAATCAAAATATAATTTAGAAATAAAAATTAATGAATAAAAAAAGATAAAAATACTCACTTACTTGTCGTTATACATGCAAAAAATTGTATACACTATATTTGATTCGAAAAATTTAGGAAGTGCTATACACAACGACATACATACAATAAGAGACACAATAAAATGGAATAAGCATTATGACGTTTTATAATTTTATGTATAATTTAAATATTAGATATAATGGAAGCTATAAACAAAATCGAAATTACATTGTCCTTTAATAATATATAAATAAATTATGAAATAGTATAACTGAAACGATGTACGTCTGCAAGATTACATCCTTTATATATTTAAGGTAAAATATTTAAAATGTGTTTATTAATTTAAAAATATATATATATATATATATGGTCGAGAATTCCGCTAGCGACAGTTGACCTGTACACATCGTGTCTTGACAGCATTGCCGGCATTTAAAAGTTTCAGAAAAATTAATTGAGCTCGAAGGTGAGAAAGTGAAGAAAAAGATAGCAGGAAAAGTGAACTACAAAAACAAAAGAAAAAAACAGTGCATAAGAACAAGGTGGTGAATAGAGAGTGAAAAGAAAAGTGTAAAAAAACAAGAGGTTAGAACTCAGTGCGCGGGAGGCGGGAAGCAGAGAGGCGTAAGGAGACGTCAACGACGGACAGAAAACTAAAGGCGCTGTCACGGGAGTTACAACTCTACAAGACAGCGGAACGCAAACACGGACCAAAAGCGCGTGAGGGGAAATCAAAAGTAAAGGAAAGTTGCCTCTTTACATTACAAATAGCATAAATAGCATAATCATTACAAAAATAATAAATAACAAATAAAATAAATATAAAAATAAATAAATAATACAACAAAACAACAAAATCAACAAAATAACAAAAATAATAAAATTAATAAAACACACAATAATAAAATACAAAAAGCACAAACAATAAAATTGCACCAGATAATCACAAGTAAAAACAAAACCAAATAGTAAAACAAAACAAACTACACAAATTGCAAATTGAAAATAAAATAAAATAAATATAAAAATAAGTAATAATGAGCAACAAACCAGAAAAAGCAATGATAACCAGAGGAAAGGCAAGTAAAAGGGAGAGCTCGCAGATGACACTAGAAAGTATGAGTGTAAAAAAGAAAAACATAATAGAAGAGGATGATAACATTGAAGAGAGTACAAGAATTATAGAAGAGAGAGAAAAAAAGCAGAGGAGAGGACAGGAGGGAGATAGAGAAACTAAAAAAGGAGATTGAGGAAAGATTCAAACGGATGGAAAAGATATACGAAAAGGAAAGGAAAGAAAACAAAGAGAGAATAAATAAAATAGAAAAGCTCCATGAAAAAATAAAAGATAGAGAAGAAGAGAATGAAGAAAGTGTAAGGGCTTGGGCGAGGAAGATGGAAGAAAGGATGACAGCCATAGAAGACGAGATGAAGGAATTAAAGGAGGAAATAATGACAAGCGGAGACAAAAAAGAAACAAGGATACACCTAAAGAGAACGAGAGGTAACAAGGAAAAAGAAAGAATGGAAAGAAAAGGAGACAGCAGAGAAAGCTCAACAACAAACAGCAGAGAAAGCAGCTCCTCGAGAAACACAAGGTGGAGTAGTGGTTGCGAAAGCAACATAAGTAATGTGAGTAGGATCTCGAACATCGAAATACAGGGACTGCGGAGGCTGATGTGGGAGAGAGAAAGAAAGGACAGAGAAGAAAACATCGCGGTAAAAGGAATGGAAAGGGGAGAGGTTCAGAAATTGGGTGTAAGAAAGTGGGCTGAAAATCTAGTGTATGAGAAGCTGGCGGTAAAAGAAGAAATAACAAATGCATGGCAAAGTGGAAGGGCAATCATCATAAAGATGAAAAACAAGGAAGCCAGAGACAGAGTATGGGGGGAACGAAAAAAACTGATTAGGACAAAGATCTTCCTGGACTTTGATTTAACTTACGAGGAAAGAAGACAACAGGACGAAATAAGGGAGTGGGTGCGAAGAGCAAACTCGGTGTTTTTGCAAAAATCGGGCTCAAGAAGGTCTTTGTCGAAGGAAAATGAGAGAGATGGATGGGGGCCGAAAGAATGGAAGAAAGATGGAACTATATTAATAAAAAAATAAATAAGAAAGGAACAACAGCAGAAGAAAAGAAAACCGAGAATAAGAAAGAAGCAGAAGGTAAAAAAAGAGAAGAAGACAAAGAAAACGAAGAAAAAAAGGACACACAGGAAAGGAAAGAAGTAGAGAATAAGAATGAAAAGCAGACAAATTTAACGGAAACAAGGGACGGGCAATAAAAAGAAAAACAAAAGAGACAGACGAAAAAAACAGGACTATACAAAAGAAGAAAAAAAAGAGAGATGATGAGAAAAGGACAGAAGACGCAAACAAAAACAACAGACAAAACGATAACATAGACATCATATTCTGGAACGTAGCTGGAATATGGGGTAAGGATACTGACTTTTGGAGATACATTGAAAAGATGGACGTAGTATGTTTGGCAGAGACATGGGTGGAGAAAAAGGACGCGGAAAAGTGCAAAGAAAAACTCCCGAAAAACATGACCTGGGAGATCATAAGCGCAAAAAAAGAAAAAAGGAAAGGGAGAGCAAAAGGTGGCTTTATAATAGGAGTTAAGGAAAAAGAAACAATACAAATTGAAATAATAGGAAAAGAAGAAGGTGAGGGGCTTACGAAAACAAGGATAAAAGTAGACGACGGAAAAAAGGCGATAGATATATGGGGAGTGTATAACAATAACAATGACATGGAAGTAAAGTGGAAGAAGATAGAAGAGGGGAGCTACAGTGGAGAAGTAGAACTACTGATAATGGGAGACTTTAACATAAAAACAGGGGAAGGAGGGAAAGTAATTGGAGTAAGAGAAGAAAAGGGGATGAAAAAAAGAAAAAACAAAGATAAGAAAGTGGAAAAAGAAGGAAAGAAACTTGTAGGAGAAATACAGAGGAAAGGACTCACAATAATGAATGGGACAACGAAAGGAGACGAAGAAGGAGAATTCACATACATTGGAGCAAGGGGGAGTACAGTGATTGATCTGGCAATCGCAGACGAGGAAATCAGAGACAGGACGGAAAAATTTACAGTAGAAAAAAGAATAGATTCAGACCACTTGCCGATCAGACTGAAAATACGGACAAAAGACAGAGACAGAATGAAAAACAGAATGACAAAAAATACAACAGAGACAAAAAGAACGATAATCAAATGGGGAGAAAAAGAAATAAACAATTACATGGAAAAGACGAACGGAGTATACAAAAAACAAGAAGAAAACAGAGACGTGGAAAAACTATGGAAAGGGATCAAAGAATTAATTAAGAAAAACATAGAGAAAAAGGAAATTAAGATAAGGGCATGGAAAATTGGGGAAAAGAAATGGTACGATCGAGAATGCAAGAGAGCAAAAGGAAAAAAGGCATTAAAAGAATGGAAAAAAGGAACGATAAAGAAAGAAAACTACATAGAAAAAAAGAAGAACTGGAAAGAACTATGTAGAAGAAAAATGAAAGTATGGAGGAAAAAAGAAGAAGAATTAAAAAAATTGAAAAACGAAGGACAGATATGGGACTACATTAACAGGGGTAGGAAAAAGAAAGAAAAGGGAAACGAAAACATAGAAATGAAGACATGGGAAGACTACTTCAAGATACTACTGAAAGGAACAGATAGTGAAAGAGAAGGGGCTGAAACAGAAAAGGGACAAACTGGGAGTAAAAACAAAATAACAGTGGACACCAAAGAAATAAAGCAGATGTGTAGGAAACTAAAAAAGAGAAAAGCCAAAGGTATAGACGGTATCCCGAACGAAGCATGGATACACGGAGGAAAGGAAATTGATGCGAGACTAGAAGAAATATTGAAAGAAATAATGCAAACAGGGAATATCCCAGAAGAATGGAGGACCGCATTGATAATCCCGATATATAAGAAAGGAGAAAGAGAAAGACCCGAAAGCTACAGGGGGCTATCCATGCTGAATTCGGAATACAAAATATACACTGGAATCTTGAAAAATAGACTTGAGAAATTGGTAGAGGAGAGAAAACTACTCCCAGAAGGACAGGCAGGATTCAGGAAAGGGAGATCCACGACAGATAATATATATATACTAAACCACATCATAAAGAAAAATATAAAGGATAAAAAAGAGATATATATACTGTTCGTGGATCTCAAAGCAGCGTTTGATACGGTGAACAGGGAAAAATTGTGGGAAATTATGGCAGAACAAGGATGTGACAAAGAACTAATGGACTTGATTAAAAAAATATACAAAAAAACAGGATGCAGGATAAAAACAGAGAAGGGAATTTCGGAAGAATTCTGGACTCATAAGGGTTTAAGACAAGGATGCAGTCTTAGCCCCCTCCTATTCAACCTCTACATAGCAGGTATTGAAAAAGAGATGGAAAAAAATAGGGTGGGAGGAGTGAAGATAAAAGACAAGAGAATATGGACTCTTGCATACGCGGACGACCTTGCTATGATAGGGGAGAGTAGAGAGGCAATGCAGGGAATGATGAGGACACTAAAGAAATTCCTAAAAGACAGAGAAATGGAACTAAATGCAGAAAAGACAAAAATGATGATCATCGGAAGGAAAAGGAAACATAGGAAGGAGAAATGGAAATGGAAGGGAAAAGAAATAGAAACAGTTGACAGATTTAATTATTTGGGATTCGTGTTTAGGAAGGATGGGAAGTACCATGAGCACATTAAAGAAAGAATATACAAAGGGAAAATAGCCGCAAAAAAGACATGGGGACTAGCAGAGAAAAGGTGCTCAGGGGACTTCCAGCCAGAAAAATGCTCTTCAACTACCTGGTGAAGGGAGTGCTAGAGTACGGAGTAGAGATACGGGGAGGGGAAGAAAGTGACGAGATGGAGAGGATTAAAGCAGATTACCTGAGGTGGACATTGAGACTAGACTTTTGCACTCCCAGATACCTGGTGTACGAAGAGACTGATGAAGATAAAATGGGTATAGATTGGGATATTAGAACACTAAAACACGAAGAAAAAATAATGCAAATGGAGGAAGACAGATGGGTAAGGAAAGCCTACGAAGAAAAGAGAGAAATGCAGAGAAAAGAAGGAAAAGTAGAGGGAGAAAAATGGCTCAACAAGATAAGGTTGAGCAAGAAACAAATAGAGCAATGGCAGAGGGAGGGTAGAAACGTATACACGGAGATAAAACAGAGGGACAGAGACATACAGAGACAAGACAGACGTGGCAGAATAAACGAATCGAAATATAATGAAACATATAAAAAGATACAAAAAGACGGACTGCCAGAATACTTAAAACAACCCCAAAAACAGAGGACGATGACAACGACTGCAAGGGTCAGATGCGGCAATATCACTAGCAGTAACAGATATTGGAAAAATCCGGAAGAAAAAAGATGTATATTATGCGTAAAATGCGAAGGAGATTGGACGCATCTGACTAGTGAATGGGAAGACACAGAGGACATATTCAGAGAATGGAGGGAAGACACTGAAGAGAGATGGACATATAAGGACATAATGACGACATTAAACGACAAGAAAAGGGAAAAAAGAGGTGACCTAATCATGAAAATTAACGAGGTGGAGAAAAGAGTGAAGAAAAAGGAAGAAATGAGATGAAATGACTAATGTATACAAAAGTGAGACAGTGATAAAAGTGAATAAAATATAAACTGAGCTGTGATAAATAATTAATTGATATAACATAAGATGTAAATAAATTAGTAATAAGATGTGTACAATAAACTGTAAAATAGCGGAGCCCGTCCCTAGGCAAAAAGCCGGGACGTAACTGTATAAATAAAAAAAATATATATATATGGTATGTCCACGAAGTATCAAGTATTTTTTTTTTATTTAGCAAATATTGGTCACAGCAATTTGGGAAGGGTTTTAAAATGTAGAGGAAAGCTTTTTCTATTTGTCCGTTTTTTTTTGTTTTTTTTTTTTTGATAATTCGATTTTACTTCGTGCGAAGGGTGTTTTTCGAATTTTTCACATAGTGCGCTGAAGCGATTAGTGGAAAAACGCTACGCGAGAATGTTTCGTTTAGAAAGTATAAAAAAAGAAAAATAATTTCCTTCTGCGTCAATGCATTCATGAAGGAGAGTTTTCCAGGTCTCAAAGGCAATCTGAAACTCCTCAACTTTGATATTTATACAAACTTTTCGCATTTCTATATTTTTTTGCACTATATTGTACACCGAGACCGCGTTAAATTCAGTTTTCCCACGATTCCTCTAAATGTTAATCGTTGATCCGAATTAAAAATTTTTAGTTCACAACGGGTGTTTATAGCGATTTGAGAGCTTTTCGGGCGTCCAGATCGAGACTCATTAATGATCTTTTCCCGACTCTTTTTAAAAGCTCTGTGTATTTTCCACATTGCGATTTTGACATATAATTTTCTTTATAAACCACTTTTAACATTTTAAATGTTTCCGAGCTGTTTTTTTTTTAAGTTGCAAACAAAATTTTATCATCTAATACAGTTTGACTAGTCGCTCTATCGCGCTGTGTCCAAAAACTGAAAAAAATCCTTCGCACGAAGGAAAATCGTGCTGCATCTAATTATTGAAAAAACTAACAAAAAAGGGACAAATGATAAAAGCATTCCTCTACATTTTAAGACCCTTCACAAACTGCTACAACCAATAGTCGTAAAATGAAAAAAAAAATTCGATATTTTGGGGAAGGACCATGTATTTACATATATGTAAATAATATAAAAAATTATATTTTAATATTCAATATAACTATATAGCCTCTATAGAACGACAACAAATTATTGTCGAAATATTTTTGTTAAATTCAAATTTATTTATTCATTTTAATTTACCCGTACATGTATCTTCACAGTAAAATGTTTTAAAATTTTAGAGTTATGAAAAAATGAGATAATTTTTTAAGTTAAAAAATCAATTAATAAAAATAAAAATTGTTTTTTAAAATATTTTTATAATTTAAAAAATAGTATTAATAAATTAAAATCTAATCACTGTAGGTTAGAGTCTTCACAAATTTTTTGGTGTATTTGAGAATGGAAGTTAAAAATATAAGTATATTAATATAAATATAAATATAGTAGATATAAAGATGGCCTTCGATACGATGGGCAAAAGGAAATTGTGAGAGATGATAAGAAGAATGGGAATTAATGGTAGGCTTATAAAAAGGATAAGCCAAATTTATAAGGAAATGAAGACGAGAATAAAGATTGTTGATAAGATATTGGAAGATTTCGGGACCATGTGAAAGCTGAGATAAGTGTGTATCCTAATATTATTTAATATATACATGACGGAATTGGAGAACGAAATGAAAGCAAGGGGGTAAGAGGGGTTATGATAGATGGGACAAGGATAGCGTACGCAGATAATCTAGTAATACTAAGCGAAAACAAAGAGGCACTACAGATTATGATGGAGACCTTAAATGAATGGCTGAAGGTAAGAAAACTGAAATTGAACGTGGATAAAACGAAGCTAATGATTTTTAAGGAAGGTAAAAGAGGCAAGGAGACGGGATGAAAATGGAACGGCAAAGAGATTGAAATAGCAGATAGATTCTGGTACCTAGGCTTCGTGTTCAATAAAAAAGGATGACATAATATATATATAAGAAAGAATAAATAAAGGCAGAGTGACGATGAAGAAAGCTTGGAGATTTAGCAAAACGAAGTGTGGAGGAGATTTCAACAGAAGGAAAACATTGTTTAATTACTTAATCAGAGGAGTCACTGACTATGCAGTTGAAATATAGGAGATGCAGGAGGTACAGAGGATAGAGAAAATAAAATTGGATTATTATAAGTGGACACTCGGATTTGATTTTTGTACCCCTAGGATTATCTATATACCTTAGAAAACTAAGAAACAGAAAGTGATGAGAGTGATAGCAAGGATGCGGTGTAGGAACATAACCACAAGAAATAAGTACTGTCTGGAGGAAGCTAGGCGAAGATATGAGTTATGCGGAGAAAAATGAGGTGACTTGGAACATATGATAATGGAATGTAGGAAAACGAAGAAGATTATGGAAGAATTGAGTAATGAGATAACATGGTCGTATAGTATGATGATGGAGGAACTTAAAGGGGTGAAAATGATCTACAAACTAGTAAACAGTATAAGGAAGGTAGAAGAGAGAGTGAAGCACTTGAAAGAGAAGGTAGATAAAAAATGGAAAGGGCCCAAAACAGAGGAGAATGGAGGAGATTTAGCGAATGAAATGTTATAAATGTGTATAGATTGTGATACAGACAAGAGTAAAGGTAAGACAGAACAGATGTGATATGAACACTATATATTGATAGCGTAAAAAAAAAATTGAAATATTAACTTTAAGAATATATCCATTCCCGGTCCAAATTAATGCTATTAATGTTATTATAAGTGTAAATATAAATAAATAAATAAATATTGCTGCAAGAATTTTAATCACTTGTAATGTCAGAACTAAATAACATCAACAAAAAAAATAATAAATTAATAAAAATTCAAAATATAAAAATAATTTTTCTCTGTAGACGTCTTAGTATCAGTTACTTAAACTCCTGTCTATTAATACCTGTATAAATTTTATGAAAAAAAATGTAAACTAAATATATAATATAATTCATAAATATTTTTCAGTCAAATACCATTAAACATTTCATTCAAAATATGTACTGTTAATTCAAAATCACTTTATGTAATCGTTTTATTGTTCTTTACGGTGTAAAATTTTTAATAAAAAAAAAATTTTATAACTTAATATTTGCATAAACATGTTTTTACCGTATACTATTTTATAACATTTATTAAAAATACTGTGTACTTCAAATTTTTCAGTAAGATAATTTTCTAAATTTATTAAATAAATAATATAGAATAAAAATAAATGTAATATAATAATTATTAATTAATAAAAAAATTTTCAATAGAAGAGTTGTATATAGCATTAAATTAGTTCGTAATTTTATCAAGAAAAAATGATTTTGTAAAACACGATTTAACATTCACAAATTTATATTCCTTATAAAGTTATTACACACGAAATACTTGGGTTTTTATCTCATTATAAAAATGTATAAAACACACCATATTTTAGTGAGGCATTCGTTTCTATCTTCTATAGCAATGTTTTTCAAGACGTCTCTAGAGACTGCATTTCCCGCGTTAAGGTCGTCAATTTTTATTATCGTCGGTGCAAGATTCTTTGAGAGTTGTGCTTGATTTTCGGATCCAAAGGTCAAGGTCATAGGTGAGGATGCTTCCAAGGTTATTGGTGCCTGGAAAAAAGCTTCTTCTTCTTCGGTATCTATGTCCAAGCTAGTGATCGTACCATCATCTGCGTGAACAAAACTCGGTGGGAAACTTCGTGATTCACACTGGGTCGCTGGTTTTTCCAACTTTTTATGATGTCTCAAGCTCTAAAAATTAAAATGAATTCAAATATTATTAGATAGATGAAATATTTAATTTTTATATTGAATGTGAAAAAGTTCCTTTTGGGTGTAGTTAATAAAACACACGTTTTTATAAATACTTTTCGACAACTTACGTTGTCTTCTTCAGGCCTAATTTATTGAAAAGTTTTTTACAAATTAAAACAATACAATACAATAATACAATATAAATAAAAATACAAATTTTTTATTTACCCAGGTATATTCGAACGGAGATTTCGCACGACTTGTGTTATCGATTTGTCAATTTTGAATATACTAAGGTACGATTACGTCGAGGATCTTAGCTGTGTAACGCACCATCAATGACGTCAGGTGTTTATAGAGTCCGTTTAACATTTTAGTGTCCTCACGTTTGTTTACAGTAGTGATATTTAATTGCATGTGAAGCATTTCCGAGATTTGTCTTTTTTTATAGTTATTTTATCTATCAAAAATTATAAAATTATCCCAATCTATATTATGTTCATTTTTTTGCGAGTGCAATTGTATCATTGAATTAGTGTTTTGTTGTTTTTTGTGCTCGCCAATACGTTTTTTTAAAGCCTATGTAGGTAGCATTACAGTCTTTACATTTTATTTTTTAAACGACGCCAGTTGTTTCCCATTTTATTTGTTTATCTTTGCCCAATTTTATAATATTATTTAATTTATTGTTAATTATAGGCATAGTGTTGATATTATATGTTTTTAATGTGTTAAAAATTTTCTCATAAAATTTGTTTATATAAGGTATTGAAATTATGTTGTCTAATGTTTTTTTAGAGTTGTTATTGATACAATCTTTATATTTAATTTTCTTCAGTCTGTGTTTTATATGTTTATCACAAAAGTAGGGAGGGTAGTTATTATTATATAGTATGTGTTTGGGGCAGTTTTCCGTTCCGTGCATTTTTCACTTCGTGAAAAGTGAAAGTGCACGAAAACTGCCGAATTGTGTAAATATTGGAAGGAGGGGGCAGGCCCGGAAATGAATCTTGACCTGCGTGGGGTCCGGCGCGGGGGAGATGAGCAATCTTCCGTGCGACTTTGCTAAAAGCACACTGCGCTGTGCTTTTCCGCTTTTTCGTTTTTCCGCCGATTTTTGCGATCATCCGTGCGAGCCTTTTCTCGATTTTCTATGTTGCGTGCGTGTGTGTTTGTGGGGTCACTGGTGCTGAGACCACTCGTTCTCCAGCTACTCCTTGGCGGCGCCCGACAATTATTTTCAGGGTGGGTGCAGGCTAGCACCAGGTCCGCCCCGCATTGCAGCGCGTCTACCGACGCCCCCGCTGCTTTCCTGCTTGAGCGTGAGCTGCCGTTTTGCGAGCGCCTGTGTGCGCAAATTCTCAGCGTGCGTGAAGCACCTTTTTGTAAGTTTTTACATATTTTTCCAGACGCATCTAAGGCTTTTTCCCCCTGACGCAGGGGGTTTTTTATGCCGCGTCTAATAAATTGAGTTGTCATTATTGTATCGCGAATCTGTGTTTTATTTAATATCCACGCAGCAGCAAGTTTCCCTTACCTCACTCCTTAAATTGCTCCATTTATCATTTATTTTTATTATTATTAATTTAATAAACTCATTGAGGTAAGTCTCAATACAGTATGTTACACACTTTCTTTAAATTGTCCTTGTGGTATGTCAGATAATAAAACTGCCCTGTCTACAAGGTTATATACAATATTTCTCTTTTGGCTAATAGAACGATGTGAAAGAAAATTTATTATTCTATTGGAACACATCGGTTTTTGATACCAATTTGTAAAAATTCTGTTGTTAATTTTGTGTATGGTAATGTCGAGAAAGTTTAAATGGTTTGACGTTTCTACTTCATGTGAAAACTGTAGATGAGAGTCATAGTCATTGAATATTTTTAAAATAAGGTCGATTTTCCTGTTTTTTTATACAAAAACAGTATCATCTACATATCTATAGTAGAAAACAGGAGAATAGCTATGATGGTTTTTTAGAGAGTTAAGACAATCTGTCTCCAGATCTTTCATTACCATATCTGCAAAAATGGGCGAAATCAGAGAGCTCATTGGAGTACCAAAAATTTACTGGTAAGTATTACCATTAAAAGAGAAATAAGTATTGTTAAAGAGAAAATTTGTTATAGCTATAATTTCGATAAAGGGAATTTTGTAAAAATTATTAATATAGAAAACGCATCTTTCTAGACTTTGAATTATAAGCTCCTTGGTGACGTTTGCAAACAAAGAGTTTACGTTGAGCGAAAGGAACTAATTTTCTCTTTAACAGTACTTATTTCTCTTATTATAGATTATTGTCAAATAATTATTATAGTATTGAACGTTCATCATTTTAATAAGAAAAACTTATTAGAAGTTATAAATAAGGGGTCGTAAAAGCTATAATTCCGACTTCGCACTTGCTTTGGTAGGGGATTCATTTTACCTAGCTACCTTCGTTACTTGCCTCAAAATAATATCACTAATGTGATAATCCGTTCTTCATAGTTCGAAATTCAGCCGATTAGTTCGGCTTCACAAACTATTTTCGATTCAGAGGCTGAACGCTCTGATTTAGGTTTTTGTTGATCGCTCCTGATATGAATTAATATTACTCATATGAACATTGCTTATTGTAAATAGCAATTTTACATTTAAGGAAAATCACACAAATTCTTATCCGCACACGCACTCGTTTTTACACCCGCCCCCACACACACATATCTAACATCACGCGAGTTTTAATATTTTTGTACTCAGTGATCAGTATTTATTGAATTCCACGAGAGAACATTGACTCCGATCTGACCAGCAGCTCTTCATCTAGGTCACGTTCCATACGGCGTCTCTAGATTCAGATATTCAGGTATCCAGATTATGATAAGAAACTTTATTATGTCTAATATTAATTTTAGTAAAAATCTCCATAATTTCTTTACAATCTTTCAACTGCAGACCCTCAGCTATGAGGAGCTTATTTAGATTACAATTTGTCTCGCCTACCTGACTGACGTGAAAACCTCTTTAAATAAATCTTAGACAAATTCAACTGCTTCCACTGGGTCTAATCTTTCAATGATTATCGACGACAGTTTTTAAGAAAAGGAGAATCCTCAGGAATAGCTCTTCCTTCTCTTCTGCTTCAGAATGTAATTAACAAGTTTAAAAAAAAACTCAAATCACGGGCATCGACATGCGATTCTTCTCCAACTAATAAAATTTTAACTGATCAGCTAGAGAATACAAATACTCTTTCGATAAAGTGTTGTTTTTCACCTCGCTAATTATTAAACATAAGAACGACTGATTCAAGGTTTGAAAGAATCTTGAATCAATTCATAATCATGTAACTGTAATTTCTAACTTAGTCACTATTTACATGTCTACTGTAGATAACTTTCGTTCACTCACTAAGTTTTTAGAAATTTATGTTTTTCCTTTCAATACTAACCATTTACAAGAGGAAAAATATCTTATAGTAGCTATCAGAAGAGTTAGTGAGGAGAATGAATTTCTTAATTACCTCCATAAATTTGAAAACTACGTGCCAAAATGATAAGATGTGGTGATAAATTATGACCCCTCATTACTATCTGCTTATATAAATCTAGCACTATTCTCGCTAATCTAATCCTGTCTAGTATTATCTTTGATCTTCAGAAGATACATTTTTTCGACGAAGTTGTTGAAAAAAAGAGGAAGAATAAGTTCTTCTCTCAATGCCGTCTTTTTCAGTACTTTAAGCGCACTGAAATTTATTGTACTGAAACTTGGCGATCTGCCTAAGATAGCCTAAAGCATAGATGGCTTTACGCTAATTGTTTTGGCCAGTATTAGCCTACCTACAAAAGTTGCCCTCAGCTATTCACAAATTTATAACGTTACCTTTTTCTTCCATCGTAAAACTCATCACAAAATCTCTTCTCCTCCATAGGCAGCCTTGAACAAGGCCCTCCATCGCGCCAACCATTGCTGTCTCCACTCACCTGCAGGTTTATATCCTTCAAATCCAAGCATTAATACAATACTTTATCAATTCAATCAAATTAATGATTGCTTAAAGCCTTAATTCTAGATCAACCCATTTAAGCATCTTAACTTGAAATACTCTATCTCTTTCAACAATTAAAGTCATCGAACTCACTGATCTTCTTTGAGAAAGATTAACAGGAAAAAGATAATACTGTAGTCCTCTTAATGGAAGCCTGAGGCCACCTTCCTAAAAAACTCTACATCTCAAATTATATCATCCACAAACATGACGGATATCCCCCTAAATCAGGAGGTAGCATAGCTATTCTGATTAAAAAATCAATCAGACATAAACTATTGAACATAGCCATATCATTTGCCGAAACTAACGCTGTAGACTTTCTTTTCTCCAACTATTCTTTAAGAATAGTATTTTTCTACTCGCCCCCCTCTTGTAATCAACATGGCAGGTACTTCCATGATCTTCTCAGTGCCTCGCCCCATCCAATCATCATTTGGGGTGACCTCAATGTTAAGGACCCCTTATGGGATTTTACATATCCCAATCACCGTGGCATAGATCTTTTTAGTTTAATTACCAATAATAATCTCTCATTCGTGAAGCACCGAATTTATCTACTAGAGGAACATAAATATTAAATACTTTCTTCTATAGAGAACTCCTACAATAATGTACCTTTGCGTTTTCCTCGGATTACCTTCTGGTTTTATTAAATCTTTTTTAAAACATCTTCTTTCCCCCACTTCGGTTCTCACTCAAATTAAGTGACTCTTTCTTTCCTTTTATCTCAAGAAACATATTTTAAACTGTCCCTCTCCTAAGTTCATCCTTGATCACGAACTGGCAGCTGAGGCTTATGTTTCTACTTTACAAGAAATTATTAAACAATTCACTAAGCCCGTTTCAAATTCATTGACCTTTCATTGGATATTGTCAAAATGATTAAACTCAAAAACTCCACGAGGAAAAGGTGACAGAGACATCGTCTATCATCTGATAAAGCTACCTTAAATAATTTCTACTTTTATTTAAAGAGGATTTTTTCATTTATATTAAAACTGCAGAGACGAGTCCTGCCAAAATGTGGTAAGCTATCATATCTTTTAGGGGTCACCCTTCTCTTCGCTCTCCTCTTATACTCAATCGTAAAACCCTTCACACTGATAAAGAAATAGCCGATGCTTTTACTAATTCTTTGCAAAAGTAATGCACCCTATTCTCTAGTTTCCTATAATTCACTCCCATCTATCGTAAATTTTCTGATTACGTTGTCAAAAATTTTACCCACAGTAATACCTCGTACCTCGTGAAAATAAAAAATCTTTAAGCATTTGGATTAATCAATACTCGGGCTGAAGTTGTATGACCACAGATTCTTGCAATGGCAAGCAAAACAGTACACTTACTAGTCGCTAAATCTGCATTGTATGCAACCGTTTGGTCTACGATATCTTCAAATTTACAAGTAATAAAAGTGATTTGATTTTTTTAAATGATAAATTGTTCATTTAAATGTAGTTTGGTATAATGCTTATGTTTGTATACCAAGCCACGATTGAGAGATGTACTATCTGCTAGTGAATGTGATTTTCCTTTCAAATATAAATTTTTGTAAGGCGAGAAATAATCCTGAGCAGACAGATTTTTAAAATTATTACATGCATATAGAGTATTTTCTTGCCAAATATAACATGAGAGGATACTTTTGTTCAAATTAGAAGATGTTTTAGCTGCACCGATTGTATTAGTTGAGATAGACTCATGTCATTGAAATTTTGAATTCGAAGTTTTATTGTAAAAAGAACGAACAGTACGAGATTCAGTTTGATTACGCACTTGATCAAGAAACTTGTAAGCGGCAACCAGGGAACGTAACTAAATCAGAATAATTGCCGAAGCTTTGCTTATTTTCCTGCAATATTTTTCATTGTTCACGCATATGCTGATCTAATTTTTTTACGATAGAATGAACAAATCAATGAATGTATGCATCAATATGGCCACCAAGATTCTGAAGTCTTTGAGTAGTGATTTCTCGATGTCGATCCATATCATCAATTATGAAAGGTTTCGAACAATTTTTCTCACGCAACTTGAAAATTCGATTCGATTACTTCTATATAACGAGGCTAACGGGCTGTTTTGTTTCCAATAGTGCTGAGTAAATATTGCAATTTATCCACATCTAAATAATCGCTTTTATCTATAATTAATGACATTTGTCGTATAACGGGTTGTCTTCCCCGCATTGATTAAAAGTAAAGGAAAGAAAATTTGAAAATTTAAAATTTAATTTTAAAAAAAAAGAAAAAAAGGAAGAAAAAAAATATTAAGTATAGTTGGCAATCGGGGGACCAGGATCAGGATGTGGATATAGCAGTGGTTTATAAAAAACATAATTTTATAAAAATAATAACCGAATGGTGCATTTATTCTATATTTAATATGTAAAAAAAAATAATAAGCGTTACTGAATTAGTCGCAAAAAAATTAACAGAAGATCGGATGCCATAGGCAATGGGAGTGACCGAAAAGGTAGAAAATAAAAGTGGTTCGTTCGGTTGATACTATGTTTATATATTAGATTACGAAAAAGAAACAGAAAGAAGAAATGGTGATGCGGTTCACAAAATGTTGAATTACTGGTGGCAACGCTTTGCTTCACCATATTACGGAAAAAAAGAAGAAACGGTAGTGCAGTTAAAAAAAATATCTAAAAAAGGAAAAGAAAGATCGATAATGTAATTAATTAAGAAATTTTATCTAAATGTCGAGAAAAATAGGAAAAAAGAACGATAGCTCAATTGATTGAGAAATTTTAAGAAAATGTCAAGAAAAAAAAAGAAGAAAAAAAGAACGACATGATATCACGGCTATGCGCAACAAATAATGGAGTAGTGCAGTGGGATTGGCTTAGAGCCGCGTCCAATATTTAGCCTCATTGCCATGAGAGCGAGAAAGAGAGAAATTTTGAGAGAATATTTGTAAGATTCTCATTCATTTGGATCTCGAGAGAATATGAGTAAAGCAATACATGGAACTTTTTCGAATCCTCGAGCGACCAAAGACTTGATAGGCTTTTCACAAAGATTAGTCGCGTATATAAACAAGATTTTTACACACAAAGCTGCGACTATACTACTGATCTCAGCGAGTCCATAAACGTGCGCTTTTTCCATTTGGTAAAAATAATTTTTAACAAAATAGTCATAATATTTGAGTTTTTTCGATAACAAACTCAACTCATTATTCCACGAATATAAATTATTATAGTAGCGTTAAAGTAATTCAAGTCACAGTTCAAATTAAGGAATCGTACTCTTAGATACGACTTTTTATTCATAATGATTTTTAAATAATTAACAATATACTTTACTGTTTAAATTTGAGCAGAGAAAAGTTCAGTCATTTTGTAAAATTATAAATCAACGAAACAATGGACAAAAAATTTCTTGAAAAAATTTCACGACGAAAATATTAATTAATTAATATATGATACGTAAGTAGTATTTTACTTAATATATACAAGCGTACAGTACTTTACAATAATATAAACTCACAAATTCGATCTCAATGAAAGTAGCAATAATAGTGATGGATGAACGAATTATAAAATTATCGTATATAATCAAAAAATTTGAATTCAGCGAATTTGTTGATTTTATGATTTTAGAAAAACGTTATGAATAAAATCAGAAAACGGTATCGTAATGCTGACTGCTTTATGTCTTAGTATTATAATCTCTGAATCTGATGAAGTTTGAAAGTTTTGCTTCGACGACTGATCAGTATGAATTTCTTGTTAAATTGTTGTTGACGTTAATTGTTGAATTTTCGCTCGCTCACACGTGGATTGATTCAACGCCGATTATCTAAGAAGTATAGGCACCTACTAAATGTAGTCTGAGAACTTCGCACATTTTCACGAAAAACTAGATGAGATTGTTTATCAAAACACAAGCACACACAGCCACTTATGTATGCAAATAAGAAATCAAAACTACTCTTTGCTACCAAAAATGTTTGTTTAATTGAAAAACAGCAATTTAATTATCGCGAAACATCTTCCTTATCGTGCGATGCAAGAGAAATGTGGAAAAAAACAGTCACCAATTTTTCGTTAAATAACAACAAATATATTTATAACAATGATATAATAGAATTTTACAATGAGAAACGAAATAATATTCAGGTTAATCGAATGATAAATAGAAAGCTTCTGTCATTAGAAGCTTTTCGAATTAAATACTAACTCTGGAATGTATGAGAAAGAATGCAGAGGGAGAGAGTATATACATCTATAAAGTATTAGTTTTATAAGAAAATGATTCGTGGGCGAGAATAAAAATCACAAACTTAAACAAACACGAGCAAAGGTATTGTGGTCTCCCTCTTTAATTCGAACATTCCAGAGGATTAATGAAAAATTGTGAAAATATTCATTATTTTCACAAAACATTGGTTAAAAATTGAAATTTTTTTTTAATCATCTTAATACAAGTTTAATTTAAAAATCTCTATTTACAATTATTTTTAGCGAAATCAAACTAAATTTTTTTTATTAAATCAGTTATAATGATATGGTTTCCAGTAATACAACATATTTTTAACTTTTTAAATTTTTATTTTACGTCACATATTAATTTTTTAATTATAAGTTAATTATTATTTTCTTAGTCTTGAATTCGCATTTAAATTATATTATAAAGTAGTCCTTTAATATTAAAAAATTTAAGTGTGTTATTTATTGCTTATTTCTACGTTACGATTGTATCGATTTATAGATATTTTTTTAATTAATATTTTTGCTTTTGTTAAAATAATAAATGACCATAATCGTTTATGTAAAAAATGTTTAATATAGTTTTATTTTTTAACAAGTATTTGTTCATGAAAAATACTCACTAAAATAGTCAACTTCTTTCTCTTGTATAATCAGATGTCTTTTATACTTACTCTTATTTATTTTTTTTTTATTATATTATATTTGGTTTTATATTATTTATTTTGCCTGAATTGCATGAAGCTCTTATATAATGAAGTTTTATAGAAAAGTTAAATGAATTATTTTCAATTTTATTTATTAAATGTTATTGTTTAAAATGTAACAGTAGATGTATTTTATACACGAGTATGATATAAATCTATTTTCCAATTCACAAATAATTCTTAACATATAAATAATTAATAAAATTAAAGTGTTTTTTTTCTATTATAAGTGTTTAATTAATAATACAATATATTCAACATAAAAACTGCTGAATTTTTCTTTAAATAAAAATCAAACGTTTATCTGTTTGAAGAGATGGTTAACTAAGAATATTAAGAGGTTAAAACTGACGTGCATTCAATGAAGCTGTAAGATATTTTGAAGAGTTAAATTTCATGTACTTGAAGTTAATGAAAAAAAGATTACACTAAAAAGTAATACAAACAAAATAAAATACTTTTCTGATATTAGACTCGAATTGTATTAAAATTATTAAAAATTTTCTTAAACTATTAAGGTATTGAATTTTTTCCTTCCAAAGTAGTATTTTATTGCTTAAGTTTTGTTTAGAAGATCCTTTTTTATGGGGACTACGACGGGAGCTGTTTATATTATGTTCCGGTTGCGTTTTTTTCTATACAAATAATATTTTTTAAAATAAAGTTTTTTAATAAAATCTGAAGAGGGTGCCGAATTAGCCACTAAAAGTTCGCTTAATTGACAATTCAAAAAAAGTATTTACTTCCCATAAAAAAAGATTTTTTGGATAAGATTTACGTAATAAATTATGCCTTATTTCTTAAATTCATTATCTTTCACATATTTTTTTTTGTAAACTTGACCTGATCAGCACAAATATTATCTTCGTGAAAAAATAGGGGCATCATACGATACTTATCTCTAGTGAGATTTTTATGGAACCTTATATGATCAAAAGAGATATTGAATTAATATAGAATAATTACGAACAAGTAATTATTGAAAAAGTTGGAAAACGTAAATGAAGAAAATACAATAGTTTGACGGGTCGACGTGTAGTTCAAACTTGAGATGTAGCTCAGATTTGTGTTGTTTTCTAATTTATTAAAAATTTTCTTCCTTAAGAATAGACTTAGTATAAGTGGAACAAATACCCAATATTAATTTGTAAAAGTGTTATAAAAAAGTAACAAAAAAAAAGAAAAAAAAGAAAAATATGACTGCATTACCTAAATCGTTTTTCTTTCTCTTTTCATCTTCTTTCTCGTTGTATCCTAAACACATGTTTTGCATCTTTATTTTATTTTTTCTCCCTATTTCTTGTTTTCATAAGTGTGTTTGTAAAAGTAGATGATTTTTTTATGCTGGTCAGAAGTAATAAATTATCAATATGATTATATTTCGTTATAATTTTCCCTATTTTTTTCTTTTTCTCCCTATACCAGCATCCTTGTGCGAAAGGTGAATGCTACTTTATGTGAGACTCCTATGGTACAGGAAGCCAACAGTCGCCTCGTGTGATTCCTTTTTCCGGTGTGAGAAGGTAAGTAGTTGTCCATATCACGTCTTCTACTACCTTCGGGAAAAGTTAAAGTCGCCCATTACCTCGTTAACCTCTACTCTTGAAGAATGTTAAAGTTACCTCAAGAGTGAGTCCTCAGCCAAAACTAGGAAGACTAAAATTGCCTGTTCTCTCGACTTAGCCCAATCTAGAAAAATATAAAACGAATACCTTCTACTAGACGATTAATGTAGTAAATTATATTTTTGTTAGGAAAACGTCTATTTTAATCTACCTTTTATACGATTCTAAACTGTCTCTCCGTTTAGTTAGGGTAAATCTTTCACCTATTTTCGATAAGTCTTTTAAGCTGAATAAATTATCCATGATCATCTTTACTTTTTGAAATTATATCAAACCTCTTTCCATAAAGTTATCTTTGTAAAAATATAAGAATCAGAATTATATATCAGTCAGTAAAAACAACTTGTAAATTTGTACATTTTGGTTATTAAAAACTAGGCTACTGATAAATCTTCGCGCTTGATTAATTATTTTCTCGACTCAACACCTATTTTTGAGGCCCCGATACCACGACAAATCCTGAACCGATAATCAGCGAATCCAGGCGTCATAAAAATCTTAAATCACAAAATCAAACATTGCGATACAATTTAATTAAAAAATATAAAAGTATTTAACGTTATAATATATAATATTCATGCAATTATTATAAATACTGGGAAAGCGATATATTATATTTTATATATAATATTTTTTGTGCAATATTGTATAATTAAATAAAATATTTATAAAAATAGTGTGCACAATCTATAAAACTTTTAGATAAGTTTTTTACAGTTCACTTACATTTATTATGTGAAACATATTTCTAACATAAATTTTTATTATTTTTCCCAAGAAAAGTACTTATTATATATAATAAATACAAAAAGTAATAATGTAACATCTCGGTATTTTAAATAGTACCTCCTCATCTATTTTCAATTGTCTTGCAAAATGAAAATTATAAAAGTTCATAGCAGCGAATTATAAATGGCAACTAAGTAAGATAATAAAGATGAAACACTATTTCATTACGATCTAAGATGGATGATTGTATGGACGACAGATTTGAAATATTAAACATTAATAACCTATTAGTAGAAGCTGCACAAAACAAGATGCTTGATTCGGACCTAGAGTATCAAAAAATTTTTACTTAATTACTTAATGTCACATAAAGAAAACAAGGAAATAAAATAAGGATGCTTTAAAATCAGACAATTGATTAAGTTCATATACTTATGAACTAATATTAATAATTATAACGTATCATAAAGGAAATAAAATTTACAGACGATATAAAAAGTAGAGTAAAACACGAAAAATCATTTTTTACTTTTAGACTTTGTATACTTTAAATTTAAGTTATTATCAAGTGTTGAGGACTCTCCAAATCTAGAAGAAATCTGGAGTGGTAACAGCTTTCTGCCGATACTGAATTTACCCACATCATCATTTCGAATAATACGCTCAGTAATCAACAATCGTTGTGAAACTTATAACGCAAGTAATATAAAGTACAGTTATTAATAACTAATTGTAATTCATTTTGTAATAATTATATTTTATATATATGTTTTTACTAATTTTCTTAAAGATAAATGTCTAAATTGTAAATTCATAAATGTATGATTTATACTAAATGAATAAATGATAATTTTATATAGAAAAATAAATATTCATTTTTCTGCCTATGATATATTGAGTTGTAACAATAATAATAGTGATTTTAAAACATTTATGTATACAGATAAAATGAAAGACCAATATAATTTAAAATCATGCTGATATTAATAGAATAATATTATAATATTTTGAATTTTTTATTAACTAGTTCTGTATATATCATTGAAGATTACTTGCAAATAATATGTTCAATTTTGAGGTTAATTTATACAAGAATACATTTTATTAATTTAATATTTAATTTATAAATATAAAAATATGATTGTTTCGATAAACCTTTGTGTGCAATCATTAATGAGAGAATTGATACGGTTGAAATGTAAATTTAATTTAAAAATTAAACGTTTCTTTATTTAATATTATAAGTATATTGAATGAAAATGTAGTAATAAACGATATGTTTTTCATTATTGTGCACGATAATCTGATTTATGAAGGAATCGCATTAAAAAGCCCATGTAACAAGATCAGTCTCATTGTCAAATGGAATAAGAAATATACACATAGAAAAGAGGTACTCATGTGTTGGTATAGATATGCAAATTCACAAAGTGGATTCTTTCCAGGAGATGTCATACTCTTAAAGATTTATGGATCTGTTTCTATTTAAAAAAATGACTTGTATATTGAAAATGTAAAATGAATTATCGTGTAAATGAATTATTCTAGATACTAACTTGGCATGACTTGAAACTTTATTTTTTATTTTATTGCGAGTACTTTTGCATCGACCTCTTCAATTATTTCAGACTCCTCGTTACAAAAATTTCATACTCCTTATAGCAATGGAAATTAAATCTACACAGTGCAATCTCTGCCATCTCAAAATTTCTCAATTCAATAATGGATATTTGAATAATAAGCGATTATAATTGAAATATAACTAATTTAACTAATTAAAACTAATTTATTGATAATAAGTTTTAATCACAATAGAGATACAATATTATATTACATATATAAGGATTTAAGTAAATAAAATTTGATTTTAATAATATTCTTAGAATTCTTTGTAGTGTTTTACATATTTATATCATTGAATGCTGACCATTGCGTTCGAAGATCTATAAGAGAGTGGGGAAAAGGTGCTGAAGCACACACGAGCTGATACCTAGGATATTCTTTTTTACTATTGTACTGGCCTCTTAGCTGAGAAGATTTTTATAAAAATGTAACAGTGGATTCGAGAATTGCCGGGATATGCTTGCCGGTGTCCGAGTTCTCGAAGGAGGCAGCAAGGTGGTGGGGTTGGTGAAAAATAACAGTGCGGTAAAGGTTAAACATTAAATGACAAAATCAGAGAAGCTACAATTATATTCCACGGGACGCGGAGGTGCTAGAGTATTCGTCGTGGGACAAGAAAGATGCGCGGTAAAGTTTGGCGGCCCACCCCGATACTCGCGACGCGAGGGTCTTTTTCGTTTACGGAGATTCGAAATTATAACATTTCAATCACAAAGTTGTCCCTTAATAAAACATTATTTCTTTAGACATTATTTTAAAACAGTATTAAAATATTATTATATATTATTAAAAATATAATTGATCTATACCTTAACATTACCGTCTATACATTATTAAACATTCTTCATTTATACATTATCAAAAAAAATTTATTGTTTATATACGATTAAAACATTCTTATACGTTAAATTACACAGACATTTATATATTTAATCGGGGCAGAGAGGAGTAATCTTATTCGATTGCATCGTGCCATAAGAACGACAGGTAACGCGCTCTATGCTTGAGTTCAGGCGTCGCGCCAAGGTAACGGCGGGAAGGATGTTCCTTCGTTGTAATAAATCCGGCTTGTCTCGGACGGCGAGTCGTCATTCATTGTCGGCAGAGTTCCAGCCATTTGTTTTGCTCTTCTCCCTGATACTACCAGTACCACAGATCATATCAGAGAGTCGGGTACAGGAGAGATCATCGTTCATCTATACGGTACCAGGCTCGAGCGCTGACTCGTCGATGGAAGGGCGAGGGCTTATATTTATGCACTTAAGCGGTCCCGGGGTGCCCCAAGCTTCATGATGACCCGGTCGTCACAAAAATAAAGATTATTTTATTTTTAATTGTCTTGATCCTTTTGTTTCCTACTCAATAAATATTTATCTGGCTTGATGAATATTACAATTCCTCTGGAGCTAATGAATTATTATTATAACCACATATTTAATTATGCACATTATAATGACTTAGAAATTAAAAATATAAAAGAACTTAATACACAATTTTTTTTATTTATTGTGTATTGTTAAGGAAAAAAAAAATTTCTTAGTTTTCTCTTTCAATTATATATTCAATCTGTAGTATTGTATTTGACGTATCGACTGTAAAGAAAGAGTCAGTTACAAATGAATCTTTATTATGAGAATTAAATATAACTAAACTCATATTCACATGAAATCAAGCTAAAACTGCGGAGATTAAAGTCATTGTGTCTGTCTACGGCCGATAACAGATAAATTCGTGAACAGATTATTTTAAAATTATCAATTCAAAGATCACCCCTTTTTCAATCTCATCTCTAAAGGTGTTATGGTGGGGAAAAATTTAAAAGGCTATAAAAGTCATACCGATGAAGAAAATTACACTTTTTGTCAATTCGACAGTCGTTCATTCTATAGTAACTAGAAATTTAATTCTTAAACTTTGTACTCTCGACATTCAAAATATAAATTATAATCACAACTGAGAACTCCGAATCCAAAACATTTTGGAGTGGTGACAGCATGCTGCGTAAGAAGAAATACAACACCCACATCGGCCTTTCGGATCATTTACTACTCTCAAGGACATTTAAATAGCTGAACAAAATCCGCATCTTAAAACTGCAACGAGACACGCTCGTTGCTAAGCGCGGACCGCGGTGACCCCCCTCGACGGGGTCCCGATTTGCGCTTATACCGGCACGCGCAAAGACCCCCCGCGCCCGGTATTAACCAATCGGCTTCGTATTTCTCTCGCGCGCCGATCTCGCACCGCCAGACCTAGGTGATATGTTACACGAGAGCACTCGCCTCGGGGCAGACCGTCTTTGGCCTCTTCCCAATCTAAACCTTCCATTCCGCATTTACCTATTGTTCACTATTCAGTGGAAACATTCTAAGTCTATCCACTCCTGCTAGTCACTATTTCGTGCTAGCACAAAATTCCGAAATTGTCACTTTAACGTGCTATTTCAATCCTTGAAAAGAAATTGAAAATCGCTCGCGATTTCAATCTCTTCCTTTCTGCGTAAAAAACATCTAAAACTTCTGGTGATTGCCCCGCTGTAATTATTAAAAATCCCAAAGGTCCGCAACTTAGCTCCGCAGGACTTTCCCTTGGTATCAAGGGTGTATTATTAAAACCACCTTTGATACACCGTTCCTTTTTCTCGTCGTAATATATTCACTTTCTTTGTTAATTGTTCGCAAGGTATATGCATCCGCGTACTTTCCGTTAAGCGTCGCATGTAATCGTTTTCTTTTGATTTGCTCTGTAGTTTTCCGCTCCTATAAAAATTTCATAAAGTAAATTCCGTTATATTCGTTGTGATTAATGATATAACAGTTCGTTTATAACAAATTTCATTTGCACGTAAAAGATTTTGTAAAGTAATTATTCTGAATAATTACTCGAACTCGGATAACTGGCGCGCGTGTTTACTTTCGGCGTTTGTTATTTTTGGTGACCTCCGTAGCGATCGCACCCGAGCAGACTTTATACGAAATAAATATTGTCGTGATTTAAGCGAAGACAATATTTAGTGTTAGGATAAATATCGACAATTTAATAAAAATAAAATAAATGTTTACCGTCGAGGTCGTTACCGTGATTGTGATTTAAATTTCATAGTGGGTTATTTATTAACAGTATTGTACTTTTGTTTGTTATAGAGAAGTCAATAAATCAATCACTGCCTCAGTTTATTTAAATTTTTTTTAATTTAAATAAATTTTTCTTTTGTAATTTTTTTTCTATTCCCACCTGCCACTGATCCGATTCCTGGGCAGACCGGCTGCCGCTTTATCCCGGCGTGATTTTTAACTAATATTTCGACGAGCGCTCGACTCTCCCTTCACCCGTGAAGGGCAAACGGAGCCTTCTCGTTACAAAACAAGTAACGTCATATGTTCATTGAGCGATAATTTTGTACTTTAATATATATGGCGTCTAAATTTTCGATAATATTATTTTGAAATTTATTCTTACAGTCTTTTCATATTATATATTCTTTGTAAAATTCAATTTTAAAATTTGTATTAAACTAACTAATTGAATAAAATAATAATTTAAATTTAACAAATTAAAATTTTTAAAAAATTATAATAATCCCAGATATAACAGTATCCAAGTCATATTTCAGATTTATTTATAATAAATGATAATCTATAAACATTTTTTACATTATTTATGATTGCATTTATGAATTTTAACTAGTCAATTAGATTTATTATTTTTATTTTTATGTTTTTTTAAAGTTGTTTATATATTTATAACTTATATTATCAGGTTTTGCAACTATAGATTTTATATTGATTGGTATATATTTTTAATCATATCATCATTTTATATACACGAATCGGCAACGATATTTGCTTGAAATCAAAATCAATAGACTAAAAATCTTAATATGTTATTTTGAATGACAATCTTAATCAATTGCTCTAACTACTAAAAAATTAAAAATATACAAGATTAAAATAACCAATTATCAAATAAATATTCAAAAGAACATTAATTTTAAATGAGTGATTCATCCGGTCTCTGTGATTATTACGATTTTAGATTTTCTCAAGTACTCAAATTAACTTATTTGAGTCTTAAACTTTTATTCCATTTGTAACAAAGTACCTTCCTTGTTACCGTCTAGGCTCCCACCCGGAGTTGGCTCCCTGGAGCCAGGATGTTCTAATCGTTCTTTTGTAATGAGAGAAAAGGAGAGAGAGTCGAAAAAAAACGACGTGGGCATTTTTAACAAACTCTCATTTATTTACACTAAAAAATACAAGATCGTGTGCATGAGGTGGGTGCCTCGACTCCTGCAAAAGAAAAAGATCCACAGTTCGTTAAATGATAATCTCTCAAAAAGAGTTTACTCGCTTACGACTTTTCTACTTGGCTTTGCTATTCTATATATTACATATTATAAGCGAATTGCTATTCGAAGCGTGCTGTGTCTTCGCTGATCGGGCCGCGTATAAAAATAACAGAGTAGTGGCTATCTTCCGTCCTCGCTCGTTCGAGTGATGGAGCTCAATAGCGGACTGCCGTGCGCCCGAGAGAGAACGGTGCTCTTCCACTCGGATAGCTGGGCTACGGTGTCTGTGCTATTGTGCCGTTGTCCACTCGCGGCGGTGAACCCCGGGAGAGGAAACTTGGTTCCTCCTTCTCTCTCCCGGGACGTCACGGCTTCGCGGAAGTCGTGTGTCGTGAGGTCTCTTTCCTCACATTCATAGAGGAAACAAATATGTATTTACCGGAGAATATTTTAACATTAAATATTTTGTGAGATTATTGTAACCCTTGAATTCCAAGTGGGAAAATAGTCTATGTTATTTAATTATAATTCCAATATCGATAATTTGGATAGGCATAAAAATAAACATGTTCTTTTTCGTATTTTTCTACATTTTTTGCATGGTATCCTGAAGATAATTGTTCAGGGACCAAATAAAGGCGAAAAAGAATGATAAATTGGACAATAAATTAATTACAATCATTTGATTTTTATTTTTAATTCTTTATAAATTCTATTAGTACGCACTAATGTATGTATGTTTGACTTTATTTATTGCTTTTTTTCATTTGATATTATAATATTGATAGGCACTCTTTCATAATTCACTATGAAAAACCGATATATAGATAATTTTTATATTTTATTTTAAGTTTATTGCATATTTCACAATAAATATTTGTATTAAAACATAATTATGTTTTTTAATCAAAAGGTTTTCAAATAATACCGTATCCATTTACATTAAGCATTAATATTAATATTTAGAGTTGTTGCGTATCTGAGATGTCACGATTATATTTATTCTTTGATAATTGAATCGCGAAATTTTCTCCAGGATTCGTTCTGCCCTAGCCAAAACGGTCAAAGCGTTTCGACCATTGTAAGGTTTGGAATTATCAATAAAGAAAACGCGAGTTAATTAATATGGAACTTTTTATTTTATTTCTTAATGAACGTGAGAGAAAGAGTAAGATGATGTGTATTACAAGGGTTCGTGACAAAACTAAGTACCGATTTTATAAAACAAATAGTAATGAATATTAAAAAGCCGAACCGTACAATTTAAGAAGGAATCGAACCTAATGCCCATCTGTTTCTTTCGATTCAACTTATTACCTTCGCTGTTGCAAAATTCGCGAATTCCCCCTCCGGATGTTCCTACTTGATTGTCGCTCTGTCAGCTATCTCTGGTGTTGTCTTTCGATTGACCTCTGCATACTCATCTTCACCTCCGATCTTGAATTTTCACAATTTGGCAAATTCAGAAGTTCTTATTACTAGTGGGTTTCACGTTACTCGCGACTCATTTTGATTCTCTCATTGACAATTTCCTAATGTTTTGTCTACGTTTACTGGCACGAGTTCAACTTATTTGTCGCTTATGCGTTTGCAATATTACATACGTGACAGAGTATAAAAACAGAAAAAATAGAACAATAGGTATGTAGGTTGAAATTGAAATTTAATTTAGACTGGGTCTTACTAATTTCAATAGATAGACATTGGAACCTATATTGTTGAAATTTTTTTGCTCAACTATACTGAATATTTTATGGCAAAAATTATATTACAAAAAACAAATACTTTTTTTAATTTAATATATATTATTCATCGATATTTATAAAAATCGTCTATTTTTTAATCAGATTTTCAAGATTTATAATTTTATTTTATTCACTATTCATTATTAAAAATTTTAATTTGTATTTCAACACATGCAGTCAAATTGTAATTTTCTAAAAATCAATTAACTTGGTTATATTTTGAATATTATATATATAAAATTTAAACATAAAATACATGTTTTTAAATAATATTTCGAAGTTTCGATAATAATATCGTGTAACATAATTTGAATGAATATCGCCAGTAAATTATATGCAATAATTTACATTTTATTTACATTTGAAACTTATGTTATTTACTTAAAAAAGTATATTCAAATATACTTTTACAAATTTTTTTTCAATTAATTTATGATTTCTCATAAAGTTTAAAAAGTAAAATATTTCTTTCAAGATTAATATTTCTTCTTGATATATTAAATTAATTAGTTTAAATTAGTTTTATTAGTTAATAATTTATTGCCTGCAAACAAAATCTGTCTAACAAATAATAATTTACTAGTAGTAATTTTATCTATTTTAATCAAATTCAGTTTCTTAATAAATAATTTTTAAATATTTAAATATTTTATTAGATTAAAATAAAAAAAGACGTTTTTATTTCTTAACAATTTATATTTTTTAATCATAGTTTATTAAAAAGACATAAATTAAAATTATTAGCTGAACGTACATATAAAATTTTCAATTCTCATATCTTTACATGAATGTACAAACACTTACAAAAACATCATTATTTTATAATTTGTGAGGTAGAAATTACAAAATATAAGAATTTAAAAGTAGAAGTTAAAAAAATTGAAATATTAAAATATCGAAATTTTAAGAAATTCTCTTTCAAAGATATTTTTTTGTTGTAAAAAATAAAGTTAAAGTAATAAGAATAATGATATAGACATGATATAAATATTTGAAATAAAAAAAAATTTTTTTATAATCTATATTATTTATATAAATAATGATTGATATTATGTATAATATTTAAAATTTTATATGCTATCATTAAAAACACTTTCATTGTTATGAAATTTGAAAAGCTTTTAAAAAATAATTCATTAAAACTATTTTTCGATACTAATTTACATTATTTATAATAAAAACTGTATTTGACGTATAAAAAATAGCTTCATGCACACGTATGATGTATCTAAAAATGTATATTCTTCATAGTCTTTATAGAAAAGGCGCTTAACTTAAATTTTTTTTTTTTCATTTCAAATATTTATGTAAAAATAATATGAAATATTTTTTAAAAATAAAATATTATGTAATGACTTTGGTGTTTAAAAGATAATCATTGCGCGTGTTGCACTTCTAATACTGTATATAGAAGTCGTACCCCTCGAATTGTCTTATCCCCACTCATAATAAAATTTTGCGCGTTCGGCCGATTTTGACCAACTTTATACTCATATTGTAAACAATTATAAATATTTGCAGGAAATGTAAGATACGAGATTTGATGTAGAAGACTTATATTTTTTAAAACTATTGAAAAAATTAAATCCGTCCTGTAAGTTGAGCTGGAAATTAATTTGAAAATTTTCGCATAATTTAATTAACATTGTTATTACTCAAAATCTAATACTTTGATCGAATTAAAATTTTGTACAAATAAAGTACATGTCAATTACTTTAATTTTCCAAAATTATATTTCTTAATTTAAAAAAATACAAAGTTATGAATTTTTTAATCAATTTAAAAATTTTCCGCTAAATGTAAAATTTATTATTTTTTCATTTTATTTACAATTTTATTAATACAATAACTCCAGGAATACTATATTGTTAATATTAAAACTTTTCATTTTATTACAAAAAAGTAAAAAAAAAAATGCATTTTTTCATTAAATTTGTTAATAAAAAAAAACCCTTGAATATCATGAGTTGCATTTTAGAAAATAAGAATCTACTGATTTTTTCACGAATTTTGATATGCGTCACTAACTTCTAATTTTTCATGATCTAAAAAGTGCTTTGTTGCTTGGACTAGTATATATATATTTTAAACAATATTTTAGTTTAACGTTGACTTGATTTTTTATTGAATATTATTGATTTTATTGAATTTATTTTGATATAATTTACTATTTATTTTTTTTTTATTCATAATTTCAGCCTTTCAGCCCTGAGATACACTTGATTTACATATTTTTTTCTTGTCTTTTTCATATATATATAGTTAGAATACATTACTTATATAGATACATGTCTGATTAGAAATATTCTCAAATTTACACTTCAATTACATAATTTTGTGACACCTTATATTTTTATTTTGTTTGACGATCTTATGCAAATATACAAACCAATAAACATATAAAAATAAACTTTTCGTTACTAATACGTATTATATTTATATGCTCAAACCACTGTTCACATTTTATATGATTTTTCTACAATTATATTTTTTTCCATTTATGTTTATTTATTTAGTTTAACGTTTTTTACCCTTCTAATTATTCTTTTTATCGCTTTTAGCAGCTCATTAATATTTTTCTCTTTTGAATTTTCCATTTTTGTATTAAATCAAACTTTCAACTTTGTACCTCTACAACATTTTTATAATTACACAACCCCTTTATTATTCCCTTTCCTGTATCTACCACATTTTCCCTTTATTTGATCAAAATATCCAGTTTTTATTAAAAAATACATTTTAGACTCAAGTTGGCAAATAATCCCGTGCTACGCATCTCTTTCACCATTAGCTTTATCTCCTTCATACTTTTCTATCCTCATAATCGAAGTTTCAATTACATTACATTTTTTATGCATACATATTCCTAGTTTAAAATATTCTAAAGTTTATGTTTTTTTTTTACATAACTTTGCATAGCTTTACATTTTTATTTCACTTAATGGTCTCATACGAATTTATAAACCCACTCATTAACTTACCGATACATACTATACTCACGTGTCATACTATTGTTTACATTATATTTGTTTAATTCACACTTTTATTGCTTCGGCTTCTTGTCTTTTCGCTCAGTTTTATATCACATTTAATTTACTTTTATAAAATATTTAAGTTAGAACCGTTTTATCTTTTGCAGTTTTGTTTTCATTCATTTATTAAGTCACTATGTTGATAATGGTTTCAGCCGTATTGTTTAGCCTTTGCCCAACCACTTAACTTTCTTTTCTTTTTCCTTTTTCTACCTTTTTCTGTATATGCCAGACTGTCTAACTAGTTAGTCAACTAGGTGGTGTCATTCATCTTTTCACATAATCTCGAACTTCTTCATTTTTTCTAGACTCATTGCAGCGCCTTCTTCTTTTTTCACTTTCCATCTTTATTTATTCTACTAAGGGTACTTTTCCTTTAACTTTTCACTATCTCCCTTCCACTTCGTCATTCGTTTTTTCGTATACTCTTGATCTCGCTTTTTTCATTCTTTTTTCCTAACTTTTTCATAGAGCCTTATGTTTTTTTCGTTATTTATAAATACAACTTTCTTTCCCCTTTCTCACCTTTATTTGTTCTATTAACTCTATATTTTCTCTAACTTTACCACTACCTACTTTTCACTTCCCAATTTTTTTACCTCCCTTTTTCCTTTCCCAAAATAATTCTCTTATCTCAAAACACGTGTGTCAAATTCTCTTACTAGAAATCAAGTCCAATAGAATTTACTATAATTCGCATAAAGAAATATAAGAATATGAAACAATTTTGTATACAAAATATCAATTTTATTATTTAATTTTATTTATAGGTTATTATTATTTATTTATATTTATTATTTATAATTGATTCGACGCTTTCGTAAGAGAATCTTTCACAAAATCGCCTTGTGTAGCACAACTTGTATTTTTTATCAATAAAGTGTACACACGAATTAATTTAATAATTCCTGTCTTGGGAGGAAGGTAAATAAATCTTCTCGTCTGTATGAAATGATGTATTCTGTATAATCGTCTCTAAAATATTAAATTACAAAATATTTTGGTTACATTTATAAAATCCTCATTCTTCAATGGTAGGATGAATACAAATCCTAAAACAGTTCAAATTTTACTTTAGTAGTTTAGAAAATCCACCATCTAATTTAATCCGAAAAACCGAGTTTTCCACGGTTATCACAAGGGATTCCCGTGGATTTTCCAAATGGATTTCTCCTTGATTGTTAATTCGAATTATCACTACCCATTATCTTGACGCATTGATGAGAGTTATAAATTTACAATCTTTTAATCCTTAAAATCAGGCAAGTTTTGCGAAACTCTAACAATAGTATTAGTTTGCAACTGTAACGAGATGGCTCCATTCGCCCTTCACGGATGAAGGGCAGAGTCAAGCGCTCGTTGAAGAAATTATAGAAAATTAACGACGGGATAAGCGATAGGTCTGCTAGGGATCGGAAACGTTGCTCACAGATGTAGTCAATAAAAACTGCAAGATTCTAAATAAATAAATGTTACCAGGCGGTGTCTCTTTACTCGTTAACTCTCTTGTAACAAAATAAGGAAAATATTTACAGATTAATATTCTAAATTGAATATCGATGAAAAGTGAAGGAGGTTTTAATTTAACAGAGGTATTAAACTATTTATATTATACATCACCTCCGGGCGGATCACCGACAACAACAATACTTTCACACAAAAATAGCGGCTCTTTCTCTACTTGAGATTTTAAGTAATTATAACGGAACAATCACTTTACAAATTATTTATTTTGCAAATCTTAAACCGAGTTAAATTTTACTGACTATATTTACATTATAATTGATATTCGGGCGGGTCATGGGCAAAAATAACAAATACTGAGAATAGTTAACAAGCGATTAAATCTCCTTTCGAGATCGTATTAATTATATTGGGATAATTACTTTACCAAATCTCGAACTAATTTAATTTCGAGCTCTCAAAGAAATTCGAAGTTAACGTGGACGGCTAGAGAACAATTTATTTTTACGCGAAAGGGAAGAAAACAATTAAAAGAAAGGAAATTGTTATTTTACACGGTATTGAAAAGTAGATGTGTTTGCAATATTGCTACGGGCCCAATATTGTACTCAGGATTATTTATTCAACAGAAGAACATTTTTTTATATTTATTAACATAAAATTGTTAAAATTGATATTTTTTAATTAAATTTTATAATTAAACTATTATCTATTAATGAAATTGACGTAGTGTTTACTATTAATAGTGCTTTTACTACTCTGTAATGGCCAAATCTTTATGTGAAGTATCCCTCCACGACCGGTCCTATTCCCTCATTACCTCCATCGCCACGTGGTCGCTGAGCATGACGGATAACATCTGTGCAGACCAGCGGTGCCCTTTGATTATCCGCGGTTGGCGCTCGACGATTACGTCGTTAGGTTATAAGTACATACCCGGGAATTCAGTTACACTAGATGCCAATAATAAAAGGTTTTCCTACTTTACGTAATCTATGCCAAGCATTTGATAAAGTATGGTACAACGATTTAATTTAAAAGTAAATTAATCTTAATTTTCCTCCTATCTCTTTCTATCATTCAGTCCTATATCATTGATCCTTTTTTTTTGTTAAAGTAGGTAATTTTATTTCATCATTCAAATTTATTCTTTCATAAATTTCTCAGAGTTCGAAACTTGCTCTCACTCATTTCAACACATTTCTTTCTGATATGCCAACTACAAACAACTGCAAAATTGCATTATACGCAGATGATATAGCAATATTGGCTATTAGCCAAAGTCTGAAACTTTCCTGTGCTTTATACACCAACAAAAAAATAAATCATTCTTTCTTAATAAATCTTTCTTTTCGTTTATTATGTGGTAAATAATTAATTTTAGAATTTTTAAACAAGAAAAATGTATGAATCTTAACTGACATTTAGATTATAATATTTGTAATGAATAAATATTCATTACTGAATATATAAAATTTCTTTGTATTATGCATTAACCTGAAAATGAAAAATGAATATATTTAATAATAATAATTTTGTAAATATATTTGTTGTTGGAATTTAAGATTATAATAAATAAATTGTGAAACTTATTAAAGAATTGTGTTGGTATTAATTGTAGTATAGAGGTGATTATTTTTAATATTAATTTTCTTTGTTGACAAATCTTCAACATGAACCGGCTCCATGTTACTTGTTTGTTGACGGATGTCTTGATAATATAGGATATTCATGAATTAGACAGAGACAACAATAGGCGGAAAATGTATTGTATATACATATATACAATTAATGCATATATAAGGTAGTGTAAATGATGAAAAATTGAAATAGTGTGCCGCCGTGAGAGGGCCGATGATTACAGTTTAAATAATTATCGGCAGAGAAATAGTTTTCTTATTTTTGGTTTTAATTTAATATTGTAATTGATTAACCAATCAGAATAAGGGATTTTAAAGTCGAAAAGGAAGACGAACTATCTATTTGAAATAACCAATTATGAATTTTCAATTAATAAGTCATAAAAGAAAGTATATAATTTGTAAATAAATAAAGTAATGAGATGGAAAAGTGAGATTTTGATAATAACGAAAAATTTCGTTATCATTAATAGATTATCTATTGTAATATAATGATCCATATTGTTAGCTAGTTAATTATTTATATTATTATAAAGATATACGTTATTAATTATTAAATTGTTATATATATATATATATATATATATATATATATATAGAGTTGAGTGATATTATTATTATAATTAAATAAAGTGGTATTGATATATATGTATATTTTGTTGATATAAGAATATATATATATTAATATTGAAGTGCAGTGTGGGAAATGTATGTATATTATGTATAAATAAATTTTATGATTTATTGAATATAATTCATAAAAAGAGATTTTGATATTATTGGAGACAATTTTGGTCAAATAATAATTATACTAAATAATAGAAGAAGTAAGTATAATAATAAGGATTTATATAAAATATATATATTGAAAGAAATTTATAAAGGAGAAAGAATTATAAATTAAATAAATAAATTATATATATTTCTTATTCGAGGTTTATTATTCTTTAACGGAATTTCCCTTGGTTTATAGGTAGTGAAAATTATAATAGTGTATGGTTTGTTGTGGTGAAATTTTATTTAAAGATTTAATTTAATCGTTAGATATTATAACAATTAATTAATTAATTTTTAATAAAATTCGACTCAGTATTTTTTCAATCTCTATTTCTTAACGAACCTTAATTAAATGTTCTAAGCTAGACTAAATAAAAAATAAGATCCACCTTTCATGCCAGATAACTGAAAGCTACTCTATTCCCATGTCGCTAGAGTAATGGATAGGTTCCAATAACTCGCGTTTAATTTTATCCATCTTCTAATCCTCGGAATCGACGCATGGCCAAAGTTTTTTTAGATAATCGGATAAGTTTCTCCATCTCGAATATATGAATATGTATGCGTATGAATCAAGGAAATTATTTTTACGTATGAATGAATCAATCTCTTTGTCGAACATTTTGGTTTCCTTATACATAAGTAATGGTAGGTAATTTAAAATTGATTTAATTGTGGTTAAAAAAATGTATTGCTTGACGTAATATTGTCTACAAATGACTATATTTAATTCATTGATATACAAGCATAATTATATTTATTTGATTATAATATTGTTTGAAATTTTTTTTTTCAAATATTGATTTTTGAATGCCTTATACTTAGTTCTATTTATTTAGTATGTTGAGATACTAAAACAATAAAGCAACGCGTGAAAGATTAACTTTGAAATTTATTTCTTCATGTTTTTTGTAAAAGAATGAGTAAATAATTAAAATAATGATAAATCACTACTTATATATTTAAAAATAAAATATTATTCAAGACTAAATAAGCTACTTACGCCCACCATGTACTGCAATCCAGACAATGTCATCCTTGCCACCGAGTCTTTCCTTCGCACAGGTCTTTGACATTTTTTTACTGTAATGGGCTATAAATAAAATGAGATTTCATAATTAGGTTATTTATAATTTATTTATAATTGGTTAAATATATGTATAAGTTGGGATTTAATTTAAGAGATTGACAAATAGATAAATACTAAAAAGAAAAGAGATCAATTTACTTTTTTTTTATGTATGAAAAGACAAGGTAAACATGTTTTATATGTTTTTTAGTATTTATCACTAGTAAAAAACATAAAGTAAAAACAATGAAATTCATGTAAAAATATAAAGTCAGCCAAGTTACTATCAAATAGATAATTATAAATACATAGTATCATTTCGTTTCATTTTTTCGTCTCTTTTCAGACCTGATTTTTTATTGCATGTTCCGAAAATTTTAAATTATCGTTTAGACAGTTGATTTTTGTCTTTTTAGAAATATATTTTATAAAATAATAAAACTCATAAGTTTAGTAAATTATCGATATAACTAAATTAATTTTTAATACTTCATCTTACAGACTTAAAAAAATGTATTTGAAAACATATTTTAAGTAGTTTATAATATAATTTGATTTGCAATATTTCTTAAATACATATTAAAATAAATAAAATATAGAATTATTTGGATTTTTAAAAACGTAACGCCAATTTATCTATTTTTTTTTTAATTTTGTTAAAAATTAAATGATTTATTGATGTATATTATTGAACTTAAACTAGAGATGAAGAGAATCCTCTTCATATTTTGTAATTATAAATTATAAAATTATTATAATTATTTTATTATAATTATAAATATATAATAAAAAAGCAACATAAATTCGAAATGATATTTTCATGTGAGCCAATTATTGAAATATATTTAGCATAAAATACAATTACAAAATTGTTATCTGGGATTATTATTAATTTATTTTTTAAATAAATATTATTACCGGTACTTTCCCTAAAACTTCGGAAATTTTTATTCGATGTTCATTGGTTGAGGTGATTCTTCGACATCCCCCGAATCGTAGTCCTTTTGTATTATTGTATGAACGTTGTTCAAGTCTGTGGCATTCTGAAAATTTGGATTTTTCTTTTTTCTAAATTTCTTTGTGTAGCAGTTCTCTTCAGTGTGATTTTTCTTACCACAGTATTCGCAGATTAAATTTGGATTACTTTGAGGACGATTTGTAGTATTATTATTTTGTGGAGTTCCTTGATTTTGTTTGTTGAAATTATTGTTTCGAAATTTATTAATGTTTTGTTTATTTGACATAGATTTATTTGGAAAATTTTTTTTTTGTAGTATTATTGTTAGTATTTTTGGCTTTGTTAAATCTTTTTTGATCTAATAAAATAACTTTTTCTATTTTATTAGCTCTATTAATTAGTTCGGTTAAATTTTCAGAATTTAAATAAAGGCGATACTCCGGGGGTATAGAAAATTTGAAATATTTAATTGCCAATTTGTCAATTATTTTTATTTCTTCAGTCGATAACTGCTGCACTCCTGATTCTATACATAAACAATCTTTAAGAGTATTATATAGATCCATGAATTTTTCGGTGTGTGTCAGCATATTTTCATTCTTTGATTTTACAATTGAACCCATTTTACTCCAATATTCTCCTTAGCTATGATCGGTTATAAAAATGTTCCTGAATTTAACAATTAATTCATCAATTGTTTTGCGTTTAGACATCCCTATCAACGTAAGAGTATAATTATGAATTTTTAATTTTATCAGTGTGACGATTTCCAATTGTTGTTTTGTTGGGACATATTCCTTAATTGCTTTTATAGCCCGTAAAAATGGAAATATGTTAGTCCCGTCGAACGTAGAAATCGTCGCGAAACATTCTTGTATAATCGTGCGAGAAATAGATGTCCTATTACTTGCACTACCTAGCGAAACGGGATTGCGAGCAAACTGATGAGGCCTTACGTTTGCGTATTGTGTTTCTGAGAGTTCGGTCATAGGATTTTCTCTAGTTATTTCATTTTCGGGTTGCTGTTGTACAGTTATTTGTCTTAATTGTTCTTCTAAACTATTTATTTTAACATTCAAAGAATCGTTTAATTGTTGATTTTCACGCATAGAGGTTTCCATTTGACTTTCTCGAATTCTGAGTTGTCGTTCCCGTTTAGTAATTTCTTTCAGTTGCATTTCGAGTTCTTCGGGGCTAAGTCGGTCCATTTTGATTTATTATTCATTTAATAATATTTAATAAACAAAAAGAGTTTCTCTAGAATGTTTGAAATGCTTTTTTTTTTGAAAATTAATAGAAGCGTATATTAACGTTTGGTTTGATAAGTTTCGGTTTTCGTATCCCACCGCTGTTACCAATTTTATTTTAATTTTATTCTTACTGTTATGTCTGGGATTATTATTAATTTATTTTTTAAATAAATATTTTTTAATTTTAAAATTTAAATTCTTATTTATTCAATTCACTAAGTTGATACAATTTTTATTCTTAATTTTACAAAAATATATAATAAAAAAAAGACGTTTTCTAAGAATAAACTTTAAAATAATATTATAGTAAAAATTCGGATACCACATATATTAAAGAACATGATTGTCGCTCGGTTAACGTATAACGTTAGTTGTTTTGGGATGTGGATCTCGTTCGGCTGTTTAAACGTCCTTGCGAGTAGCGTGAATAGTCCGAAAGGCCGTTGTGGGTGTTGTATTTCTTCTTGCGCAGCTAGCTGTCACCACTCCGTTGTAGGTATGGGTTCAGAGTTCCCAATTATGATAAGAGTTTAGATTCTTGAATGTCGAGTACAAAGTTGAATGTCGAGTACAAATTCACAAATTTAAGTTTTAATTACTATAGATCGAATGACTGACGAATTGAGAAAAAGTGTATAATAATTGCTCGGTATGGCTTTTATAGCCTTTTAAATCTTTGCCCACCATAACAACTTTAGAGATGAGATTTGAAAAACGGATGATCTTCTTCGAATTACTAATATTACAATAACCTGTCCAGGAATTATTAATTTATCAGTGGCAGACAGACACAATGAATTCAATCTCTGCCTTTTCTAATTTAATTTCCAGTGAATCTGGTTACAGTTTTATTTAATTATCATGATAAAGATTCATTTGTAAATGAATCTTTATTTATAATTGATACTTTGACAGAGATTCTAATTTTATTAATATTTAAATTTTATACTTTTTTTTTACATAACAAAATCATGAATTATTAATAATTATATTTTATTAATCTTATAAAACCTGTAATATATTGAAAATTAATTATTCCAAATTAATAAGCCATATTTATATGTCCAAAAAGAAATATAGGGTATATTTTATAACCAAATGCGAGAAAAATAAAACAGTATGAAAAATATTGGGTAAAATAGTTCGATCTTAAATTGTCTTACATCCGAAACTTCCATAGAATCTGGAACATCCTTGGTAATGTCTGGATCTGGTGGCTTATATTCCGGGAGAAGTGTTCCGTATTTTCGTGATGCCATTCGTCGTCGACGATCAAGCCATTTTTGCTTCTCTACATTCTCGGATTCTTCGTCAACTCCGAAAAACGTCGCTGTCTCACGTTTAATGTAACTAGAGAAATTGAAGAAAAATTTTCTTGGTGTAATTGTAGCAGAAAAATTCAAGAAATTTGGGGAAACAATTTATATCAATTTATAATCAAAAAGGAAAATTTTTGTCATTATGAAATAGTAAATCAAAGATTAATTTTATTAATAGTATTAAATATTTAAATTATTAAATGACTATAAAAGTATAATTAATTATATAAATTCTTTTTTTTTTATATGAAACTTATTAGAGTTTAAATATGTATGTTATTGCAAGTTTAATACTATAAGAAAATTTTGTAGATAAATATTTATATACATTTGAATATATGTACAATTTTACGTTGCAATAAACTTTATTTATTCAGACATAAGTTTTTCTGTATTAATTTATACTAAAAAAATTGAAAGAAATTGTATTAATGATAAATAATAAAAATATACGTAAATAAATTATTCAAAAGAAAGATCTTTGTTGTTTAAACAGTATATTAATACTATCTGTTGACTCAGAATATGTAGGTAAACAATATAATACAAGATTCGTTATAAAAGTTGTATAAACCGTTTATATGAAAAATGTGTATAATATTTCCTTATTTTTATTGATGATATTTATATAGTTTTTTAACTATACATTTTCAAAAATATGCATTGAATAAGAAACTGTGTCACGTATGTAATATTATTATTAATGTTAATATCAAAAATCGCATACGTGACGAACCCTGGGATGAAAGGAGATAGTGTATGCATCAACGAAATAAGACGAAGCGTGAGGAAAGTGATGATGAAGGGGTCAATTTAGAGGCGAGTAACATAAAATTCGCAAGTAATAAGAATTTCTGAATCCGTTAATTTGTGAAAACTTCGCAGCAGAGCTGAAAATGAATACGTGAGAGTCAATCGAAAGAGAATAGTAGATATAGCTGACAGGCTAATAATCAAGCATCTGGAAGACACTATGAATGCTGGAGGGAGAATTCGTGGATTTGTAATTCATCATCCAGCGAAAGTAATGAGTAAAATTGGAAAAAACGTTTGGACACTTTGATTCCCAATCTTGAACGGGTTAACATCTCGAGGATATTCCGGTTCAGACCTTCTTTAGAAAGAATCGTGAACAATAGAATCGGGACTTGGATATTTCATTAATACAACGAAAGAACTTTTTATTTTATACGCGGTCGCATTTTGAGCCACGACTTACTTAATCAATTATATTACACATAAATTGCACTTTTTCTTTTACTATTTCTTGATTAAAATATATAATATTCTGTCTCCTTAACGATCATTGTTACATTTATTTTATTACCGAAACTTAAGGGTCGAAGCACTTTTATCGTTTTGGCTAGAGCAGAATTGAATCTGGTAGAAGTTGCGTTATCGCGGATTAATAATTGAAATATTTATTTATTTACAAATACATCCCGACTTTTTGGTCCAGGGACGTGTTCCGCTAGTTACATTTTGTTGTTTGATACACTTCTCTACTTACATCTGTATTTTTACATTTAATATAATACTTTATTTAATTGTTATAGTTTATCACATTTTTGAGCTTTGTTTTACTTCTTACACACTTTTCACTTTGGTTTCCTTCACTTTTCCTGTTCTTTTTTTCTCGCTCCTCTTGCATCTGTTTATACTTCTATTCTCTTTCTCATTCTCCTCTGAACTTCCTTTATTTTCTTCAAAGTTTCTCCCTTTTTGTTCTTATTTTTATTGTTTAGCTCCCTCATTAGCTCTCTATATGTCCATGTCTTTTCTTCTTCTTTCCTCTATTCCCCAAATATGTCCTCTGTTTTGTCACATTCCTTGATTAGATGTGGCCAATCACCGTCATCTTTTCCACAGAGTCTGCACCTTCTTTCTTCTGCCTTTAGCCAGTATTTATTATTGTTGGTGATATTTCCACATCTAAATCTAGCTGTCGTTGTCATAGTCTTTAGGTTCATGGGTTTCATTAGGTATTCTGGGAGTCCCCTTTCTTGTATTTCTGCGTAGACTTCGTTATATTTTGACTCATTCATTCTACCCATTCTGTCTTGTCCTTGTATATCTCTGTCTCTTTGTCTTATTTCTATGTATATGTCTCTTCCTTCCCGTTGCCATTTTTTTGTATTTTACTCAAACCTATCCTATTCAATCATTTTTCTTCTCTTCCTATTCCGCTCCTGCTGTGTTCTTCCCTCTTTACTTTATATGCTTTTCTAACCCATCTGTTTTCGTCCATCTGTTTTACTTTTTCTTCATACTTCAGAGTTCTGATACCCCACTCATACTCATTTTGTTCTCATCTGCTTCTTTGTATACCAGGTATCTAGGAGTGCAGAAGTCTAGCTTCAGAGTCCATCTCTTTTCTTTTTTTGTTTTTCTTTTTTTCTCCTTTGTTCTCCAAATCTCTACGCCATACTCCAACACCTCCTTCACCAGGTAATTGAAGAGTATTTTGCTCGTTTGAAAGTCTCCAGAACATCTCCTTTCCGCCAATCCCCATGTTTTTTTGCCGCTATTTTTCCTTTGTAGATCCTTTCCCTGATATGTTCAATATGCTTAAACCTTTCCTTTGTATACTAACTACCAGTTTCTTTCCTTCATTTTCTACTTTCTTGTCCTTGCTTTTCCTTCTTTTCATTATACCCTCCTCTCTGAAACCCATGACTTTCCATTCTTCTCCTGTTCTTATGTTGAAGTCTCCCATGATAAGTGTTTCCACTTCCCCGCTGTAGCTCTCTTCTATCTTTTTCCATTTCTTATCCATGTCTTTATTGTTATTATATATTCCCCAGATGTCTATCCTCTTTTTTTCTTTATCTACTCTTATCATGATTTTCGTAATTCCCTCGTCTATGTCCTTTCCTATTTCTTTGACTTTTATCTTACCTCTTTTGCTTATCCCTATTATAAAGCCTTCCTTCGCTCTTCCTTTCCTTTTCTCCCTCTTTGCCCCTATTATCTTCCATTCCATCGTTCTTGGAAACTTTTCTTTACATCTTTCTGCGTCTTTTTCTTCCACCCATGTCTCTGCCATGCATACATAGTCCATCTTCTCTGTGTAATTCCAAAACTCTACATCCTTTCCCCATATTCCTGCCACATTCCAAAATAGTATGTTTAGTTTTCCGTTTCGTTCGTTTTCTTTGTCCTTCTCTTTTCCCTTTTATCGTTCCCGGGAATTTGTCTTTTCTTGTATTTATCAATTCGTGTCTTCTCAATTCTTTTCTTGTTTTTCACTTCCTTTCCCTTCTGTTTTGTTCTGTTATCATCCAGTCTCGTTTTTGCCTGTTCGTGACCTTGCTTGTTCTGTCTCTCTTCACTTTGCTCATTTGTTACCCATCCCTTGCTTCCGTTAAATTTGTCTTTTCTTTCCTCTTTTCTTCATCTACCATTTTCTCTGTCTCTTCTCGTATTCTTTTCTCTTCCACTCTTTCTATCCCCTTTCTTATTTCTTTTTCTTTCTCGTCCCCCTCTCTTTTTCTTTCCTTTTCTGTGTTTCTGCTTTGTTTTACGTTTTTGCTTATACTTGCATATCTCGTTTCCATTCTCTCTGTTCCCATCCATTTTTCCCATCTGCCTTCAACGAACATCTTCTTTAGATCGACCTTCGCGAAGATTCCTTTTACCTTTGCCCTCCTTACCCATTCCCTGATTTCATCCTGGGTTCTCCTTTCTTCGAATGTCAAATCGAAGTCAAGGTATATTGTGGTCCCCAGTAATTTCTTTCTCTCTCCCCAAACTCTGTCTCTAGCCTCTTTGCTTTTCATTTTTATTATCGCTGTCCTTCCGCTTATCCATGAGCTTACTACTTCCTTTTTTATTCCCAACTTTCCTTCTAAGAAGCTCTCAGCCCATTTCCGTACCCCCATCTTCAACACCTCTCCTCTGTCCATCTCTTTCATCGCTAAGTTCTCTTCCCTGTCTTTCCTTTCCCTTTCCCACATTAATCTCCTCAGTCCTTGTATGTCTCTGTTTGATATTGTACTGTAGTTACTCCGACTCCCGCTGCTTCATCTAGATGCTCTTGATCTGCTGCTTTCCCGGCTGCTAGAGTTGGAGCTTTCCCTGTTATCCTCCTTCATCTCCTTGGTGGGTCCTCCATCAACTCCCCTCTCTCTCACTCTTGTTTTCTCCCATTCTTTTTCGTGACTGCTTCCCATTATCTCCTCTTTGATCTCCTTCATTTCATCTTCCAGTGCAGTCATTCTTTCTTCCATCTTTCTCGCCCATATTCTCACACTTTCTTCGTTATCGTTCTCTTTTTCCTTCATTTTTTCATATATTCTCTTTATTCTGTCCATCCTTTCTTTATTCTCTTTTCTCTCTTTTTCATAGATCTTATTCATCTTCTCAAATCTTTCTTCTATTTCTTTCCTAATTTTCTCTAGTTCCATCCTGTCTTGTCCACTGCGTTTGTCTTCCTCCTCCCTTATGCGTCTTGTCTCCTCTATAAGTTCATCCTCGTCCGTTGTATTTTTCTTCTTCATACTGTCCAGTGTTAGCTGCGAGCTCACCCTTTTGCTCACTTTGTCTCTCGTTATCATGCTTTTTTCTGTCTTATTACTCATTTTTATTTGTTGTTTATTATTTGTTGTTTATTATATTTATGTTCTGTAGTTATTTATTTATAATGTATTATCTATTGTTTTTTAAACGGATTTTTATATATTTATTTTTGTTTTATTTATATTCTATAGTATTCTATTACTTGCTTATTTTTTATCTATTATGTTTTATTATAACAGTTTTTTTAATATTTCGACACTAAAAGCCACTTTATTATTTGTATGTGAAAAGTACTTAACCAGGATCGAGTTTCCTTCCTCCCCTCACGTGCTGTTACTCCGAGTCTTGTTCCTTAGTTCTTATCCCGTCGTGTGTCTGTGTCCGGGCCTTTAGGTTTTCTGTCCGTCCTTGACGTCAGCTTACGTGCGTCACTGCTCGCCACCTCCCGCGCGGCTTTCTAACCTCTTGTACACTGCACTTTTTCTTTTCACTTTTTTACTTCTGCTCTGTCTCTGCCTTCAGTATTTTTCTTCTCTTTCTATCCTACACTTTCTATGAACACTTTTACTGCACTCTCTCTCTCACTTCTGCGTCCTTTATCATTTTGAATTTTTCGAATATCAGCTGCGCTGTATGAACACGAGGTGTATCATGCAACGTTCGCTAACGGAATCCGATTAATAATTGAAATATAATTATATTTATAATTATATTTCAATTGTTAATTATATATGTACGCATTGTGATCATTTCAATACGTAACAATATTATTGTTAGTTTACAAGATTGATATATTATAGTTAATATTTCCAGTAAGAATAATATTATAAAATAGAGTTGTTACAAAATGATTACAAGTTTATCAATAATTTCTTGCGTGATAGTTATTCGTAGAAATGTAGAGTAGAGATATGTAGTCCTAATTAATGATGTGGGCAATTGCGTAAGGGCAGCGGTCTGTTACATGAGTCTAAGGTTTGTAACGTTACAAGTTTCATCAAAAGTGAATTTTTTTAAAAATAAAAATTTTTCGAAATAAAAAGTGTAGTCTATATTACATATAAATAAAATTATCATATTAAAATTATCAATAAATTAAAAAAAAATCTACTTCACCCTTAAAAAGTATCAGGGGGTGAAATTTCAGAAAAAATTTCTAAAAGTTAAAATCCTAAAAAAATTAAAAAATTATATTTAAAATTAGATTATGGCCAATATAATGTATAAAAAAAAATTTATATGAAAAAAAAATTCAATATTTCGACATATTTGCATTTACTAAATATGTGCGACTAAGCATACATATTAGTCATCAATTAATTGAATACAACAAAAAATATTTGACAATTATACCACAGCAAATTACATAACTAATTTCAGCATTAAATTTCGAAAAAGATGATTATTCACAGTTCATGATTTTGTGTCTAAACGATATTATTATTAATAATTTATGTCTTAATTATTTTGTTATTGTCTTATTATTTACTTAATTAGTTATTGTCTTGCAGAATTATTCTTCGTTGTTGTACTGTATTCTGAATCCATTCTTGAAGTGACTTAGTAATTCTTTTTAAATATTTGATATATTTAAATATATTGAATGCTACTTCAAAATTACTTCATTACTTGAATTCATTAATTTCGATATTTTTCTTTTTTCTTTAAAGTGAAAAATGACTAATAACTTAATAATTTGATCTAGTTGTATATTTTGAATTTTCCATATTGAACTGTATTTTTTTTTAAAGTTGTAGTGAACTTACCCAAGTTTGTTATAATACTGACTTTGTTCTATGTTTTTATGGCTGTACTCTAAATTTCAGTTATTATTTTTAATTTAAATGGTTATGATTCTTTCATATTGGTATTTTGACAGAAAGAGTGTCGTAAGTTTTTTTTTTTACTTAATTTAGTTTCGTACTGTAAATTAATGGCATTTTCTATATCTTAATAGTTGTCTTTATTTAATTCCATTTCTTTAGGATTTTTTCTTCGTATATTAAAATATTAGCTTCAGTACTCCAGAGGGCTGAAAGTATTTTTATGTTAAATCCATAAATGTTATATAACGCATATCCATGGATAATGGTGCTGATTAATTGTATGGTGAAAGTCAATATCATTAATATCATTAAAATTCCAGCACTAATTGATCCAAAGTGATTCCATATTCCGGTATACTATAATATTTTTTATAATTTTATTACCTAGAGTTTTTATATTGAAACGGTTAAAATTAATATTTTTCATTTTATAACAGAAAAAATAAAAAACAATGCATTTTTTCGAAACATTTTGATAAAAAACCTGAATATTTTTAGTAAATAAGAATCTACTCATTTTTTATGATTTTTTATGTTGTAACGTTCCAATATTTTTAAGTAACATTTCCTCGTCAATTTTCGATAACTTTACAAAATGAAAATTTTAAAGATATATGACCTGGAATTGTAAACGGAAACTAGCTAAAATAATAAAGATAAACACTTTTTAATAAACAATTAACAATTCAAATAATAAACATTCTATTTTATCAGGAATTGAAATGAATAACTACAAGGACATCCAATTTGAAATATTACAATGCTAACAAATTATTAGCGGAAGCTGACGAAACAACATACGTGATTCAAATACATAATGTTATTAACCAATTATTACTAATATTCACAAGGTAATACAAAAAATAAGGAAATAAATTAAGAAAGTTTCGTGAATTAGACGATAGACTAAGTTTGTGCATCTATAAATTAATATTGATAATTATAAAACGGCGTAGAAGGAATAAAAAACAGTTGATATAAAAAACGTAGTAAAGCACAAAAATCTGCTTTTTACTTTTCAACTTAGTGTACTTTAAATTCAAGTTATTATCAAGTATTGAGAATTCTTCAAACCTAAAACAAATAAGAAGTGGTGAGAGCCTACTATCAAGATATAATTTAACCACATCATCATTTCAGATAATACATTTACTAATTAACAATCGATGTAAAATTTATAACGCAAGTAATAATAATTATATTCATCGACAAGTAATTGTAATTCTTTTTGCAATAATTATATTTTATATATTTATTCTTACTGATTTTCTTAAAGTTAAATGTCATAACTGTAACTTCATAAATGCATAATTTATATTTAATGAATAAATGAAAATTTTTATATAAAAAATATATTAAATATTTATTTATATATCTATATCTTATTGATACGTGAAAATGTATACGATTATCTTTCTTTAATAATTTAAAAAATGTTCTATTGTTATTTGTATTTTCAAAAGGTCTATTTGTAAAGAAATTTGATTTTTACATAAATCATCATTTTGCACCTAATACAAAAAAAAATTATAATTTGTTTTTAAGCAGTTTTGAACATGAAATATATTATTAGAGTTTTATGGATTTTTTATTTTCTTTGAGAATAACTTTTATTAGTATTTGAAATAAATAAAATTAAATTTTCTGTTTAATCAAACATGCAAATTTAAATAACCCAGAACATCTTCATAAATAAACTTCTGTATACACCTGAATTTTATCAATCAAATAAAATTTGATTTAAAAATACACATTCAAATTTCCATTCATCCAGCCATTTCATAAATATAGATATAATTACTCAATGTAAAAATTTGGTAATAATAATAGATTGTATATGTACATATTAGATTATCAAATTGGATTACATTTACGCAGCATAACTTGAATTATATATTATTTATTTTATTAATTATAAATTAATGATCCGATGAGATACAGGATGAATAATTTATAATTAATAAAATAAATATGGAAGGTTCACAACATGAAACTTCAAAATATATTATTTTTATTAGTCATTTGTTTGAAATATTCAAGAATCTTGTACTCACTTTTTAATGGCCTCGGTGCGACTCTGATTTCTATGCAATCTAGATTTCTGGCTCAGGATTACAGATACGCTGGTGGTGCTTGAAAGTTGAGGTCTAGACCCCACGGGCGCAGAGACACTCCGGGTGATATTAGGCATAGACCCGGAGTAAGTAGACGTCGAAGTGTTACTTGTCAACGGTGTTGCCAAAGATTTCGTAGATATTTGTTGTCGTTGTCGTTGTTGTTCCTGTTGTTGTTTCAACTGTTGTTGGTTGGAGTTACAGTCGGCAGTTTTTGTATCCACATTTTCATTGTCGACGGTTTTGGATGATACTGTACATGTATTGATGGTTGCTGAATTTGGTGATGGTTGCCTAGAATAAAAACAAATTTTAATGAGCGATTAATGTGCAGCTTTTAATAAATATGTTTTTATTGTATCTTTGGTAGTCATTTATGATAAAATATAATAATTTATAATAAAATAAAATAAATATAAAAAATATACTTAATAAATTTTATTATTTATGTTTTGATTTTATTTATATACAGATTCCGGCTCTCTGGATCAGGAATAAACTTTTTTTTTTTACAATGTCCTACAGATATTTACATAGATATTCCATTCATTCCCTGTTGATTATGCTCATCCACTTTCTTCCCCTTATCCCGTCGTCCTTTTTCCTAATCTCTTTTTCCTTTCTTCTAATTTTTTTATGCCCTTCAATAATTCATAATTTCCGATTTCACCTCTAAATTCTCTCATCATTTTGCTGTCAGACAATTCATTTTTGATTCATAATTTCTTCACTATCTCCTTGATTTCTTTACATCTTCCTATTAGGTGTATCCAGTCATTTTTTTCTTCCTTGCATAAATTGCATCTATGTTCCATTTCATCCATCCAATACTTGTTACCTCCAAATATGTTCCAACACTTGATTCTTGCCCCAATCTTCATATTCACCCATCTTCCTTTGTTTTTTAGGTAACTCGGCAATACTGCTCTTTGTATGTTCTAATATGTCCGGTTTACTTTTCCCCTTTTATTTTTATTCATCTCTCATGCATCTATATATCTCAATATTTTATTTGCTTTGTCCTTAGCCCTATGTTGTTTAGCCATTGTTCCATTGGTCTAGTTTTTTCCCTCTTCCATTCTTCTTCTCCTTCAAAAATTTCCTAGAAAATTATTATTTTTATCTTTTCCGTATTTAGTTGTAGTTTTCTTTCGTCTAAGATCATTTTAACATACCCAATATCAATTATATAGCCTCTTTACTCTCTCCCACTAAATCGTCCATGTATGTCAGTTACCATATTCTATTTCCATCGATCTTTACTCCTTCTGTTTTACCTTTCTTTAGTTCCTCTTCTAGCTTTACCATGTATATGTATATTGAATATTATAAAGTTTGGGCTATACCTCGGTTCAGTTCCTTCTTCGTCCACAATTCTTCTGTAAATCTGCCATTCATTCATAACCTTGACCTTTGTTTCACTATATATCCTTCTTATTCTGTCCACTAAGTACGCATTTATTCCATTTTTTCCACGATATTCCATAGCATTTCTTTATATTCTTTAAGATACTTACACATATTGCAAAACGATCAAACTACACTCATTTCTTTATTCTGAACTTTTTCAATCTTCCCTATAGCTTCTCGCATCGTATCACCAGATAAATCACGTTATTTCCTATTGCTCCTACATAAGTTATTTAACCCTGCTCATCTCCTACTGCGGCTCCATTTGGTATCATCCAGCCGTTTCCCGTTAAAGCTTAGGTAAACATATACGTTTACGTTATATTATAATCATCAATTAATTTAATATAATAAAAAAATTTTTACAATTATCCCTTGGCAAATTACGTAGTTAAATTCTGCATTAAGTTGCAGAAAACTGACTTTACACATATCAACAATTTTTGTTGGAACAACTTTGTTATTAACAAATTGAGTTTCCATACGCATATAAAAATGACATAAAAATATCAGTTTTTCTTAAATACCAAAAGATCAATTGATATTATCTCTCTAATAATTACTGATTTGAATTCCTTACTAAATTATGAAGAAAATGACTATACGTGAAATAGTTTTTTCAATAGTTTTATCAATTTCATTTATTGACTTTATGGCACTCCTTAATATATTTTAATAACACAAAGTATCAAAATGTAAGATGAATACGTACGGTTCATTTGAAAGACAATAAGCGATTTCTTACTCTTTCTATTTAAAATATATTATGTACAAATATATTAAGGAGTACTATAAAGGCAATGAATGAAATTAAAAAATCGCAGTGAAAAAACAATTTCACAAAATCATTTATCTGACAAACAGACTCGACTTTATGACTACGACACAGCTGTGTCCATTCAACACCACGGTACTCATAAAAAACCGATGATCTTAGGACTTATATATACACGCTTATGCATTTATATTGTTAATAACAAAGTCATTCCGACTCTAAATTAGTAATGTACGTATGCTCATTTTTTAACAATTGAATACAGAATTAAACTATGTAATTTGCTAAGGAATAATTTCAAAGATTTTTTATTATACTCAATGAATTGATAATTATATAATGTAAACGTACATGATTCATTCACGATGTATCGAGTTTTTTTTCATTTTGCGACTATTGGTCGTAGAAATTTGGGAGGGGTCTTATAATGTTGACAAACTCTTCTCCTCATTTGTCCCTTTTTTTTTGTTTTTTCGATAATTTGAAATGGCAGGATTCTACTTCGCACGAAGGGTGTTTAAACGTTACTCACAGGTGTAGTCAATAAAAAAACAACAAATTTAAATAAATAAATATCATCGGGGAGGTGTACTTTGATTGGAAGCTCTCACATTGGTTTAATTTGAATACAACAATAAGACACTCATTCGTCTACACGCCAAGTGATCGCTGGGTGGATCACCGACAATAACAATAATAACACGTCGGACATTCATACTTCGGATCGTTAACTATTTGAAAGTTAAATATATATATTGAAGTAATTACTGTACAAAATTTTTCGTACCGGATATTTTCAAATGAGTTTACGAACAATTTTTACGAAAGCTAACAATTTTTTCATACCCGAGATATACTAATGTTGTAATGATTTGAAATTTATTAATTTTTAATCATTGATAAACTAACCTGAAAACAATAATGAAATTTATTATTAATGAAAATGAATGTTTTATATTTTATATGAATTAATATTATTTATTATAATTATTAAATAAGTTATAATATTTATATTTAATATTTGGCTTACGAATATGATGTGTAGTGTCCATAAATTTAATAATTTTATTTTATGTTGACAAACTGTCAACATGCGGTCAACCAGTTTCATTTTAATTTCTTCTACTAGCGGAAGTCTTATCGGTGTAGACGGCACTTAGGTCGTTGAATTGAAGTGAGACAGATAGTTGCGCGTATATGTATTTTATATGTATATATATTAAAATGCTTAATTGAACTAGTGTAAGTGATGTATAAATTACTAGTGATGTGACGCCACAAGATGACCGATAAGTGTAACTTCTATATTTATCGGTTAAATAATATTTTTCTTTTGTATCTGGATTGAGGGTTTTGATTGGTTATTTTGATAATAGCCAATTGAAATTTAAATCATGAAAATTACAAAGGACAAGGGACTTGTTGGATGCAATGTGACCAATATTCAGTCTGCTGGATTTAAAAAAAAATCAGTAAATTTGATTATTGGTTTAATTAGAATTAAAATAAAAGTAGTGATGTGAAGGGGTGGAACTTTCTTTTTAAAGAAAAAGAAAAGTTCCACTGACAGTTAGTATATTTCTGTTCTTCAATAGATATACATATACATGCTATAACATTATATTAATATATTATTTGATTAAAAATAATAGTAAAGTGCTAGTTAATAAATTAAAATTATAATTTGATATTGGCAGTGTGGATCATTGGATTTTTCTTTTTGGATTTGATTTATATAAATCATAATAATTAGTTATAATAAAAATAAATAATTATTATCTTTACAATAAATTGGATTATTATTATAAATATATTGATAAAAAAAAATTATATAAGGAGTATTTAAAAGAATATTATTATAATATCAAAATTATTTATTGGATTAATTATTAATATATATTGACTGAATTAAGGTATGATATATTTATATACATCTATTTTATATTTATTAATATTTATTTTAATTTTATTAAATATAATTAAGTATGCTGGAATTTGTAAGAGTGATTGAGATACGTGCCCGAAGTATCTTTTGGCGTGCAACCTCACCTTTTATATTGTTTTATAATTTTTTTTGTATACATTTTAGTGAAGTAGTGAAGGTTATTTATTTAATAATTAATTTATTAGGATTCCGTTAACAGTCGTCCTGTGTGTATCATCGCGTTCACGAGGCTGAGCTTTATTTCACATAGGTTATTGAGATTTGAGTAGGAAAAGGAGAAAGGAGAGTGAAGAAAAAGTGCAGTGAAGTGTGAAGAAGTTGATAGATAATTAAAAAATTGACCATTGAATGAAGTGCTTAAAGGATAGAAGAGGAGCAGAGTCAAAGTGAGGTTAGCCAAAAAGCGGGACGAGGGTAGGAGACCACATCGAGAGACGGATGCCGCTGATGTCAAATACGATCAGTGACAGGAAGAGCGTGGACCGCGCCGAGAAGCCGATAGAGAATACAGATCCGCAAGTAGCGATTGAGGGGAAGTAATAAGCAGAAATTATCACACGGTTTGACATTAAATAAAGCACACTAACATCAATATAATAACACAAATACAAAAATAATAAAAACAGATAATAAAACACAAGAGAAGTAATTAAATAATAAAAGTTTACAAACAACAACAGATTACAAATATTTAAAATAACAAATAACTAAAACAAATAACAGGAACAAAATATCAATAAATTAGAAACAACAATAATAATAATACAAACCGGTAAAAATAAGCGGCAAGACTGAAAAAGGGAAGGCAACAAGGGGCAGAGGAAGCAGCTGGAAAAAAGACGGTTTACAGTTGATAATCGATGGAATTAAAATGGAAACGATAGAAAAAGGTCTCATTCAAGGATGAGGACATTTGAGGGAGACATAGTGACTACGAAATGAGAAGAAAACCAGGGAAGAAGAGAGATTGGAAAGAGAGAAATATAGGAATGAAATAAAGGAGAGGCTAGCCAAGATTGAAAAGAGTCTAGAGAAAGAGAGAAAGGAGATCAGGGAAAAGGTGGAAAGCTTAGAGAAGCGCCATGAAAAGATGAAGTAAAAGGTCAAAGAAAAGGGAGGGAATGTAAGAGAATGGGCCAGAAAGATAGAGATAAATACCAAGAAAATGGAAGATATGTACGAGGAGAGAATGGAGAACAGCGAATGGAGAGCTGAAATGGAAAAATGGGTTAACAGCCAGTGGGAAGAAGAACAGGGGAAAGAAACGGAAAGCAGCGGGGAGGATATGGAAGGATCAGGAAGAAAGACATCCAGACCTAACAGCAGGGCAAGTGGGAGGACTGATCTCTCTAGATGGACCAGTGGAAGCATAGGGAGTAGAGGAACAGGGAGATATATATCGGACAGAGAAATAGAAGGATTGAGGAAAATGATGAGGGAAAGGAAGACAAGAGATCGTGAGGAAAATGAGTGGTGAAAGGTATGAACAGGGTGGAAGTAAAGAAGATAGAAGTGCAGGAGTGGGCGATGGATTTTATAGAGAAAAAACTGGGCCTACAGGAAAAGATAAAAAACACATGGTGGAGCAGTCAAATGGTGGTGATAAAGATCGACTCGAAGCAGAGGAAATATAGAATATGGGAGGCCAGGTGGAAATTAATAGAGACCGAAATATTCTTCAACTATGATATCACCTATGAAGAAAGGAGGATACAAGAGCGACGAGTGAGAAGGGCAAGGGCGAATGGGATCATGGCTAAAATAGGGCTGAAGAAAATTTTCGTGGACAGGAAATGGAAAAAGTGGCAAAGCACAGAGTGGATGGACAAAACATTACAGAGACTAACAGAAAGAAACAGAAAAAGCAGGGAAGTGGACGAGAAGAAACAGAAGCAGAGTAATGAGATACAAGAAAAACAACAGACGAAAGAGAAAAATGAAGAGATGAATGAAGAAAAGAAGACTGACAAAGAAAGGAAAGATAAAGGAGGAGGAAATTTAGAATAAAGAAGGGACGGGAACTGAAGTTACAGATCCTAAACGGAATAAAAGAAATTGTAAGAAAACTAAAAAGCAACACAGAGAGATAAAGCATGGGCGAGTTGGAAGTATGTTGAATGCAAAGAAAGAGCAAGTGGGGTGAAGTCATTGATGCGAAGTGTATAAGCAGTAAATAAACAGTAAATAGTTGTAAATAGTATAAAAATGTTAGAATAGAACATGTATCATACCGAATGTATTATTAAATGTAAAAACGAAAAACTGTAACGGAACCCGCCTCTGCGCCAGGAACTGTGGTTTATTATTATAAATAATAATAAATAAATAATTTATTAAATAAAATTTATTTAATTATAGTTATTGATTATTATAGTAAAGTGTAGTAAAATAAATAAAAATTATTAATAATAAATCAATAATATAGTTTGGAAGAAGTTTGTGAAAATTAAATTTTATGCAAATTTCACTATATTACAAAGTATTCGGCAAAAATGGGATTTCGGTGGAATACACCAGTTTTGAAAGATCGAATATATTTATTTCTGTTTGATAAAGAAAACGGCCAATTTAAAGGACACCTTCTCGATGATATTATTTATTAACATTACAAATTGTGTTATCACTGACTACATCCACTTGCCACCGATTCAAATCCCTGGCTAACCGGCTGTCGCTTTGTCCCGGCAATTTATTATTTTTTTTTCAACGAGCGCTAACTCTTCTCTTTACCCGTGAAGGGTGAATGGAGCTCTCTCGTTACAATATCATAAAATATTATTAATCATATAAATATATTAAATGGTTAAATATACAATATGTATACAATTAACATTCTACTTATTTTAAATAAAAACTATTGATATATATATTATTAGTACTTAATACAATTAAAATTATTAATATATATTTGTAATTAATAATATTTATTATAACCGAATGTGATTTCATCACTTGATGTATAAGATTAATTAAATAAATTCTTAATTGTGTTTTTTTTTATTTACAAATATACAGTTTATATATGTAGATAAATTGAAGAATGTGAAAATTCATATTTATTGTTAGAAGATTGAAATAGTTCTGTTGTAGAAAAATGAGAAAAAGTTTGAAAGGAGGTACAAAATTGACCTGAGTAAATAACTAATACGTGTAATAAAATTCGTAATACAAATGAAAACTAATTAGTGTACAATAAACATATGTGTGAATATTATAATCGGGAATATCCATTTTTCAATTTTTCAATAACAATAAGTTGTAATAGAAAGTTTATAAGTGTAACGCTTGTAAATAATATATAAGTTATGTATTTATAACTGTATAATAATTTTTTTCGTTAATGAGAATTTTCAATGGGATAGTACTATATCTACTAACATATATTTGTACGTAATTTTGTATTGGATAATTAATGAATTGAACCTTAGAATTGAGATTATAACTCTTTTCTTGAACTTTTGCATTTTATAAGTTTAGGAAATTTTGCATTTATTAAAAATCGAATGTACTTTTATAAACTCAAGTACATTTATTTGATAATCTTAACAAGTGTATTTGATTTGTTAAATTTTTTTTTACTTTATTTTTGTACTATCTTTTCAGATAAGATGTAATATCAATTTAAATAAACAATATTATATGCATACGTATTATTTTGTCTTTAATTGAGAAAATCTAAAGGAATGGATATTATACGGATTATAGTAAAATATTAGATTATAATATTAAATTTAACGATTTCTTGATATTTTTTTATATAACTTGATATTTGCATTAAATTCACTCACTCATTTGTATAAACTGTAAAATCCATGTAAAATTGAATTCAATATTATATAAATTATTATATCTTTTTGTATACCAAAACTTACGGATCAAAACTGTCAACATATTGAAATCTTTATTTTAAGTAATATCAAAATACTAATTTATTTACTCAAGTTAAATCAATATCCTATGAATTTAAGAAACCATGACATCGTGATGTGAATTACAAAAAATGTTTCTTTATCTTCATCATAAGCGACTATTTTTATAATTTAAAATCATTTTACTTAATAGATATTCTTTGAAAATTACTTCAATTAATCAATTAAATTCATACTTAACTATGCATTTCATTATACCTATACTTTAATAAGTGAGTATATTTTAAAAATTGATAAAGTAGTTTCAAAATCTTGTTATTAAAAAAAATAAATAGTATTTTAGTGATTTTAATACTTAATTTTAATTTTTTAGATTCATTATTTTAGGCAAAATTAAAAATGAACAGTTAATTAATAAATTTAATGATCGTTAACATGTTTATTTATACAATTACTTTAAAGGTTTTAATTTCAATTCATGATGAAATTAAATTTTTATTATTGAATATACATTAAATTACTCGACTCGGTGTATATATTGAAAATGATTTATTTTGAAATAATTTTTTATTTAGATTACATGTATTGTTATAAAAAAGATTTAAAATTAAATATAACAATATAAATTTAAAAAATTTTTAAGCAAATAATTTTCTGCAGTAATGAAATTTGTTTAAATCATTAAAAGTTTTTCAAAATTATTTGATTTTTATATGAACATGTTTGTAAGGTTGATATAACATTACAAGCAAGGGGGTCCAACTGTAAATGGGAAGACTGGAAACAAATACCCATGTACAAGTATCAAGAAAATACAGAACCCTACACTTTCTATAACCCCATGTGTCCTTTTTCGTGAGCCGGTATTGATAATCTGGCACATGTGTTTATTTCTCATTTTTTAAAAGTTTTGAACAGTAAGAAAAGTTCTTTTAACAAGAATGCGCGTTCGCTTAATAAATTAACCAAAAAGTTTAATAAAAATGTTAATTAGCAACAAATAAACTTATTATTTTTTTTAAAAATACATTTATATTTTTGTGTTAGTTAAAAAAAATATTTTTTTTAATACAATTTAAACTTACCAGTGAAAACATTTATTACTATATAAAATGAATTTATATTTTAAAATCTTTTATTATTTGTGATGGTTAGAAAATAAACATATTTAATTCAATAAAGTCTAAATTACCGGTGAATTAACTTCTTATATTTAAAAATATGATTTATATTTTTGTGTTAGTTAAAAATGGTAATGTTATTAAAAATATTGTATTTAATACAAATATTGAAGAAGTTATTATATAGGACATCTTTATGCAAATCTTTTTTGTGGAAAGATTTTGGTTTTGCTTAATTGTTAAATTTTGTAAGTGTATTTTTTCTTATGTTATTTTTTATATCTCATAAAAGTTATTAGAATATATAGTATAATTGTATTTGTTTAACATGGATGTATAATCATTTTGTGTAGCTTAATGATAATAAAAGGATGATGCAAAGAAATAAAAACTTGTATTTATTTCATTTAATTATTAAATAATATTTTTAATTGAATAATTAAATATACTTATAAACAAATAAAGTGAACTTGGTCACAGGTAAAATAAAAAATTTATTATCTTGCCCTTTTCTTATCTATAAAATGATTTTTACCTTCTTCAAAATTAAAAGACTGATTTGTATCTTTTTGGACTATTTGTAAATATATCTTAACAATATATATGTATATATATAAATACTGCATTGATAAATATATAAATATCTGCTTCAAAATAATTTTGTTATAAAAATAATTTTATATTTAATATAACAATAATTATTAGTTGAGTAAACACAATTATGTAATTTTTATTTTGAAAAATGTTTATACATATATATTAAAATTAATGACATAAATACTCTTAATAACTTAGTAGTATATATTTCTTATAAAAAATATCTTTTAATTAAATAAGATTATAAATGAAAATAATTTTAATAATTCTATTTTTTATAATTTTAACTATTATTATAATATTAGTAAATTATATTTTATCAAAAAAAATATATATAAAGAAATTGAAAAATCATCTACTTTTGAATGTGGATTTGACCCAATATCAAAAAATCGAATACGATTTTCTATGCAATTTTATTTAATTGCATCAATATTTTTAATTTTTGATGTAGAAATTGCATTACTTATTCCATTTACTAGAGATTTACATTTATTTGCATATTATGCATCTTTAATAATAATGTTAATTATAATTATTTTATTAATTGGTCTTGTTACGTATGTAACGGAATTCACATAATTAATTAAATAAATAATAAATGTTGTATAAAATAAGTGAAAATGGGAGCAAGACGCAGCATAAAGAGAAATATGTGAGAGCGTTAAATTGAGAAATAATATCAATAATGCTTCATTATTGAACAGTATATGGAGAAATATAAACAAAAGTCAAGGTAATAAGCCTAAAAATGAGAACACCTCCATGATGGGGGGACCCGAAAGAGTTAGCAGTTTTCCTCTATAAATCAGGGGACGAAAACAATAATGTGGTCGATTTGACTGATCGGTGAATTAAAACAGTAGTGTCAAGAATCGGACGGAAAATGTAATATGAAGTAATTCAATTCCGGTCGGTGACTCTCGTCGGAAAAAACAACACGACACTCACACGTTCAAACGATAACGCAAGTATTATTATAATTTCGGACACATACGTAGGACACTAGATTCGTAACACGAGCCATTTAAATACTTACATTCTCTCTTCCGATTTATTATCAATAAATCGGTATTTTAAACGTGAAATAATATAATTGTATTTATTTTAATTCTTAAACCTCACAAAGGCTGAATCGCTTTGACCGATTCAGCTACGGCAGAAAAAGAACTTGGAAATCGTTACGTTATAAATACGAAGAAATAAATAAAAGAGTAAAAGAAATACGCAACAAATAAACGAGATAGATAAATAAAATATAAATAAATATATATATATAAGTAATTAATATAAGTAGAAGTAATAATCGTAACAGTCTATAAGCAAAATGATATGAAGGAGCATTATCATGATTTAAATAATAATATATTACATAAATATATAATAAATAATTAAATATTTATAAATATTTAATAGTTTAAAAAAAACAATAATTTGCAAATTTATAAATGTTAATATTTTTAACTTAAATATTAATTATTATAACTCTCTATTTATTCAATAAATAAAATTTTCAGAATTAATCCAAAAATATTATTATAGTAACAAGAAAATTTTAATTTCTATAAATAAATTTATAGTTTATTACTTTTTATCAGACATATTATTATTAAGAACAAAAAATAATTTTTAATTATTTATTTGATGAATTATAAGTTCACAACATTATTAGATCTAAAATTCTTAATTAAAGTAATTTTACTTAATTCTATTATTAATAATAATATGCCTTTATTTTGGCTTCAATTAATAAAATTTATATATAATTTATATATTTTAAACTATGAAGGTTTATAGTTTAAATAACTTAAATTTTTTAATTTTATAAAATTTCATAAATAAAAATCCTAAAATTAAAAATATTTTTTATAAGAAATAGATACTACTAAGTTATTAAGATTATTTATGTCATTAATTTTAATATATATATATATAAATATTCTAAAAAATAATGAAATAAAATTTATATTTTTTATACGAAATAATAACTTTTAATAAATCTAATAAAAATTATAATAGGGGAAACATTTTTATTTTTATATTTACTTTGAAAAATATACAAATAAAGAGTATGTTTAACAAGTTTTTAAAATCATTTATTGGTACCTAATTTAAATTTAAATGATTTTTTCAAGAGAATTTTCAAAATTCAAAAGGAAATTAAAGAAACAATTGACTCTAGAAAGCCTCATATATATATTTCATACACATTGATTAAATCTTCATACCCGATAAATTAATTTTTATATTCATTATATATTTTATACAATAATATTATGTACTTCTGTAAAAAGATAATAAAAATATATAGCATTTGATGCTATAAGTTATTGTTGATTATAAAAAATCAATTTAAATTATAATTTTCAGTAAAATATAATTTTCTTTTAAAGCCATTAATAATAAATGATATAATTGAAAATTGTATTTTTATTTAATATTGTTACGTATCTAAGATGTCACGATTATATTTATTCTTCGATAATGGAATCTCGAAATTTTCTCCAGGTTTCGTTCTGCCCTAGTCAAAACGGTCAAAGCGTTTCGACCATTGTAAAGTTCGGAATTATCAATAAAGAAAACGAGAGTTAATTAATATCGTACTTTTTATTATATTTCTTAATGAACGAGAGAGAAAGAGTAAGATAATGAGTATTACAATGTTTATTGTTGCAAACAAAACTAAGTCCCGATTGTATAAAATGGATAGTAATACATATTAAGAATCCGAACCGAAGTACGACTTAAGAAGGAATCGAACCGAATCCCGGATCAAGACCGAATCGAATGCCCATACGTGTTTTTCGACTTAACTCATTACCTTCGCTATATGGAGAAATTGCAAAATCCGCGAATTCTCCCTCCGGGTGCCTCTGTTTCATTATCATTCTGTCAGCTTTCTCCGGTATTGTCTTTCGATTGACCCCTGCGTATTCATTGTTCGATCTTGAATTTTCACAATTTGGCGAACTCATAAGTCCTTATTAGTCGCGGGTTTCACGTTACTCGCGATTCCGTTTGATTCCCTCAATGTCATTTTCCTAATGTTTCGTCTTCGTTTACAGACGTGAGTACAATTTAATTCGTCGCGTATGCGTTTGCAATCTTACATACGTGACAATATCTTGGATTTTAACTTATTATTAATAAATTAAGCTAATAAAATAATTTTTAATATCATGAAGTTAATAATATAATGGTTTTAAATATTCAATTCATAATACAAGTAATCAAAGAATATCAGTGGATAATATATTATATTGATTAAAAATAATAATAATATTAATTATTATATATGAGTACATAGTATTAATTACATTAAAATAGTTAAATATAATGAATTCATTTATTTTTACAAATTTAATTTGAAAAAGAATAACCATAAAAAATTCTAAGTTAAAAATAAAGATTTGAATGACATTTAGCATTTTCATATATACATTGAAATACGTTATGCATGTATTTAAATTTGTCAAATTGAAATTTTTACAATATTATACTGGATATATATTATACTAAAATATATAAATCATAGTTTGAAAATAATCTCTTAAAAAATTTATTTATTATTATTGTATTTGTATTCAATTAAAATTTTTGGCAAGACATCCAAGTTAAAATGAAAGATTATCCTAATTTTTAAGCTTTAATTATTTTCATCAACTGTTAAATATACCAATAATTAAACATTTTATAATTATTATTTATAAAATATATTAATGAAATATTAATTTAAAATACAAATATACACATATAAATTTTCTCCACATTTATATTTACAATTCAAAAGTATGTATATTTGCATAAATATCTATTTCCATGGTACTATTTCAAATTAATATTGCTCTCTTCATTTGTAAATTTAATATTTAATACTTTTTTTTAAATAAATAATACAACAATTAATAATAGAAAGAAATAATATCTATTTCTTATAAAAAATATTTTTTATTAGAAAAAATACTATTATTGAAATAATTTGGTTTTCCAATATTATTTATTTATTTAAAATTTATCAATTTTATTTATTAACCCCACCGCCTTATTGCTGATATCATAATCAGCACAGCAGGTACAGCGGATACCTCCCCTATATTGCTGGTATCATAATCAGCACAACAAGTACAAGTACACCTGTATCAATATAGGCTATCATTTTCTAATTTAATTTAAAAACTAAATGTTTTTAAGCGAGTTACACCGCCCCTTTTTGCTGGTATCATAATCATGGTATTTTAAGAGGTGGAAAAGGTGCATTTAAAGAGATTTCCAAACAAAATCTTAGTAACGCAAAACTTTTCACACGTGTTTGGTGTTTGTCATAAAAGATTATTGCTTCGTGCAATTGGTTACACAGATGTTTGACGAACATTTTCATTTCTACGGGAAACAAACTTTACTGCAATTGCATTTTCGTTTTCGTGAACAAAATGTTTAAAGATTCTTTGAGAATAAAGGTAAAACATTATATTTAATATATTAGAATTATTTCAAAAAATGAATCGAATTTTTATGTTAAACTTTTAGTAACATATAAATTTTCTTTTTCATCAAATAATTTATTAAAATTGGTATAATTTTTAAAAATTAACATTTTTAAAAATTGTTTATAATTTGTAAAATTAACAAATTTCCTCAAATTTTTTATTGTGTAAAATTTTAAATTTATAAACATTTTTAATGCGCATAGATACAGTAAATTCGGCTGCTCTATCAATTGTCTACAAAAAACATTTTCATCTCCGTTTTTAATATTAAAAATAAGAGAAATTCTTCATGCATTAGTAAAAGTAGTAGGTAATAAACTTATTGCTTTACCTGCACCGAAGTTCAAAATTTGCAAACGGTACAGATGGAATAATAAAAGTATTAATTTATACTCTTATTATTGTATGTAAAGATTATTTTGTATTTTTGATATTTAAAGAACAAGAAAAAAATCTTTTCGTAGACAATTGATAGAGCAGGTGAATTTACTGTACTTATATATCGCTTTTAAAATTTCTAAGCACATAAAGATTTATATTATTTCATAATATTTTTCTACTTTTATTTAATATTATTTGTCATTTGTAAGTTTCAAGTTTATTCACGGCGGATGAATTATCTTCTTGCTCTATAAAAAAAAAAAATTTTTATAAGCACTTCGAAACCTATTTAAAAAAAAAAGTATATATAGCTATATGAACTATGAGTAAAAAAATAGAAATCTGAAATATTTCGAGCTTTGAAAATAATTTAGTGTAACTGAAAAATATTTTTATTAATAATTTTATAATGATTTCAATTTCTTATTGAAATGTAAATGATAATCATAAAATTATTAATAAAAATGTTTTGCAGTTACACTAAATTATTTTCAAAGCTCGAAATATTTCAGATGTCTATTTTTTTACTCATAGTTCATATAGCTATATATACTTTTTTTTTAAATAGGTTTCGAAGTACTTATAAAAATTTTTTTTAATTTCCCATGTGTCCACTGGGAGCGCTAAAATCGCTTCGGAAGTGCGAGAGAAAGAAAAGATATTTTAACCACCATGTTTGTTTCTTATGTAAAGCATTAAACTTAACATTCTCTTATTTACTGTTCTATGATTACAAGCATCTATGCATTCTAATATACCAACGCAGGAACATATATATATATATAATGTATATATATAATAGTCATAAATACTATGATTATTTCAGTTAATCACAAGTTTTATGTCTGTTTCTCGACCAAATAATACCAACAAGTTAAAGATCAAACTAAAAGAAATTAGAATACCAAACAAATTGTAAGTTATACATATGAATATGCTTATAGATATGTTCTCTTGCCTTCTCATTTTCTTCTATTTGTTTTGCTTTTTTCTCGTTTCTCAGATTCTTTTTGTAAAATAAGATTTTATTTGATTACCCATTAGATGCACCTAAAAGAGTATGAGTGATTATAATTAAATTAAAAATGAAAGATATAGAAAGAAAGAAAGAGAGTAAATAAGGCTGCAAAACATAGGATAGAAGAAAAATACATAATTACAAAGTCAATTTAGTCGATTTCATAATTAAAAACAAGCTGGTAAATAATTAATGTAAATGAAATAATCATTTAATTTTCTGAAGAAAGAGACTTTTTATTCAGAAATGATAGAAGATTCTAAATTATAAATCGATCCGTTGGAACGAGTTGATAAAATTATATCTCTAGTCATTTTTAGAAACATCTAATTTCGATAAACTCAGAAAAAATATTATATAATGGAATTAATAAATAAACTACATAATTTTGATAATATATTACTTATATTATTATAATATTATTCTTTATATTAAGAGTTGTATAATATTGTATTATATGTGCATACCCGCGGCATATTTTCGTACATCGGCATATTAGATTTCGGTGCATCAAACTTTTAAAAAATAGTCTTTCATTAAAATTTAAAAAACAAAATAATTTAAATATATATTTATGTTTTTTATTATAATAAATAATAACATTTTTAAATTATAGCAAGAAAAATATTTTTTTTACTCCCATTTAAAGGAGTTTTAGAGGGCTGTTTAAAAAAAAATTTCATTAATTATGTCTTATTACATAATAATTTATAATTTGCAAAAAGATTTTTCAAAAAATCGATTTTTATTGAATGCAACATTGCAAACTTCATATACATATCGAATATGAAATATTATACAATCAAGGAAATCAGATTGTGTAAAATTTGTCATATTAATTTTGAGATTCCATAATCTGTATATGAAAATTTAATATGATAAAGTTTATTGGAGTGTATGTGATTAATAATATGTTGAATTTATTTTTAAGTAAAAATTCAAATTAAAAATTAATTTTCTGATTTTTATAAATTTACTTATTTAGGTTATTAACTATAATATATTTGATCAATTTTATTAAAGCATTGAGATTAGTATAAAAATTTTTATTTGATTCGCTCAAGATAATGATATTATCGTAAAAGATTTTCAAAATTGAACGAATTTTTCAGTTTTCTCAATTCGAACATTCATACTCCGAGTAAATATTTTCTTCCTCGGTTGGTTGAAGATCGACTTTATGGATTTATAGTTAAAGAAAGAAAAATATGAAAAAGCGTATAAATGAGAATAAAGAAATACAGAAACAGAAAAGCTGATCTGCCTAAAAATGCAACAGTGAGTAATATAGGAAGGGTAATTGTTCAAATATAGTAGTGTGTGAGTCGATTCATCATGTCTCATGTGTGAAGAGATAAATTTTAAATTTTGCACGTTTACATATACATATCTGTGCATAGAATATATTGGTACAGAATGTCTTCGAAATTTTTCGCGTTTTATTGATGCGAATATTAATGACAATCATTTAATGATTTTTCACGTGACTTATTTTATAGAATATATTACATTCGTTGGTTTATAAATCTAATGATTTTGAATGACATTTAAGCTAGATTTAAATCTTAATAGATCAAAATCAAATCCTTTATTTTGATAATGGTTATAATTAAAATAAAATAATTTACACAATTTTTTAAATTTTATAGTTTATAATTTTCCTGAATAAATATTTTATTGATTTCAATATTATGATAAATCATATAAAATAATTTATTTATAATTGAGTGTAAATTTTAAAAATATCTCTTATATCTCATACTTAGAAAAAAGATTAAATTTAAAAAGCTTGAGATTTTATATTTTATTAGTGAAAAATAAGAATTCAACTATACTTTTTTAATATATTAACAAAGTAAAAAAGAATGGAAAAATAATATATAATAAAAAATAAATTATTATTTAGCATGTGAGGAAAAGCCTCACAGCACGCGCGGTTCCGAGAAATGCAGCCGTGACGTCACCGATGGGAGAATAATAGAAAAAGCAAAACGTGCCCTCTCTCTGCCAAGCAGCCAAACAGGACCGTCAGGATGGGGAACTCGATTTTATCTCTCAGGAGCTTACTGTCACGGGAAGCCGAATGGGAGAGTGACGTTTTCTTTTGAGCGCCCGGCATCCCACTAGTGCGCTCCATCACTCGCACGGGCGAGGAAGGAAATTACCCATTGGTCTATTATTTCTTTACACGGCCAGGTCAGGCAAACTCGCTCTAATTAAAAAGCGAGTTTCCGACGAGCCGCGGGCAGAATATAAAAAGGCGAGTGAAATGAGACAAAGTATGATTCGTACAACTACTCGGTCTGCGTGTTAAAGTGCCTCGAAAACATCTGAAATAAGCTATGGTTTTGTAAATACTCGAGAGTCTAACCTCTCGCCCTTTTCTCTTTTTCAGAGTTCAGCATTGGCCTGTCACACGTCAGTGTTTGAAGAGTGTGTGATACCATAAAGAGGGTTAATAATTGACATCCGTGTTATTATTTATCTGGCTCATCTGCTCCCATTTCTCTTACAGGAGGGTCACCAACACCCTGGCTCCAGAGAACCAACTTCGTGAGGGAGCCCCACGGTAGCCAGGAGGCTGTGGAATTACAATGTTACTAAGACGAAAACTAGAAAAAGTGAAAAAAAATAGTAGAAATATCAAATCCAAGAAGAAAATTCGATTTATCAGTACAGTTTCAGGAAAATGGAAAGAGTAAAAAACATAATTGACGATATATCTGAAGGACAACAAGACACTTCTGACAAATTAAATTTTAAATGGGTAGAGGAGGGAGATGTCGAAGAGTTCTTTAGCAGATGGTTAGAGAAGAGAACAAAGATTGGATGAAAAAGAAGAAAAAGGAGCATATATAGTGATAATTAATGATATTGACCGATAGACGTATTTGCCAATAAGCTGAAGCATCATGATAAATTAAAGAAATTGGCGAAGTTAAAGAACATAAAAAATAGAAATTCCAATGGATAACAATTTGGAGGGTGAAATTCAATATAGTTTACTTGATGAAGAATTAATTGTTCAAAGTTTGCATTGAAACTGTAGTTACGGTTAAGGATAATATTACTTTATAAAATTAATATTTAGAGAATTTATAATAAAATTTAAATAATCGCAATAGAATCATTATTACGTAAAAACATTACACTAAATTTAGTCAATGTACATTTTCTTTCGTGTAGCTTACATTTAATAAGATTTAGAGATACTATAATTTTTTTTCATAGCGTGATTCTCTAAACGATAAAGTATTTCATCATGTTATATTTTATTGAAGTCAAGTTAAAAATTATAACAAATACTTTATACTTTTATGTATAAATACACTAATGAATAAATAGTAGATCTTCATAGCGCAGTCAATACTGTCACATTTAATTGGTGCATCTCACTCAACGTTTAAGCATACTACTCTTCGATTCATCTTTCTTCAAAATGAAAAAAAAAGAAAAGATCTCAATCACTACTACTATACATATTTGTGAATGAACTTATTTTATAGTCACAACTATTTGTATAAGGACTAGTCTTCATGGATACTTTTTCTGTTGATAAATACAATATTTCAAAAAGTCGCTCAATTCTTCGTATTACCAACTTTATTAAATTTTATAAAACTAATCTCCTTTAAGCTTTTTAATTTTTCTTACTCTTCTAATACTTAATTTTAAAACTAGTCTGTACCAAAATATTTTTATTACATTCAGATAGATTTTTTTATTTCCAAAATCCGTTTGTAAATATTTTTGATAATATTGTACAATTTATTATTTTTTAATCAACTCATAATTCAGTTGATAATTTCAGTTCAAATATATTTGAATTTCAGATAAACTTTGTGCTGTTATTTAAAATAATTAATATAATAAAGAAATACAAAATATATAGGTCAGAGATTTTGTGATGGTGTTGTCTCTAATTTGACTAAGTTGCCTAACTTGTGTTTTAAAATATTTATTCAATCGATGCATGTATCTAATCCAAACAATACAGAACAATAGAGCAAAAATGAATTTTATTTAGAATTTTATTAGCTATAATTCATTCATTGATATTATAGTGTTTAGAGTAAGACTTTTCATTTTATAATAAAAAAAGTAAAAATAAAATGCATTTTTTCCTTAAAATTGTTTAATAAAAAAAAAACCATAAATATCACGACTAGTGTTTTTGAAAATAAGAATCTAGTGATTTTTTTACGAATTTTGATATGCATCACTAGTTGTTTTTTTCATGACCTAAAAAGTGTTCTATTGCTTGGATAATTGTACATTATTATTGATGAAAATTTAATATTCCGCTATTTTGAAATATGAAGTAAACTTTGAAAGTTTACATTACATTATTCTTATTAAATTTCAATCCAGTCTAATATTACTTAATTCTATTAATAATAATAACAAATTTAAACAATAAATACTAAAGATTGAATTTAGAAATAAATATTTTATTATTTTTGTTTGTATACAAAGTTAAAAAAAAATTAGAAAATATTTTATGAAAACAAAAATAAAATATTCTATTTATTTAAGGAATCTTCGATATTTTAATTATTTACATTATAACACGTTAAATTTTTTAAAACAAATATCATCTAAATAATAATAAATTTAAATAATGAATTGAAATTATTAATTATATTTTTTCTACAATAATTAAAAATTAGATTATTAAATATAAATGTTATTATTTCAATTAAAATGTAATAATTTAAATATTTGATTTATTATATGAAGGTTTTACAAAATTATAAGTACTTGATTTATTACTAGCCAGGGTAATATTTTTGTAATTGGCAAAAAAGGTTTTTAAGAAAAATATATTAGCTATTTAAATTGTAATAAAATTTGATATAATATTTTTAAAAACTGACTAAACATAAATTTATTACAAAATTTGTAGAGTCATCTTCCATTTATTTGCGAGAATGAAATTATGAATAAAAAAATTTCATGTGCTTAATTGAAGGGTTTTAACCCCGATTGTTTAACCCCAATATATTATAATGCAACTACTATTTTATCCTTATATTTTAATATAACAAATATAACAAATATTTGAATTAATTAATAAGATTTGGTATCTGCACTTGTTTCCTTATCAAAAAAAAAACTTAATAATATTACAAAATTAGTTAAGGATAAATCCATAAAATGGAATTTTCATAATGTGGTGTATCGAATTCATTAAAATAACTTTGTGAATTATGTCAGTGGAACCAAACATGTATTATTAATAAAAATTAATGATTATAAAAAATTAAATAACAACAAATCCATACTTCTAGCACATCCAATACATACATTTACTTGAATTTTAACGTACAACTATGAAACATAAAAATTATGGAAAAAGACTAATTTCTCATATAATATTTATAAAATTAAGAATTAATATATAAAACTTAAATTAATAAATTTAATATAGGAAACTTAATACCAAACAACAGATATACACATATCATAAATACTCTTAAGGAAAATTGGTGAAAATGTTAATATTGCGTTGATTTATTTTTACTTAAAACCTTGACTACTACATGTATTGTTGTTAGATATAACATTTAACTTATATGTTTAAAATATTAATACAATAGATTATTATAAATTACGATACCAAATGTTATAAATGTACATTTATTAATTCATATATTTTTTGTAAATATAATATTGTAATTTATGTTTTAATTGTGAACTGAATTATGTTCTGTCATAGGTATCAAAATTTTTTCAGCATTAACATTAAAAAAAATCTTTTTATTTATTCCTGTACATTCTACCTCTAAACAAAAAGGATTTATTTTTATATCTTTTTATATAAAAATGCTATTGAGAAAGATAATTACAATAATTCTGAATTATATTTTAATGAAGTTCAGATGATCAAAAATTTGGATTAATCAGTGGCGAAAAAGTTTTGACATTGTAGATCACTTTTATAAACTACATTTCGGCACTCAATGTATTGTATTTGTTTTATTAAAGAATTCATTGATCTTTTTTGGTATCAATATTTTTATATAATTTTAATTTATGAATATTGTAACTCATGATCAACTTTCCTTGTGAAATTTAGTCTTGACATATTCCTTGAACTTTTTATATTGCGAAATCAAAAAGATTTCTAAGAAATTGCTTATTAAAATGTTATAAATAGTAGTTTAATATTAAAAAAATAAACTTAGAATAGCAAAAAGATACTTGAATTCAGTATTTTAAATTATAATGTTTATTGTTATTATTGTTTATTATTTAGTATTTATTATTTATTATTTGTTATTTGTTATTTAGTATTTATTATTTATTATGTACAGCTTATCAGTTATTATTCTAAATCGAAATAATCGATTAAAATTTAAGATAGTTAGGCGACATACCGAGTTCTCTCTACCTTGCGACCATTAAGAAGTTTAATAATTTAAATTATTTTGTTATAATATAAGTCTAATTTAAAAAAGAAAAATCTATTGGTTCTCCTAAAATAATTTTAGTCGATTTTGTGAATATAAGAAACTTTTAATATAATAATTAATAAAAAATTCATTTACATGATAATATTTTACTCATATTATAGATTTTGTATATTTGATATTTTTATGATGGTAAATGAAATAATTTGGAATTATTTTATTTTTATAAAAAGTACTATATTTTATAATATCAAGTATTTTATCAAAATATTATATATTATTCGTTCTAGAATATTTAAATTATTTACAGAATATACACTCGTTTCAATGCTTGCAGAAAAGTAAATGATACTTGTTAATAAAAAAAACTGGTCGTTTATTCGTTGTAAAGTAATAATAGCTCTCTCAATTTGTATCCGACAATCGTACATGTTAAATTTGTAGATAGACTTTAAATAATAAAAAATATTTACTCGAAATACAAATTTTAATAACAAAATTAGCTGAATAATAATATCAAATTATATTTTATTCTTTAATAAATAATATTATTTTTACTATTTAACTTACAAAATAAATTATTATTAATATATAATAATATATTGTTGCTTGAAAATATAAAAATTAATCACATTAATATTAATAGAATTTTTTATGTGTGCCTACATTTATATATAATATATTTATAATCAATCGTTTATAATCAATGTTATAATCAATATATAATATGTTTATAATCAAGCATTCATTTTATGTTAATATAGTGATAAAAATTATAAACCTACTTACATTTTAAAGTTAAAACTGATTGTCTTGATTTTATCAAATAGTTATTAATCATAACACTGGAGAATGTCTATTTTCACTTAAAAAAAAACGATGCTCAATAAAAAATTTAATTAATCAATTTTTTTTTGGATGAATATTCCGTATCACATATTTTATTTATAAATATTATTATTATAGCTACTTACTAATTTACAATAAAAACAAACATTACATTTTTTTAATGCTCATTATTTTATTTTGTTATAATTAAATAATATGGAGTAATGAAAAATACGTGCGTTTTGTTGGAATTTTGCTTAATATAAAATTACTTTGACAACTTTTAGTTTTTTTTTCAGAAGTTATTAAAGAATTTGTCTAATTTTATTCCAGAAAAAAAAAGAAATTCTCAACCCCGTTGAAAAGTTAAAAGATATTTTATGATGTGAAATTAAAACAATAATTATTCTGAATGATGAATATGGTTTATTTACAAAATTATTTTATTTTTAAAGTAAATAATAATACAATCAAAGTAAAATTATTAATACACAAATAAAAATATTTAAAATGTAATAAAAATCTCTTATTTTTGCTTAAAAATTTCATAATAAATAGTATATTTATTAATATAAATAATTTATATAACTAATACAAATTCGTATATGTTAATATGCGTATTAAAAGCCATATTCAAACTTATTATGTTAATATTTTTAATTTTTAAGTTATCTACAAATTATGACAATTACATAATTTTTTATTTTGATTAAATTTATATTTATATAAATTATTATTCTTAATTACTATTCATAAATTCATAAATAATTCTAATATATAAAATATATAAATCAATACCGTACTTATATGACTGCAAATTATAAAAATAATAATTAAAGTAATTTTAAAAATTTTCAAGTATACTATTATAAATTTAAACTTAGGATTGAATATTTAAAATTATGGAAATGATATATGTAAATAAATTAAAAGCTTATTTTTATGAAAGCTTTTTGTCTTTAATAAAATAATTGGAAATATTAATATTAGATAATACATTTTTTTAAATATATATTTTTTCCGCAAAAAAATAAATTATAATCTATTCAATAATAAAATAAGCAAATCTAGCATAGACATTATTAATGATATACTAATAATGAAATTATTTTTATTAACTTCTATGTTAGATTTGCTTATTTTACTATAAAAGCGATTATAATTACTTGTAGACAATGAAAATATTTTATTTTTAATCTTGTAACTTGTAATAAATTGTTCAAAGTACCTATTACACAAATGAAAATATCTTGAAATTAAAAATTTTCCAACGCGTAATTGTATTATTATCTACATTAAAAAAAATCTTTATTTTGATCAAAATTGCACTTGAAAATGAGAAATGTATTTATTCTATATTTGATAATAGAACGGCAGGACAAAAATTGAAAAACCATTGAATTTTTGGAAAAAAAATACAATAAAAAATTTAATTATTGAATCATTCTTATTTATAACAACACTCAATAACACTCAAGTAAATTAAAATGCTAGAAATAACATATTTATAATGTAATATATAAATAAGTATTTATACTACTAACTAAAAGACCCATCGTGAATCAGAGAACTAGTTTTTTAATTTAAATGATTGAAAACTGATCTTCTAATTGTGTCATTTCAAATTCGAAAAAACGTATTTATGTATATGCGTAAGAGAGAGAAAGAGAAAGAAAGAGATTTAAGTCACGGCCATGAATTCAGACTTCGAATCGAAGTTGTTACACTAAATGATCTGCCTACCCTCCTCCCCACCTTAAACACCCGTTTTCCTGAAAATAATCCATAAACACCCGATTCTACCCGAAAACTTGGCAACACAGGTACGCGACAGAGAAGATATTTACAATAAAAATAATAATAATAATCCCGTGGATTTCACTTTTAATTGAAAAACTGTAAAAGAGGCACTGACCGTTTTATTCAAATATTCAATATTGTTAGTAATTTAAATAATTAGCAGGTGTGAGGTTATATCATTTTAAATGAAAAACTTACGAGACCAAAAAGTTTTTATTTGGGGATAGATATTAATAAACGTTACCAAATTTGATTGTGAAAATCGGTGATATGATACGGTAATGAATTGCGAGGATTAAATAAATTAAATAAATTAATTAATTAAATAAATGTTTATTAAATGTTATTGATAAAATAATTCATTCGATAAAGTATGAAATACCAGAACTAAAATTTTTCAAAGCAATTTTTAAAGCAATTTAATGTTATTGGAACCATAACGAGAATTTTCTCCATATTCATTGCAAATTTTCACTTGTTATAGGTTACTTTTTTTTAATCAAAATTTTAAACTCTGCTGATTTCCTCATTTTGCAAAATAGAAATTAATGTTTGAGTTGCGGTGGACTTATCGAGTTTGAATTGCCAAACAAAGAAGAGCTTCCGATACTCACAATTAACTTAAGCGAATCAACTTATGTGTCATCAGTATAGTGCAAACAATCACTAAAACTAATAAAAAAAATTCACGAATCGATTAAATTTAGGTTAGGTTGTTGCTTTTGGACACGCGTTCCGTAGTCATACTGTGTCGACTCACGTTTACCGTCACATTGATAATAATATCGTGTGGGCTGATTTTGAGCGAGACGAAAGAATGAGAGTGGGGACAAGGAAATATTGCACATAATAAAATGGAGAATATAAGAGAGAAAGGAGTTTATGATTTTATTTATCATACATGACTTGAAATTGAAAAATATCAATTAAATTCAAAAAGTTAAAAAAAAAAAAAAAAATCATATAAGATTAAAGATTTGAGATACTAAGTATATTGAGATACTTATTAATAGCTGATATTCGAGTTTTTAATATAATTTTAGTATTGATAATGTATGATTTTATTCTTTTTTTTTTTTTATTAATTTCAGCATTTTGAATTTTAGAAAAAATTGATTGTTGTTGGTTACATAATTTTATTGTTGAGCATAATATTTTTAAATGAAAATTGTAGAAAAGAAAATAAGAAAAGATTGAAAAAAGAAAGTTTTCCCGAAGAAAAGGTTTGTGATAGGACTTAAGAGGCAAGGACGTTTTCGAGATTAGGTGACAATGTTAGTTATAGTTATAGGCCGAGTTGTATTACTGATTGGAAAATAAACGGAAGATTTCATTCTAAAGTTGTTTCAATTAATTGTTTTTCCCTTTCGGTTAATTGAGAGCAAAACTCGCTCTACAAAATGGAGTTTTCAGTGTTTTGTTTAATTATTTCATAAAACGTTTTTCCATTAATCGCTTCAGTGCGCCGTGTTAAAAAATTGAATAACACCATTCGCACGAAATAAAATCGCGCTGCATCTAATTATTGAAAAATCAAACAAAAAAATGGATAAATGGGAAAAGATTTTTTATACATTTTAAGACCCCTCCAAAAATGCTAGGAACAATATTCGCTAAATGAAAAAAAATCGATACTTCGGGGACAGACCATGTATGATTTAAGATTAGTTTAAAAAAATATACATACGTTACACACAAAACATTTCAACAATAGGTACGTAACATCAGAATCAATAAAATCATATTCTTTATTTTGAGCAAGTTTTTTTTTAAATTAATTTATTATATATTTAAATTATTGTTGGATATTAATTAAAATTATTGTGATAAATATATAAATAAAACATAATATTTAATAAAATAAATCTCAAAAAAATGTTTATTATTCGGAAGTAATTTGAATAACAAAATACGCTAAAACTATTACTTTAATAATTACAATATATTTTCATAATTTTCTGGCTTTTCATTACTCAAGAATTTTGAAAAAAGTAATACGAATACACAGAAATACAAAAAAAAAAGTATTAAAAATATAAGATTTACACAATATGATATCACCAAACAGTTGGAAAGAAAGTAGCTTCTTTTGATTGCGCAATTTGATATATAAATAATTAAATATGAATAAATTAATATTTAAAACATATTTCGTTATAACCAAAAAGTATTGTGAAAAAACGAAACTATAAAAAGCATTTTGGTATTTTATATCGTAGTCGAGAAACAGAATATTATCATATTTTAAATTGTGAGAGTTAGGATTTTCTTCAGCTGGAATTTTTTCTTAGAGGCTTTCCAGTACGCTAGAAACTCGAGTGCAGGATGAGTAAATATAAAATAAAATTCGGTACCGTGATAAAAAAAATCTGTTAATAAAATATTAAAACGATTATACTATATGAATTACAATAGTTCGATAGAACGCGGCGTGATGAACAAGTCTCATTTTTTACAAATACAAAAACTGGGTTGAAAAGGTAAATTTTATATTAGTTTTCTATTTAATACCATTGAGAAAAAAACAAATCTATATAACGGCGATTATACATAAAATACACTAGAAAAACAAATGTGTATAATAATATTACGACTGGTACACTAAATCGAAGCAAACATATAGACAAACAAATATAGGGAATAATATAAAATAAAATATATATCCCTTTTTTAAACAATTCAGCGCTCTTTCCTGCGCTTTTTAAACAGTCGTCGTAAGAGAACGATTCTGGCGTTCGGAGCTTCTACGTGCAGTCGGCCTTCTTCACTCCGAGCGACCGCTCGTAGATCTACTGAACTTCTGTGATGGACAAGATGTCTGTTTTCTTTCTGACGAAGAATGCAAGCGTTCAACAGTATTACGAGAAGAAGGCGGACGTTTCGCTTCACCTCGACACAGCATGGCCGGACGCCACACCATAAGGTGGTTCAGTGACCGGGATTCACCTTTGCAACATTATTGGTCGGTTATGTTCAATGAGGAAATCAGGGTGTGCGAGGACATAAGCCAGTTTTCCTGGTGGCACACCGTCGATAAGTTGGCCAGGTTACGGATGTGGAGCCTGTGCGGACCACTGACTACACTTCTAAGGATCAGAGGCACTGTTGAGCCGCTCGATATTCCTATTCCCAGTCCTGCTGGCTACCCGGAGGTATACATGGTGTGGAGGTAGGGCCGGCAGTGGTGGAGCTAATGAAGTCAGGTTCTACTACATCGCGGTATCGGAGCGCCGCAAAAATATCATAATGACGGCGTGGTTGCCACAACACTTAAATTTTTATAAAGTTTTAAATTGTTTTAGTATTTGATTATATTTTTATTATTTATTGCTTTATTATGAGGAGAAAAAAACCTGCAAAAAGACACATCTTTCAGGTAAATTTGATGCGGATATTTATGTATTCAATTGCGCTATCTCAAACAGGTTGCAGTTGTTGAATATCACGCGTATTCATTGGATGAATTATCCTCGGTGAATCATCTCCAATTGAACACCTCAATCTTAAAGTTTAGATAAAAATACCTGTGGCAGCAGGTAGATATCACACATTAAATACTTATACAATGTTAGCATGCATACACAAATTACAAATTGATAGAAAATTCCAATGACGATAAAAACAATGTCTTCAAACTAATCGGTCGAATAGCTCAAACGAGTCTATTCATAAATCCTTTCAGACTCCTCGTATTTAGCAGATCCATTTTTGGATACATTATTTACAGTGGTATAAAATATATTCTCTACAAGGAAAAACAATCAACAGAACTTAAAAAATCATTTTTTTTGTTCTTTTAAGTTCTATATAAAAGTAAATAATAAATATTGTAAAAAAATACATTTTCTGCAAACTATTTTTTACAGAGAAGGTTTTACTCAGTCAGTCCATGGAGGTTATGGGGTCAATTTTTCCTCTCCGAAAGCTTTTTTGTGGAACTATTTAATCAAAAAGTTTCGAGAGTCTTCCTAAAGAATTATTTTTTTTTTAAATTCCTTGCGGAAATGAGAATTAAAAGCAAAAGAAAACATGCGTACCTATATTTTAAGAATTAATCTTTTGAGTTTTTCTTTGTTTGCAAGTATAAAGGCAACTTGCATTGTACAAATATTGGCAATATAATTTAAAATGTTAATCAATAATATTTTTCGTTTCTATTTTTTACTTTTTTTATTTTCGAGCCAGAGAAAAATCTTAGATCATTTTGTCTACAATTATTTTTTTTTGGAAAATTATAATTGTTCAATACATGTTTAGAGTTTTAGTTTAGAATAAAATTTTAATTTAATTTATACAATATTTTGTACAATAAATAACTGCTTTGCATTTTGTAAGTAATTAATAAAATACTCTTATTGCAAACAAAAAATAAAATAGTAGTTCTTATATTTTTATTTATTAACAATTACGTCCCGGCTTCAGGCCTGGGGAAGGGTTCCGCTATTTACAACATTTCTTTTCATTATTTACATTTCATTCTTTTGCTACACTTATTTACATTTTTACAGCCAGTCTATTTTATTTTCACTTCACAGTTATTTTCTCAATCCTTTTTTCTATTTTTATGATTTCCTTTCTAATATCTCTGTCTTCTATTCTCCCTCTGAATTTATACATTATCTCTCTGTTTGTTTGTCTATTGCCCATTGCTTCTCTGAGTTTTCTGAACATGCAAGTAGTTTCAGAGCATTCGTTGACCCAGTGTCTCCAATCGCCCTCTTCTCTCTTGTACAATTGGCATTTCCTCTCCTCTGTCTCCATCCAGTATTTGTTTTCCGCGGTTATGTTTCCGCACCTTGCTCTCGCCATTGCTCTCATTTCCTTTACTTTTATTTCTTTTCTGAGGTACTCTGGCAGTCCTGTGATATTTAAGTCTTTGTATACTCTGTTATATTTTGCACTGTCCATTTTACTTCTCCTTTTCTGTAATTGTCTGTCCCTATCTCTTCTCCTTATCTCTGCATATATATTCTTCCCTGTGTTTTCCCAAAGTTCAATTTGTATTCTACTTAGTCCTAACTTGTTTAACCATGTCCTGTCCTCTGAGTTATCTTTCTCCGTGGCCCATTCATTTTTCTCTTCGTAACATATCCTAACCCATCTGTGTTCTTCCATTTGTTTTATCTTCTGTTCATGCTTCAATACCCTGATTTTCCATTCGCCACTCATTCTGTATTCATTTATCTCTTCTTGCACAATGTATCTCGGAGTACAGAAGTCGAGTTTTAAGGTCCAACTGTAGTAATCTACCTTGATTTTTTCCATTTCTTCTACTTCCTCTGTCCCCCATATCTCGACTCCCTACTCCATTACACTTCTCACCAGATATTGAAACATAGTTTTCCTTAAGCTGAAATCACCTGGACATCTTCTCTCTGCTAATCCCCATGTTTTTTCACTGCTATCCTGCCTTTGTTAATTCTTTCTTTTATCTGATCATTGTACTTTCCATTACTTCTGAAAACGAATTCTAGGTACCTGAAACTGTTCACTTCCTCAATTCTCTTCCCATTCCAACTCCAATCTTCTGTCTTCCTCTTTTTCTTTCTGTTCACCACCATGATTTTTGTTTTTTCTGCATTCAGTTTCAGTTCCCTTTGTCTCAAAAAGTTCTTCAATGTCGTCATCATTCCCTATAGTGCTTCTCTATTTTCTTCCATTATTACTAGATCATCAGCGTACGCTAATGTCCATATCCTTTTATCCTTTATCTTCGTTCCTCCTATGTTCTTTTTCTTCATTTCCTCTTCTATCTCCTCAATGTATATGTTGAACAAAAGGGGGCTAAGGCAACATCCTTGCCTCAGCCCTTTCTTTGTCCAAAATGCATCCGTTAGCCCTTCCGCTGTTCTGACCCTGCATTCTGTCTCTTTATATATTTTACTTATGTTAGCTATCAGTTCTCTGTTAATTCCTTTCTTCTCCATTATCTCCCATAACTTTCCTCTGTTTATAGTGTCAAAGGCGGCCTTTAAGTCCATGAACATCATGTACAGACTTTTCCTTTCCTTTAATGTTTTCTTTATCACGTGGTTTAGTATGTACATGTTGTCTGTGGTTCCTCTACCTATTCTGAATCCAGCTTGTGTCTCTGGGAGTATCCCTCTTTCCTCTGTCTCTCTCTCCAACCTGTTATTCATAATCCCCGTATATATTTTATACCCTAATGTAAGCATTGCCAACCCCCTGTAGTTCTCCGGATTTTCCTTCTCTCCTTTCTTATGTATCGGTACTATCACTGCTAAGTTCCAGTCCTGTGGAATTGTTCCCTCTCTCCATCTTCTTTATCATATCTGACATTCTCTGTCTGACCGCGCCTCCTGCGTATACCCATGCCTCGTTTGGTATTTCATCAATCCCTGTTGCCTTCTTTTTCTTAAGTCTCCTCCATACCTTCCATATTTCCCAGTCTTCGATATCTTTCCTCTGCTCTTCCTGTATCTCTATATACCATTCCTTTATATTTCTCTGTTCGTTTCCATGCAGTAGTTTCATGAAGTATTTCCTCCATTCTGCCCTGCCTATTTTATCCGCTCCAGTCTGTCTTACTTTCCTGCCTTTGTTTAAATATCTCTACACTTGCCCCTCATTCTTCATCTTTCTTAGCTCCTCTAGCTCTCCTTCTCTCTGCTCTATCCTTTTTCTATTATATATTGTTTTCCATTCCCTTCTACATATTATATACCTTTCCTTTATATCCTTCCCTCTTTTCCAATTCATTAGTGCTTTCTTCGCCCTATTTTTTCTTCTTTTACATTCCTTGTCGTACCACTTTTTTTCACCTATCCTCCATGTCTTCTGTTTAATCTCTTTTCTCTTCATGCACCGGTGAATTTTATTTTTCAACTCTTTCCAATCTTCCTCGATCTTCCTGTTTCTACCCCTCTCTGTATATATCTCGTCTGTTTTCTGCCTATATTCTTCTATACTGTTTTCATCCCATATTACTATGTCTCTGCTCTCCTTCTTCTCCAGTGTCTCCCTTTTTTTACCTTGTTCAATTTCTGTTGTGATCGTCACCACCAGGGGTAGGTGGTCCGATTCAATCCTTTCTTCTACCCTGAAGTCTGCTACTCTGTCCCTTGCGTCCCTATCCACTATCGCTAGGTCGATCACTGTATTTCCTCTGGAGCCTATGTAGGTATATTCACCTTCTTCATCGCCTTTGATTTAAAACGGAACATCCGTCTCTTGTTACTCATTTATTCAGTCCTTCTCCCATTCATTCATCATTTTAGAAAAGTATTTTTCTCGTTCCGTGTTCTCCCCTATTCTTCTCCTCTATTATTCTTTCCTCTTCATGTTCCCTTGTTCTTACTTGTCTCCTCACATCTATCAATGTTCCATCATTTCTCTTCCTATGTTGTGTTGTCTTTTCCCGTCCCCTACCTATGCAAAATTCTTTTTCACTGTGTTCCTATCATTTCCCTCTGTTCCGTTGTCTTTTTTCCCTTGCATTTTCTCTTTCTCCGCTTCCTCCTCTTGTCTGCTTGTTATGCTCTCCTGCTTTCTCTCCTTTGATCTATCTCTCCCTTTCTCTGTGTCCTGTCTGTTTTCTGTCTGCTGTATAATTCTGTTCATCCTTTCTGTACCTTGCCATCTTTCCCATCTTCCATTTATATATACTTTTTTTAGCCCAACTTTTGCCATTATCCCTTTTCTCCTTGCTTCTCTCGTTCATTCTCTTATTTTCTCCTGTGTGCGTCTTTCCTCAAAAGCTAGGTCAAAGTCCATATATATACTGGTACCTATGAGTTTCTTTCTCTCTCCCCATATCCTGTCTCTTCGTGCTTTGGAGTCAGTCTCTATGACCACCATGTGTCTACTCCACCAAGCACTCCTGATCTCTTCCGTTAGGCCCAGCTTCTTTTCAATAAATCCTCTGGCCCACTCTTGCACCCCCATTTTCCTTACTTCTTCCCTGTCCATTCCTTTTACCACTAAGTTTTCCTCCCTGTCTTTTCTCTCCCTTTCTTTCATCATTTTTCTCAGATCTTCCATTTCTCTGTCTGTCATGTTTTTCCCTGTACCTCCGCTTCCAATGCTCTCACTATTCCATCTGGAGAGATCCGTCCTTTCTGTTGCTCTGCTGCTGGGACATGTGGATCTTCTCCCTGAGCTTTCTTTTTTGTCCCCGCTACTCTGCGTTTCTGTCCCCTGCTCTATCCCATGTTGGCTTTGTGCCCATTTCTCTATCCCTGCTCTCCATTCACTGTTCTCAATCCTTTCCTCTTGCATCTCATTGATCTTTTCTTCCATTTTCTTCATTTTTGCTTTGATTTTTCTGGTCCATTCTCTTACACTTGCTTCGTTTTCCCTGATTTCTTCTTTCATCCTTGTGTAATTCTTTTCTAGCCTCTCAATCTTTTCTCTCATCTCCTTTCTCTCTCTCTCTAGACTTTCTTCTATTTTTATTAACCTATCTCTTATCTCTTCCCTGAATTTTTTTCTCTCCCTTTTTTCATCTTCTCTATTTTTCTTCTCCTCGTTCCTTAATCTCTGTGTTTCCTCCCATATGTCTTCCTCCTCGAATGTCACTTTTTTCTTCCCTATGCTGGTCACCATTTTACTACCGTCAAGTGTCAGTTGTCCACCATCTTTCTTTCCACTGCCTCCTCTTCCCTTGGTAGATCTAACCTTCTCTGCTTTGCCACTCATTTTTGCAGAATTATACTATTATTGTTATTTTCAATTGTATGTCTAAATTTTTTGTTTGTTTAGTACGTGTTTATTTTATATATTTATTATCAATTCCTATTTATTGTCTGTTGTTTGTTGTTTATTGTTTATTGTTATTTCTGTTGATTTGTTTATTTCTATTGTTTATTTATTTAGTTATTATTAGTTATTTTTTATTTGTTGGTATTAATTATCTGTTCTATTATTTGTGCTTCTATTTTATTTGGTTTATTTATTTTTATATTCTATTTCATTTAGCTTCTTTTAATAAAATTTATTTGGTTTAATTTATTTTATTATATTATATTATATATTTAGTATATTTTTATTTACTTTATTTGTGTTTGTATTTGTTTTTGTTTTCTTACTATTGCAACTGTGCTCTTACTGTTGTATGGGTTTATTCGGCGTGTAAATGATAGGTTGTCTATCTCTCCTCAATCGCTGCTGTTTAAAGGTGTGGTACCGATCGGTCCCGCGGCGCTGTCTGCGCCCTACTGTCACTGTCCGATTTCGGTGTCGGGAGTGCTCGTCTCACGATGCAAGCTCTGCGCCTTTTCCCGCTTTTCTGCTAACCACACTTTTTCACTGTTTTTTTCTTACCCTTGTGTCGGTGTGCCCTCCACTCGGTGTTGTTTACTTTTTATCACACTTTGTTCTCCACTTTTCACTGCACTTTCCTCTGTGAATCTTTTTTCAGTTCTCTTACTTTACAAGCTACCTATGCAAAATCGTACTGTCTCGTGTTCGCAATGCGGCACTAACGACGTTCGATAACGGAATCCTAATAGTAGTTCTTATATCTAATTATATTTTTTGAGATTGCTTTAACATAAAAAAATATAAATATAAACAAATTTTAATTACATTTATACATTTAAAATTGATTAACTGTACAATATAATTATAATTTTCACAAAATAATTAAACTCACATTATTTGTTTATTAAACTTTAAGTTTAATAAACAAATACTGTTGAAATGAGCAGTATAACTGCAAATATACTGGCAATATAATCTTAATTCTTTCTGCAGATCAGTAAGATTTGGAAAAACCCGTATTGTAAAATGGCGGGCCGCCTTAATTGATATAAATTCTGCGTAGCCTTAATTGCTTTTTTCCCTTACCTATCAAGGGGTTTTTCCGTTGCTGCACAAGCTATGATTTTTGACCTGCATGCGTTTATTTTGTGTTTAGTTTAGAATAACTTACCGTCGTGATAACTTCTCTTATTCATATTTATATACTTTTACTTTATAATAAATATTATCTTAAAACCTGCCGGAATTATTTTACTAATAATCCCTTCAATAAATACAATAATTTTAATTTCAATAAAAAATTTATTTTCAATATTCAATGTAACATTTTCATAAAAAAATTTGAGAAGCAAAATACAAAATTATTATATTTTTTGCATTGAAGAAATGTGGAAATAAGTATTTATGATTGTTGGTTTATCATTTTTTTATAATTTAAAAAATTTAAAAAAACTAAAAATTGTCAATTGCTTATCATAACAGTATATTTATATTTTTTAGAAATTTAGTAAAATATTTTAACATTTGTAATGACATACCAGAGTGATTGTACTGTATATTGTGGAATAGTAGTTAATACTCCTGCTGGTACAGAACGTCTAATTGGTTGACAGTAAGTTGATCTCTGTCCAGATGTAACATCAACGCAGCAAGTCAATTGCTGTTTTTGTTGTTGCTGCTGTTGTTGTTGGTTTGTGACATGGCATGGTGTATTTCTAGTAGCATTCTCAGACAAATCTTCAGAAGTAGAATGTATTTTGGATCTTAGTAAAGGAGGCGTAGAAAAGCCATCTCTTTGTGCAGAATTAGAACTATTAGAACTACTAGAACTAGGTGATCCAGTAATATGACCAGATGATTGGTAGGTATAACCTCGAAGTCGAAAATGACTTTGATGAGCATAAGGATATATAGGAGGTGGTGGCAGTCTATAGTGATGATGAAATCCCAAGCCTCGGCGCACATATGATTCACCATGATCTGTAGTTAATACATAATGATCTGCTGATACTCCAGAAGTGACATATCGGTCAACATATCTATCTGGGTACAGAACCTCCAATGGTGGCTGTGGAACATATCTGATAAAATTTTTAATAAATTTTAGCATTAAATAATATTTCAATAAATATTCCTAAAAGTACATTAATAAAAATGAATTGTTATGTCTCAAAATTTTTCATAAATTTAATTATATCACAAAATAGAAATAAAAAATAAATAAGATTGTTAATAACGTAGAAATATGCAACGTGCTTCCAAGAAGATCATTTTAAACAAATTTATAAGATCAATTACTCTTCATTCACAAAAATAGAGATAAACAAGAACAATATGTCGATAAAAAAATTCATAAAAAGATAAACTCAAATCGCGATAGTTACAATTTTTAACTATATTATGAATTGAAATCCAAAATTACGGATTCCGTCAAGTCATGATAATAAATGAAAATTTTCGAGACAACAATAAGGAAGATTATATTAAAGTGGAAAAAAATTAAAAGGTTATAAAAGACGTGCTAAAAGGAGTTTTTTCTTTTGCCATTTCAACCGATTATCAGTCAATCTTACATTTAAACATATTGCCTTAATAAACTAAAATTATTATTTGTGATACAATTATCAAAATCAAGGATCTCTAGGTCTCTGTTCTAGAGTAATTGGCAACACACTGCGAGCAGTTATACCCATACCTGCCTTTTTAGACATTTAAAAAGTCTTGAAGTCATTGTATCAGCAAAACAAACTGAGATTATTAATCAAGTAAAATTATTATTATTATATTCAGCATTTTGAAGTTAACGATCAGAAATAGATTATTGCGATAAAATCGTTTTTATTATTTATTCTTACAAATCTCTATTGAATATTAATTAAATTTTTATATTTAAGTTGTTAATTTTCATAGTTATAAGGGATTTTAAATGAATAGTTACTGTTGTATTAATTATATGTTGAAATTTAATTTATATTTCCTTTAACATATTGAGACGTAACAGAATCTAAAAATATCTTGAAAATATCATAAATATCTTTGAAGTATGTTACTGTTAACGTAAATATTTTCTCTCAAATATATGTAAACCTTAATCTTAATAGTTTCAAATTGTATACCGACTTCAATGGTTAATTTTTATAAACCGAAAATATTGGAGAACGAATGTTTAATATAAGAAATGAAAACTCTGAATGAATGTTAATTTCAACAATGAACCAACCAAATAAACTTTGATATTCGAAAAAAATAAACTAATGTCATTAATTCGCGAAAGATGTAATGCACGATCAACCGGAATACGATAGGCAATACTGTCTTAGATACTTTAAGATTCTACAGAACAACTATCAGTTATAGATAAATTCTACAGGAGATTCATCGAAAAAAATGAATGTACAATCAGATAAGCTATTCACTAGTGTCCAATTACTCATCGACTCCTAACAGTAATTCCAATGACACATAGATACTCGCTTTTTAATAAAAACAATTAAAGCTATTGAATTTCAAGAAGTACTAGATAATTTTAAATAATAAAATGTGAATACAAAATTATATTTAAAAATATTATGAACATATACAATTGAACGTTATATTCATATTATAAAAAAATTATGTATTACAAAAAAAAATAGTTTACCTTTCTACCGGTGTATGAGCCGTAGGTGGTATATAAGTGCTTCCATTAGATAACTGGTTTCTATCTACAGATCCAGATGGAATGGATGCACATGAATTGGCAATCTGTTCATTTCCATTGTATTTGTCCTTTGATTTTGACAAAGATAGATATTTGTCAACATTCGCACATCCAGAAGCATAGCGTTCGTTTGTTACGCAGTAGTATTTGTTGTGTGAGTTTGCAGTTTGAAAATTTGTTTCAACAGTTCCATTACCTACAGAAAATTTATCAACACTATATTGATCAAAGTGCTCAATGTATTCATGATTTCCCTTATTAGATGATAAACATTCATAGCTCTTCGATTCAGAACTAATCATAGAATAATTTTGAGTTGACTTATTTAGCTGGTGCTGATATTTATTGCCTATTAATTGCTTGGAAGACTGCTGTGAGTAGTAGCTGGCAGCATGACCGGACAGATTTGTGCCATCAACCATCGGTGAAAGTGTGTCATATCGTGACTGATCACAATTACTTGTAAATTGTGTATTAGTGGTATTGCTGTTTGAATTATAGAGATGATGATGGGAACTACGATTTACTACGTCGTTTGATGATAGAGAAGACAAGGTCAATAACCGCTCCGCTGATGAGCTGGATGAAAATCTAAAAAATACGGCGATTGTATATTTCCAAAAGGAAATTTTTTTGACTACATTTATTCATTTAAAGTAATATTAGATCATAATTTAGAAAATATAAATAAACCGATTAAAGTTTAAAGTTGTAATGCGACAGCTTCATTTACCCTTCACGAGTGAAGGGGTGAGTCGAGATCTCGTTGAAAAAATAGAATTTGAGAACGCCGGCATTAGTCGCAGCCGATCTGCTAGGGACCGAAAAGATCGACACTAGGTAAAGTCAAGAAAAGAATAGAATATTTTAAACAAATAAATAATACCGAGCGGTCTCCTTTAATGATCAAGTCTCTTTAAAAATACAAACAAACAAGAAATATTATTAGCGCCAGTATACTAAAATTATTTGTTCAATTTTTATTAAAATATATTTGTCAAAGTCGACTACAATAACAATGTACGTAATCATCTACGGGCTAAGTTATCGCCGGACGGATCGGACAATACAACCATACGCGGGATATAAATACTCCAGCTCGGTATCTGTTTGAAATTTTGAGTAATTATATCGAAATAATTACTTTACGAAAATTTCCACGTACCAAAATTTTCAAACAGAAAGTTTGTTTTGAGCTCTCGCGATTTTTTTCACTAAATTTAAATCAAATGAAATAAATTCAAAGAGAGAACAGAAAAAAGATCTTTTATTATCCGAAATAGGCATCGTACTTGCAGGACGCAAATCGAGAAGGGAAAAAAAGGATGTGCGGATTAATAGAACTCTAAACACCAGGGAAGGTTAGCACGAGTCAAGGTGCAGATGATGGATATTGCAGCGGATTTAATTTTACTTTATAAGCACAAAATAGTTCTAGCAACGCTAGGAAGGGTTATTCGTGAACGATTAACCTCTTTTTACGAATTGGCCGACATGGAAACATGAATGATCTGGATAATTGTTGACACGGAAACTTGAACGGCCAGGATGTTTACTGACACGTAAGCGTGTCAGCGGAATCGGTTAGGATTTTGCTTACACGTACGCGTGAACAGCGGAATGATCGAAGGAAAGGTGAGATTGGGATAGAGGCCAGAAAGGTTCTGCTCTCGAGAATAGCACGTTAAGGTGCCACATACCCTCGGTTGTTCGGCGATCGCAATGCGCGGATGCTGGTGCGTAATTGACTGTCTGAAGGGAATATTGGATTCGAGAAACTAAGGACAGGGGTTTGACGCGGGTAGATAGTCCGCGCGGATTACCGCAGCAAGTTACAGAATCACCCGAGCGGCTAACTTCCCCTTACACCGGATTCGTCGTGTAGTTCGACTCAGACCGATATGTCAGCCAACATGGTGAACTTACTACCGTAGAAGTTCTGGGCAGCGCACGTGGCCACCTCAAAACTTTTAGCAATGAGCAAGTCTCGTTGCAAAGTTAATGTTCAATTATAAATAATGGTCATAATTTAATTACCATGATAAAATAATGAATAGAAATATATCTCTAAATGACCAGATTAAACGCTATCACATAATTATTAAAGTATTTAATAAATAATGAAGATACGGTTTTCTTTTTTATTATATTGTAAAGAAATTTGTAACTTTTTTTAGTTATGCTTGACTTTTTTTTCTCGTATAAAGAAAATTTATTAATATCATTTGTACAATTTGAAAAAAACACCCTCCAGTGTATTAAGAATCTTGGAAAAGGTTCCTGACGGATGTAAATAAAACACCATTTTTCGACATTTCGACAAAATTTCTTTTGTCATCTTCAGACCTTTATTTTACAAATTAATACATTTAAATTAAAATTACATTAATATTAAAATACAATAATAAATATTACTTCGGTACAATAATGTATAGAAGTTTCATACAACTTATTGTTGTCTGATTTAAATGGACCAAGGTACGTTTACGTAGGGTTTATATATCGATCACATGAAATATTTTATTGCAAAAACCTATTATTCTGATTATTTAACCATCTTGAAATTAATCTAAAAATTGACATGTATCATTTACTGATTTTTTATACGTTACATATATTATTTTTTATTCTAATGTTTTTATAAATGTTTTATGTATATCAATATTTTATATCTCCTGTCATTTTAACATTGTTTTTATAATTATTTAACTTTTATTAATATAGGTTTTCAATTTATTACAAAATAACTCCAGAAATGTGTATTTATTTCTCAATAAACCTTAATACCATGAAAATTTTTTAAGTAATTTAAATTAGATTGTTTTTCATTTCATACTAATATAACAGACTTGAAACTAAATTTCTTTTTACAATATTTCTAATGTAAATAATTACTTAAATATAAATTTATCATATAAATAATTTTTTTGTTACATACACAAACATCTTTATAAATTATAAAACAAAAATTTTTAACGGTGTTTCTCGAAAATTAAATAATATTTCAAAAAATGATTCTCTGAACAATAATTTTCCAAAATCTTTTGACAACAATGTTTTTCTTCCATACATAAACAATTTCTATGAAAAAATTAGCAGAAATTAAAAGCTTATAACATCAATATTGTCCTCATGATTAATAAGAAGTTAAACAACATAATAAAATTTATCAAGGACAGGAATGATAAGTGGGAAACTGCTGGCGTCGTATACAAAATAAACTGCAAGGGCTGCAATGCAACGTAAATAGGCGAAACCAAACATAACTTAAAAAAATAAATTTGTTAGCACAAAATCAACAGAACGCCAAGTCGAGGTTTTACTCACAAACCAACGAATACACGATAGACTGGGCAGTGATTCTATATAATATCTTTGACAATGTCAAAATTTAAGATAGAGAACTAAATTATAGAAAGAGATAAAGTTCGAAAAATGCTACATATTCATTTAAATCGTCACACTGTATGCTCGGGACTCTTCAAATTTGTGAGGGAAAATACGGCCGCGAAGAGTCCCTGGCAGTTTTGAATTTCGGGCCCGAGCCGTTGTAAATTACTGCTCATGATTTACGAGGGATTTACTGGACCATGTGGCCGTTTACGCCGTCGGAAAATTCGAGTATACGCGGAAAAACGGAGGGTTTTTGATGTCGGCGGCGGTGAGGACGGGCACTTGTGCGTCGAAAATCATTCGGAAAGCATCGCGGCGATCTTATTTTTAGCTTGCTAGATTTTCGGCTCGCGAGAAAAAGCGGCGGAAAATATTTGTAAACCTGTGTAATGCGGCTGCACATTGTTGTAGATCTATCTAAATTGTAATTAAATTTGTGGTTCCTTGCGCGGCGAAGAGGTGAACAGTGTAGTTGATTGTGATTAGTGGAATCGCAAAATACGAAGCGTCGATATCCCGACGCTCGGCGGATTCACCTTCAGCGGTGGTGAATACACCACCTCTAGCTTCTCCGACAGCGAGAATCAAGTTATCAACGCAATCTACGCGGAGACTGCGGATTTTGATCCAGCGGGGAATCGGCGGATGGCTTTTTCCTTCCATGAAGAGGTTTTTTACGCCTGTGCGGTAATATTGTGTTAAATAAATGTGCTATATTATAACAGCAAATGTCAGTCCTTGTTAAAAGTTATTTTATGCACCCTTCCTCTTAGTATTTTATATTATTTATTTTAATATTTTTATATATCTTTTGTATTTCAATTTTGTGTAAATTTTATATCAATTCAAAACACTAAACAGACAAGAGGCCCGAGTACTAAACTATCAATATAAACATCTGACTAGACGGATGACGCGACACAAAACCCTAAATAAGTGTGCCTTGATACATTTAAATCTGACGATAACATCGAAATCTGTGACAACATAAGTTGAATTAAAATTCCATACAGTATAGTACCAACCGTCAAAAATCTTTTCCATGATTTTTTTATTAACATTAACTTAAATTATTTTAAACATTAAAAATATCAAAAGTTCAAGTAATAAACTTGTACTTGCACTAGATCGATCATTTTTTGTATGTAAATATATTTCAATATTGGTATAACAAATATACCATGCAACAATTTAACCTACAAATGTAATTCAGAGATTAGCAAACATATAATTTATGTGAAAGTAACAAATTATTGAAAGTCTAATAGCTATAATCGAACATTAAAATAAAAATATTATCTTTAAATTTTATTAAAAATAATTTATGCTGTTTTTAATATTATTTTTTATTTTAAATAATTCAATTTTAGTAAATCAAATAAATTTTTAGTCCATATTATATATCGTGTTTTAGAATAACCAATTGCTTATTTTAAATACATGATGTTTGATTTAACAGAAATTATAATTCAATAATGTGAAATAATATATCCGATTATGGAAAAATTTGTCTGTGGTTTTGTCGAGTAAGGTGTATTAATTTATATAATATAATTTTTCAATTCTTTTTTTATTATAAATTTCAAAAGATTTTTTTATTAGAAATATAATCAGTATTATTTTATTTATTTCTTACCTAGCTGTCTCTCCACTAATCTGCCGTGTATTATGAGTAATGTAATTATTATTTGGCAGATATCGCTCGCCAGTCTTAGAAAACCTATCGGTAGGCCTGTTTTGAGCATATCTTTGTATGGTCAAATTATTAAAGCGATCATTAGTATTGGCATATCGTTTAGTCGATGAGTTTCCGGAATTATCTTGATATACTTGGTATCTACTGGAAAATTCCATAGATACTGGCGAAATTGATATTCTATTATCCGCAAATTTTTGGCATGCGACTTCGATAATTCGATCTGTCAAGAATTTTCTACTGATCTGATCATTATTCCCGTTAGTCGGTCTAAGTATTTTTTCATTAGGCGAGTAACGTTGCTGTGCCTCCTCTATATTTGATGAATTAGTATGGTAATTTTCGGTGGTACATGTGATGTTGATAAGGCGATCACGATGTTGTGGTTGCTGTTGCCCTGGCGTTTGATGATGTGTCGAATCTTTGTGATAACCATTTCCATGCTCTTTAGACTTATTGCTGATACCGGTAAATCTTTCGGATATAGGTACGTGTACTTTTGACGAAGAAAGTAATCTTTCGATTGAACAAGCATTATAAGGCGTAACGTTTGAAGAAGCAGATACATCTTTGAGACTCGACGTACTATAAATGCATCGCTCTGATAAAACACCCAATACAGGTGAAGTTGAAGAGAGCAAATGCTCAGTGGATGAAGTAGTGTACCGTTGCTGATCTTTATTTTCATTGACTGATGATACTGTCACCAAAGTTGCTGATGATGAGTTGGTAGTAGCTAGCAAACGCTCAGTCGAGGCAAATTTTTGCTCTTTGATAGATGTAGTCGATGGTGATGTAGCTCCCAACAAGTCTTTGGTGTTTGCAAAAACGTAGGGTAAATGCTGATCAGTATTAGCATAATTAGTCAAAGATTTTGAGGATGCATACTTTTCGGTAGCACTGGGTGAAAGTGGTGGTGGAGGAATGAAACAATCACTGATTGGTGCAGGAGATGGAGGTGATGGGAAAGTATCCAAAGAGAAAGAATTATTTCTGGCTGGTACCGAGATAATAACACAAGAGTTAACATACTCATTTTTATTGACATTGCAACTTTGATTTTGTGAATGCTGATGAGGATGTTCAGTGATACATGATAGTGATTGGTAGTCTTGATAATCAATTGTTGTTGAATCATTGCTGGTTGACGATTGTCTTGTTTGATTATTGACACTAATACCACTTTCTGTATATCTGTTGAATCGATTATCCTCAAAAAGATTCTCCGAAATTGTTTGGCAAATTTGAGGTTCAAAACTATCTGAGCTATATTGGTGGTGTAATTGATCATTGTTTTGTAACGATGAGCAGTACTTATTTTTCTTAATACATGTGTGGGAAGGACTGGATTTATGGTAGGAATTGAAGTCTGATATGATGTATGTATTGTTTTCAATAGTGGAAGAACTGGTAGATGTTGATAATACATGAAGTGGTGATACTCGTAAACTTTGACCATGTTGATCGATGGGATGCTGGTGCAATAGGATACGTTCTCTTCGGTCATAGTCGTCGTCTGTCGGCATCCTGGTTGCCCGAAGCCCGCTGTCATGACATCTATCCAATAATCAACAAACAAATAGAATTTTATTATAAATAATTTCTATGAAAAAATTATTATTGTAAATTTATTAAAAGCAATGAACATAATGAAACTATTATAATATTAAAATATGAACTGTATTCATGTTGAAAGTTTAATAACATCTATCATATATATAAACCTATTGAAATATAATCATTTCTATTAATAAAATTTTTGTTTAAAAATTAATAATAATCTAATTAAATTTAATGTCATTTTATAATCTCCAAAACACATTTTATTGTATATATTTAAAAAAAACTTTTTTTTTATATAAGGCTAGGGATTCTTAAGAAATTGTTGACTTCACAAAATGTATAAATATTAAAAAATTATATAACAAATTTCACTTTTGATTCAAATTTTTGAAAAATATTTCCCTTTGATATGAAGTAAAGTTTATAATATAACTTTATAATATAATTTATTTAAAAAATAATTCTCGTAAATTTAATAAGAAGTATTCATAGTCGAATTATCAATTTCTTGGCAGTTAATAATAGCGCCATAAAACTTTCTTATTATATAGAATAAAATTCAATTTTAAAGAAAAACTAAAACTTGTCAAAACCGTATTTTCAATGGTTTTTATTTCATAGTTTAGTTTCTAAATTTTCAGTTCATTATTAAAAAATATCACGAAATTATCATTTATAATTGCTATTATAATAATTCTATTATTCTGCTATTAGTATAATACTATAATTCCAGCAGTATTTTATACTTTAAAAGTTTTTTTTTATTTAAAGAAATCTTACGCGAGATTATTGTGTTATGTAAAATAGTTACATATAATTAATAAAAAATATATAATATTATAAATTTTTTAAGTACATAATTTTATAACAAATATTTCAATTTTTTATAAAAAATTGTACAAATTGATAATTTTATATATGTGTAGTATTGGATTGTGCAAAATAATATGAACGGTTAAAATTAAATAAAATTTTCTTTTTTTATTTTATTAATAAATTTAATATGAACACTAATTGCTCCAACGATTACTTTGCAACAGAAAATAATATAAATCTTTTTCTTTATTACATGAACATGTTAAACTATATTACTAATTTAAATTCTAAAAAATCATTTTTTTTTAATTATGATAACCTGATTCACATCTATGGTGACAATAATTTCTCTAAATAATTTTTTGTAATAAGACCATGTATGTTTAGTTAATTTATAAAATTATTAAAAGTAATGTTTATTGTATTAATAAACAATATTTAAAGTTTGGATATTATTCTCTTTAAATACGTAGCATAACAGTTTTTCACAAATGAATTCCCCAACAGACGTGTGACGAGACGGCTCCGTTCGTCCTTTACGGGTAAGGGCAGAGTCGAGCTCTCGTCGGAAAAATTTAGAAAGAATGTCGCCGGGACAAAACGGCAGCCGGTCTACCCAGGGATTGGATTGGTGGCAGGTGGGAATAGTCAAAAAAAATACTCGTAATCTTTTAATTATAAATGTAGTCGATCACCGGGGTGGCGACGTCGTTTATTTAGTCACTTTATACAACAGAAAAACAATGTACAAATAATGAATTATCTATAATTTCACGCGAATAACTTTAATAATATTATCGTTACCAGGTGACGCAGACCGATTTTAAAATTTTACATATAATATTTTATTTCTTAGTACGAACTCTAAGATGATAAACGATTCCGCGGCAATGTTTATCTCATGGAACATCTATTCGGGCGCGATCGCTACGGAGGTCGCCGACAATAACATTAGACACCGAAAGTAAACACGCGCGACAGTTATCCGAAATCGAGTAATCATTCAGAATAATTACTTCACAAAATTTCTTTATGTGCAAACGAAATTTCAGATAACGGTTATATTAATACTCGCAGAAAATATAAAAAAATTTATGAAATTTTATGAAACCGAATGAACCAGGGCAAGCAAAATAATTACAGGCGCAGTTTAACGAGAAATATGCGCGCGCATAATTCTCATGGTCGATTAATAAAAATATTAAATGTAGTTGGGTGAAAAAGGGACGGTGTACTAAGGAGAGTTTAATAAGATGCCCTTAATACTAGAGGAAGCTCCTGCGGAGTTAAGGTGCGGACTTTGGGGTCTCCGGGTAATTGGAACGGATGCAATTACCTGAAGTCGCAGAATTTCTAACATAGATGGGAAGAGATTGAAATCGCGACCGATTTTTCAATTTCTTTTAAAGAATTGAAATAGCATGTAATAGTGACAATTTCGAAATTTTATGCTAGCACTGAATAATGATTAGCAGGAGTGGAAAGAATTAGAGTATTGCTACCGAATAGTGAACAATAGGTAAATGCGGGAGGGAAGGTTTAGATCGGGAAGAGGCCAGAGACGGTCTGTCCCGAAGCGAGTGCGCTCGCGTAGCACATTACCTCGATTTGGTGGTGCAAGATCGGCCCGCGAGAGGGAATGAGAAGCCAATTGGTCAGCAATGGCCGCAGGGGGTCCGGGCGTGTGCTGGTACATGCGCAAACCAGCGGGATCCGCCGAGGGGATCACCGCGGCCCGTGCTTAGCAACGAGCGTGTCTCGTTGAACTTCCCCCCCGCTGGGGAAAAGCGTTTACGCGCCGATAATATGGCTCAGTTCATTTACCCAAATGGTAGGCCCAATGTAGCCTAGGTCACCCGCGCGGGTGAACCGCACCTTCGGCCGCCATAGCCTATAATGGACGTTGTACTCCCGCCGTCCCTTTGGCACTCGGACTATGAACCCGTCAGGCAGACGGATTCGATGTGTCTCGAGGTCATAGTCCGAGCTGGAGGGTGGGAGCAGTCCGCCCGAAAATGGGTTTGTCCACGACGCTTGGAGGTCCTCTGGTGCGAATAGTGCTGTGAAACTTCTGGCCGATGTTTCCGGACGTTCCCCGGATCCGAACAATGATGGTGGATGTGTGGTGTACTCGGACGTCGGCGGGGGTGGCGGCGGACGATGCCAGGGCGAGCGCTGCGGAGGCGGCTGGTCATTTGGGCCGAGTGGGTCGTCTACGCAGTTTATCCTCCTGGATCGACGAGTTCGAAGTCCTTCTCGAAGCCATTGTACTTTTAGAATGATCGCTATAACGCATGTTCTAACGGCGATCACTTATTACCCCCACTCTCGATTTCGGCAGGGGATTTGAGCTTATCCCGGAATAGGATTGGAGTTAGGGAGGGTGTGACTTGGGGTACCTTCATAGGTGCACTTGCTGAAGGTAGTCTTGTCCCAACAAGTCCTCCAGTTGGTGGGTCACCACAACTGCGTGGAGAATTACGGGCTGTCCAGCGGAGGTTCATAATAGGTGAGAGTGCCGTTGCTGTATACTGGTCCGGTCGGAATCTTCACTCTCCGTCCTTTCCGGTGATATATCGGTTCGGCTCTCTATAGGCGGAGAGCTGCATCCATGCTGACTGTGGATGTTCTCAGCGGTGGACACCCGTAGGTGCGAATCCTCTCGCCAGCAACATAGATTATCCGTCTCATCTTTTGTTATGAGTGGGTTCCTGAGTTTTAAACCCGTGATAACGTTTCAGATCCTGTAAATGAGCAAAGGTGGGGCTGCTCCTTTCTCTTCGAAGTTCGAAGGCGACAGGGAAAATTTGACGTACGATGACTAGAGGGCTTTCATATTTTGGGGCCAATTTCGCATTAATTTTATCTACTTTCTTGAATAAAACTCGAAATCGTCTCATGAAAAACTCTCCCACTTTCAAAGTCCATAAACTTCGGTGCTTGTTATAGTGCACTCTCTGTTTAACGGAGGACTGTGACAAATTTATCTTAGCCAGCTTATTTACAAGAAAAATTATTACAAAAAGAATAAAACGAGATAGTAATAATATTATCAAAAACAAAAATTACGTTTCCTAAATTATCAAAGTAAAACGTGAAAAAACTTCTTTTTTTTTTTAATCATGAGATGCGCACCGAAAATGGCGTTGATCATTTTATACCCCTTTCCGTGATGTAACAATCTTTGATAGAAGTTATTTTAAATTGTTTGAAACTGATGTAATGGACTGCACGTGAATACATTAGAAATAAAAATCATGTTAAAAAGATAGTATTGATTACCTGTTACTGATTTTTTCGTAAAATTTGTTTATATAAGGAAAAAATATTGTTTTGTCATAACGTTTTCGTGTGTTGTTATAAAGAAAATCTTTATAATAAATTTTTCTCGGTCTGTATTTAATGTTTGTTATAGAAGTAACCAGGGTAGTAATTGTTATGTGAAATGTTTAAATTATCCTTATGATAACATTTGTCCGATAGAAAAATCGCTTTATCTAGTACGTTATGTATAATATTATTCTTTTGGCTTTTTGAATGATTCGATTGAAAATTAATAATTCTGTTGGATTAAATCAATTTTTTGTACCAATTCATGGCAATATAATATTTTTCATTGTGTATGATAATGTCTACAATGTTTAAAGATTTGGCCATTTCTAACTCATGGATAAATTGTAGATGGGAGTTGTAACTGTGGAAGACATTTAAAATAATGTCGACTTTACTATTTTCAACGCAAAAAACTGTATAATGTATGTATTTATAATAAAACACAAAGAAATATTAAAGTTTATAAAACGGAAGAGTATTAAAAATCATATCTAAATGATCTTAATGAATACAGTAAATTGTGTAATTTACATATCTATAATAAAATAATAGAAAGCAATTGTATTTAGTGAATTTAAGTCATCTATCACTATATCCATAAATAAAGGTGATATTGTTGAGCCCCTTGGGAAATCAAAAATTTGTTTATAGAATTTCTTATTAAACACAAAATATGTATTATCGAATAGAAACCCTGTAATTTTTAAACTGTTCTATGGAATTTGATGAATATTTAGTATCTTTTTCCAATTTTTGTATGACTAGTTCATAGGGCACATTCGTAAATAACGAACTTTCATCTAACGAGATCAGTATATTATTTGTTAGAATTTTTATATTTTTTATTTTCTTTTTAATTCTAAGCTATTATTGATTCTTGGCGTGGGAAGCTGTACACAAGATATCAAAAATAGGATACAGAAATTGAGAAAGAGTCCAATAGTCAAGAATTCTACATTATTATGCTGTAATCTATTTTTTATTTATCGACTATGTATCAAATAATATGTAAAATACTAAATACTTCCTTACATAAAAGTAACTTCATAATTTCGATTATGAAAAATAAATTAAACTTTCATAAAAAATATTTATAAATTTCACGCATTTGTATAAATATAAATTTATACATCTGCCTATGTAACGACCAAATAAGAAACTAAATTATTCAAATAATGCCTGAAATAAATGATAAATATTATTTAAAAAAAAGACAAATTAGTTAATTATTTAAACAAGATAATTTATTAGTAATATAATAGTAAATCGAGATTTTGCGTGACCAAAGATAATGGCAAAGATCAATTGCCGAAATCAACTTGTGTTTCTTACAAAATCATTATTGGTTCTGCGTACGGATATCAATGAAAATATACTTTTATATCAAACTGATATTTAATTCTAAACTGATCGATTGCCTAATATTATTTATTATTTATTATTTACACTTCCAGGCTTTTGGCCTAGGAATAAGCGTCGTTTACATTTAATTTATTTACATACGCTTGTTACTTATATATAATTATTGTTATTATCACATTTCCATTTTTGTCTTTATCACCTCTTTTTATCTTATCTTTTAGTTTATCACATATGTTTCTATCACTTTCCACTTTATCTCCTTTTTTATGGTTTTTTTTTCTTTATTTCCTTCTTTGTTTCTTTCTTTTCTTTTTATCTTCCTCTGGATTGCCATCATTTTGTCTAGAAGCTCTTTATTTTTCACTCCCCTTTTGTAGTTCTTCATTATTGTTCCTTCTATTCAATTATATTTTCTTCTCATTTCTCCCATTTCCATTTTCGTATCTTTGCATCTCGTTATCAAATGTTCCCAATCCCCTTTTTCTCCTTTGCACAGTTGGTATAGCCTTTCTTGCTCCTCCATCCAATGTTTATTTCCTGCTACTATATTTCCGCATGTTATTCCAGCGATTTCTTTCATTGTGATTGCTTTCATATCTGTATTCAGATATTTTGGAGTTTCTGCCTCTCTTATGTATTTGTATCACTCATTGTATTTGGCCTTTTTTATTATATTTGCACTTCCCTGTTTCAGTATTGCCATTTTTTTTCTTTTAACTTTATATTTATTTTTTCCTTCTCTTTCCGATACTCTCATTTGTATTTTGCTTATACCTACTTCGTTTAACCAGCTTTCTTCTGTGTCCTCTCCTTTTTCCGTTCATTTCTTCTTTTTCTCTTCTAAGCATTTTTTTGTCCATCTTTCTTCTGTTAGTTCTTCTGTCCTTCCTTCGCATTTTCTTGACCTATGTTTTCAGTATATTTCCATCCTTGTCTCATTTATTTTTTCATATATTATGTATCTCGGTGTACAAAAATTTAATCCTAGTGTTCATATGTAATGGTCTACTTTTATTTTTTCCAGCTCCTCAATTTTCTCTTGTCCCATATTTCCACTCCGTATTCTATTACCCGTTTCACTAAGTAGTTGAATAGCATTTCTCTTATCTTGAAATCTTCATAGCATTTTTTTTCCGCTATCCCCCATGTTTTTTTTTATAGCAATCTTTCCTTTCTGCGTTCTCTCCTTTATGTGTTTTCTGTATCCTCCATTCTTATGAAAAATGCATCCTAAGTAGAAAAAGCTCTCTACCTCTTCTATCCTTCTTTTTTCCCATTCCCATCTTGTTGCTTTTTTCTGCCTTTTTTGAACACCATCATCTTTGTCTTTTCTGTTTTTAATTCTAATTCCCTTCTTGATAAAAATTTTCTTAGTTTTGCCATCATTTCCTCCATTGCTTCTTTATTTTCCACTATAATTGCCAAGTCGTCAGCATATACCAGTGACCATATTTTCGTTCCATTTATTTTAGTTCCTCCTATGTTTTTCCTTCTCATTTCTTATTCCAGCTGTTGAACAAGAGTGGGCTAAGGCTACGTCCCAGCCTTATTCCCCTCTGTATCTATATCTCACCCGCCAACCCTTCTTCTGTTTTGATTCTTATGCTTTTGTCCTTGTATATTTGCTTTATTTTTTCTATTTAGTTTCCATCTATTTTTTTCTCTTCCCTTATTTTCCATAATTTCTTTCTTTTCACAGTATCAAATACTGCTTTTATATCCCCGAAGAGCACATGTGGCCGATTGCGGCGTATAAGTGCTCACGTACCGATAACACGCTGCGAGAACGCTTGCGGTGAATTAAAGCGGCAAAAAAAGAGAAAAAGCTCACTGAGAACCGGGGAAAACTCCGCACGGGCGTGTGCACAAAATTATTTTGAGGTGCGCCCGTACCCGGCCTACCATCCTCACCTCCTTAGCGAATCTTCCTCGTACTCCCTTTAGCGCCGGCAGGAAAAACACGACAGTGCGGTACATAAGACCTCTCAAGGACTCCCGATCCAACCTCATCTAATTCCGACCCGGACATCTAGCGAAACCCGTTGCTCAGGACGTGACGGTCGCTAAAGGGCATAGTATTAAGTGGAAAATTGTGGGAATTGAAATTACATGTATCGCGCGAAAATCAAAAAATACACCCTCCAGAGAGAACGCGACAGGAAGTCGGGGTTTCCTGCATTAATTTAGCGCAAAATATGTTAATACTCGATATGAAGGAGGGGATGAGAATAGAGGACGATGACGAAAAGAGGCGAACTTTTTCACTTTTCCGTTCAACATCGAAAGGAAAATAAGCTCAAATCTCTCATATCGAGCCTCTTATGCTTAGGCGTTCCGCCTTACGTAAATTATAATCTAATAATAGAAAACATTGTAAACTCATTGCAATCTTAAAGAAGTAAAGAAATTGTGATTCACCTATCCGTCCTTGTCCACCTCTCGTGATAAATCATTCAAGAACAGCACATATATCTTTCTTCTCGCTCTTATTGCCTTGTTCGTTATAGTCCTCTGTACTTGATCTGCTCTGATGCGTCTCTTTTGTTATATATCGGTGTGTTTACCGCCGTTTTCCATTCTTCTGGCATTTCCTCTCCTCTCCATACCCTCTTTATTATCTCCATCAATCAGTTTCTGATTTTTTCCCCTTCATATATCCACGCTTCATTATTTATTCCATCTATTCCTGGTATTTTTTTCTTTCTTACCTTGGTTCCTTCTTTCTCGAAATCCTTATTATCGATCGTATATTTTTCTTGTACTTCCCTTCTTTCTGTCTCTCCTTCCTCTTCTTTTTCTTTATTAACTTTTAATAGGTTCCGGAAGTGCTTAGTCCATTTTTGTTTATCTATCTTTCCTCCTTTCTTCATTTTTTTTCTTTTATCTTGATTTATATATTTCCATATATCTCCTTCGTTTTTTATTTCCTTCAGTTCTTGTTCCTCTTTTTTTTTGGTATTTTTTTTCATTTCTTTCTTTGCTCTATATACTCTACCCTGTCTGCCTTTCTATCCTTCCATCATTTCAGTATTTTCTTTGTTCTCATTTTTTCTTTAGCATATTCTTTATCCCACAATTTGCATTCCCCAATTTTCCATTCCTTTATTTTAGCTTCCTTACTTTCCATAATTTCTTTACTTTCTCGTTAGTTTTCCCTTCTTTGTAAGTAGCGTTTACTGTTTCTTTATACTTTTCTATGTTCCCTTCATTCCATATAATTATCGTTACCTGCATTCTTTCTTTTTTTTCTCTTCTTCTTTCGCCGGTTTCAATCATTACTTTAGTTGGCATGTGGTCCGACTCTATTCTATTTTCCACTTTGAAATTCTTTAGCTTTGCTTTCAGTCTTCCGTCCACGATTGCTAAATCAATTACTGTGTTTACTCTCGGTTCCACGTATGTGTATTCACCTTCTTCGTCGTCTTCTTCTGCCCCGTTTAATATATTCCATCCATTCTGCTTTATTTTTTGTCCTTGCTTTTTCTTATCTCTATTCTTACTTCTTCATTATTTCGTAAGGCTTTATCTTTGCATCCTTTTCTTGTGTTTAGATAACCATTATAAGTATATCTGTTTCTCCGTTATAGCTTTCCTTTTCTATTCTGTTTATATATTTTTCGATATCTCGGTTGCAGTATATGCCCCATATGTCTATGCCTTCGCCTCTGTTTTTAGTTTTTATTCTCGTTTTTACAATCCCTTCTTCTTTTTTCTCTTCGAATTTCTCTATTTGGATGTTCTAGTCCTTGTTTATTCCTACTAGGATTCCTCTTTTTGTTCTACCCTTGTTTTCTGTCTTGTTGCTTCTATTATTCTCCACTCCATGTGTTCTGGTAGTATGTTGTTACATCTCTCTCTATCTTTCCTTTCTATCCATGTCTCAGTTAGACATACATAGTCCATTTTGTGTATGTATTTTCAAAATTCCCTATCTTTCTCCCAGAGTCCTGATATATTTCAATATAGTATTCATCTTGCATTTTGTTTACTTTCTGTTTATTTTTCTCCTTCATCTGTACCTTCACTCCAATTCTCCCTTTCTTTGTCTATCCATTCTTTTTCTACTCTAAATTCTTCTGCTTTTCTTTTTCTGCTTTCTCTTGCTTGTCTTGTTTCGTTTCTTCTTTTTCTTTTCTGTCTTCTCTCTTTCTTTCATGTTTTATTTTATATCCTTCTTCTTCTTCTTGTTTTTCATCTGCTCTTATCATATTTTCCATATCCTTTTTATTTTTTTCTATCTGTATTGTTTCTCCTTCTATCTCTCTTCTTATTATTTCTTTTGCTTCCCTTTCCTCCCATTTTATCCACTTTCCATCTATATATATTTTATTCAGACCCATTTTGACATATTTTCCTTTCCTTCTTAGTCTTTTTACTCATGCGTTAATTTCTTACTGCTTCTTTCTATCATTGTAACTTAAATCTTGTTCAAAATATATCTCCGCTCCATATAATTTGTTCCTCGCACCCATTACCTCATTTCTTTTTTCTTTACTCTGTAGATTTGCTATCAACACTTTCTCGTTCCACCAGCTACTTATGATTTCCGTTTCCACTTCTAATTTCTCTTTTATGAATTTTTCCGTTTATTTGTTTATCCCTTCTTTTTCTAGTTCCTCTCTGTTAACATCTCTTATTACAGAGTTTTCCTCTCTATCTTTCTTCTCTCTTTTACTCAGCATTTTTTTCATATATTTTGTTTCCCACTTTGTCAGGTTGCGACTTGTCCCTCTTCTTTCGGTGCTTCCACTTATTATGATCGATTGCCTAAATTTAAAAATTTAATATACTGGCACAAGAATCTTTTCCTCATTATGATAAGCGAAAAAATAATCACTACTAATTTAAACATGTTTATGTATTTATCAAATAATTTGATACGTATAACAAAAGGTGAAAAAGGTAAGTAACATTTTAATGTTAAGATTGTATAAAGAACTACTAATTATTCTTTAAATTCAGGAAGAAATGAATGATCAATTCAAATCAATCCTTTAATCATTTTTTTCATATTAAAATTTAATATATTTCCATAAATTGTTCATTAACTTACTCCTCTCAAAATCCTGTTCTAAATAAATTAAAGAATATAAATTCTGTTATTAATAGTATGTTTAAATCTTGAATGAAACAACTCTAACATAAATTTCTATAGGTATTATATTAAACTTATATTTCTACAAGTAATATGTAAAATTTAATATAAAATTATAAAATTTTAATTTTTATATTAAATTTTTTATATTTATATCAGTATTATAAAAAAATAAATTAATAATTATTATACTGTACAGCATAATATACAGTTATACAAATTTTAATCAATCATTCAATTTCTCTCTCTCTCTCTCTCTCTCTCTCTCTCTCTTTCTCTCTATCCAGAAAACCCTCTTCTCTTGTTTTGACAAAGTAATAATGTTTAATAAATGATTTCATAAATGTGATTTCATTTCCATAAATCTTATACATATTAAAATTAATTTACAATAGTGAAAATGAATATGATGTTTCGTGAAAGATTTTAATGAGCAAAGGATGAAAATAAAAAGCATGAAATGAAATTAAAGGTCATTGTAGTTTTTCTTGCCTAAATCGATGATTGAAGATAACTGCCTTGGTAGAGAGAGTTAGAGGGAGAAAGAGCGAGAGAGAGAGAACCCATGGATGGTGGTTTTTACGGTGATTCACCACCTGCTCTCAATTAATGGTGTTATTCAAATTTTAGTTTACATTATAAAAAATAAATATTTTCTTGCGAACTTGGAATATTTAATTGTATTAAATCATAATTCAGTATAAATATCATATATATTATCAGATTTTTAAATTTATTTATGGAGTGATTTGTCATTAAATATTACGTAGTATTTCCCAGAACTCACTGAGAGAAATTGATTGTACAAATGTAAATAATATAATAATCAGTTATTTTCATAATATTGTTAAAATGAATCACCAAAGTTATGGAGTTAAGGATTGCAAAAAGCAAAATAATTAGTCGCAATTAAATAATTAGTTCTTCATTGATAGAAAAAAATTTCAAACAATATAACATTTTTGTAATTAGACAATGGAAATATAATAGATAAGACATATAGTTGCACAAAAATTATGTAACAATTATTCTTTATTTAACAATAGACATCTGATTAAAATATAAAAATTAATTATCGAGGTGTATTAAAAACTGAAATATATTTAAAAAATTATTTTTTGTCTTTAATACATTCTTTATGTATGAATGTATGAAAATTTGCTTGTATTAAAATTAAGAAGTCTAATATTTTTTTACGAGATGCTTACATTAATGGGATGTGATATTTCTTCTTATTGTTACTTTTTCTTACAATTAAAATATTTAGAAAATATAATGAAATTGTATTCGTTTAAGGAAAATCTATGTAGAAAATGAAGTATTTAGAATTTCTTCACTGTAATTTGAGAAATAAAAGAAACATTTACAATGTATTCCAAGAATTTTAACTTTTTAATAGGTTTGTCGTCAAGCTTTTCAAAGAATGCAAAGGCAGACTAAGTAGTAGACAAAGCATAAAATGAATGATATAAAAATCGATAAACGATGTATACCACTGACGTAAATCAGATTTTCATTATTAATTATTTAATGTAAAGCATACATACAGATAAATAATATTATCAATTAAGAAATTTTGAATATTCATCAGATAAATTTCATTTAAAAAAGATTAAGATTTTACTGTTCTGGTCATACTCTATAAAAATCCTTAAGTTGAAGGTTAGAATAGTAAAAGTGGTGGTAGAAAAAGAGTATTGTAAAAAAGAGTCTCCGAGTGCTGAAATAGTAAACTAATTAACAGTAATGACTCGGTCACAGCGCAAAAAAATTGGTATTAACAACGCGCGAAAAGTTAATAACAAATAAAGACCCGAAAATTCAAAATTATAATTAGGGTCACAAGGTGGAGAAGGTATTCGGGAAAATCGGCAGTATTAGACAAACTGCGGGTTAAAGTTAACCCGTAACAGTAGACAGCGGCCCAGAGAAAAGGACCGCCATAAAACAATAAACGCGTACGGTCGAGCAGGCCCTGCATCTAGGTAACGAAAATGCATACTTCTCGCCCTCTTAGAATCCGGATAATATTAAGTCAATCGACGAGCGAAAAATTTAAATTAATTCATAATTTATAATAGTAAATTAAAAAATGTAACATGTTATCGATAAGTGTATACGCACACACGCTAATATCAAATATATTCATGTTCTTAAAATCATATGCGATATTTCTTTCTTATATGTATAAGCCTTTCTCTCTCTCTCTCTCTCTTTCTCTCTCTCTCTCTCTCCCTATTTTACATACATGCTCTCTCTCTCTCTCTCTCTCATACACATATTCTCATTCTCTCTGTTTCTCCCTCTCACTCTTTCTCATACACACATGCTCTCTCTCTTTCTCTCTCTCTCTCTCTCTCTAGCTTACACGAATACTCTATCATTCTATCTCTCTCACTTTTATGTACACTGTCTTTCTATATTACTTCCATGCGTTCTTTACAAAAATAATTTGTTTAACGTAATATCGTTGTCCACGAGACATATTTCATTCATATCGAAGATGAACGTTTTAAATAAACTGGCTGATTCTGTGGCCCACGTGAAGGCTTGTAATAAGAAATCCAGCGTCTTGGGACGACGTACGTGACGCGTTGGTGAGATTTACTAGGTAAATCTCAACTCGATGCGAAAGAACGTCGAGTCTTTTGGAAATCGCAGACGTGCGATTTAATTGCAAGCTGGATGTTGGTGGAGCATCGTTACGATCCAGCACCCCGATGCAAAATCAGACCGTGGGAAAAAAGGGATAAATAGGCGACGGTTAAAGTTAAAATAAAATGCGGCGTAGCTTAGCAAACGAATAGCGACTTGTAGGAAAATTAAAGCGTAAACACTTAAGAGAAAAACAATATTCTAAAAGATATTGTTGCAAATAATATTAAGTGTCTTTGCACATGTGGCGCGAGTCTATCCTGGCTGTAGAGAGTATTTAATCTGAGAAAAATCAAAGATCGCCATGAGAAACAAACTTTACGCGAAATATGAGGAATCGAAAATATAATGATTGTAAATATAATGATAAGCATGACGTTGTCGAAAATGCGAACGAAAATGTAATTTAAAGCGGGTTAGTTTTTTATTTATTTCATTTGTTGTATTGTAAATTTAAAGATTTAACTTGTAACTTATCTTAGTTAAAAAACCGACATTAGTTTGTATATTTAGTATTGTAATATACGTGGCTTTTTCCCCTTTTTCATTATCAGGGAAAGATTTTTTATATCTGTTAGGAATAAATCATATTGTAAACATCAGCGTTTTAGAAATATTAGGTTCCTCGCATTATACACTTTAAGAGTAATATAACGATTTCGAAGATTTGGAGAACGATTAGGATTAAAATAATTATAAGGAAATATTGTATTGTAAAACTCGAAAACGAAGCAGATCGTGGTGAACCATCGAGATTCACTATTTTGTATTTTCACTCTTGATTAGGACTTCGTGCGCTTCGGACGTTCCTCTTTTTGTTTTTGAATTAAATCGAAATACTTGTATTTTAAAGAATAAAAACTTTGTCTAGTAAATTCAAATTATATCGTGTTCGCGTATCATTTCAAAACACCTCATGCATTCTACTCTGTTTTGCAGAGCTCCCTAAAAACTATCTTCGCGAATAACTATTAGATTTATATCTGAGCAACCTATCTTTGAATTCGCATAAGACATTTATAAAGTAGTTGCTATGATTACTGACTGTAACACGGGGGTGAGAAGCCAGTACGCAAGTATATTGAACGAGTGGAACCATTTTTGATTCCAGGTATAATTGCGAGCTGCATACATACCACAGATAACCGAGGAAGCAGCGAAGAATCTGGGAATGAATCTGTTAGAGAGTTGGAAGAATTATGACGATGGTTATTATTATGGTATTAAATAAATTTAATATATTTAAAAACATTTGATATTTCAAAAAGATCATTTTGTAAATATATTTTAAGTTTTAATACACACCTCGATATTTAATTTTTATATTTTAATCATATGTCTATTGTTAAATAAATAATTATTATTAAATAAGGTTTTTTAAATAGCAACATATGTTTTATCTATTACATTTTTATTGCGTATAATTAAAAAACTGTAATATTATTTGAAATTTTTAACCATGAATGAAAAACTAATTATTTACTTGCAAATAATTATTCTTCTTATGAATTTAGAATCTTTGTTTTTGTTAAAAATTCTTATTCTTTCAATCTAATGGCTCATTAGTACTTTAAACATTATTTGAAAAAAATTATAATAATATTAATGATGAAAAATAAAATTTAAATCAATGTTTTTATCAAAATATAATGAGCTAAGAAAAGAATTTTATTTTTGTGATTTGGTAATCAAATTTTGAATAACGATTAAAAAGAAAAACTTTTAATATAATTTAAGTGAAAGTCAATGGTATTATTATTTTTAGGTAATTTTCTATTATTTTCAATATTTAATTGTTATTGGCAATGCACAAATTTTATATTTCATTTCAGAAATTGGCACTCAAGTTGCTGAAACTCCAATTTAGTTTCTCTATGATTTCGTTGCTGTGGTCCTAGTACAATTCAGGATTTGCCGTTGCAAAATGTCTGAGCCTCAGCTTTAATGTGATAGTTTTTCCCTCGGTGGGAAGCTCTTGTTGACGCAGTTGCTCGATTTGGGCGCTCTTGTAGAGTTTCATCATCCAGTGCGCCTTCGTCTTTATCTATTCTCTATGAAGATCTTCGAATTCAACTGGATCGGACTTATTCTCCCTGTTCAGGCGCCATGTAACGCTGCAGCTTTCTTTCTTCCGTCGGGACTCCCGTCCGGATTTGGCTCGCTTTAGCCAGGGTGTTTACCATTCTCCTGAAAGGTTAAATGAGAAGGGGGAGCCGCAAAAGAATCAACGCGAGTAATTTTATTAAACCTTCATTTATTCAAAATTTTACAGAGATATATGTGCATGAGATGGACGCCGATTCTTCTTCCTAAAAAGAAGAAAGACGGCAGTTCATCAAGCTAGGCTCTAAAAAAGAGGTTACTTACTCGAGACTCTTCTACTAGACTGTGGTCACAAAGCATGCTGTTCGAAGCATTTGAGTAAATGCTGATACATCCTTTTATACCTTATTCGTGGACCAGCGGCGACTCGTGATTTAATCAGAGCGAGTCGGCCAGTTCGGACTGCGTACAGTAGTAATGGAGCAGCGGCTACTCTCTGTGCTCGCCCGTGTGAGTGACGGAGCGCACTAGCGGGCTGCCGCGCGCCCGAGAGAGAACAGTGCTCTCCCACTCTAATGGCTAGGTTGCGGCATCTGCGCTAGCATTATAATGTTAAATTATAATATTAAATTATAATGGCGGTTCCCTTAAAACTTGGTTCCCTTTTCCCGCCGGCACCGCTCGGTTTCGCGCATGAGAAATGGCACGTTTCACCTTCTCTTTTTTCGGTGACGTCACGGCTTCATGGAAGCCGTGCATCGTGAGGCCTTTCCTTCATAAACACATGAAAATTAATGATATTATTACGGAATATGCTGAACATTCTATGTAGTTATCTATATATAACATTCTATATGGTACATTCTATTTCTATAAAAATAATTCTAGCAATTAACTAGCACTTTATAATAATTGTTATTCATGAAAATCTGTCCTCTACTCCTTTTTATATGTACTTTCCTTCTTGAACAAAAGTCACATTCGATGAATTGACGGAATAATACGGAGGAAATACTCTGGGCTGTTTTTCAATTTTCTTATGCGCCGTTAGTTTGAATTTCTTATCTTATTTTTATTTTTTCTTTTACTTTTATTTTAATTCTGTTTACCTTTAACTTTTTTTCTTCTCCTCAAACGACAAAACAAAAATAATCGAAGAACTAATCACTTGGTATTCATCATTTCAATCAAAATTTAATTATTTATTAACATTAATTAGATTTTTTCTGTTAATTTTCTCTTAATTAATATTTCGTAATTTAAAATTTCAAATAAATTTCACTTTCAATTGCAAGCGATAAATTTGATAATCATATTGTAAGAAAGACAAACAATTCACGGCACACGGAATAGCTTTCGCGATAATTATAGAAAGATATAGGGAGATTAGCAAATAAAACTCGTAAAGATTAATTCGGTAACGCAGCTAGCCTTTATTTTCAAAACAACCCGAACTACAATTTCCGTAGCTGTCCTCTAACTAACTCTTGATCCTCCTTGTCGCCGCCGCGGTGCATCCTTGCACCGCCCCCAGCTTGTCCGTCGGCCGCCTGTGCTGCAGCTGCAGCAACTTTCTCCTTTTACAATCGGCTTTATTACCCGTCGGCCCGTTGCCGAAAAGCCGACGCTTACACTCGGCCATTCTGATTTACGCCGCGTCCTCGCGCGAGTTCACCCCGAGTTGGTTGGATCCCTGAAACATATAAAAGAAACAACTTGTCGCATATCGACCTTCGCTTCCGCTGGGGAGCCTTCTCGCTCTCCGAACCTTCTCGCTCTTGGAGCCTTCTCGCTCTTGGAGCCTTCTCGCTCTCAGAGCCTGCTCGCTCTCGTGGCCTACTCGCCAGTTATGTACTCAATAGCACCTCAAATTTTCCCAAATTCTCTCAGTGTACCTGTCTACCGCTGGGCTCATCCTCCGACGTCGATTCATCGCCGCTGCTGATATTTGTTTCCCACCGCTTCATTTGTTCTCCCGCGAATGTACCGTTGTATGGCTTCTGCGACCTGGGCGCTCCTTGAATATCGCCCACCACGTAGCGATCTCCCGGCAGCACCGTCTTTACCTCGTAAGGTCCCGCGTACTTCGGGAGCAGCTTGGTGGAGGTGCCGTCGTTCGAGGCTCGGGCGCGCAGTACCCCTACCGCATCCCCCTCGCGAAATGTTCTCGCCGGCGCCCGTCGCATATCAAACCGCCGTTTGTTTTCGCGTTGCGCCACGTCGATGGTTTCAGCCGCCCGCTTTCTCACACTTTCCCTGCTCTCCACGACTTTGTCGCCGCTCACGGTATTTAAAATTCGCGCTTCCTGTCGATGCCGGGGTGTGTAGCCCAACAGCACTTCCGCGGGCGTCGCCCCAATCGCTTTATTGAGAGTATTATTTAGGCCCCAGCGCACTCGCGGGAGGGCCTTGTCCCATTGTCTCTCTTCCTCCGAGCTGCAGGCCAGTGCATCGAGGATGGTACGGTTGTATCTTTCGACTTGTCCGTTTCCTCTCGGTAATCCGACCGCCGTTAGCACGTGCTTCACTCCCAATTCGCAGCAAAACTCTTTAAAGTGTCGGCTGGTGAACGCGCTCCCTCGATCGCTGACTATCTTCCTGGGATACCCGAAGTCGTTCGCCATTTCGTTCAAAAATCTCGTCACGAGGAGTGCCTTAGTGCTTGCTACCGCTTTAGCAAAGACATATTTCGTGTAGGCATCCACAACTACGATCATGTACGCGTTGCCGCCTGTACTTTTCACGAACGGCCCCAAATGATCGATGTGAAGCGTATCCATCGGCTCCTTGACGACATCCACAAGGCCCAAATAACCCGGTTTCTTTCCCGCTCCTTCCTTATGAAAGAAGCACTTTTCACACGCTGCGATATATCTCCTAACGTACCTATTCATTCGCGGAAACCAATATTCTTTTCTCATCTTCATCAATGTCCGTTCCCGGCCTACATGCCCTACTCCTTCATGGCATAACGCAGTTATCTTGGTCCGGAGTGCTCGGGGAACCGCCCAACACTCTCCCTGCTCCGTACGTCGATACACTCGTTCATTTTTTAATAAAAATTCCTCATGAACTCTTTTTTCATCGGCGTCAGTCGCCTCTCGTTTAAGAACCTCTCTAACAACTTGCAGCTTCGCGTCCTGCTTCTGCGCGATGAGAAACACATCCTCGATCTCAATGCTCATAAGCCCGATCTCCTGGATTTCAGCTGCGTTCACCTCATCTACTAAAGCATTCCGACTAAGTGCATCCGCGTGAGCCATACTTCCCCCCGCTTGATATTCAAAGCTGCAGTCATACTCCTGCAGCTGAATCCACCAGCGCCCAATTCGCGGAGTAAGGTCTCTCTTAACAAACGTCGCCCTCAGCGCGCTACAATCACTCACAATCTTAAAGGGAATGCCGATTAGATATATCCTAAACCGTGCCAAACTGCTGATTACTGCTAATGTCTCGAGTTCATAAGAGTGATACCGCTGTTCTTCTTTCGTCGTTTGTCGACTAAAATAGGCGACCGGATGCAACCGTCCCTCCTTGTCCGCTTGCAACAATATACCGCCGAAACCCCATTTGCTGGCATCAGTATGAAGTTCTGTAGCTGCTCCCCGTCGATACAGAGCAAGCACCGGGCGCGACACGAGAATTCTCTTCAATTCCTCAAACGCGTTACGCTGGTCCGCTCCCCATTCCCACACAGCATCCTTCCTCGTCAACAACGTAAGGGGCCGAGCTATTATCGCAAAGTCCCTCACGAACTTACGAAAATAACTGGCCAGTCCCACGAACTGCCTGACTTCGTGAACATTGTTCGGCTGCGCGAACTTCTCCACTGCATGGATTTTCTCGGGTCCCGGACGCATGCCTCCCGCATCGATCTCATACCCGAGATAATCAATTTTCTTTGATAGAAAGAGGCACTTCTCTAACCTCAACGTTAGACCTACCTCCCTAAATCTTTGCAGCATTTTTCTCAGAGCAGCTAGCGCTGCTTCTTCGTCGTATGATCCGAGTACGTAATCGTCGACATACGCCTCGACGATCATTTGGTCTCGAAGTGGCTTTATTACCTTTTGGGCTAATTTGGAACATTCTGCCGGCGCGTTCGCGAGCCCGAATGGTTGATACAAAAACTCGAATTGTCCATCCGGCGTCACAAAAGCCGTCTTTTCCACGTCCTTTCCTGCCACAGGTATTTGATAATACCCCGAAGCCAAATCGAGCGTGGAAAATACTTTAGCCCCCTGCAAATTATTCACCTGGTCCTCGATGACCGGAAGAGGATAACGACAACGCTTCGTTATCGCATTAAGCGCCCGATAGTCCACGCACATACGCGTTTCACCGTTTTTCTTTTTTACTAGCAGCACTGGACTTGCATAAGGCGAGTCAGAGTCCCGTACGATTCCACTCTTTTTGAGATCCTCGACGATCCCCCGCAGCTTCTCTCGCTCTGCGTATGCTAATCTATAGGGTTTATAATAAACCGGGGTCTCGCTGGTTAATTCAATCGACATCTCCGCTAAATTAGTTTTTCCCAACTCGCGGGAGTCTAACGCGAAGCAGTCGCGGAACTCGCGTAGTAATTGGATCACACGTTCTCTCATCTCGACACTAACCGTGTCTCCCACCCTCACTTTGTCAACAGGTAACTCACTAAGATGCTCCCGTGCTATCGCCATAACCCTAAACTCGCGCTCTGACGCCTCGCGGACCGCTTCACCCCGCGCTATCAATTGATTTTTATCGAAGGAAATAGGCGCGCTCGATAAATTTATAATGGGTATTATCCCCGCGGACGTACTCGCGATGCAACGTGGGATACAATATTCTGCCGCCGGCCTCGAACGAACGCTCAATTCCACGAGGAAATCGCCTCGATAATCATCACAAATTACCTCCGCGAGCGTTGATTGGTTTGGAGGAATAACCACAGCTTCCTTGGCCCACACAGCTACCTTACGCTGAGGAAGTTCACTCAGCTCCGGTACACCCATCCGATCAGCGTTGAATAATCGCAGCTCGCCTCCTCGCTGCACTGTGGTCACCGTAGGGTGATCGGTGAAAGGTTGCCCCACGATCACTGCAACCTGCTGTACATGGTTGGGCACCACGAACGCCGCGACGTCTGCAGCCGCTTCATCCACTCGGAGCGTCAGGTAGCACTCTCCCAGGGGCTGGATCGTCGCCCCCCCGAATCCCCGCAGCACTGCCCCCGAGCGTCTAACCTCCACAGGCAGGGAGCGCGCTTCCCCCTCCCTGATGGTCACGCACTCGCTGCCTTGATCGACGTACGCCGACATCGTTGCCCCGTTCACCCCCGCGTCGAAGAATCGGGTGTCGTTCTTCGGGCGTCCCCCTCCAATGCTCAGCACTTTCTTCTCTCTCTTCGCCTGCGGGCACTCTCTTGCGTAGTGGCCTTTCACTCCGCACACATAGCACGTCACTTCTCCCTTTGGCCTGGGAGCTTCAAACTTAGGCTTCGGCATCTCCTTTGCGCCCCCCTGGGGTGTTTTCTTTGTCACCACTGCGCTTTCCTTGACCGTTGTTGTCGGGCGGCTGTCATACCTGGCTAGGAACTCTCTCAACTCGGATACCTTTCGATAATTTGCCGCTCGAATTGCCGCTTGAATTGAGTCGTTGTTGATGCCGTCGGCAATTAGTTCGACGGCTCGTTTTCCTTCAAATTCGCAGGCATTCACCAAGCCCGCCTTGTCTATAAAATAATCCCGCATGTTTTCCTTGTCCTGGAGCGTCCGACTCAACATTTTTCGCAGTCGCTCCGCGTAGCTGACGTGTCTCGTGAAGGTCGAGAGCAGCTCCTTCCTCCACTCCTTCCAACTTGAAATAGACGCTCCCATTCTCCTGTACCACTGCGCGGCGGCTCCTTTCAATTTATCGGCGACGTACATGACGGTTACGTCGTCGCTCCATGCATAGCGCAGTTGAATCGCCTCTACCCTTTTTATCCATAACTCCGCAGTTACATAATCTTCGTCCGGGTCGAACTCCGGGATCAGCTTATGTTCATCATAGGGCCGCGAGCGCGAACTTCCTCTCTCTCGCGACCTCCGTCGCGTAACGTCGCGCATATAGCGGTTCATTTGCCTCAACCCTCTTCGCAAGTCCCGCGTCACACTCTCGGCTCGGTCTCTCACCTGAGATCGAGATCGCCTCGACGCTTCACTAACATCACTCACGTCACTTGACGATCGCTGCACAGGTCGGCGATGCGCGTCTCTCCTCGGCGTATATGATTCACTCATTTTGATTTTTGAGATGAATCCCACTTCTGATGTAAGAAAGACAAACAATTCACGGCACACGGAATAGCTTTCGCGATAATTATAGAAAGATATAGGGAGATTAGCAAATAAAACTCGTAAAGATTAATTCGGTAACGCAGCTAGCCTTTATTTTCAAAACAACCCGAACTACAATTTCCGTAGCTGTCCTCTAACTAACTCTTGATCCTCCTTGTCGCCGCCGCGGTGCATCCTTGCACCGCCCCCAGCTTGTCCGTCGGCCGCCTGTGCTGCAGCTGCAGCAACTTTCTCCTTTTACAATCGGCTTTATTACCCGTCGGCCCGTTGCCGAAAAGCCGACGCTTACAATATTGACAAATTTTTACTTATTACTACATGACATGATTAACAATGTTGATCGATACTTTGTTCACTTATCTAAATTTGACCATAAAATGAAAATATGAAAGCATTAAATAGTTTTTATAAGAGATTTTAAATAAAATAAGTATAAATTTTACGTAATGAAGTATTTGATCATTAGTGTCAAATTCTTTAAATAAAATTATTGTAAGATTAATGGTAACAATCTTAAAAAATAGTATGTATCAATTGCTACTTAAAAAAATTAAAGAATTTTTTATTTAAAAACTAATGGTATTATAAATTCAAAATATATTTAATTTAAAAAATTATTGTATTTTAATTTATTAATTTCTAAATTAATACAAAAATTTATAGGACTTAATTAATCATTAATAATACATTATTTATTAAATTTAGATCAAAAATTTAATAGACATTGTAAGAAACTTTTTGCAATTTTCGATACAAAAAATGAAAAACCTCGCAATAATGTTATGAATATGTAATAATAATGTAAATTACCTCACGAAATTAATAATGTTTCTGAAGTTCACCTAATTCTAGTAACAATAAAAGTATTTTATATATGTAATTGCATATACATTTGTCACATAAATTTATATATGTATATTGCGATTGTGACGGCTCGGCCGTCACGAAGAAAATCAGCGACCTAAAAGCGAGTTGCAGTAGGACACGGACTTCATTAATCCTACCACTACTGCTCCGCTCCCATCTGCACTCCGCTGTTGTGCAGCCACTGAGCATGGGAACAGCGCCCTGTGTAGCTTAGCGTCGGCCCCGCCAGCGCCCACGCTCGACATTCATCATCATCACCGCTACGCTGTCACCCACTAAGAGATAAATATAGGTGCAAGGCCCTCGAAAAGGTAGTTGGAGCTCATTCCTACCTTACCTCGCCCAACTCTCTGGATTGGCCTGTGACCTAGTCATGCTAAAGACAAAAGTGGGATATTGAGAGATTAATCGAGGAGATCAGGCTGATCTATTTTCTATCTAGCGAGTTAGTTTTCTCATATATTAAAGCGTCTCAACGCTGGTATTTTGAGCGTGAAAACATTAGAAGAGGAATTGGGCAACCGATACTTCCTCTAATAGAATCAAGTTAATCAATCAGCGTCGTTTTCATGACTACAAGGCTATTAACATATTTTATATCATCCTGCTTATCCTTTTCCTTTTGAATCATGTTAGGCAACGTATTTTTGTAATTATTTATGTATTTTGGTATTTTTAATAGATTTTACCCAAGGAAAAAGGGGTGAAGTTCGAAAATAAAACTACACGTGAAATTATTTATATTTTAACTTATATAATTTATTGTAACCAAACTTTGGTTACACTATAGGCTGCACAGTACAGAAAGCAAAATTCAAATAAGCTAAAAGCTAAACGTTGCCATTCATTGTCGCCAAGACATTGTCGCGTCCTCCAAAATTCAACACCAAAAATTCTATCCCGCTTAACTTTCTCTTTCATAAATTCTTTAATATTAGCCAGTGAAGGCGGCCTATTCCAGGAGATCACTCGATATTTTTGCAATAATTTACAATCCTCGAACCGTTGATCGAGGCTAATCTTGCGAATGACTGCGCAGATTTACTCCGAGAAGAGTCCCGAACAGTATTCATGTTAAATAATGTAAATATAGTAATTGTTTATATATTTTTGTATTCATTTAGGTAGAATAATATATTTTTATAATTATTTATCTTAGAGAATGTTTTTTTTTAATAATCTTTCATTTACCTTTGTTTATATAATATCGGAATTGAATAGCGTCCATCGTTTAGTTCAGTTCAATACATCAAGTCACCGCGTCGCGAAATTTCAATGTTTTGTAAAAACTATTTATTGTAAAAAACGATGTTGAAATCTCTCACATTACTAAATTTTAACTTAAACCATCTTTTCATTCATTTTCGCAACTACCCTCACCCTCTCCGAATCCTTCGAACGAACCCCTGACGCCAGCGAGCGAATCCCGGTGCGAGGGAGTTTACCATTACACAACTATATATAATTTTGAGCATAAACATTATAATTATTTGAATAAAAAATAATAAGATAATTTTTTACATTTCTAACAATTTTATTAGTTTATAAAAATTTAGAATATTTTAATATTCAACGTTATTTAAAAATCTTTATTCGATTACTATAAGAAACTATAAACTATCATCAATATTAGATTCAACATTAATCCATGAAATTATAATTATAATAAATAAATATTTAATACTTTATATATAATTCATTTAAAATTGTTTACATCTATTTTATTTTAAATATTTTAATTTATTTATGATGAATAAAAATATTTAGAACATTGTATTTATTTTTCAAAAATGATTTTCACAATGCAACTCTTGTGATTTCCATTAAAATGTTTAATGTAGAAAAATAATAGTAGAAAACGAAACTACATTTTTATATTTTCTTATTCATAGATATTTAAAAAAATTTAGGAATGGAGATAATTTATTTATAATTTCACCAACTATTTCCTCCGAAATATTTTCAGTTCATTTAATATAATTTTGTACAAAAATCAATTAATTGAAGATTTTCTGAATTTATATTGTTTTTATTACACTTTCTTTTTCAAAAATATGCTCAGATTGAAAATACAAATTAAAAACTTGTGTTTCATCAAACTCTCGAGGTTTTTCAACATTTTCTACACCAAATAGAAATATATTTATTTTTATTAATAGATGTATTAGTAGAAGCAATAGATGAACTGTTGCTTAGGTATGTAAGGGACGATTTCCGAGATGCGATTTAGGCGAACTACAACTTTCTCTAAGCCCCCAAAAGGAGAAAGTGCTGCAGATACGGACCAGATGATCATCGATCAAACCCGATGAGCCGGAAGGAATGCGTTACAGCGCGGCAGAGAAGAGTTACTCTCTTGTCGTCGGCTTAGATTGTTGTGCATAGACGAGATTTTTTAATAAATGATATTGTTGCATTGTTGAATTTAATTCTTTATGACTCTTTTGCATAATTCTATCCACTAATTCACCGTATGCTCGCCGGCTATGCGGTTTAATTAGTTATTTTTTTACAAAGTCACCAATATTCCAAATGTACCCACAACTATTTTACTTTTAATTCAATTTAAAGCAAATACCGTTGAATTTAATATTCATAACCTTTATTATGATTAAAAATATTTTTTATTTTTAAATTTTAATGTAGATGAATTAAAAAATGGTTATGAACTCAGTATGAATATGAAAAGCTACATCCTTTTATTTATGATAAACTGAGCTCAGAAGAAAACACAATGAATCTATTTTTATATTACAGACACAGACATAAAGAACAAAATTATTATTTTTACTTTAACTAAATAAAATTTCAAAGTATATACGTACATGGATTGCAATAATATTATATAGCTTTTTTTCATTCTATTTGTTTCATCGATATTTCATCGAAGATAGATGTGTTTACAAATATGGAAAAGATATATTATAGTTAAAGTAGGTAATAACTAATATATAAAAATTATACAAAAACCAAGTACTCTCGAATAAATAAATAATGTTTATTAATAAATAAATAAATAAATAGATAAAAAATGTATCTGTACACGGAGACACTTACAGTGAATAATTAAAATGGAAGTAAACATAGAAAACACACAAAACTTTAAAAGTGTGTACTCGCAAATACTTTGCAATGAGTTGCATTCTGTGAGTTTAGTTTTTGTTAGCGTACAAAAATCGACCGCAAAACTAACTCTTCTTCAAGCCAATCGTCAGGGAGCAACGACGGCGAAATCACGCATATTTAACGATTCGGGAATTTCAAACAAGGTCCGTTACCCTTCCTTGAAATTGGCAAATATCTATCACCGCTCGATTAACGTGTAAACCGGTGCAGGAGGAGAGAAAGACAATTAATATCCGCCTTCTTAATAGTGGGAGCGCCAACTAAAAATAAAATAGTTCCACAGTAATAAAAGGAATCATCGAACTGTTCGGGGGAGCATTGCTGACCATAAGATTGAAAGCGTAATGCTCTGGTGCTTACATGAGAAATATACGATCAATTTCCGATTAGCTTTTTCACTACTTATTTATGAATGTAAATATTTCAAATAAACGTATATTTTTTAAAGTAAATTTATTTGGAGCAAAGTCCCCATATTATTATGTAACATTTTCTCATCAAATTTCGATAATTTTGCAAAATGAAAACTTTAAAGGTATATAACCGATAATTATAAACGTAAACTAGATAAAACAATAAAGATGAAACACTTCATTTCATTATGAATTAAGACGAACGATTACAAGGACGTCCAATTAGAAATATTAAAATACTAACAAATTATTACCGGAAGTTGACGAAACAAGACATGTGATTTAAGTAGAAAAAATTATCAACAAATTATTATTAATATGAATATGGTAATATAAAGAAAATAACGAAATCATATCAGGAAATTTTGTAAACCAGGTGATCGACTAAATTTATGCAGCTGTAAACTAATATTAATAATTATAAAACAGCATATTGAAAATAAAATACATATGATATAAAAACGAAGTGAAACACAAAAAGATACTTTTTACTATTCGACTTAGTATACTTTAAAATAAAGTAATAAATATCAATTAAATATCAGAAGCGCTCCAAGCCTAGAAAAAATCTTGAGGGATGACAGACTACTACTAAGATAAAATTTACCCACATCGTACTTTCGGATAATACGTTCACTATTGAAACTTATAATGCAAGTAATATAAATTATATTCATCGATAAATAACTAAAATTCATTTTGCAATAACTATATTTTACATATTTGTTATTACTGATTTTCTTTAAATTAAAGTCTAAATTGTTACTTTATAAATGAATAATGTATACTAAATGAATAAATGATAATTTTATACATATAGTTGAAATAATATTTATTTATATGCCTATCACATATTGAGACGTAATATTAGTCAATTTAACTTCATTAATTTATTTAGTTTTCTATAATTTAAAATCAACAATTTATATTAATAAAAAATATTTTCGTATACTAAAGTTTGCAAAATCTAATTTCGTTGTAGTCTAAAGCTAAATGTATAAAATTTGAGTAATACAATTTCAAAAGAAATTATAAAATTTTATAAATTGGAAAATAATTTTGAGGATGAAAATTAAAAAAAATAAGATTTTTATATTAATTTCGTTGATCATCTTGGCAATAGATTATACATGGTCTGTCACCGAAGTATCGAGGTTTTTTTTTTCATTTGATAAATATTAGTCGCAGAGATTTGGAAGAGGTCTTAAAATGTAAAGGAAAGCTATTTCCATTTGTCCCCTTATTTTGTTTTTTCAATAATTAGATGCGACAGGATTTTACTTCGTGCAAAGAGTGTTTTTCGATTTTTTAACACGGCGCACTAAAGCGATTAGTGGAACAGCGTTACGCGATAAAGTTTTGTTTCAAACTTAAAAAAACAGTGTGGAAACATTTAAAATGTTACCAGAGGTTTATAAAGATAATTGTATATTAAAATCGCAATGTGAGAAATGGTACAGAGATTTTAAAGAAGATCGGGGAAAGATAATCGACGAGTCTTGATTTGGGCGCTTAAAAATCTCTCGAATAACTACGAACACCTGCCTTGTGTTAAAAATTTTAAATTCGGACTGCCGATTAAAATTAGAGTAATCGCGGAAAAACTGAATTTAACGCAATTTATCGTGCACAGTACAAAAAAAATTTAGAAATGCGAAAGGTTTGTGTAAATATCAAAGCTAAGGAGTTTCAGACTGCTTTTGAGACCTCGAAAACTCATCTTCGTAAATGTGTTGATACAAGAGGAAATTATTTTGAAGAGTTTTAAATTTTTGTTTCAAACTATTTATTATATTTATATTATATTTGTATCTAAGTCCATCAATAAATCAAATTTCGTTTTTTTTAAATCTTTAAACGAAACATTTTCGCATAGCGTCTTTCCACTATTTATTTATTATTTATTTATTTATTAAATTACGTCCTAGCTCTCTGACCTAGGGATGGGTTATTATACTGATTATATACAATATAATATACAATATATTTGCTTTATATACAGTTTTCTTTTTATATACACACATTTTTTAGCACTATCTTATATATTACATATTCACATCATATTAATTTAATTCACTTTTATTTTTTTATTTTTTTTTTTTTATATTTGTGCTACTTCTATCTTCTTTCTTTCTTTCCTCTAGCTCTTTTTCCGCTCTTTTTCTCTTATTATGTTTTCTTTCTTTCTATCCTCTTTTCTAGCTATCTGACTTCTTTCATCATTCCTTTGTCTTCTATTTTTTCTTTGCATATTCTCATTATCTTTCCCTTTCCTCCCTATGTCACTTCTCTCTCTTATTTTTCCAAATAGGTCCATTGTCTCTTCACAGTCCGTCGTCCAGTGTGTCCAATCTCCTTCCTTTTTCTTGCACAGTAAGCATTTCCTTTCTTCTGCGTTCATCTAATTCTTATTTCCCGCTATTATGTTCCCACATCTAATTCTGGCGATTTCTCTCATATCCTCTGAGTTACGCTCTTCTCTAAGGTATGTTGGGAGTCCGTACTCTTTAGTATTTATATATGTTCTGTTATATTTTGCCTCTTTCATTTTACTCCTTCATTCCTATAATTGTATGTGCCTGTCTCTTCTTCTTATTTCTGTGTATATATTCTTCCTTATGCTTTGCCAGTACCCTAATTGTGTCCTACTGAGTCCCAATTTATTTAGCCACTTCTCTATGTCATCTCTTTCTGTGAGGGCCTTTCTTTCTCTTTGTTCTTCATAACATTTCTTGACCCATCTATATCCCTCTATGTTCTTTATTTTATTTTCATATTTCATTGCCCTTATTTTCCACTCTCCCTTTATCTGGTATTCAATCGACTCCTCGTAGACTATATATCTGGGTGTACAAAAATCGTGTTTCAAGGTCCATCTGTAGTATTTAGTCTTGATCTTCTCTATTTCCTCAGCTTCCTCTGTTCCCCATATCTCTATCGCATACTCCATAACACTCTTCACCAGGTACTGGAACATCATCTTTCTTAATCTGAAGTCTCCGTGATATCTCCTTTCTGCTAATTCCTACGTCTTCCTTGTAGAAATTTTGCCCTTGTTCTGTCTTTCCTTTCTCTGGTCATCATATTTTCCATCACTTCTGAACACAAATCCTAAGTATCTGAAGCTGTTAACCATCTCAATTCTCTTCTCTTTCCATTTCCATGTTTGTGGCTTCATTTTCCTTCCTCTCTTCGCCACCATAATTTTCGTCTTCTCAGTGTTCATTTGTAACTCTTTCTGTTACAGAAATCCTTTCAAGGTTTGCATCTTGTCTGCAGCACTTCCCCGTTTTCTCTAAATATAACCAGATCATCAGCATATGCTAATGACTATATCCTCTTATCCTTTACCTTTGTGTCACCTACTTCTTTCATTCTCATTTCTTCTTCTAACTCTGAAATATAGATATTGAACAAAATCGGGCTAAGACAGCATCCTTGTCTCAGACCTTTGTTTGTCCAAAATTCCTCCGTTAGATCTTCCTCTGTCCTCACCCTGCATTTCATTTCCCTATATATTTCTTTTATCATTGTAATTAATTCCCTATCGATCCCCTTCCTTTCCATGGTCTGCCAGAGTTTGCCTCGGCAGACCGTGTCAAAAGTGGCCTTTATGTCCACGAACATCATGTATAAATTATTTCTGACCTTATGGCTCTCCTAATTATAAGGTCCAATATATATATATATTGTCTGTGGCTCCCTTGCCTGCCCTGAATCCTGCCTGTCCCTCTGGGATAACCCTCTTTTCTTCAGTCTCTCTCTCTAGCCTGCTCTTTATTATCCCTCTATAAATTTTATGACCTGATGCCAGCATGCATAAACCTCTGTAATTTTCGGTATTTTTCTTGTCTCCTTTCGTATGTATCGGTAAGATTACTACTGTAATCCAGTCTTGTGGGATTATTCCCTGTTTCCATATTTTTTCTATGATTTTTATCATTCTGCTTCTAATCTCTATGCCAACATAAACTCAGGCTTCATTAAGTATCTCGTCCATCTCCGTCGCTTTCTTTTTCTTGAGGTTTTTCCAAACACTCCAAATTTCCCGATTCTCTATACCATTCATCCCTGACTCTATTATCTCAGTTCTCCCTTTACTTTTCATTCTTTGCTCGCTTCCTACTAGAAGCTTCATGAAATGTTTTCACAATTCTTCCCTGCTTATACTATTCTTTTCTTCTATGCTTAGGGTTTTTCCTTTATTCAAATATCTCCATACTTGCCCTTCATTCTTCAACTTTCTTAATTCCTCCCGGTCTTTTTCCTTCTGCTCTAATCGCTTCTTTTCACACATCTCTTTCCAAATTCTTCTTCTATTCAGACACTCTTCTTTTTTGGCTTTCTCTTTCTTCCAGTCCTTTAAGGCCTTCTGAACTTTATTCTTTTCCCTCTTACACTCTTTGTCGCACCACTTGTGATCTCCCATTTTCCATTTTTTCCTTCTGACTTCCTTCCTTTCCATACTGTTTTCGATTTTGCTCCTTATTTCCGCCCAAAGTGTTTCAATAGTTTTTTCTTTACTTACTTCTCCATATCTCTCATCTGTCCTTTTTTTATATTCCTTTATATTTTTCTGTGCTTCTCTCTCTCTCTCTGCCTCTTTCCCCTGTTTGTATTGTCACTACCAGTGGGAGATAGTCGGACTCTACCCTTCTTTCTACCTTAAAGGAATTTACTCTGGCTCTTACTTCTCTGTCTGTTATCGCAAGATCTATTACAGTGCTGCCTCTCGCCCCTATAAATATGTGCTCTCCCTGTTCAGCTCCTCTCATTGTTCCGTTCAAAATGCAGAGTCCATTTCTTATTATATTGTCCACTAAGATCTTTCCTTCCTTGTCTACTTTCTTATCTTTGCTTCTTCGTCTGCTCATTTCACCTTCTCCCGTGTCTTGAATGCAATCACCTTCTCTTTCCCCTATCCTCACATTAAAGTCACCCATGATAAGCCTTTCATTTTTGCCGCTGTAACTTCTTTCCTCTATTATTTTCCATTCTTTCTTTTTGTCTCCTTTCTGGTTGGCATAGATCACCCATATATCTAGCTTTTTACTACCGTTGTCCAATGCGATCCTAGTTCTGACTATGCCCTCCTCTATGCTGTTACCCAAATCACATATCTGTGGCATCCAGCTGTTATCTATTCCGATTATTATTTTCCTTCTCACCCTATCTTTTCTCTTTGCTCTTTTTGCACCGATCATGACCCATTCCATGTGTCTGGGAAGCTTTTCTTTTAGCTTTTCTGCACTTTTGTCTTCTACCCATGTCTCAACCATGCAAACGTAGTTCATTTGTCCTATATAGTCCTCCATTGTCCTCCATATTCCTGCTACATTCCAAAAAAGTATCTTCCTAATCCTCTTTCCGCTATTTACTTCTTTCCTATTCCTTTCTTCATTGTCATTCAATTTTCCTTCTCTTATCTTTCTCTTTTTCTTGCTTTCTCTGTTCTTGTCATACCTCTTGTCTTTCCTTTCTTTTTTTTTGCTTTTCCCTTTTGTTCTTTTGCTTTTTTGTCTTTTACTTTTCTCATTTTGCTTTCTCTCTCTCCAGTTTTCTTTTGTCGTCTTTTTATCATCTGTTCGATCCTTTGTTTTACTGTCTAACTTTCCTATTTTTTGTTGTCTATCTGTTTCTGTTTTTTGCTTTTCCGTCACCTCCTTTCTAGTATCCTTCTTACATTGTCTGTTTTTTTGTCGTATCCTTCTGTTCTTTTGTCTTTTGTCCTTTTCCATATAAAATTTCTTGTGCTAAATTTCTTTCCTCTGTGTTTATTTCAGCGTCTCCTCCTTTTTCTTCTGCTGCTTTCTTTTTTCCTTCTTCTCCGCTCTGTTCTACTTCTTATCCACATCTGTCCGTTTTTTCTGTCGTTGTGTTTTCCATTTCTTTGTCCTTTTCTCTGTTCTTTTCTACCTTCTCTTTGCCTTTTTCGCTTCTTTTTTTCTTCCTTTCTAAAAGTTTATCCATTATTTCCCTGCCGGCCCATCTTCCCCATCTTCCATCAATAAACACTTTCTTCAATCCTATTTTCGAGAAAAAACCTTCCTGTCTCGCTTTACGGACCTATCCTTTAATATCTTCTTGTATTCTCCTTTCCTAGAATGTAAAGTAGAAGTCCATGAAAATATCAGCACCGATCAACCTTTTCCTTGCGTACCATATCATGTTCCCTTTCTCCTTATTCTTCATTTTTATAATTATCATTTTTCCACTCCACCATGCTGCTCGAATTTCTTCTTCTAGGCCTAGCTTGATTTTGATAAAATTCTTTGCTCATCTCTCGTTTTCATCACTTCATCCCTGTTTATCCCCTTGATCACCACATTCTCTTCTCTGTCTCTTCTTTCCCTTAACCATAAAATTTTCCTGAACTCGTGTATCTCTTTATTAGACATCGTGCTTCCTGCCCTGCTGCTTCTCTGTTCGCCACTACTCTATTTGGAGTTATTTGACCTATTACTGCTTCGGCTGCTGGGTTTTGATAAGCTGTCTTTCCCTTCTTCCTCGTCTCCACTTGTGCCTCCTTTTCCCTGTTCTGACTGACTACTTGCCCATTTCTCCATATCTATTCTCCACTCCGTGTTTTCCTCTCCTCCATTAACTCGTCTATCTTCTCTTATAACTCTTTCATCTGTATCTCTGTCTTCCATGCCCAGTCCCTTATTTCAGCTAATTCTGTTTTCATTTTGTCTATTTCTCTTATCTGTTTCTTTTCTATCTTACTTATCCATTGTTTGCTTTCTTTTTTGTCTTTTTCGTATTTCTTCTCCAATATTTCTACTTTTACCATAATTTATGTTATTGTCTTTTCTTTATCTGATTCTAGGTCCTCTCTCTCCGTTTTCTCTCTCCTTTGTTACTTTTTTGTAACTCTTCCCCTGTAGCCTTTTCTTCCTAGAATACTTTTTTCTTGGAGCAATCGAGGCTTAGTTGGACGCTTTCCTTTTTGCTACTATTTCCTCTTCCTCTGGTAGCTTTAGTTTTTCCTGTCTTGGGCTCTTGTTTTTTACAGTGCTCTGCTTTTCTATTTTTATCTATTCTGTTTTATTTTGTTTTGATTTATTTTCTTATATTTTATTATTAACTTACTATATTATTTATTATTATTTTTTATATTTGTTTCTCTAAATATTTAGTTAATATTGATTTTTGTTCTATTTTCTTTTATTTTATAGTTCTATTTATCTTCTTTTATTTATTTATTTCGCCCTGTAAAATTTACTTGCCTCAATTTACTTAAGAATTGCTTTTTTGTAATGTTGCCACTTCCCTTCAATCGCTTCTGGTCCGTTCCTGTAGGTCTATTCGTTTTTGTGGTTACTGCGGTTTCCTAGCGTAAAATGATGTCGCTGACCGTCTATCTGCTTTACACGCTAGTAGCCTTGCTCCTTACTTCCTCTCTGCCCTGTTCTTTTTTGCACTTTTTGTTTGTTTTTCTGCATCTGAGCATGCCGCTTATTATCTCACTTTGTTCTCTGTACTTTATTTCACTTCATTCTTTATTTCTTTCTTGCCTCTGTTTTCCACACTATTCTATTTTTCAATTAATCAGCGCTGTCTTGTTTGCACGATGTGCGTTGCAAGACGACCGTTAACGGAATCCGTTTTTCTACTAATCGCTTCAGCGCGCCGTGTCAAAAAATTGAAAAACACTCATCGCGCGAAATAAAATCCTGCCACATCTAATTATCGAAAAAAAAATGGACAAATAGAAAAAAATTTTTTTCTACATTTTAAGACTCCTCCCAAATCGCTGCCACCAATATTCGTCAAATGAAAAAAAAAAGTCGATACTTCGGGGACAGACCATGTATTCCCAATTTGTGAAAGAGAATGTAATCTTTTTTTATTCCTTTATTCACCGGGGTAACAAGCAAAAGCGCTTTACTCAGACAAATATAAATATCTATTGATTTCAAATTCCAAATTCAATGATAAATTAATAATAAATAATGAAATCGAGTTTTGTATGTGTGACAAAGTTATAAAACAATAAATAGTGAACTCATATTTTATAGTTTGATCAGCGTATTGATCAAATGATTAAATACCATGTCTTCATTTATTTTAGAAAATTTTTTATCAAACAGAATATGAATACTCAGGTTCATTTACTTTACAACGTGACGTGTTTGCTGCTAAAAGCTTCGATATGGTTCCTTACCCCTTTGATGCTTCACCAGCGTTTAGTCCACCATGTAACAGTACATGATGAGCTACATGAGGGCCTCGCGGAAAGGAAAAAAAGGCCGCTCAGGTAATTCCGGCACAAGTACCCCACAGTGTTCCTTGCGAACCACTACTTCACGGTGAATCAACGCTCACCACCGGATACATACGTGTACGTGCACCTCGGAGCACTCGACTCGGGAGCAGAATCTGGCTGCCGCTTATCCCAGCGTTACTTTTTCTAAGATTTTTCAATGAGTGCTGAACTCTGCTCTTCACTCATGAAGAGCGAACGGAGCTGTCTCGTTACAACTTTTTTCTGTTATTATTTTAGTAGTAGATACATGTCAATGGGTTCATCATGTCAATACATTTACATCTTTAGGTTCCACATTTTAAAAAATATCTGTAAAAATGTTACCTGGTTAGCTGATTTTCCACGCTGGCAGAGGCAAGACTTCCTGATTGCTGCTGATCGAGGCAACCTGTTTGCTCGCCCCGTCACACTGCTCACCAACTCATCCTAAGAACTTCCTCTTTGGTAACCTTTACGAAAGTATCTGAATTTCTGTTAGAGTTCTCCGATTGTTCCACGAGCTCACGTACCTTCTGCATTCCAAATCCTCACAATTTCTGGTAGTGTAAAAAAATGCCGTTAGTGTTACTTCGGATTCAATTGCACCATTGCATTTTTTGTAGTATGAAAGATGTTCAGGTTATTTTCTTCTAATTTTGTTGTAGCTGTTAAATATATTAGACTTAATAAATTCTTGTGAAATACACCGTTCATTGTATTATTGTGTAAAAAATATTAATTTTTTAAAATGGTTGATTGAATAAAGCAAATTTTTTATTGTAAAACTGACATTTCAGAGGGTCTTTTTCATAAAAATTGATCAAAATATTACGTTCACCGATCCAAAAACGACCGTCCTATACAAAATCTTAGATTTTTTCAATATATAACCTAGATGCATGGAAAACTTATGTATTGAACACATACAGAAAGCATATTGAAATTTGTAAAAACTATAATAATATTATTATCAATTTAATAAAGACCTTGACAAGAACGATAGCCAAGTCATCGAAACATCGGATCACAGTAAAAAATTATTTGTTGTATTTAACCAACCACACTCAAAAAGAATATGTTTCATATAATTATACTAGATTAAAATTTATTATTTTACGTGTGAAATAATTAATACTGAATAACTACCACTAGGAATTAAAAGTTGCAATTAATATTGGTAGTTGATTGTAAGTCTTCGGCGGAGGCACTTGTAACAACTTGGGTGTTAAATAATAGAAATATGATATTAGTGTAATAAAAAAACTATTAAAAATATAAATCTTGCTTATTGATCCAGAATTTTAGAATTGGTTTTAAAACTAGTTGTTAAATAATGAATGTGTTTATTTGTACGAAATACGGATAAGTAATTTAGAGTTGTAAGTGACTCGAATACCTGTCATTATTGTACAACTTTTTTTAACGAAAAAAGCTTTGTAAAAATATGTTTAATACAGAAATACTAAACTTAATTTTGGAAAATAGAGATATACTAATAAAAATAAAATTAGTATAATTATTTATTAAATATGGTACTGAATAATTATATTAAATAATATTAAATAAAATTTTAATATTTATTATTTCTAATCATAAAATTAGTATAAATGTGAAATTATACTAGAAATGAAAAATTTAATATTACAATTCATTCGTGTACATTTATTATTAATTTTTAACAATAAATCATTATTATTGATATTTTTTAGTTTTATTGCCTTTATTAATTAATAAAATAAAAAATGATGTTCTTATATAGTATTATTAATTGTCGAATATTTCATACAACTATTCTGAAACAGCTAATGATTTTTTAAAAGTATGTTAGCTTAAAAAAGAATTGTATCTCTTCAAATACTAACACAATTTACCAATTATACTGAGATAAACCTATAATCTAATAATATTAAAAAAACAAATTTGGTTAGAATAATATAAGAGTTATTAAGCAATACATATTACATTTGCAAAAATTTCTCAATTTCATTAATTATTTTAACAAATATATCAACACCTATCTCACTAATTCATCAAAATTAAAATTATTTATCTTTGTTATGGAGAATGACGCAATTGAAAACGTGGGTAAACTCACTAATCATATTTATTTTATGTAATTATACATAATTAATGACAATAACAAACCCCTTTGTAAATTAAGATCGTCGCTCATCGAGATACTGTTGTTTAAGAATGAACATGCTGCTTATGATCGGTACATTACGTTCAGAAACTACCAAATATTTTACCATCATTTCTTCGGACAACCATCGAACTTTTCATAATTTTACTGCACACGTGACTTTTTCAGTATAAAGAAAAAATAGTGCATAATTTAAAATGATGAGTATTACTAAAATACTTATAACAATAATTCATGAAAATCATAATCATTAATATCTTTTAAATACCAGTTAATTTAATTATAAAAATATCATTATATTCCTTAATTCTAAAATATAATGATTTTCTTATAAATAATAAATAAATGTGTATTACCTATTTTCTAAATTTTTTATAGCTGCAAGATAAATAAAAAATATAGTTCATAATAAAATAAGCGTACATCAACGTCTTTTTATTACTTAATGTAAAATGACGAAACAATTAAATAGAATTGCTTTAAAGAAATAAGAGGATATTTTATTTTAATATATTTGTACATTTTCAACCGGATCTCAAAGTTGTAAGATCAGCTTTATTTATTGTCTTTCAATAATATCGGAAATGCAGCTATCGTATACAGGCCAATCAATCAGTCCTGTAAGAAGAGGATAGCGCTAGACTAAAACGAATAGATTATCTTAAAGGGTTTCGAAAAGTTTTGACGACGTGGCAAACAGAGCGATCATAGGCCGGTGACCTCAGTGACGGATGTTTACTGTTCGGTGTAAATGGAGACACTCTAGCTTCAATAATAGGCCAACTAGGGTATCGGAAGATTAAAACGTCTAGCCATTATGGTGGATCTTCGTATCAACGAACTTTGTGATAGGATTGCCAAGAACAATACGAAGCCCGTTTTATATAACTCTGCAAGGACCTGAAAAAGGGAAAATTAGAGGTCCCAGCGAATAGGTTAATAAGGAAAGAGTAAACAATTTTGGTAAGCAGCTTGCTTTGTCCGAAAAAAGTACTTTGCGGCTAGCTAAAACATGACAGACATTGAAATTTTTTAATGCTATTATTATTATTATTATTATTATCGTATTATTAGGCCAATAAATTAAAATTTTTCTATATTCATCCGATTCGGTGTGTGTTTTGTGTCTGTGGGCATAAGAGATAGTTATTTATCTGAGACGTTGATCCGGACTTATCTCCACGAGCGCTTGGCTCATATTTCCACCTAGGGAAAGATACTAAAGAAACAGTCCGACTTTAGTAGACGTGTCACTCTCCGGGCATCGCACGTATAAAGGGTACGTCACGCTCTTTATCTGCTTCGCGAAAAAGATGATCCACTTAGAGCTCGTCAGCCATCTAACCACGAAAGAGTTCATCGCCACATTCCGTAGGCTTACGAGCAGAAGGGGAATCTGTAGAAAATTGGTGAGCGACAATGTGACCAGTTTTAAAGGAGCAGACAACAAACTACGAAGCTTGTTCTGGTCTGCATCACAGCTCCACAAGGAAATCAAAAATATCCTTGCTAATGACGGTACTTAATGGATTTTTATTCCCACCAGTACACTGCATTATGGGAGTTAATAGGAGCCAGGCGTAAAATCCGTAAACTCCATCTCAGATAGCTAATTGAATAACACATCTTCGCATTCTAAAAACTCAGCACCGTGTTAGGCGAGATAGAGGCTTTCATTAATTCAAGAACTTTGGCACCCTTCCTCGCAGATATTAATGAGCTGGACGCTTTAATCCCAGCGCACTTCCTCATTGGTGCAGGTACATCAATCGTATCGGATGTCGTGTTAGAACACTCTAAAAAACCGAATCGACTTGTATTAATTTATATAGCGGATCCGGAAGCAAGTATGACGAAGATGAAGTGCGGAATATATGCAACATCTGCAGGAACGAGCAAAGTAACGAGCCCCAAAAGATAATATTCCAGTCGGTCAGTTATCCTCCCAGCAAGTGGCCTCAGTGCTTCCTTTCATATCTACGCTCCTGGTGGTACGAGAGAAGGAAGAAGAGCCGCGCCGAAACGATAGTCGGGTAGAACCTTAATTTTATTATCGACTCATAGATCGAGGTGAGAAATTTTTCTCCTGCGCAGAAAATACGCATCACTTCGCCTTCGGATTTCGAGCGAAAAACCCAGCTTTTCTTTGTATTTGCGATTTTCGATATTCGCCCAATTCGGTGTGTGTGTGCATGTATGCTTGTTGTTTATCTGCGACGTGTCTCCACGAGCGCTCGGCTCGTGTTTCCACCAAGACCCAGATCCTGTGGAAGTGCCCCGACTCCAGCAGCCGCGTCATTCTCCGGTCAGCGCGTCCAACCCGGAGCGGTATCACAAAAAGTGGCATCTCACAGCAAACAAACGTAATTATAATAATTATCACCTAGCGCAGGCTTTTTCCTCTTCACTATAGAAGGAGTTTGTTACGCCTTATTATATTCGTAAAGCAGAATAAATAGTAAATTGTAATGCTCCATTTAATTACCCAGTGAATCTCCTATCTTGCCCTCACTCCTCCTCACTGTAACATTTGATCTTTAATTAATTCATAATACTTATATTTACCATTTATGTTGATAATCCTCCAGGGCTTCGTAAGTAGGCAAGTTGCTCGAAACTTGTTTTGTCTTTTTTGGCTGATAAAAATATAAGGCACTCTTCGGTTCACATTTCAATGATTTTTACTTTGAAAACCGAAATGCTAAGATTCACCCGGTTGCTTTTATATATCGAATAAGTTTTTGTTAAATTAATTATTGATTTGCCAAAATAAATCAAGATTTGGTAGTTTAAGTTGGAGATTAATATATTCTAAGTTAAGTTTAATAAAACAATGCATTGGAAAAAATTTCAAATATAACTTACTTTAAAAAATACGATTTTAACATTACTGTTAATTTTTGTAAATTAAAAATAAAATTTTGCAAGCGAAACGTTTTGGGTGTATTATTATTATAAATACTCGACACTTTCTCTTGTCGTTGGGAGAGCTTCGCATTCGGAAAACAAAGACTGAAGGCAGACGTTAATTTTATTAGGCCCGAAACTTCTGTAAGCGGAGGAATGCTTCCTCCCCCAAAAGGAATGCGCATCTTTCCGCTTACAAAAGACCAGTGTGTCTACCGTATTCTCCGGCTCACCAAATTTTATCTTGTTCGAATTGCGTGCGATCGTGTGTGTGTGAGAGAGCTGCACTGGAAATACATCAGAGCGAGCACCCGACTCTAATTCCACCAGGTCTCAACCCATTGGCAGTATTACCGGCCGCAGTGGCGACGATCCCCAGGTGATTCTGATTTCGCCCAGACCGACACCGAACGCCGATCGAGCGTGATTGACACCAGCGTCCCTCCGACCTTTTGTATTGTACGATAAGTAATTATTCGCCTGGCTTTTTCCTCCTTGAGCAAGGGGGAGTTTTTTATGTCCTTGTATACATTGCGGAAAGATTAAATAATTATCTGTGACACTCGATTAAAGAATTTTATTTAACCCAAATCAATTATCTCCTCCTAAACCTTTTTTCTTAAATAAATATACAGTAGATTGATAATGATTAATTATTATCACATATATATATATATTATATATTATACATATTTATAATCATTAATTAATTAGTAAAGTGTATGTAAAGCTCCATTATAGTTGGCAAAGTTAAAAAGATTCCATGTAATAGGATGTTATTTATTTATTATGTTATTTATTAATTTAATGTATTAATTTGAGAATAGGGGTATACTTAGATTTATGTTTTACATTGATTATCCTTCAGGGGTTCGTGAGTTGACAGGCTGCTCGTAGGTTGTTATCACCACTTTATATAGGTTTATAAACGTAAAAGCCCTCTGGTTTTTTTTTAAAAAAATCTTTACATCGAAAATCGAAATGTCTAAGATTTAAACGGTTGCTTTTATTTAATTGTACATTAATTTATTTATTGAATCAACTTTTAATAAATTAATTTTTTATTCAGAAATAAATGAAAGTTTGATATTTCAAAATAACGTTTAATATATTCTGTTTTGAATAAAATAATATAATGAATTCTAATTATAGAATTATTACAAGTATAACTTACTTAAAGAGTGCAAGTAAAACAAAATTGATTATCTACAATCTTGTGTCCCCTTTCTTGTACATGGATGTGATTGCCGTGGTCTTCCATTCCATTCTGGCATTCCTTCTCCTATCTATATTTATCTTATAATATCTATTATCCTACTCTTAATCTCCTCCGTAGATCCATACTCCATTTACTATACTGTCAATTCCGGTTGCTTTTCTTTTCTCGAACTTTCTCATACTTTTTTAAGCTCATTGTTCTCAAAACTTTGGTTATTACTCATTTTTTCCTTTTATTCGTTCTGTAATTCATTTCTTTTTCGTGCCTCTTATCAATTTCATGGAGTGCTCCATCCATTCTTTCATTTGAATTTCTTTATCTACTCCTTTTTTTCCTGCCTTTATTCAAGAATCTTCATATATTTCTTTCGTTCTTAAACTTTCTTAGTACTTCTTCTTCTTTCTTTTTATTCTTAAATTTTTTCTTCTCGTAGATCCCTCTCCATTTGTTTATTTATTTGATATACATTTGTTTCTCACACTTTCCGGCTTTCGATTTTTTGAGTACTTTCTAATTTTTCTTTTTACTTTCCCACATTCTCTGTCCCACAATATATTCATTCCAATCTACTATGGCCTAATAGCTATCATTTTTTTGAGTTGCCTAGTTTATCTTCTGTTTTATTTTTTCCATAATTCCTTTACCTCAGCTTTCTTTGTTTTATTCTCATACTTTCTATATATAATTTCTTTGTATCTTTTTATTCTTTCCTCGTCTGATACATTTAGCCTTCTTTTTACTCTGACTGTACCTTCCCCTTTTCTTGATTCATTTCTATTGCTATTTAACGCATATGGGGAAGTGATCCGATTCCACCCTCCTTTCTACCTTCATTCCTTCCAGAATTCCCCATATACCCTCATTTTATATTGCCATGCTCCCTCTAGCTTATGTTAATTCCCCTTGTTCATCACCTGAGGCTGTGCCGTTAATTACATCAATTTCCTTTCTGTTCAGAAATAAATACAATGTTGAAATTGCATTTCAAAAGTGTAACTGTATAATCTTTTAATTTAAAGTGTTACAATTATTACAGTGTATAGTGATCTCAAAGGCCGTTCAAAATCAAATCAAGTATTATGGATTAATCGTATATTCGAAACAACTATTCTCGAATTATCATTTCAATCGATAACTCTGTTGAATTTATCAAATTACTTTTGATATTTTAGTTGCGTGTTTGGCCATTCGATTGCTAAACAGTTATTTTTTTAGTTTTTCCCTTTCTCAGTAATGACTCGTTCAATATACACGTCCTCATAAACTATATACTCATTTTTATCCCCTTCTTATTAGAAAAACTTCGCTTAAATTTCTTAAGCGGAGACCTCGTTTCTTAAATTACCAAAAATCATCGCTTAAGTTTCTAAGCGGAGATCTCCTCTCTTCCTCTCAGCTATGTATTTCTCCTGTAATCTTGGGCTCATGTATCGCCGGTGCCCCGCGATATGTTCTCTGAACGCATACATTTTATGATTCATCTTTGATCTCATTATACTTCCATTCTAAATTTTTTTCTTGTACAATTGATAACCGTCTGTTTATATGGATTTATTTTTTAAAATATTTTGAAAAAATATAATAGGAATATTCACAAATAGAAATAAATTGTAGATTCTAGTAAAATAATAACTAATATAAATAACTACATGTAATGGTAAACGATAGAAATTTTAATTTATTAGATAGAAAAATGCTGAAAATTTAGAATAAAATTATCACTCCATTAGTTTTACAATAAAATTTAAAAAAAAAAAACCATGCATTGATACAATGATTTTTATAATATAGATACATCTTCTACCAATTCTATCTTTATAACAAAGTTTACTCATATTTTATTCTATAATTTATCAGTAAATATGTACATAAACTCACAAATTCATCTAAACAATTTTTAATATTTTTATAATATAATGAAAAACTATACATCTTCCTATTCGTTCAATTCACTTATTCAATTCTTCATCAATTAAAATGTTTACAAGTTCAAACTATTATTATATTTAAATTTCTTGATAATTTATTTTTTTATTATTAAAAATTGTCCTCATATAAATTATATGAAATAATTTGATGTATTTGTTGTATAATAATATGTTGTATGGTAATCTATATTATATTTCTTTGTATATTAATTATGGTATAAATTTTTTCCAATAAAATCATTAAGTGATGTAAAAATAAATTTACGTTGTTTATATGAATCATCATTATTATAAAAAAAATAAAACTCAATAAAATAAACAAAATAATTAAAAAATGTAATAATGTAATATAAAAAATCCTATGACACTTAATTTCATTTATAAGAATTACAATAAATTTGTAAAAAACTTGATTTCATGACATGCATAACTTTTCTACAAAAATAATATTAGATTTCTTTTCTTTAAAAGTATTTTATGATTCTTGGCCGGTACTATTATTTATTCTTTAAATGATTTATAGTATTGCTGCTTTACTTCATAATCTTTAGAATGTTAACACAACTAAAAATTTTACGACTAAATTAAGAACTATAAGCTGATATTTATAATTTTAATCTTTATTGTTGGATTGCCGTGTTCGTTTATCCGAATACGACGTATTTAAATCAAACGAATTTCTAAATTTAACTCTTTAAGGTTGATTTTTTTCTTTTAATTCTATAAAATTAATGTACGTTTCATAACTATTAAAATTTGTATATATTAATTTATACAAGAAGTTTGGATAATTAATTATTTTAAAAAATGCTAAATATTCCATGATTTTTTATTGAATAAAAATATTTCTTTTTTTAAATAATTTTAATTTATCATTACGCAATGAATAGTAGTTTATTTCACATAAATATTTTTTATTTATGATTATAAATAATTGTTTTTATAAAACCAATATGATTTTTTTGGACAAATATAAAATATTAGTTTTTTAAGAAAATTTATAAATAATATTTTATGAATTTTTGAAAAAAAATTCAGAAAGTTAATTGTCAAAAAACTACACATAATACTTCTTTACTTGTTTCTTTTTATATAATAATGAACATATAAATTAAATATTTAATACTTTAAATAACGTTAATTTATAGATGTCTATACATATATACATAGAATTAATAATTTGATAATACTTTAAGTATAGATTCAGTATTGTATTCATAAATTTATTTAGAAAAAATGTTCCATGGACAATATTAATGATATTTAAATAAAAATTAAAATTTGATTTCATATCAACCTAAGTTAAAACGAGATTTTTTACATATTACATTAAGTATATACATTTAAAAATATATTTATTATTTTATAAAATTTATTGTATGTATAGAAATGAAATAGAATTAATAATTAAATTAAAATATAATATAGAATGTACGATAATATATACAATTGCTTATTATAGATAATAAATATTTAATAAAATCTTAATTTAAACAATTAAAAACTTGTACTTTTTTATAAGTAAAATAATAAATTTAATTTTTACTTATATTTAAAACTAATGTACTAGGTTTAATAAAAAAATTTCGAATTTTATTAAAAAGAAAAATCTGCTAAATTTTTTTTAATTTTTAGTAAAATTAAATCAATATTAAATTTTGAATATATAAAAGATTTAATCTATTTAACTTATATTTATAATTTTTAATAATTTTTAATAAAATGTTTTCCATATTTATTTTTCATTTATATATAATTTACAATGTATATACAAAATAAATGGAAATCAGAAATAAAACATAATACCCAATAATTCTTTGAAAATGAACTCTAAACATTAAATTTGAATTTAGCATTCAAAAAATTTCAATTTTGAATATTGTTATTTCTCCACATCTCAATCCTCAAATGCTACCACCACCACCACCACTCCTGAGGATCGTAAAAAGCAGACTAGCTACCTAATAATCCCACAAAAAGACTCCCTCGTCCGGACTTATGGCACTTGATGTTTTACGGGTCTACCTTCGGAAAGAGAGCAACTGGACTAGTTCCAGTTAGGAACTCTCACCTTAGGATCAGTAAGAAAGTTTATTCCTCTCCATCCTGATCTTCTGAATCCAAACTCGGGAACGAATTTCATTTACTCTTGTCTTGGAATCTGGATCAACCTAAGCACCGCTGCCAACTGGTCTTAAAGGTGACAAATTTTATTTGCACCTTTCTAGTCATACACTATCTCATGTAAGTGGATTTTATTCATCGGCAGACTTCCTTACAACATTACTGAACGAATTTTATTCTCTCCCGCGTAGTTCTTATTCCCAATGATAAAAGAATTTTCATTCGTTATTAGAGACTATATCACGAAAAAGCCAACCGAGAAAAATATATTTTGTACCAGTGGTATCTTTACCAAAGCGTCCAAGTTTTTTCTCGGGGAAACTTTGAATTGAAACGAAAGATTGATTTAATAAAGGATATTGGCTCTATGTTTCTTTTATAAATAATATCTATAATTATTATAAAATTTTATATTACTTGAATTCTTAGGTATTATTGTATTATTAATCTATTATGTATTGTTGCATTATTATAAGTGTATTTTTGTATTATATATATATTTACATAAGAAATTATATATATTAATAATATTATATAATGGTGTGTCTGAAAAGTATCAAGGTTTTTTTTTTTGAAAACACTATTTGACATAGCAATCTCTGACATACCGTTAAATATGTGAAGGAGTTTTTTGTATTTGTCCCTTTTCCAACCTCCTCAAAATCGCTAGGGCAAGTAGCGGCTTCAAAAAAATAATCTCAATATTTTTAAGACACACCATGTATATAAACCATAAATCGTGAGGACTTTAATTTAGATTTATGAAATATCGATATTCAAAAACTTTCAAATTGATTACTTAAAATCTTAAAACTATACCGAACCTAAAAGTAATAAACTAATTGAGTCATCAAAAATTTTATTGATTCACTTTTTAGTAAAAAAAAATCTCTGTACAAATTTAATTTGAATTCTCCTAAAAAATTCATAGTATTGGCAAAAATAGGATGAACTTTGAACCTATAGAAAAGCTAAAAATATTTTCTAAAGAAAGTTACTGAGTTTTTGATGAAAGATAATTTGTATTATCGATTATGAAACAGATTTTGAGTTTCCATTTCATCCAACGTCAAAACATTTAACTTTCATTTAGTCCTCAGAGGTTTTTCACAAGTACTGATCACAGAAAAATTCTGTTAAAAATACTCTTCATGTACTTTTTGTTCATTGTTTTTTGCGGCAAAATGATCATTTAAAAAAAAATACCTTGTTTCTTCTATTATAATTTTTTTTGGTTTAAAACTGAAAAAGGTACACGTTTGATATTGAGGTTATTATAAAGTAAACGTCAAAAGTTTACTTTCACATGAAACTTTTATCTTACGATTTTAGATTTTTTTACATTTTACTTATACAAAGAAAGTAATCAAAAGAATAATTCATACGTAAAACCAGTAAAAATTTTGAACTTATCTTCATAGTACATACTTGAATAATACCAAGTCTTGACCTTTCCGTATTCCACATTAAATGCGGTTCATATTTTTTATAATTTAACCTATATAATTAGCAGTTCTAGTTTCAAGTAAATATTCATTAAAACAACTTACTATGAATTTGATGTAATGTTGAATTCCTTAATAAATTTTTAATATGCAATTTCTTTAATCACATTATCATTTATATTCATATTTTATAAATAACTTTTTCCCTGTATTTTTATTATTTTATCAAGTTTTTTTTATCAATATATGTATTAATATTGTATTTTTATTATGTAGATTTTGTAATGAGGTTAAGATATAGCTCATAATTATTTTTTATGTTACTAAATTATTATTTTTTTTAATTTTTAATGTTCTTAAATACTTAAATATCCTTCTTACATCTCACCAGATTTAATCAATAAATGTATAATTTCTTTTTATTTGTAATTAATGTTTGAAAAATAATTAATTTCCCTATGCTCATATAGAAGCATTCAACTTAAAAACATTAAAATTTCACACACATATTTTATTCATGCAAATAATATAATATTTGTAAATAAAGATAAAGTTGGAATTTTGTACTATATACAAAAATAAAAGTTTGTTTATAGCAGATTTAATATTAAACGATTGCTTGAGACTTTTCGAAAAAGATAAAATTTTAGAAAGAACAAAGTTCGATGCATTGATGAGCAAAATTAAAAATGTTGTAAATCTGCGCTTTTAGACCCCGCTTTTTGACCAATTCAATGCTGGACCATCGGTGTTCGAGATATCGTAATGTTACAGCTATTTATATATAGTTTCTACAGGAATGTTATGACGATGTCAAAACCAGCTGCAGACGATGTTTTTATCTCATTGTCATCTGAATCGGTTATAATAAAGAGTTTCACTGTTTCCGATGGAAACTGTTATCAAGCATTCAGAAATTTAAAAGTTTTTTGATATTTACATTCGTGATCTTTTTTCTTCTGGATGTTTTTGATCAAGACCCTCTTAGCTATCGGCAAGAGTTAACAAGTAAAAGAAATCAAGCACCCAAACAATGAAATCGTAAAAATCCTCGTTGAGGTTTTTTACTTTCATTTTTGTGTTCTATCCTTTCCTAAGTTTATTCTTTCCTCGTATCAGTCATTGTTTTGCTTATAATGAGAGATAGATACGGATGGCTAACGATCATTTCCTAATGCCTTCAAGTTTAAACCTGCATAGTATTGTTATGTATATTGGAGATAAAATTATAATAGATATATAGGTGTACAATGTAAAATTTACTCTGTGAAATAAGTGGGAAATACCCATGTTTCAGACATCCTCACCATACACAATACTGGAGAAAATTGCGGAGCAACTGCTCAAAATTGTATTTTAATTACTCCAGTTTTTCCTTCATGGAACCAGAATTTGGTCAAAGTTTGTAAGGAGCACTTGGTACTGTTGTTAACAAGTATTAAAAAGGGTTCGAAAATTAAATTTTTATTTATTATATATACATTCCAGCCTAATCCTTAGGAACGAGTTCCTCTATTTACATGGTTAATCATATATATATCAGTGTTTTTAATCTCAGTTATTATCACAATCCCATTTATCAGCCTTTTATTTTTGTTCACATTCTTGTTGTATATCTGCTGTTATTTTCTTCCTATCGTTCTCTCATTTGTTCGCATCTTATTGTTGTCTTTCTACGCTTTTATAATACATTTCAGTAGCTGTTTGTTCATGTTATCTCCATAAAATCTTTGTTGTATATTTGCGTTTTTAAGTGTTTCATGCCATAATTCCTGATTTCTTTATAATTCTCTTTATATTTACTGCATTCTATAACCTTGTGGTTCTAATTATCTTTTCCATCTCCACATCGTTTGCATCTCCTCTCATCCTCCTTAATCCAGTATATTTTATCCTCGATTAGATTGTCACAACTAATTTTTGCAATTATCCTTATGTTCTCTATTCTGTTTTCTTTTCTCAGGTATTCAGGAAGTCCGATTTCCGTAATAGTTGCGTACAAACTGTTATATCTTGCCTTTTCTGTCTTATTCATTCGCCTCTATCCTTGTATCTCTCTATTTCTTTTTCTTAACTCCCGTGTTCTCCCATATCTCCAGCTGTTCTCTGCTGAGTCCGAGGCTGTTGAGCCATTTCTCCGTGTTATCTTTGCCTTCATGTTCTGCTGTCCTATCCTTTTCTTCTTTACATTTTCTGACCCACCTCTCCTCTGTCATGAGCTTGATTTTATGATTGTACTTCATAGTTTTTGTGTTCCATTCACCTTTCATTTCCCATTCCTCTGTCTCCTCATAAATAATGTATCTCGATGTGCAGTAATCCAGCCCCAGAATCCACCTGTAGTAGTCCAATTTTACTTTATCTAATTCCTCAGTCCCCTCATTTCCCCATATCTCCCCAACATATGCCAGGACATCTCTTACCAGGTAGTTGAACATCATTTTTCTGAGGTGGAAGTCTCCTGTATACCTTCTCTGCTCCTGTCTCGTTTTATCCGTATTGAGTAGAAGTTTCCTCGTTTCCAAAAATATTCGCAGCATCGCCATCATATTCTGCACGGCTTCCCTATTTTCCCCTATCATTACAATATCGTCCGCGTGGTTCGAAAATTGAATATTTGCTACGTATTAATTATCCTTAATCATCTAAATATTCGTACGCAAAGAAGGTTTCGCGACGGATTATTGAAGAAAGGAGAACGCTTTCATGGTGAATGAAATCGCTCACAAGATTAATCCGCGGTTCAACAATTATTTTACGCTTATCGTTATTATGTAATAACGATGTATATGACTTTTTCACTTTGTATTTCCTTCCCTTTAGATTCATACAAGATGATCTTCAGCTATCCGTTATTGAGTAGCAACAGTTTTACCCAAATTTTCCCTTTTTAACCTTTTATTATCTGTTTTCTTCTTTCATTATTCGACTATTTAGTATCACTCGGTCGAAAACAAGTTCAAAATCCTTTTTATATTGTTTATATTAATTTAATTTTTTTATTGTTACTAACGCTATTATGTTGGCCGATCTGCAGTTATAAGACAATTAAATATATCAATCACTTCAAAATTAATAACATACGATTTTTTCAAAATCAATAATCCACCTATTAATATACTTATATAAACACGCTTCTCTTGGATGCGTACATATACAAATACATACATCTACACCGATTCATATAAACACATATTTGATTACATCTACATACATATATAACTTTATACACATGATTTTCTTTCCTCGACAAATGCATTATTTTTGTACCACAGACAACAAAATATTTAGTGGAAAAGATTATTTGTCGATGAATAAACCAACAATATCATTTCGCGAAAATTGAGACATCTTTTATATTTCATAGGGATATACTTGTTACACAATTTTTTCAAATAAGTACACGTACACACACAGACGATGATATGAGTGTGCACAATTATGATATTTGGGTGGCTATGGATGTAGCCTTGACGAGTATTGATTTGCCAGCCTACGTAGCCTCAGAATGCAGGATCACGTATATCAACATGAGTGTATAAAGACTGAGAGAGAAAACAAACGAAAGCATAGGTATTGGTTTAAGAAAACGAGAGAGGAAAATAAGATAAGGGGTGTTAAGAACTTTCAATTGTTTATATATTAGCAGAGATCGAAAGAATAGAACACACGAGAGTCATTTTGCTTATGGTAGAAATATTCAATTTTAATTCCAAGAGATTTAAAATATTTTGTATAATTTTTTATCAATTCTGAACTAAGAATTTTATTTTGCATTATTCAAAATGAAATAATTTTTTTGTACCTCATTTAACACAAATATGTAGAAAAATTTCAAGTGAATCCAGCATTTTTAAATCATATGCAATAAACATTCACTGTACTTGGATTTTTTATACTTTTTCATAATAATCACGAAACGATTGATTATTTTTATTTTTTTAATCAATTATTTTATTTCAATGAAATTTATAAAGTTAAAAAAATTATTTAAAATATTCTAAAAAACATTCACATCATATTGTAATATTCATGTGCTACGCTAACTTAATTTATTTAAGATTATTATTATTTGTAAAATATTTATTATTAATCAAAAACAAAAAGTTCTATTGTATTTTTTATAATTTTGAAGATTAAATTTACATTAATCTTAAGTATTACAGACTTTCAAAATCTTTGTGATCATAAAATATATACTCATTCACGTTATCATGTAATTGGTAAGTAAAATATGTAGTAAACATCACTTTTAAATATATTTGTATTATTTTAATTTATCTGTTCTAAATGTATTTTTAATATACTTTGATAATTTGACTACTTTTTAAATTAATAAAGCTATGTATATGCAAATAAAAGTTCAATGATCTATAACATTTTTATATTAGATTTATATACATCATTAATTAATTGAAATTATTATAACGTGCCATAAAAACTATTGTCGATTATTTGATGAATCACTTATATATATTTAATAATAAATTAATTCTTTTATTGAGATTTTTTATACCAGAAAATTTATATTCAAATTGAAATAAATAAAACTATAACTCTATTTAAAATTAATTATCTTGAATATTATTTATTTAACAACATTTTAGGTAACGAATTATAATTAAAAAGTATTATATGTATAAACTTTATAATTTTTAACAAAATTTTTAAAACAGTTTTGATTGCAATTAAATTCAATTAAAATTTGTATGCATAAAATAAATCAAGAAAAAGATAGAAGTTTTAAGATAATTACAATCATAAATTTTGAAAAATATAAGGTTTTACATTGCATAAAGGATTGAAAAAAATTAGATTTTCACTTGTGAGTTTCAAAATCAACTCTACTTTATTTTATATATACACGTTTTATGTTATGATTTCCTGCACTTTTTATATTTTAATCTGTTTTTATATTTTTTCGATTTTCTATCACAATGGTGTTTCTCTAAATACTAACTAATAATTCTTTCCATTTTACTTATTATCCCCTCAAACAAGATAAAATATTGTTATTAAGGCCACAAACGCATACATTACATTACAAATTCTTTATATTTCTATTATATTATTATCCAAAAATATCGTTAAAGGTAATTCAAAATATTTTATAATTTTATGATTTATTGAAAGATTCATAGGTAATACACAACAGTTATAAATACGAATATTAGAGTCATAAAACTGTATATACATGGTGCATCCACGAAGTATCGAGTTTTTTTTTTCATTTTGTGCCTATTCATCGTAGAAATTTGGGAGAAGTCTTAAAATGTCGACAAACTCTTTCCGCATTTGTCCTTTTTTTGTTTTGTTTTTCGATAATTAGGCGTGGCAGGATTTAACTTCGCGCGAAGGGTGTTTTTCAAATTTTTGACACGACGCGCTGAAGCGCTTAGTGGAAAACCACTATGCGAGAATGTTTTATTCAAAGATTAAAAAAAAAAAATTCTTATCTTTTTTTTTGAAAGATGATTTATTGGTGGACTTATAAACAGGGTAAAATAAAAATTTTAAATTCTTCAAAACAATTTCCTCCTGTATCAACACATTTCTGAAGGCATGTTTCCCAAATTTCAAATGCATCTTCAAACTCTTTGGCTTTGTTGTTTTTCAAAAATTTTAACATTTATAAATTTTTTTGCATCATATTGTACACTGAAGATCGCGTTTAATTCAATTTTTCCTGAATTGCTTTATCTGTTAATCAACAGTCCAAATTTTAAATTTCTAACACGCGCCCGGTATTCCTAACCATTCGAAAGTTTTTTGGGCGCCCAAATCAAAGCTCGTCGATGATTCTTTCTCGGCTCTCTTTAAAAGCTCTGTGCCATTTTCTACTTTGCGATTTTGACATGCAATTTTGTCCATATGATTCTTGCAACATTTTATACATTTCTACACTGTTTTTTTTTAATTGCAAAAACAAATTTTATCTCGTAACGCTATTAGAGTAGTCGCTCCATCGCGCCGTGTCAAAAAACTGAAATACCACCCTTCGCGCGAAGTTAAATCCTGCAGTGCCTGATTATCGAAAAACAAAACAAAAAAAAGGACAAATGCGGAAAGAGTTTCTCGACATTTTAAGACCTCTCCCGAATTTTTATGATGAATAGGCGAAAAATGAAAAAAAAAACTCGATACTTCGTGGATGCACCATGTATATATACATATACACATATATATATATATATATTCATCAATTTCTATAAAATATTTTATATCAATAACAATTCAATAAATAATATTATTTCATAATCAATCATCATATATGATTATATTTATATGATTTCTAATATATTTTTGACCAATTACTGTATACCATAATATGAGAATTAATGTTTCAAATACAGTAGATCGTACTATATGTATCTGACTATTATGTACCTCATTTTTATTGTCATATACAGTTTATAAAATCTTTTTGTCGAAAATTATATGAATTTAAAAGCAAATACTAAACTAGCTTATTATTTATATTATAGAATGCTTTATAATTTATATGCATTGAACTTTAAAATACTAGGATTATTTTAATAAAAATAAAAAATATATAATATGTATATTGTAACGTCCCGTTGTTCTTATACAATAAGTCAATATAAACTAAGAAATACTGTATAAGTTAAAAAAGTACGTTTTCTCTAACAAAATTTACTAAGTTTACTAATTTACTAATTTTATAACTAATATCAAAATCAACAAGAAAACTAAGCCGAGTTCTGCAAAATTTCTAAAAAGATAATCATAGATAAGGAAACCGAATGCATGATAAGTCAATGCCACGAAAACTAATCCAATATACGATCACGCGTAATTCGATAAAACATGACAATCATGAACGACACGGCCGAATTAGTCTAAGGTCAACAAGAGAAACTACGGAAGATATCAAATGATAGTAATATGCGCGGAACCATGAGCGGTGAAGATTATTTTTATGTATTTAGGTAATTAGAAGTGAGATCACGATGAAATAAAAACATCTTAAATATTTATAAGAAGTGTAGTAATGCTATATTATAAGATAAATATGGATAGGAGAAGAAATGCCAGAATGGAATGGAAGACCACGGCAATCACACCCATGTATAAGAAAGGGGATACAAGATTGTAGATAATCAATTTTGTTTTACTTGCACTCTTTAAGTAAGTTATACTAGTAATAATTCTATAATTCGAATTCATTATATTATTTTATTCAAAACAGAATATATTAAACGTTATTTTGAAATATCAAACTTTCATTTATTTCTGAATAAAAAATTAATTTATTAAAAGTTGATTCAATAAATAAATTAATGTACAATTAAATAAAAGCAACCGTTTAAATCTTAGACATTTCGATTTTCGATGTAAAGATTTTTTTAAAAAAAAACCAGAGGGCTTTTACGTTTATAAACCTATATAAAGTGGTGATAACAACCTACGAGCAGCCTGCCAACTCACGAACCCCTGAAGGATAATCAATGTAAAACATAAATCTAAGTATACCCCTATTCTCAAATTAATACATTAAATTAATAAATAACATAATAAATAAATAACATCCTATTACATGGAATCTTTTTAACTTTGCCAACTATAATGGAGCTTTACATACACTTTACTAATTAATTAATGATTATAAATATGTATAATATATAATATATATATATATGTGATAATAATTAATCATTATCAATCTACTGTATATTTATTTAAGAAAAAAGGTTTAGGAGGAGATAATTGATTTGGGTTAAATAAAATTCTTTAATTGAGCGTCACAGATAATTATTTAATCTTTCCGCAATGTATATAAGGACATAAAAAACTCCCCCTTGCTCGAGGAGGAAAAAGCCAGGCGAATAATTAGATCAGATGGCTGACGAGCTCTAAGTGGATCATCTTTTTTCATCAGATGAAGAGCGTGACGTACCCTTTATATGTGCGATGCCTGCGACCTTTCGTCACTCAAACAGCTATCAAGCCAGAGTAGTCTACCCCACTTGTAGCAAATGGACGAGGTGGAGTGATATGTGCATCTAGCAGATCTCCCAGCAGCTGCGAGGCTTGTCGTGGCTTGACGCGTTAACAGGTGGTGCAGGTCTTGATGATAGTGTTGGTGAGATGGTGTACTCCCAATTTCTATGTGAATCTCATCGAATCTTAGAGTGTAGGTGGTGGTCAATGTGTATTCTCCGCGAAGAGCCGATTTGTGGGTGAACTTGATGAGTAATTTGCTGTTTATAAGGTTGGCTCTCGAAAGCTGCCCTCTTACTTTTAGTAATCCATCCTTATTAATAAAAGGTCAGAGTTTGTGCAGTGCACTGGCTTTTTTTACGGAGTCAGCGCAACATGTCGACGATTTTCCTCTCCGTAATAACATCGCTGGGCTAGCCTGAATGTCACCAGCCGGGTGTGACTTAGTTCTTCGCTAGTAAGATAATCAGGGAACGGGGACGTCCCTTCAAAACGCTGTCTTACTCTGCATAAAGTTCTAAGTCAATACACCACTACACTAATCAACCACGTATACGATGAGATTTCAAGTATTCTGGTCTTTATGTTATCATTGTCGCAAATTAAGTGCATTGCCACTTTTTTGACCGAGAAACCAGTAATTTTATTTATATTCAGCCAGAATTCCGGCGATGCCTAGAGAAAATCGGGAGACAAGAAGCGAGTTAGTGACGGATCTAAGAGAGAGGTTGACAAGGACAATAATGAATGAAGGAAGAAAAGAAGAGGGAATAAGAACCTGGGCATGGTATAGCTTCGAAAAGAAAATAAAGGAAATATGGAAAATAATAAATGAGAAAGAATGTGGAAAAGTAAGCCCAACAATAATTATATGAAACATAAATATAAAGATTGGACTAGATATATAAAACCGGGAGAAAGTAAAAAGGTGTGGGAAAGATGGAAAATTGTTAGTAGGAAAAGTAAGTGAAGAGGATTGGTAGATCCTGAACAGAAAAAGTGAGCGGCAATGAGGAAGGAGAATTCACATACATAGGAACAAGAGGAGCAATAGTGATAAATCGGACGATAAAAAATAAAAAAGACTGAAGAAAAATAAAGAGAACATGATAGAGTCAGATTATTTACTGATTAGAATCATGTTGAAAATGAAAAAGACAAGAAAAAAAGGACAGAGAAAGAACGAGACAGAGAGAAAGATAAGTAGTGAATTAGATAACGGAAAAGATAAAGAAGTATAAATGAAAGCCAGAGGAAAGAGAAAAATAGAAGGAAAAATAGAATGCACTAGAGGACCAAATGGAACAACAATAGTCGAGAATAAAAAAGAAAAGAAAAAAAGTAACACTGAGAAAAAAAAAATTTGGAAAAAAAAAGAAGACAGAAGAAGTGGTGGGATAGAGAGTATAGTAAAGGAAAAATAAAAGTCATGAAAAGTGTAAGTGATTGGAAAAAAGGAGGGTAAAATAAGGAAAAGTACTATAAGAAAAGAAAGGAATGGAAAACATTATCTGAAAGAAAGTAAGAAAAAGAAAAGAAGGAAGAACTAGAATTACAAAAAATGAAAAAAGATATTTGGAACTTACTAAATAGAGAAAACAAGAAAAAGAAGTTAAAACATGAATCGAGTATAAAAGAAAGAACACATGAACTAAGTAATCAAGATATAATAGTGGCATGGAGATAATAAAGAAACGCAAGGTAGTAGAAGAGGATGGAATTAAGAAGGAATTTTGGGTATATAGAAAGTAGAGATAAAGGAAGAGCTGATGGAAATAATAAAAAAAATATGGAAAGGAGGAGAAATACTTGCCGACTGAAGGAAACTGATAGTGTCGACCATCTACAAGAAACGGGAATCAGAAGATACCAGTAAACAAAGAGGGACATCGCTGTTGTCGACAATATATAAGATATATGCGAAAATTCTAAAAAAAACAGTGTGTAGAAAGAGGTAGAAGGAAAAGGAATACTTCCAAAAACAAAGCAGACTTCAAAAAAGGTAGATCGGTGAAAGAGAATATATATACGTTGAACCACTGTATAAAAAGATTACTGAAAAGAAAGACAGGAATATATGCTTTATTCAGAGATTTAAAAGTGGCCTTGGATATGGTAGAAAAATGTGCAGTATGGGAAATAATGTAAAGAAAGGGATAATTAATTCGTCAGGGGCTAAATTTTTTAAATTATTTTTTTTTTTTGGAAAAAAAAAATTAATTTTCCAGGAATCAAGGAATGGTTGAACTTATCGCTCCAACCGACTAATCTTCTCGAACTTTCAATCACGCGCATTTTTTCAGCACCCACATACATATACACACACTATACATTATTCCTGGCATAAAAAACTTTCGGCTTGTCAGCGGAAGAAAAAGCCTATATAAACTACTCGTATCAAACTCGCGAATTTATACAATAATTATATGCAAATTCTGACGGGACGTCTTCTCCTCTGGAAAAATCCCCTCCTGAGTGAGAGAAAGAGAGAAAGGATAGCACCTCATGCAGTGAGAGTGAGAGAGAGAGAAACAGAGAGATCACAAGACTTTGACCGAGACATGCTTGACAGAGAGAGAATGGAGACGTCGACGAGATCATCTTTCCTGCTCACACACGCATTATTTACATGCAAACATACACCTCTCCCCTTTCAGACACATCGGCGAAGCTATATGTGTGTCCCTTTAGAAAAATTTTTTGCCGATTCGAACTAAGCGCTTAACAATAACAAATATTGCATTTTAATAGCCCACAAAACAACAATTTCACTTTCGGGTGTCCCCACGAATCATGGACGCACGTCTACTGGGAACAGTCTCCCAGTTTCGTCCCTAACACTCACCTTAGAATAAATTGACCTAGCAAACCGTGTCCCGGTGAACAATTTCGGGTCCAGGAACTTACTTTTATATTATAAAATAATGCAAAAGATTTTACTAATAAAATAATAATAGGCAATACTGATAGAAATATTGATAAAAAAGAAATTTAACTAAAAAATTATATATATATATATATCAATGAACTCGTTAAAATAATAACTCGGTGGTGTAACCTTTGGTTAGAAAGTAGTACTATCTCGATAAGTTTGATATGAAAATCAACATATTTTCCAGATGATGCCAGATTGATACTGAAATCACGGAAAGCCTTTTCTCCTGCTATTCTGCGCTTGTGAGAATGAAAAGAGATATCTGAAAAATTTCGTTTCTAGATCATTGAAATTTAAGAAGCAAAGACTCAGCACCGTTTATCAGACCATAAGAAAAATCGAATCTAAGTTACAAAAAGCAATGTTCTTGTTTTAGCGATGTATGGCATACAAATTTAACTTTAGGATACACATTAGTGGGAATAATACACTTGATCTATTTGAAAATATGCAGAGAAAAATATGTTAAAATCACTAGATAGAGTAAAACAGGACTTAGTGATCGGAAATTAAAGATCGCTGCAATTTCAATTTCATATGCATATTTATAAAATAAATATATAAAATAATTATAAGCTAATGCAAAAAATAAATGTTAATGATATAATTCATCAAAGGTACACAAGCATTCGTCTATAATTCGATAAATATTCACTCATATCTTATTATACACATCTAATTTTTTTTAATTTGATAGTTTTTAACTTTATTTCAATTTTATATTTGTATTTTTTTTTAATTTTATATTTGTTTAATTTTAATTTTCTTTCAATATTGTATTTATGCTAACGCAATTTATCACATAGTTTAAATATAATTTTGATTTTTTACTCCATCTGGCAAAAAATCCTCTGAACCATACGATAAATGTTTCGACTGTTAGATCGCATGAAAATTCAATGATACACATTTGTTGTAAATCAGACAAAAAAGGCTATCTATACATTTAGCTTTTCTCTATTTCTTATCTTTTTTTTTCTTTAATGTAATATACTTAACACTACCAATAGCAAAGTGGATGAGACAATAGCACTTAATAATAAGAAAAATTTCCCATTACATAATTTGAACTCGGCAAGTCTTCGAGATTCAAACATCTCATGCAGTTTCTTATAACCTTTTTTATGCATGAATTACCCACGAACGGCCCATATCCTTTACGTATTATACGTAAAGTTGCTTGCGCTCCACTATGAACATTCTTCACACGTAATTTCTTTACAATTATTTTAGCTATATGATGTCTTTTGGACAAAACTATGTGATGTTTTTTAGTATAAGATAAAATTAAGTTTTATAACCATCTCCCTATTCTAATTAGTTCATCATCATCCAAAAAGGAATTCAACGTCTTTAATATGGTCAATTTAGATATTTCTATAATTCCTTTCAATTGATTGATTTCAGCTGAAAATTTTTCTGTTATGTTTAAATTTATTGCAGTTTTTTGCTCATCCATTAATCTTGTAACGCGTATGCGTACGTAGTATGGACAGGTGCATACACGGACACGCACACACACCACTGGAGCAATGTTTACGTTTGCGAGATATAAATACGTCCGAAAATGTTCTCGAATCTTCCAGAACGTTCGGGAGAGTTCGGGATCATTCGGCCACACTTGTGCAAATCCGCCGTTTTTTTATACACGGGCTTTATAGGCCGATTTTTGTATAAAAGCCGATGCACCGAAGCGTTCAGCACCTTTTCTCACCTCATCCATTCCAGCGTCCTAACCTCCCCTATACCTGGTCTAAGTAGTAAGGTTACGGGCAAAACCACCACCACACCTCACCCCCTCGCCACAGCCCTAGGTAGTGAGCTTATGCCCAAACCCAAACCTCCTGCCCCTTTGGTGAAGCCTAGGTAGTAAGCCGAGGCCGAGCCAAAGATTTTCTCCCTTATCCCTAAGGCGGAAGTCACGGTTCTGCGAAGAATAAATGTCTCTATAATAATTGAAGCTAAATTTCCGATATTTCCAAGTTAAATATATTGAATCTGTCGATATTTCCGAGCTAAATGCCGATATTCCCGAGTTAATTAGTTTTACTGATTTTTTTCGAATTTTAATGTATTTAAAGTTAACGATCGTGTATAGTTAGCTATATTGCCGATTTCTTGAATTAGATGTACCGATTTTTATGAGTTAACTATATTATCAATCTTCCCGATTTAAATGTACTCTAGTTTACCGATATTTTCGAGTTAACGACATTGCCGATACAACAACAAAAATTATCAGACGATATGGATCTGCTTATAAACATTATAGCACAATCATTAAATTGGACCATAAGAATAGATTATTTATATTTTTATATGCAGCCTACATAGTATTTTATAATAAATTGGTTAATGATAAAACCACTACTCATTTAAAATTTTGAAAGTAAAATAGACTTTAGGGGAGCGACTAGTGTTTTTGAGCACACTAAAATAACTCTTATTTCAATTTCATTATTAATCGTTCATGCTTTCGGAAAAACTCTTTTAAAAACATCGGAAAAACTATGTACTTGCAATATCTTCACATTTTTTGATATGATCTTTCTATCAATGTCGAACTTATTTATGAAATACAACTCGTTTTTTAAATCAAACTATTGTGTTTGTATTTCTGCGAGTACTGTTCCATACCTCGATGCCTTCAATTTCCATAATTCTTGAATCAGTATGATTCCCTTTATTATAATATTTTCTAATAAACCTATCGGGTCATATAATTTCTCTATATTCAATGATATATTACACTTTGTAACCTTTTAATTCCTAATGTCTACGACCATATATTTTATTTTGTCTCCGACACCTTCCCATTGCAGACCTAAAACGTTTTGAGAATTTTCCTTTGTAAACAACTCGATCTTCTGTAATTCAATCTGAAAACTTCGGAAGACGTTTTTGATATCATTAGTCTTATTTTTTATAATAGTTTTTATTATTATATTAATCTATTTGCGCAATGAAAAGCCTCTTTTCTGCAAGATATTTATATAACTCTATCGAGTCTTTCACCGTGTACGATCTTGCTTAGAGATCATCTATATAAAAATCTCTTTATATCACCAATTTTAGATTATTATTTCGTACCACATCAGCTAGTTAGAACAACGTTTGTACAGCTAAAAATGAAGTTACTATCGTACCGTTGTCGAGTAATAAGTTTTTAAAAAACTTACTTGAATTACTTCTACATAATTTTTGATGTACAGTACTTTTTTCATCAACGTTAATTTGCCAATACATTTTTTCGATATTAGTTGTCATTGCGTATTGAAGCTTGCGGAATCTTACGAGACATCACTTAATTTTATAGTCTGACTCTTTAATTACCGCATGATGAGGTATGCAATAACCGCTCACGATAGCTTAAATATTACCTCATATGTTCAAATGCAATATACTGAATAATAAACTTATATTCTTTTTTAATATCTAGAATTTTACTGAAGCTTCTTTTGAGACCTAAAAATGCTGATATGAGTTTAAATACGACTTGACAAGTTAATAAATTTACAATGAGTGAATGTAGGTAACCTCACCAAATACCGATTTATCTTAGGATCTATGCGCGTAGTTTCTACATGAGCATTTAAAAAAATCTTCTTTTTCTCGGAAACGCTTTTCTAAGAATTCTTTTATCTATTAATTTTGTAATTTGCTAACAAAAAAGTACTTTATTGCTCCTTGATTTTTCATACCAGCGATTAAACCAGAAACTACCTGTCCTAGTTTATTTTTGTTACTTTCGTGCTATATTCGTTTAAGGAATATTATTCTACATTAAGTAGATCAAAGAATAATGCCATTAACATCCATTTTTCTCAGTTTATCAAAGTTTGGATCTTCACTTTTAATATTTTTTGAAACTTACTTATTTTCATTTTGTAATAAAGTTATTATCATGTACACGCCTATCTAAGTCTGTTACAAGAATTGTTTGGCTTTTAATTGAGCTCTCTGTTATTTTAAATCCGTGAGTATGTATGAGATATAATTTCACATATATATTGGAAATTTATTCAAATAAAAATGATATAAATTTTACAAATATGTTCGAAATTTAGGGAGTTCGACCTATCTATTTACTTTTCCGACTAAATTGCAATTGACCTGAATTTTCCCCTTAAAGTATAGTGTAGTATAGTAAAATATAGAAGAAAAGTAAGGGGCAACGTGCGTTTAGCTTAAGTTTATTGTGCACTATCTCCTCCATGCTTAAGATACATAAAGAAATGCCATGTGCGCAAAAAATTGTGTAATTTATGGTGTATATTTTGTTGTTTTATTATATGAATCCCTCAAAAGCTGTCAAAATGAAAGAAAATTTACAAGTGTAACGTAGAAGGAACCCACAACTAGTCTCATTCATCCTCTAATAATTGCCACAGTGACTAATTTTGATCAGTTTACTTACTTTAATGCTTCCAACGTAAGAAAAGCCATCTGATTCCTTGCCTATTTAGCTTTTAAATTTACAGCTACTGTTCTGGAAGGACCAGCACCAATCATTCCCTTAGACTGTCTGAGCCCTTCAGTACTCTTCCACATCTTGGTTATTTTAGTCATCAGCCAATCATTGATGGTATTGTTAACTTCACATTGGGTTATTGGTGGTATAAGCTTCACAGATCGTTCACTACTAGCCCCTTTTTTGTCAATCTATCAGCCTTATCGTTACTTGAATAACCCTGATGCCCAAAAAGCGCCATGAAAGTCTCTAATAAGGTAGTTTGGAATATATTTTAATAATTATTTTAAACCAGTCTTATTAATCTACATTCAAGAAAATATAACACATGAGAATTCTCAAATATAAAAGGTTCACTAACCAAATTAGTCAGAACTACACTTATGGTCAAAGCACAACACCGTAGTCTAAATTTGAAATATTATCCCAATAAATGGATTAATTTATATGAACTTTAATATATTTTTCAAACCAACGAATTATTTAAATATTTATCACTCTGTAATTTTTTATTTCGATATTTAATGACTTCGTCGTCTTGACACAGTTCATGAATTTTCTTAATTTTGTATATCTCACCCACTATAGCTTGCAGATTTTTTTATTGACAATTGGAATTGACTTCAATATCATCTGAATTTTTTACGAACGTTTCAGCCTTGATTCACGCTTTGTATATCTATTTTTTCATAACATTTTTTTTTAAATCACCATTCATTATATTTGATCTTTAGATCGCGAATTTTATTAATTATAGTCCATTTTGTAGTCCATTTTATCTTCGGACGAATTTGTCGTCCATGTATCGATTGTACTGCCTTTATTATGTATGCCATTAGTGTAGTCCGTAATTTGGCAGCAAGTACTCATTGATTTCGAAAAACAGTATCCTTGGATGATGTGTAAATGATTAAAGTATTGATTTTCTCTTTTATTTTACACTAATTTTCAGTTGTATTATAAAATTATTTTAAAAAAAGTTAATGAACACTACGAATTTGTTCGTTGTAACTTCTTTCAAAAATCATTTTGGTATGATTAACAACTCACCGGTATTTCAAATGGCAAAACACCTTAGCCTTTTTGCTACACATTCACTTGAAGAAAAAATATCATTTTTGTGATTTAAATTGAGTATTTCTATTCAATTGCCAAATCAATATGAGCATTGTTACGTGAAAAAGAGAGAGTATAACTTTGAGCGTGTAGAAAGAAAAATAAGAAAAAGCTGAAAAAAGAATGTTTCCCCGAGAAAAGGGTTTTATCATAGGGCTTAGAAGGCAAGGACGCCTTTGAGATTAGGCAGCAACATCAATATGGGCCGAGCCGTCCTCTCGTCTTGTATCGCAAGCATTTACTAAATAAACAATAGATACTGTTTAAATTGTTGTAATTAATTGATTCATCCCTAAATTGATATTGAGTAAATTATTGCTCTACAAATGCAAGAGAGATTTCTTAATATTTGACCATTTGTATAAAAATTTGCCTCACGCATTATTCAATTCTTTATTCCATTTATTATTTATTACTTCAGCACATTTTGCATTTAAGTCAACAGCTACGGGATAATAGTTATTTATATTGTGTAACATTATGAAGTGAAATAATTCATTAAATTCATGTTTGAAGTTCAGGTTATTGAAATTTTATGAAGCGTATTCGGAAGTAATGTAAACATTGAGGAAGATATTAATTATAGCTATTTCTATATTGCAGCAGTTGTTGATAAAATCAAGATTATTATTTTTGTATTTTATAGTTTTTATAGAAGAGAAAATAGTGACACTACCAGCCCGGAAAGTATTTATTTATTTATTTAATACTATCATTTCCTTTAATCTTATAGTCGTTGTAAAATATTTTGTGAGATCTATTTAGTTTTGCTTCAGAATAGAGAATAATGTTGAGATCTAGTGAGTTTATTTATTTATAATAACTCAAATTATGTTTTTGCTTTTATTATAGAGATAATATTAAGGACTCATAAGTTGAGTTAGCCATTGTAAAAAATATATAAAACGAATTAGCTATTGTAATAAAAAATTGACTAAATCAATCAGCTAACATATCTAATACATATTAAATGTATTAACATTTTAGTACTGAAACATTTCAGCACCAATAAATACTTAAATTATAACCAAATTAAATTAACATCTAGTATTGAATTTTAAAAAATTACTCACAATTATCTTTTTAAACGCTTGCTTAATTTACCTTTAAGAACTCGCTTCGAAGATCGAATAGCATTCTTGTAAAAGAAAAATTATAGCAAAAATATAATTTCTTGAAGTATATTATATACTCTATTATATTAGGAGATTATATTTAAGCCTTTAGTGTCTATTTGTTCTATTTTTTATTTCGGATGAACAGGTAAGACTAACAAACTTAATGAAGCAATGCGTTAAACTTGGACAAACGTTTCTTTATTTTTCATTTAAAATTTAAATGATTAAAGTAAGTTCTTAAATTATTTGTTGCTACTTACTAGTTTGAGTTGAACTTCAATTCAAACGTTACTTAGCTACACTATTTCTATGTTCATTCATCTTTTCAAATATAAAATTTATAAAATTCATTAACTGTTAAAAGAAAATTTATTTTTCTACAATTTATATTATAAATTAAAATTGCATAAAACTTACGTTATTTTCTAAAGAAATATCAAAGTTTATGAACATATTTATATTCAAGAATTGAATGCACAATATTTATTAAAATTTATTTATTATTTAAATAATATTTTCAAAACAACGATACTTTGAAGAAAATTATAATTATGAAATAATCAATTTGTTCATCATGATAGATATCTGTGTTTTTTTTTTAAAATTTTAATTGATATAATAAAATGAATAGCAACACAAATAATGAAGCTGAGTATAATGATTATGATAAGAATAAGAATTTCACTGTAAAATTAATATTAAATATATTATATAGAAAACTTCGAATATTCTTCCAATATAAAAGATTATAAAAAAGCTATTACATAATGTTGTTTTACAAATAAATAAAATTGATCAATAAAATAAATATACATTATTGATTAGCCTAAATTATTCAGTAAGTATTATTGAATTAATTTAAATTTGTATTTTATTTACTTAACATATAAAAAAACATTCAAAATAAAATTTTAATTTATAACAGAATTAACAAAGCCTTTGAGATTTGGTTCATTATTACCTCATTCAGTTATAGCTTATGTTTCAAAAAATATAATTCACATACTAAAAATATTAAATTATACTATCTTTTATGCTTATATTTAGTCTCATAGATATTTATAAAAATAATATTAAGGAACATAATAAAATAGTTATATGAGTATTAACAGATCAATTATCTTATTCAATGTAATGAGTAGATTATATAACAATTTTCCATATTTTCACAGATGTTAACAGTTATAAAGTTATATTTGTTTAAATTAAACTTTAATTTCATTACACGTAAAGAAAATTATAATTAAAGAAATATTTCAATTTAAAATTTTAATCACAATTATAAACTTATCATTATATAATTCATTATATAATATCTTATAATATTACTTTAAAACTTTCATTTTTAATAAAATAATACGTGCTATTTAAAATTTCATAGATACCTTTAGTTAATCTCTATGTACAGAAAAATTTAATATTAACAAAATTTTATAATATATACTATTTTAAGTAAGGTAAATTTCTTTTGCTATTTTTAATTATGTTCTGTATTACTTTAATTTAAATATAAGGCGCCACACAAATCAAATGCTTTCGAAAAAAATTAGTCAGATAAAATTTTAATAGCGTAAGCATAAAAATAGTTTACAAATAAATAACAACATTTTTATGAATACACATGTATTAAAATAAGTTTTTTGAAAAATAGAAAAATAAGATCCACACGATTCGTTTAAAATTATTATGTATATTCATTAAAATAATTTAAATTGAAAATAAATATTACAATACCAGTATTCTTATATTGATAATACCATAAAACTATATTCAAATTTATAATTAATTTTATGAATTATTTTTGTACATTACGTTTTCAAAATTACATAATTTGTTACAGTAAAATATTTTTTGTGTTACTTTAAGCGTTTAAAATGTTTATTGTATTATCTGATATCTACTGACAGTATTGAATTACAATAAAATATTTTTTAAACGGGTATACAAAACCTATTAATATGAATTTTGTTAATTAACATATTTATATTTTATTGTAAAATATAAATCTATTTAAAGTAAATATAAAGAAATATAAAAAATTATTTATATTTAAGAGTACTAGATAAATAAAATTAATTAAAAAATTTGAATTTTATTTCTATATAATATTAAAAATATAAATTGTATTTCACATTAAAATAAAATAAATACTTTGATATTATGATATGATATTTTCATTTGTAGAATATATCATTAAAACATGCAAATGAGCAGCTTATGATTGTATTTACACTTTATGACTTATTCTATTTTTTATTACAGATAATTCAATTTGGTAATACACAGAAAAAAATAGTTAGCTTGATAATATTTAAAAAAGAAATCTTATTTTTAGTTTATATGAACATACAAACAAAATTATAACTAAAATTTTCTTTTTAATATATTTATCAATCATTAAGCAAATTTTAAAATAACATTGAATATAAAAATAAATATTTAAAAAAACATACATCAGAACAATGCAAAAGTAATTTTTTATAATATTATATAAATCAAATTAAAATCAAACGAACATAAATGATTAATAAAATATAATTAATGCTTATAATTCAAAATTATGAAAAATATTATTTTAACATTCAAATTTTAATTTGAACGGGTGTATTTCCTACTCAAAACAATTTTTAGATTCGAATTGTATATTAGATGCTATCGTACTTATTTAATAAATTATTATATTTAAACCTATTTTACAAAGGGTAATGATTTTCAGTAATGATTATTTACACTTACCTCTGGTCAATTAGAGTAAGTAAGCAAAAAGCGATGCTAATTATTTAATATCTTGAAAAGTAACAACACTCGTGATAAAATAGCTACAATCACTATTTTCCTTATTTATTACTAGTTTACGGTTACGATAAAGAACTAAAAAATTACCACCAACACAAAACTATAATAACAACATAATAAAAATAAAATCAGACTGGGATAATTCGAAATCTTTTTACTTAAAATGAAATAAAATAATACTCGTAAAATTCAATCATAATGCAGAAATAAGAATTTATACACATGAATTGATCCTCGAACTTTTTATTTATCTGATTTTGTGATATCTTTTATTCAAATTTAACTTAACTCTATAAAATGTCTTTATGATTCTTCGTATTTTTTTTAATGCTTTTTCACCAAAAAAACTGTTTCACACCTACAATTTTCTTACTCCATTACATGAAATCAATTCTAAATTGATCTTGTAATACTTTTCACATCCACGAAACATCAACTCAATTCAGCTTCCGAATGCACAATTACTTGAATGATATAAAAAGAAGTACTCATTTAAGAACGGTTTTATCACAATTTTATTTAACTTATTAATTATTCGTTCTGACCACCAAACTAAAGTATTATATTGATCTGTAATTATAAGCTGACTAAACTTTGCGTAATAACGCTTTCCTTCTTACGGTTCATGGACTTTATCGGAAAATTGCAAACAAGTTGCAATCTCGTTTGCAACTTGGTTTTCTATTTCAGTGAATTATTACGAGATCCAATACTTTAAATTTTTTTCTTATTATTACAAAATTAAATTTTTACAGGTCGACGTCTCAACATCAACAGCGATGCAAATTTTTATTTTCAGATCATCACATCCATTGGTCAAGAGACATTTGCAGTTGCACATCCTAGAGATATTGGCACTCTAACCTAGGAGATAACCAGTCCAGCACAAACCCCAACTCCCGGATGTCGATCATGTAGTAATTGAATCTCCGAATGATTTGCAGCTTATTTAACTAATCCAGTGATCCAGCTGATATTATTGCGGATTGTGACAAATGAGCCAAAGAGAAAGAAAGAAGGAGAGAAAGAGAGAGAGAGAGAGAGAGAGAGAGAGAGAGAGAGAGAGAGAAGAGAGAGAGAGAGAGAGCATACAATATACAAAATGGTGGACGTACAACGCGATACTTCCGTGTACTTTCTTCTTTGTGTCTTCACGCGTGCGCGCTTTGCATACGCATGTGTTTTTCGACTCGCCCGCAAACTCGGTGTCACAGTTGACACCCCCACCCCCCTCAAGAAGATGCACACGAGCTTGCCTAAGGAGATCCAATTCCAGTACACGACGTCGGTGTCCACTTCCTCGTCCGCGCACGCACAGTTGCCTGCAGCAGTCCACCCGTAATCGTGTACGTGAAACATATACTTGCACTCTTATGCACTCACCTAGAGGGAAAACAAAAACGCCACTGATGAGAGATGATACTCCCTTGTTGGAACCGCCTTGCTACTCCCTTCCACGGCTCTGCTGTTCTCTCCCTCTGGCACCCCTAACTACCCTTCCACCCTACCACTCGGTGTTCATCATCATGACGCGTTACCAATGCACATTTGCGTCAGTTACGCGCAGCTTCAACCTCGCTGTCACTCTTTCAAAATCAAAATTCGGTATTTTACATACATGGAGAAAAATTTATGATATATCTGTAGAAGAAATTTTAACGAAAACTTCATTCCTTCACTTCCGTCATTTGATTTTATTCCCACGCTTTCATCTAGTTTTCATTATCTTTCTCTGTCATGCTTGCGGGGTTAAAAGCTTCAGTTAGGGCTTGTTCAAAGCGACATCTAACACTCAAGCTTGTGATATAGATCAGTCTTTAACTATAATCAAGATTTCGAATGAATCTCTTCAATTATAAAAAAAAACCTTATAATATAAGGAGAAAGTATTTCAGTAATTTGTAATACTTGGAGAATATAGAAACGAAGTATTACAAGATTGAAAAACACAATTTGCGTGAAGTAAAATCTTGTCGCTCCTAACGATCGTATAGAAAAAAAAGCAAAGGAATAAATAGAAAAAACTCCCCCTTTTAAGACCTTTCCTAAACCACTACGACCAATAGTGACTTCCAAATTAATAAATTGGCTTTATTTTTCGGACAGACCATGTATGGATGATTCTACAGATGAACCAAAAAGGCTGGGTATTTTGCTCTGTTGAACAAATTAGCTAAGCATGCATAATGGTATTCACACACATAATTCATACATATTATATACACACATAATAAATATATAAGATCACAGTGTCATTATTTTGAAGATATTTCAAAGTATTAATGATGAAGACAAAGAACGCAAACAAAACAATGAGAATGAAAAAATAAAGAAATTAGATGAGTAATTCTATTATTTGTAATTAATACGCTATAGTTCTGTTTCTTTGCTCTCTAATTCCATCTCTCCTCCCACCCACATACTGATTGTTTCAAACATTTGTGAGAAAACTCTGAGAGAAGAGAGAAATAGTGATACATCTCTTAAAACTGGGAAAAAAGCAAAGAGAAAAAGAAAGAGAAAGAGAGAGAGAAATTATCTCACGTTTATCGTTTTAAATTCATTACATTTTGTTCAAGTTATCTTCTTATTGTAGATACCAGTGCAGAAGCATTAGATCGCACAAAATTGGTCCAAAGCTTTTTCTAGTCTATAATTTTATCTGGGATGTATATATTTCTTTTTTTTTTAATATAATTTCTGTATATTTTATATTTATATATATTTCTTTTCTTCTTATTATCTAATTAATAATATAATAATCTAATAAATAATTGTCTAATATTGTCACTTAGCCTTAATATACACCTCTTTTTCTGCTCAATAATTTCCATTTTTTAATGAATAATCAAATAATAATAATAATAATAATAATAATAATAAATAATCTCTGTATTGTATTTATATATTTTCTACTCTTTTCTTTCGCACTATTGCATTCATATTACCACGTGATTTAACGAATCAACCTCTAAATAACAATTTGATAAAAATAATATTATTAAAAAGTATTGATAATATAATTCAAAGTGTTTATCCGATATTAATTTATTACATAATTACCTATAATTAAATTTTTAATAAATATAATTGCTGTAACTTTCAAAATGTATTTCTAATAATTTTGTATAATTTTTATATTCATAAATTTTTATATTCACTCTTAAAATTTATTCTTACGTAATATATGATATTTTTTAATGTAATTAAGTATGTGTCACAATTTTAATTAACTTTAAAAATCACAATATCTTGTACAAATTTATGTACTGTTACGCAAAAGATTATTTGTTGAGAGTATGAAATAATCATATAAATAATCATTTTTGTCGTCAATGCTGAATGACATTTAAAATTAACATTTAATTGTATCAAAGTTGTTTTTTATTATGATTTAATGCTTGGAATAAATTAAAGAAAATTAAATTTTTTTTCAATGATACAAAGAAATTTTATTTGATTATTATTGTTTAAATCATATAACTTGACATTTTATAAATCAATAAATTTTAATTTTTATTTTAAATAAATTAAATGTATTTCCAAATTATTAATTACAATTATTCCAAATATTTATATTCTTTTTTATTACAATGAATACACAGTCAATATTGTTGTCAATTACTGAACAACAACAATTGTAATAATCTATTTAATAAATCAAATAATAGTCTTATAAATAATTAAATATATAATCTTATATGTATTTCTTTAATGAATTATTAACAATAACTTTATAATTAAAATAAGAATATTATGTTTTAAGAAATAACAAATCATTTATAGCCTTAAGCTTTATTTTTCTAATTATTACACATAATTTAAAATAATGTTTGCTTTTATATAAGCAAAGTAAACAGTTTCAAATAAATTAGTTACCTGGTTACGTTTACACACAATCACACACACTCACACATCTATTCTTTTTATTATTAGGATATATATACAAAAACTTAAATAATTTTTTTAAAACAAAAATTTGAAAGTTAATACTATTTGATACGTAAGTGCAACTTATATTATTTTTTATCTATATCATTTTACGTTAAATTTAAAATAAAATAAACTTATTGTTCTATATGAATTTTAAAAATTTCTTTATACTTTAGTGCGTACTAAAAATAAAAATTTAGTTTACAAAAATGTAAAAAAACTGCAAATTAAACTAATCAATTCATTTTGAATATTAAAATATTTGCAATACATTATTATTTTATTACTTATAAATTAGTATGAATCAAACTTTGTGCTTCGATGAAACAATTAATATAATTTATAATAAAGTAACTAAAACACAAAAAAAAAAATTAGATATATTCAATCATTTTTTATTCGCAAACAACTCCATTAATGTTGTGTATTTTAATTAGAAAATAATCAAATTATTTTTTAAAGTTTTAAAAAATTACAAAAATATTAAAATACATTGTCTTGTTAATACTTAATATTATTTTATATTCCTATATTTTAATCCAACATTTTATGTACATAAATATGTAAAATTATAAAAATATACAACTGTAAAGAAATAAATATTCAACAACTCTAAAAAATTTTTATCCATTTTCTAAATATTTTTGTTAGTTTATACAAAATTATAAAAAAAATATATTTTGTGTTTTTTTGAGTTTATGCAAGCTTTGGCGAATGCTCCTATCCTGTCATCCTTGGTCGACAGTTGTGTGACAAAAAAAAGTTTAGTAACAGAAAGAGAGGAGAGAGAGAGGCGCAAATTATTGTTGGAACTACAATACAATTTAAATATTTAAACGATTACAATAGTCTGTATATATTTTTTTATATAATATATAAAATATAGTATATAAAAATAGATCAAACAGAAATTGGCTGAGTTATATCTAATTCAACTGTGTATTTTATTCAAATTTCTCTATTATCATAAACTTCCAATTCAAAATTCCAATAAAAATAAGAAAATATTTGCTTTTGTGCATTTTTATATCAATAAAGTACTAAATTTCAATTAAAAAAAAAATGAAATGCATGATAAACCATTTGATTTCATCGTATCTGACTTTAATGTTACAAATATAAGATATAATTATAAAGAAATAACGGTATAAGATAGAAACAAATAAAATAAATCAATGTAGATCAATCGTTTAAATTTGATACAAGTATTTTGTTAATGTATTCCATAGTATTCTAAATAATAATAGATCGAAGGAAATCGATTGATTTTTAAATTCAAGTTATATTCAAGTTTTTATATTACCACAAATCTCTACTTAAAAATTCTAATATTTTTAAACATAGTACATTGAATTAATACAAATAATCTTCTTCAAAATTAATAAAAACATAAAATTTTAAATTAAAATGAAAATTTTTTACAGGTAAAAGTATTTTTGTATTTTCTAAAATTAAAATTATTTGATCCTTTAAAATAAAACGCACATGAATATGCTGCCTTATATTTTAATTTTTCAATAGAAAAAAACGAGACTAATTGAGAATATAAAGCAAAAATAAGTTATAAAAATATTCGTGTAATACTATTTTATCATAATAATGTACTTCAAATTTCAATATATAATTCTAAATATGTGAAACTTAAAAAATCAATAAATTAAATTTTTATACACATATAAAATTAATTTCATTGTTTAATTTGGATTAAAAGTTATATTTTTCTATTTTTCATTATTTTATTTAATGCAATACTATAGTTTTATCATTTGTTATTATTTTATTACTGGCACATTCATAAGTTGTTTTTGCAGAAGAAATAGAATCTTAAAAATTATAAAATTGCTTTTCAAGGTTTGTAGCTTTATTGTACACAAATTGCCATTCAAATAATATTGAATTATAAAGTGAGGAAATGTTGATACGTATCGGTGAGATTTAATAAGAAATAATAAGAAATTAATAATTTTTAATTATTATTTAATTAAATTAAAAAATTTAAAAAATTAAAAAATTATAACACTTAATATTCAGTCACAGAAATGAATAAAAATATTTCTATGATGAATAAAAAAATTAAACAGGATAATTATCAAGACACAGAAAAATATTTTGGAAATATTTTAATTAATTAATCTTAAATAAACTATTGATGTTTAGATATTTTTAAATGGAAAATTAAATATTATTTTCTTGAGATAATTTTAAAACCAAAACTTACATCCATTGGTTTATTTTAAAAAAAAAACTTATGGTTAATCATACGTAAAATTAAAATGAATTCATACATTATAATTTAAAATATTTGACTATGCTAACAAAAGTTTTATATTTTAAAATAAAGAAAAATTAAATACTCAGATTTATGAATATTATCATATTAAAATAATATACAATTGTGTAATGTATTGTTTAATATTTAAATTATTATGTTAGTATATCCATAAAATATGCTATTATTAATTTATTATTTAATCAAGATAACATGTAAGAGTAATGTATATATATTATTGTTGGAATTTACTTGAGTTTAGTGTTAAAAAGGTTTCAAATAAAACACTTGTGTTTTAGATTTAACTTGGCCACACTCTGCTCTTTATTTCTATCTATAATCTATTACACTTCTTTATTTATAACAATGAAAAACAAACAAATATACTGACTAATATCTGTAAGTTGTATATAGTAAAAACAATGATTTAATATACACGCGCGTAGCTTCGAAATTTGAAATATTCTTGGAAGTGCTTGCGTCTCTCGTCACGTGACCTCTCCGTACCAATTAGGCTCTGGTAGGTCTTGACAAGGATGCATAACTAAAAGCAGAGAGACAAAAGGAAGATAGAGTATTACATATACTTTCAGCATACACCGAAGCATGTGTAAACTCAACACTCCCTCCATTCGGTGGATGCCCAAAGTTGCCAGGTTGTCAAGGAGATAAAATCTTCAATAAGACACCCACAAGAGTTCCTTCATTGAAACGGCTTGTGGGTAGTGTCGGGTTGGCTTAATTCAATGCCAACCGACTAAAAAACCCCAGTCCAAATCATCATAAAAAAAACTTTCTTAATCTCCGGTTGGAGTAATATCATAGCCTCTTTATTATTTTCATCGTATTCACCTGATGGTGTGTAATTGCTTGATCCTCCCTCTTTAGTCCTGTTTTATTTTACCTGCAATATAAAATTTTTACCAGTGTTATTTTCATCTTTAATTATTCATTATTACACTCTAGTAATTTATCTCTTAGGTGTTTATGTGATTCTAATGGCAATGGCTTCGTCATTATGTCAGCAACATTTTCCTTGGTGGATATCCACTGAACATCAATACGTTTTTGTCCTACGCATTCTTTTATGTAGTCGCCATGTGTGTCTGCCATGTGTTTTCGGCTTCCAATTGTTTCTCGTTCTTTTAATTCTTCTTTAATTTCTTCGATAGGATCGTCGAACATTTTCAACCTGTGACTGCCATCTTTCTTTGTACAGCCTCCAGCTGATTTATTGTCGCACCAGATTATCCCAGGCAATAATTTTTTGTCAGTAATGTTTCTGATGGCTTTATCAAGAGAGATCAGTTCTTGACATGATTCACTCATTGCAAGATATTCGGCTTGACATGTAGACGGTATCACATATGTCTGTTTATGACTCCTCCAGGACACTGTGTCTCCATGTAGACATATAATATATCCTGATGTAGAAGTTGAGTCATCACAGTCTCTGAAACTAGCATCTGTGAATGCTACTAAATCTTCTTTTAGTGACTTGTACACGAGTCCAATGTTTGGATTGCCTTTTAAATATCTAAAAATCCTCTTTACTTCTTTCCAGTTTTCAATAGTTGGTTGGTGTTGTTTTCGAGCCAAGAAGTTTACTGAATACGCAATGTCAGGTCTTGTTGCATTGGCTAAATACATTAAACTTCCTATAGCTTCTCGAATAGGTATTTCTTCTTTAGTCATTTCATCTTTATCATTTTCTCCTGCTTGTGTGTCAGAAATTTTATTTTTGTTATGAACTTGTCTGGTCACCATTGGTGTGTTATGAGGGTTGCAGTCCTCCATGTTAAATCTACACAGTATATTTTCAACATAATCTTCCTGCGATAAAAATACTGTGTTTTCGTCTTTATTCCACTTAATGTTTATTTCTAGGAAGCATTTAGGTTTTCCTAGGTCCTTCATCTCAAAGGTACTACTTAGTTGTCCTTTTATATCACTGAGCAGCTTTACATCGTTACTAGCCAATAAAATATCATCGACATATAGTAAAAGTACAGCCATTTTACCTTCTTTGCGCCAAGTATATAAACATGGCTCGTGAAGATCGTTTTCTAGACCCAACTTGCGGGCTTCATCTGAAAATCTCTAGTTCCATCTTTTTGGACTAATTTTCAGACCATATAATACTCGTTGAAGCTTACAAACTTTGTTTTTCATGTCTTCTTTATCAACTTCAACTCCTTGAGGTATATCCATGTAGATATCTTCTTCCAGAATGCCATTGAGAAAAGCCGTCTTTACATCCAGTTGACAAACGTGCAGATTGTATTTATTTATTATGGATATCAAGGAACGTACTAATGGCAACCTTGATACTGGTGCATATGTCTCTTTCAAGTCGTACGTGCTTTTGTCCTTGAATCCACGCACTACTAAGCGTATTTTATATTTTACAGTTCCGTCACTATTTATTTTCTTCTTGAATATCCATCTTAAGTCTATTATGTTTGGTTTTGTACCATCCAGTTCTTTTTGTGGCCTTGGTATTATTTTCCAAACATTATTTTGTGTCATTGAATCTAATTCTTCTTTAATAGCTTGAGACCATTCAATACTGTCCTTACTATTTATGGCTTCTGTATAATTTACAAGATCATTGTTTATTTTGGCTAACAAACAATGTGCTGATTCATCGTCAATTTGTGCTTTGTTAACAATCTTAATCGACGGTGTTTTATCTTCTTTATCCTTTTTGGTCATGTTTCTTGTAATTGGTCGGAAATTTATAGTTTTGATCCTTTTAGTTTCATCTTTATTTTCCGAATTCCTTTTACAAGGTCTTCCCCGCTTCTTTGGTATTTTCACCTATTCACTTTGATGTGATTGCATTTCTTCGTTATCCTTAAGGTTATCTCTTCTTTGTCATCTTGTTCTTCAAGTTCTGATTCATGATCTTTATCATTAGCATTAGCCTTCATTTTAAGATCTTTTACATCTTTATACATTAAGTTTTCATTGAATCTTACATTTCTGGATTTTATAAATTTCCTTGCTGTTGGGTGTCACAGTAAGTAGCAAGAAGATTAAATCCAACTAAAAACATTCTTATGGCCTTTGGAGCAAATTTTTGTTTTTGAATGTGTGCTTTTGTGTATGCAACACACCTAAATTTTCTTAAGTACTTCAAATGATTATTTGCTTCATTGTTAAACTTCTTTACTGGTATTTCATAATCAATACTACTATGTGGTGTATGATTATAGATGTGAACAGCTGCCTCTGCTGCCAACGCCCACATAGTGTTTGGTAGACCTGAGTCTGTCATCAATGATCGTATCTCTTTTATATCGTTTGATTGAATCTTTCAGCTACACTGTTATGCTCAGGTGTGTAAGGTGCCGAAGAATCAATCTCAATTTTCTATTGATCCAGAATTTCTTTAAATTTTCCTCCAACATATTCTTTAGCCTGGTCTGATCGGATGTAACATATTTTTTCATCCTTTCCCAGTAGATTTCTTGCTGAAATGAGAAAATTTTTCAAGACATCTGTTGCTTCATCTTTAGACTTAATTGCATATACTTTTGCCCATCTTGAGTAGTCATCAATAAACGTTATTATGTATTTATTTTGACCTGGATAAGATTTTGGTTGTATTGGTCCCATAATATCTGTATGTATTGTATGCAGAGATCGGGTTGATCTTTTTCTTGCTTTTTTAAATGGTATTTTATCCATTTTTGAGGTAATACAGACTTCACAGTCTCGTATTTTGTCTTCAAATATAATACCTTCTAATGGCTGTGATTTTTGGCTCAGATTTCTTAGATAGTTCAGTGATGTGTGACCCAATCTATTATACCATAACATCCCTTCAGATAGAGAATCTGGTTTTGAACTTATCTTGGACAATTGCATCTTGTTCTATCCATCATGTCCTCCCTCCGAACATGATGTCGGTTGTCAATCTGCATTTCATTTTAACTCATTTGATGAGTTATCTTCCAAATTTGTAATAATTCTAGCTTCACAGAAATATAGTCCTGATTCTATATCATCTGTGTTGTCTTCTTTATCATTCTTGATTTGGAGGCGAACAATCCAATTTGGTTTTTCATATATCCCCTCAAGGATGATCTCATTGGTTGTCTTGTTATAGACTTCCAATGCTTCATTGTCGAGTTTTATTCCTAAACCCGCATCTGCTAATTGTCGTAACGACAATAAGTTATTACTTATTTCACCTGCTGGCATAACATTTTTTAAGGTGATTGTTGTTTTAGACTCTGGATCTGAATATAAAGTCAGATTTCCTTTTGCATCAATCCTTATATAAGCATACTGATTCTTATTAGCACTTTTGATATATTCGTCTTTACACTTCTTTAGCCCTTGTAGGAGTATTGATTTATTTATAATGTGGTGCGTAGCACCTGAGTCTGCTATGAACTCAATCATCTCTGAAACATAAGAATTATTGACATCTTTATAACAAATATTACCTTGTATATTGGAGTCGTTTTGAGCGGTGTTTGATGCCTTTTCCGCTTTGTTCTTCTGAAATTTCTGCTTCCTCTTAAAATTCTTTTTTACAATTCCAAATTTTTTCCAATTCTTTGGTTTGCTGGCTTTATTTTCTTCTTGATTTTTCTGGCCTGAATGATTTTGTGGTTGGCGAGATGATAGCTTTTTATTTGATTGACGTCGGTTTGGAATTTTAAAACAATCCACCCCTTTGTGAGCTCTTAAACTTTGACAATAATAACAAAAATATTTATTTGTATTATTGTAGGGACAACTCGCGGCATAATGTTGTGGAGAATTACAAAGGTGACACCGATTAATACCTGCTCCAAACATCGCACGGGGTTGCTTATTTTCGTCATTATCCCAGTCTTTCCTTCGTTGTTTACTCTTTTGTTGGGCTTCAAACTCAAAAGTAAAGTTTTTCAACTTTTCATATGTTGATTCAGATAATCCTTTCCTGGCCCAACTCATGTGTTCTAGTTGTGGGTACACACGTACAACTGTATTGTAGTAGCTCGTCTTTTTTTCCATTTCATCTATTTCTTTGGCGTCTTCATGAGCTTCATAGTCTGTGATTATGGTTTCAAACCTGTCTATGAAGTTTACCACCTTTTCGCCTTTCTTCATCTTAATTGTATAAAGATCAGTACGAACATTTCTGTGTGAAACGTTCCGTTCTGACCTTTTAATTGCTTTCAGTTTCTTTATCATTTCTTTAGGTTCAGTAATTTTTATTACCAGCTTATGATATCGATCTGATAACCTTGCTTGTATTTTAGTACGAGCCACATTTTTATCATCTTGAAGTTCTTCATATGTATTGTTCTTTGGTGCCGGGTATTTGTCATCAATTACATAGATAAGCCGTTGGCATAATAATTCTGCTCTCATGTTACTTTCCCAAATAGCAAAGTCACCCTTGTGAGACAGCCTGAAATCAGAATTATAGCTCGATGTCTTCCTCTTTACTCTTCTTGTCACTTCTTTAGCTTGATTTCCATCTTCTTTGTTTTTTTCCACATTTTCTTCATCTTTATCAGCTATAGATGCCGTATCCATTGACACATCGTCATCTGTTACATTGAGGATATTTTCCATATCCTCCACCACTTCTTTATCCGTTACACTTTGTGCACCGGTGAGAGACCCACAGTTTTGCAGCAATTCCAACTCACGAACACGTAAGCGTTTCAATTCGAGTTGGTCAGTCTGTATTTTAGAAATACTGGCTAACATTTCTCTCGTCAATTCTCGTGATTCTTCCTGCTGCAAGTTGTTAGGTTTCATCATGCTCTTAAGCATCTCGCCAGCCTGTGCCAGAGTTTGTTCCACATGTTGTTCCATCGTTGTTGTTTTCCTTTTATAATATATTATTATTTCAGGATCTCTATATGAAATTAATGATAAAAAAAATTAAAAAAAATAAAAAACAATGTTTATATGTAAATTACTTGTCATGTTCATCAAAAAATGTTAAATTACTGATTATATTATATAAATATTATATTATAGAAATATTAAATTACTATCTTATGTTTTAGTTATATTTCATTTGACTACAACTAGATTTTCTTCTTTAGATTATTATAATTGTTTCATTACTTCTTTATTTAAAAAAAAATAGTGAGAATCATGTTCATATGTTTATAGAAAGGAGAGAAACAGATTCTATTAAACAAAAGAGTTTTGATTAATGTTAAAATCCGTTAATATTCATAATATTAGATATAAGTTTTGTTACTTTTTCTCCCTCCTAAACCCTTTTTTTTTATTATAAACATTGAACAATTTTTCTCTTCGATTTCTTTCATTAAGTTTAAAAGATATGAAATTTCTAGAGATATTCTCCCCTTTTTTTTCTTCTTTTTATTAATTATTATCTAATTATTATTTAATAATGTTTTAAATAATTAACTTCATTTTTAATTAAAAATAAAAGTGAAATCAATCATTCACAACTATCTTATTTTGTTATTATGTATTTATGTGTTTTTAGTTTCTCTTTCTTTATTTTAATTTTTATCATACATGCATGTATATATAGTTTGAAATTCAACTCTTTATTTTGTTTATTAATATATATATATACATTTATTTGCACCATGATATCTTCACTATCTTTTTAATCTTATTTCATCTGCAGATGATTGTTTCTATCTTGTGCGCGGTTTTCATCTTTATACTTTAAATTTTAACTATTTACACATCTACATAATCATCTTAATCTTTTCCATAATAAAATTACATTTAGTATTATATATATATAAACCTTTGTTTTGATTTTTCTTTAGATTATATATAATACATTGTAAATGTTATTGTTATTAATTTTTATATGTATTAATAAATCTATTATGAAATATTATTAGTTCAACTTTTCATCTACTTCATTTAATAAATCCTAGGTTATTTTATTTAAATACACTAGCCAACACAAGTTCTATTTTGATTAACTTCAATTATAATTTAATTCATTACTTTTTATTGTTTTCATCATAATTTTAATTTATTCAAATTTTACATTTCATAGTGATCTCATCTTTATTTTAATACATTTATTGTACTTTGGTTTAGTAATTATTAAATTATTTATATGAAATTTTTGTTCGCATAACAAAATTTAGTTTTCATATTCAACCTAATCTTTATTTATATGATTTAATTACACAAACTACTTTTATTTGTGTAATTTATCTGAATTTATTAATATTTTAGAATATGTGTTTCATTTGGCTTTAATGTATTTATTTTTTTTTTTTTTTTTTTTATATTTATGTTTTTTATTAAAAGAGAAATTTATTCTCATTTATTTTATTATTATTTTCTAAGTATACATACAATTATATATAAATTATTTTATTTTATTCATCTTTAAACATCTAATTTAATTTTCATTTTCCATATAATTATTTGTATTTTTTAAATATCCATATATACATATACATATATATACACATATACATCTTTGTTTTATTTTAACTCTATTTAAATGTATTTTATATTAATGTATTTAAAGATACATTCATTTCTTTTGATTTAAAAAAAAATTTTAAACTTTTTATAATTACTTCTATTTTATTTATTTGAGATTGTTCATTTTTAATCATGATGGTTTAAAACTTCTTTATGTTTATTATTTTGATTTAATTATTTTGATCATTATATTTCTTATGTGCACTGCACTATATAATATTTTATTTATTTAATTTTCTATTCTTTTTCCTCTTATTGTTGTTTTGCAAGTTAGAGTAACTTTAACAATCATTTTATTTTAACTATAAGTGTATTTTGAATTGAGACGAGTACCAGTGTGGCACATAATTCTCACTCAAATACACTATAATTAGTTTGATTCAATTTTATATTTAGTTTTAATTTACTTTACTTCTTTATTTTATTTTATCATTATTCTTTTAAAGATATGAATCTTTTAAGCGATAATATGTAATCTTTATATTTATTATTTAAAAACAAAACTCTAAAGTTTGAAAATTTTAACAAATTTGTTTTTATACTTTCTATTCAACAATAGATTATTATTTTCTTTGTTTTTTTTTTTTTTTAATTTGTATTTTAATAATTTGTTTGTAATTTAATATACATGCATTATACAAATGCATTGTATAATTGTACTTTATAATTCAAAATACAAAACTCAATGATTACAAACTTATAGCAACGCGAGCATTTGCTCTTTTATTGCTTACATCTTTATTATTTTCAATAATATTACTTATCTTCTAATTTTATTTCCTTCTTTATTTTAGTTTAAGCATGCTTATACTTTATATATAAATTATATATTATTTCTTTACTTACTCGTACCAGGTACAGTTTCACTTCTTTAATTTTTATTTATTTTATTTAATTCACCAACTCACGCACTTTGCTCTGCTTTTTAACAATTACAATTGTCACTTCACTTAATTTTCACACTGTGAAAGTATCCTGATCCTTGTGGGTTTTGGATTTTGCAATTATAAAAAAGATTGATGCAGTGGAAGAGTACCTGGGCTAATAACCTGTTGGATTTTACTTGAATTTGGCGTCGAAAAGGTTTCAAATAAAACACTTGTGTTTTAGATTTAACTTGGCGACTCTCTGCTCTTTATTTCTATCTATAATCTATTACACTTCTTTATTTATAACAATGAAAAACAAACAAATATACTGATTAATATCTGTAAGTTGTATATAGTAAAAACAATGATTTAATATACACGCGCGTAGCTTCGAAATTTGAAATATTCTTGGAAGTGCTTGCGTCTCGTCACGTGACCTCTCCGGACCAATTAGGCTCTGGTAGGTCTTGACAAGGACGCATAACTAAAAGCAGAGAGACAAAAGGAAGATAGAGATTGATACTTTCAGCATACACTGAAGCATGTGCAAACTCAACAATTATATAATATATTAAAAGTTGCATTGTTAATCGATATTTAATAAAGTCATTTTTTAAAATAAGAATATGTACAATAAGTAGATACAACTTGAATATTACTGTGTAACGGACCCGATATTTTTAATGAAATATTAAGTATAAATTTATAAAATAGATTAATTTAATAAATAATTAAAAATTAAATTTATTTTTCAAATACTATAAAATGCAAAATGAATTTATTTAATGAAATTTTATTGAATATATTATTGAAAATACTTGGATTTAAATGTTTTACTTTAATAAAGTATATTTACTATATATGCGTCAAAATTAAAAATAATTCGTTTTAAAATATATCAGAAATTCTCAATTTAAAAATATTGTTTATCAAGAACTTTTATTAAAATTGAATTCTTCAAGTTTATACCATGTTTTCTTATACAATTAATTTCTTTAAAATAATATCTATGCTCTGTAGTAAATCGAAAATATTAATTCTTACTCTTAAATGGTCCTGGCTCTCACTATTACATATTTGGATTCAGAGTTGCCGTTCATTTTATTTGTTTAATTTTAATTTTAATATTAGTTGTCGTTTACAAAGAATGTTCAGGATCAGGAAAGTTGAATAATTAATTTAAATGCCATTACCTATTTTTATATTCACAGTTCTGTGCAATATTTAAAATCTTCCTCATTAACTTAATAAGGAAAAATACAATTTGATTTAAGTGAGAGATTGTCACTTGTTGAGATGTGAGTGACGCTCGGTTTCACCCACCACCGGATAAAACCTTCCTGTTTTACCTCCAATTATACAAGCTTAAATTTATATATATCAACATTTATATTATAAATAGTTATTAATTACTTAAAAGAGTTTTCCGTTGTTAAAATCTACAAGTTCAAACCTAAATGAAAAAATAAGTGGTATTCCATTTATAAAACTGCAAAGTTTAACGACTCATATACACCCAAAATCGCCCATTTTACACTCCGTTTTGGTACAGGTGTATACGAATGAACAATCTATATTTTTATCTATATTTAAATGATATATCAGTATTTATTAAACAAAAAAATTTATCGATACAAAATCAAATTAAAATTCAGTAAAATCTAATTATTTTAAGAGTGTGATTATTTATTTGTGTGATCATTTATTGCCGCAACGATAATCTATGCGTATTTGTGCTTGTATAATCCATAGTATGGCATAGCAGTCAACACCTCTCTAATTAAAAAATAAGCTCAAGTAACAGCATTTCAATCGTTAGAATCATTAGATAACAGAACTAGCGGATGATAATTTAAAATTTATTTCTATTATACATGCGTTAAACTGCAATTTTTTTCTCTTTTATAAGAAACAGCCAGCAATAGCCTAGACCATTATTAAATGGTATAGATTCGGTCATCCTTTATTCTGATAAATTCCCGATTATATCAGTTTGTAATTTAGAGTTTAATTTGCAGCACCTTACACACTTTTTTTAAATTTTGCCTAGTAAGACTCTTACCGTTGATTGGTCAGTACATATTTCGCACCGAGTTCTTAAATTTTTTAGATCGTACGCAAAATGATTAAATTGAATTATTTTAATAATTTTCATATGCGCTGCGTTCAATTCCTCTATATTTAGATCCCCTTTTAGTTTATTTTTACTCCTTTTATTGTTAATTATAGTTCGTAAGTACCGAGCAAGCAATCGCTTTAATCGCATGAAACACGCAAAACGCTCCAACATGTTATTGCCTTGCACTGTAATGATTAACGCAGCTTTTTTCTGTTTCTCAGGGATTTAAATTTTAGATAACTGCAATCATTTTCAATTTTCTTTGATCTTAAATAGACATGTAGGCCCTTGAATCCACTGCTGATTATTTATAAATTCAGTCGCATTTTATCCGAGAGAGATAAAGACTGCTGGGTTTTCCTTAGTATTATGTGCTGCCAGTCATTAGTATTTGATAATCTTTGAATTTTAGCTACACGATTAGCAACAAAAGTTTTGAACAAATGAGGTGAAGATTTTATTTAATGTAATACAATCGTGGAATCCGAACAATAGTTTATTCGTTCATAATATAAATTTAACGCTTCTTGCACATACTTCATTAGTTTAGCAAGTACCATGGCCGCAAACAGCTCTAATCGCAGAAGGATTTGAGTCTTCAACGGCGCAACTCGCAACTTTGCACATGTTATTTTTGCATAAGTTTCGCCATAATTATTCAAGTAAACATACACACCATTCGCTAATATTATTCGTTGATTCGCGTACATTCCATTCTACTGATTTCATGTTTCGGTATTTAAATTGTCCCACATGCCACGCGCCCCAAGACACAGCATCAGCGTTTGCGAGGCCGTTAGTTTTGACATGTGTACGTAAAATTATTTTCAAAGCTTGAAATCGTTGTAAAATGAAAAAATTCAAAGCTTATAAATCTTTTAACTTAGATGCTTCAAGGATAACAATCACTAACATTTAACAACAATGCGCAAGCTTCAAATTTATAATTTTTAATAAAAAAATGTTGATTTCTATAATAAAATATTTAAATATTAAAATTTAAACTGAATTGAACACACCGCATTAATTCGCTCACATTTAATAAATAAAGAAAATCCGAAAATTTGCAATACCTGGAACAAGAATTTCTCAATAAAACATATTCTTTGCGAATGTTCCAATTTCAAAGAAAAAAGACATAAATTCAAGCTAAAAGAGGACTTCAAGATAATTTTAAACTTATTTAAAAAATTAACAAATGTTATAAAATATTTAAATTATTATTAATGAAAATAAGCAACTTATTATAAATACATAACAGTATGTAAGATTAATTAATGTTTTTACAATGTTCTATTCTATTATAACATACACATCTGTACATTATTGATGCCGCTAATAACTACGTTGTTGATGCGATAATAAATAATAAATTAAAAAAAAAAAACTTAAACATTAATTAATAGCTATTCAGTTCCAAAACAAGAAATTCAAATAAATTATTCTTTGTATGTAACAGATACTTATATTTAAATGTTTTATTTTAATAATATATATACACTATGTATCCTTACAATTAAAAATAATTTGTTTTAAAATTTTAAAATTTTAAATTTTAGTGTTCGTAGTGAAATGATTTCTGATCTCAATTTGATTGAGCCATGAATAATTATAGCAGTCAATCAATAATAAAACAAATTCACAAATTATATTAGAACAAATTTTTGTATTAGAAAAATAACCGATTGCTTAATAAATAGGTATTTCAATACTGTCCATAAAATGGTATTGCAAGATTTTGAAAAATGCAATTAAATCAATCCATCTTTGTTCACAGTCACACGAGATTTTATATACTGTTATCTTCGTTTTACCCCCCATGCTACGCGCCATCATAAATTACGATTGCAACACTTCGACCGAGTTCTACTTTAAATAAATATTCAATGCGATATGCAATACTGCAATATTTGGAATGGCTTTCGAGGTTAATTAAGTTAGGTTAAGGATTAATCGAGGAATAGGAATTATTACAATCCATAGATCATTTTTTGACTTTCATGACTTATTTTTAAAATTTATCAATTCTTTTATAAAATGCAATCTATTCCATTTTAATCGTGTAATCAATTAGTCGAATTTTTTAATTTTATATTGTTTAACTATGAATCTGAAAAAGTGAAATATTGTTAACTATTTTATATCAGTGTAATTACTAGAAAAATACTTTTATTACTAATGTATATTGAACATTATAATTATATTAAACATTATATTGTGGATTTTTTTTATATAAATTTCTGATAAATGAGATTGCAAAAAAATATAAATTTATTTAGTTAAACATCAAAAAAATCTATGCATTTTTTCAATCTCTATTAAAAAAGTAATTAATTGTCTGTCAATTTTGTTCTAATTATTTTTTTATTTGAACAAATATTATAAGAATACACATATACAATACTAAATTCTATTTAATAAATTAAAGCATTATTAAATATATAATTCAAGCATTACTATATATATATATACATATAATTAAGTTAAATTTTTAGTAATTATTAAGTAATTATTAATGCAGGAGTATAATATTTAATTACTATCTTATCATAAACATTTTAATAAACATTGATTTACCAATTTCAAGTCAACCATATCATAAAACGACATGAAGCATCTGATAAAGTTTACATTAGTTTAAAAAAAATTATCATTTCAAAATATATTGATAATTTAAATCAGAAGTTGAATTACGGTGAAAGTACTTTTATTATTTGCTAATTTATTACTTGGTATTTTATTATTTATTTTTCATTTATAAATTTGTATATAATTTTAAGTGCGATTTTAAATCATTCATAAATTGTTATATTTTCTTAACTTATCATTTGCAAATTTTTTTTTAGATATTTAAAAACTATTATATAAAACATTGTGATTTCCGAAACTTGGTCGTACGATACTATAGCACAGATTTTTCCTGTACTTAATTTTTTATGTGACTAAGTATTTGTTGAATTTTAAAACAAAATATCTATTTATTAACCATTAGAATATAAATTTACTCTATGAACTATAAAATTATTCTGAAATAAATTTTTGAAAAATACACACTGATTAGTTTTTCAATAAATTTAAATAACTTCATAAGTTAAAAAGTGCATATTGTAATTGAAAAATGTATATTATTTTCTCATGACTTTACCTTTAATCGCGAAACTACTTATTCCTGAACAAATACAATACAAATTAGATTTTAATTTATGATTTCTGCCTCAACGTGTATCGAGCTCTACAAAAATCGATACTATACTTAAACTCGAATGAGAGAAGTCGTAATAAAAAAGAGAATGAAAATATTTAAATTTTTTATGTAATTTGTTCTACAATGTAATATCAAACGTAATATAAGAGATGATAAAGAACTTATCGCCTATAATTGATAAATAATACAGTTGATAAACAATAAAAAGTAAACACAAAGCTCATTATTTCAACTTTTATTTACTCAATTACATATTGATTAGACTACTTATTCTTAAAAATATCTCTTGTTAAATCAATGTTAATTTTTATGTAGTTTTATTTAAAAATATTTTAAAGCAACCATTATCTTAAGAATAATTAAATTAAAATAAACGATAAATTATTTATAATCTACTATACCTTTCGAGATTTTATTATAAATCTGAGAGAGCATTAAAATTGTCGTAAGAAATATGAATAAAACACACATAAACATACTTTATTTCAAAGACTTCTTGTCTTTAATGATTTAATAATTTAACTTTAAAATCTACTTTTTATTAAAATTTTTAAACCAAAAAAACTAGATCAAATTCGAAATTAATACCAATTAAAGCAATGTAACACCATTGGTAATATTAAAAATTTCTGTTTTTAAAATTATAAAACAAACCTTCATTCAAAATTTATATACATTAAAACTTATTTTAACTTATTTTAAATAAAATTTAATAATATATATATATATATATATATATATATTCATGAATATTAAAATAATAGTACAATATTAAAAATAATATTACAATATAAAAATATCATGACTCATACAATAAAATAATATTCTCGTAAAGTGATATTTAAGTAAATAAAATTTAATTTAATACTACAAATAAAATTCGTTTCAGAACCTTTTTAAAAAATTTGTCACTCCCAAACTTAGTGATGCATCCTCGTATTATTCATTTTCCATATTTGTAAGCATTAATTTACGTCACACAAATAACACTGATCCACGTTTCTTGTGCTCTGTGTTTTTATTTTCGTTTACATTATTTTCTTGACATTTCCTTTAGTCTTTCTTCATGTTTCTGTCTCCTATTAAACTAATTTACTTCTAATATCATTGTTGAGCTTCTATCTGTTTTTGTATTTTAGATAAATTTCAGTTTTAAAAAAAAAATAAAATAATGTTGATGCACAAGCACTTAACAACTGTTGCTAAAAAATATATTTAAAAATGAAAAATAAAATTAAATAAATAAAAATAACGTTTACAACATAAAAAAAAGATAAATCATAAATGAATGTAAACTAACTAAACAATAAAGTAAATAAAAATTTAACACTGTTATGCAGAAATAGAATTTCAGTATTAATTTTAAATAATAACAATTAATACTTTTACTCAAAATTATATCAAAAATATTAAACTACGCATATAAAAACTTTTATTATAAATTTTAAAACTCAAAAATGAAAACCTTTATCTCTGTTCTATTATTCACAAGAATATTATTCATACCAAGTTTAATAAAAAATTATCTGAATACGTTAATGAAATGATAAAAAAAAAAAAAGAATTCTAAAGAAGTAAAGCTAATATTTACAGAATTCATATATACTTAGTTTATACGTTAACTTCTAAATTTAATGTCAACATTTGTTTCTGCCTCGATTAAACCACATAAAAAAAATAATGACAAAATTTTTTATCACTCTTTTCTTTCACTAAAATTAAACTTATATCAAGTAAATTATAAAAATCAAATTTTTCATAAACTTTAAAAGTATAAAAATTTCATCCAAACTCAGACATTTTAAACTTTTCTAATATTTAATATATAAAAAGTTCTTTCAACTTTCCATTATCAATATTAACTAAATCATTAAAATTTTTTTACATATTTTATGTTTTTTTGCAGGAAAATATCGATAGCTATTAAAATAATAGATGTATTGAACTAAAAATTAATAAAATTACTTAATTATAATTTAATCGACACAGTAAATATAATACATATTGTTAATATACATGATTTGATAGTAGAAACAAAAGCAAATATATTTACTAATTTATTTAGCATAAAAAATATCATTTTTTAATTCATTGCATAGTATAATAATAGCTGGTAGCATGATAATTGACCCATGAAATATTAGCGTAAATATATTAACCACATAATAATAATAATAATAATAATAATAATAATAATAATAATAATAATAATAATAATAATAATAATAATAATAATAACAATAATAATAATAATAATAATAATAATAATAATAATAATAATATGTTAATCTCTACTGAAAAATTCCACGATTATTCAGATCTAATCCAAGCATTACTCATTATTCTATGGACTTAGATTTTACATTTGATAATTAGTTAATGACTATCTTAAAAAAAATAATTGAGATTGAAATTAACCAATTGCATTCTTGGATGTATATAAGAGGGACGAATCTTTGATTATTATTTGCGAAAGTAAATGCCATTCCTCCATCTTCAGTTATTTCGATATTCTTAAATCGATTAAAATTAGGATTTGATGTTAAATTTAACTTTATCTAAAATTTAAATAAATTGACAAAAAATTTCTATGCAATTGAAAACAATTTTTATTAATTTAGAACTTTGATTACATGCATCTCGGTTAACTTTGTAAATGCGATTTTTAATGATTTACAATTGTTATTATACATAAAATTTGTGCAAATCTTAAAAGATTTCTTGAAAATTTAAAAGATTTTTATATTTTTTTCCAATTATTTAACTTACTTTTTTTTTTTACTCAACAGAATTTATATAAATAATGAAAATATAATAAAATATTCTTACGCTCAATGATTTCAAATAAAATTTCAAAAAATTGTAATACAACAGATAATCTATAACAAATAAATTCTTAGAGTTAAAACATTAATATCAATGTGAATCTACATATATCCTCATAATTACTTCTATATCATTAAACTATTGAATACATTTTTAAAATTATAATATATAAAAATAGAATTTACATGAATTATTGATATCTTACTTATATATTATTTTTACTACAATTTTTATTGCTATTATTTTAATCCAGAATTATAAATGTCTATCTGTAATATTATTATATTATACATTATAATGCACATCTACTATATAGTAAACAAATTTTTATGACTATTTTATTCAATATAATAAGTAAAAGGTTTTTACTACTTTATTTAATTTAATAAAATATTGAAAAATTATATTAAATATAATGTTTTTTAATATTTATTATGAATATGATTTATTTTTTTTCATTTGTATATAAAATAAATTATCTAACATAGAGAGTCATAAAATTAACTTAATACTTTGACCCATTTATTTTTTTCGATTACTATCATAATTATTGAATTAAAATATTTAAAATACAAACGTAAATAAACTAAATATAGCGAAATTATCTTATTTAAAAATTATTTGAAAATTCAAGTTCAAACAACTTACATTACAATATTAAAAAGAATTTATCAAAAGACATTTGATAAAAGTAAATCATTATCTCAAAATATTTAATATCTATTTAAATTAAATTTTTCAAAAAGGTTTATCTTACTAGTAATCAATTAGTATTTTAATTATTTGTAAAACCTAATTGTGTATTGACCAATTTTATATAGTTTTTAATTAGTTTAATTGATCTAATGTAAATATTTAATATCTTATTTACTTACAAATTATAGATTTTACAATTTTATTGAAAATAATAAATGAAATATAATAAATGTAATTCATAAAAATTAATTATAGATCAAAATATTTTTACTCTAATAATACAGTATATTAATAAATAAATTAGTAGTGGATGAATACCAAAAATAATCCAAAAATTAATGCACATATATATTAGCTGCAGTTACTGGCATCAGTAGAATTTAATTTCTTAATATACAAAATACAATAGCATTTTTAAATAATAAATAACGTACTAACTTTTATTTTATAAATTCCCAAAAGTGTATCATTCTACATTAAAATTGATCTGTTCAATGTCAATCTTTATTTTCAATTTTTAACTCTTCTTTCCAATTATATAAATGTTCCTGTTAAAATTTATTCAACAGATTCTTCCACATTTGAAGTTTGAATGCTATCAATACTCTTTTACAACTATTAACAATAATAAAAAAGGAAACTACGCGAAAGCTCAGACCAACACACACAGATAGAAGCTGAAGAGCAAATCAAGCAAAGGAGGGGATGCGATTAGTAGCGCAAGAATAAAACGAATGACTCAGACATCCTCTCTTGGTATTAGGTATTAGGCAAGATGCAAAACAGGGAGTCACGGGTCTTAGGAACGACCGGGAAAATGCAGATTATCGAGATGGAAAAGGTCGACCTGCCAGAAAAAAAAGTCTTTTGGTCCCAAAGAATCGCCAGCATAACCTGTAAGTGAATTCATTTTTATACTTTGGTGCGTAAAACTAAAATGATTGGATAAAATGAACTTCGATTTTTCATCATGAATCAAAATAATATCAACAAAATTATAAAAAACATAAAACTTGTGGAAGATTTAACCCCTTGGGGATTAAGATGTAGATTAAAAAAAAAATCTTTTTTAACGAAAATATTTCGTTGATATTTTAGTCGTAATAAGATAACTAACTCAACGCAGAAAATTGAATTTATGGTTGATTTTAAGTGTCAAAATTTCATTTTAATCGTTAAAAATTGCATTTAAATCATAAATATTTATGATAATAATTCTACAAAATTAAATTTTTACAATCATTGAAAGTAAGAAATTGTTTTTAAGTCACTTTAAATGTCAAAATTTCATTTTAATCGTTAAAAGTTACATTTAAATCGTAAATATTTATGACAATAAAATTTTTACATCCATTGAAATTAAGAAATGTACAATAATTTTTAAATTATCAATGAGAACCTTGATTATTTACCAATAATATTTAAACATTTATATTTTTGTTGAAAATTAATGTTCAAGATAATTTTTGATATATTCTTACTATAATTATTGATAATCTATTATTGCACATTAAATTTAACGATATACACTTAGTCTAATCTAAATAATATATTTGTGTATTAATTATAATAATGCTTTCAAAAACAAATTTAAGCAAATTTTGTTTTTATTCCATTATCATCAATAAATTTACAATGATTATGAAATTTATTCTTTTTTATCAGAGGACTTAATTTTTATTTATAATCAAAGTAGTGAGGCAATTAACATTTTGTATTTTATTACAACTTAGACTAAGCAAGCTAAATATGATAAAATTTATAAATTTTATACATTTCAATTTTTATTAAATTAAATAATCTTAAAATAACTTGTAAACTCCCGTGTAAATTTCATAATAATTTTAATTGATACTCATCATTTTTTTGGTTTGTAATTATCTGAATATAACATACATGTATATTGTTAATATGTAACTATTGTAGTTTATTTTACTTTGAAAAAATTAAGCTCCACAACCAAAGTTTCATTAAAACTAAAAATTTTTCAGTAGAGATTTACATGTTATTGTGTGGTTAATATACTTTTGCTATCAAGTGATCAATTATTTATTAAATGTCGAAATATTAAGCATAAAATATTCAAAACAAAATAATTATTAAATAAAGTCAAAAAAGATAAAATAGAAATAATGATTTCTTTTTTTAATAAACATATTTGATGAACTTTTATAAAAAAAAATATTAAATTTGATGAAATTATTATAAAAAAATGTTTTAAAAATATTAATGAAATAAGGAAAAGCAGTGAATATTAAAAACCTTATTTCTAGAATATATTTTTGATTTTTTAGCATAAATTCAAAGTATCATGTTCTTTGAAATAAAAAATATTCTACCAATATCAATTAGTAATGCAATAAAGGCAAATTGTATTAAATTCGAATATTTGAATTTTTTTTATAAAACCATGGCTATACTGTTTTCAATAATATAATATTCAATGAGATAACTCTGAAAAATACTAATTCATTCAATAAAGAAAATTTATAAAATTTAATTCTATCTTGTATTGAAAAATTTTATTTTATGTAAAAAATAAATTAAAATTAGCATGATACAGTAATATATCAATTAATGAAAATAAAAATCTTCATTTTATATTTTATAATATAATATTAATATTGATCTATCATTTTGTTTGGCCTATTTAATTGAATTTTAATATTTACAAGATTATAATAAATACAATATATACCTGATTACAATAAAAAAAAATACAGCATTTAGGTGCAATACAGAAAATTATAATTGTTATTAATTACATACGTACGAGAATTACATACGAGAAGATATAAATTAGAAATAAAACGTTGAATGTTTAATTTTAAAATTTTTGTTTAATAATTTTATATGTTTATTCACTCGATAAGTAAATAAATCTTGAATATAATAGACAAAGAAAAATCTTATTAAAATTAAAATAAAAGATAATAGACCTAAGGTTGTTTGTATACATTTCAATTCATGTGACAAAAATACATAATTGATAAACTTGGATGGATAGTGTTTTTTCGTGTACTTGGTCTGACTTTGAAAATAAATTTAAAAAATGCGAACTGGAACAGGTACTTAAACACTCCATTAATTAATATAATTTAATAAAAAAAATTGGTATTTAAATTAAAATAAAATTGTTTATGTAAATGTCAGTCCTGTACCCTTTTCCTCGTATAGCCACACTAAATTATACAGATTACAAAAAACAATTTAACAATATTGTTGAATACTGTAAGAACCTGAGTTTTACTTAATTTTGAAAGTTCTATCGTTATTCACTGTAAATTACACATGCTATGTAAAGATTTTACAATTAATACTTCATTTTTTTCTTTAATTTTATTTTATACAACAAACCCATAAAAATATTTACATTCGAAATAAATTTATAAAAAAAAAATCCAATCTTATCGTGATTTGATCAGAAGATATTAATCTATAGTTCAAATAAATAAAATGAAATAAAATTTTACCTCAATTTATGTAAACAAAGTAACGTGTAAATTTGTTTCGTAAAAAGAACATAAAGAAAGTAAATAATTTCGAATGCTCAACTCACTCTTTCACAATGAACAAATTAAATTATCTTATTCAAAATTACGCACGAATGTACATTTTTCTAAAATTATTCTTCTTGTTTTTTAAAAAATACAATTCTTATTCTTACAATCAAACAGATAACGATTTACACGTAACTTCGATCAGTAGTTTAACTTGAAAATTAAACATTATTATTATTATTGCTCTACTTGATTATTTTAAAAATTTTAACAAAAAAAAAAAAATAAAAAAATGTTTTTGAATGGATTGAAACTTTTATCACAAGAAAGTAGATTAAATTTTACACTAATGTACAGAAGATATTGATTTTACCGACAGTGAGTCTCGTCATGTTCATAGTCGGATTGGCTAACGGATGGTCCTCGCCATACCTGGCCCAATTGTCTTTGAGGGACAGCGTCGATGGGATCCCAAAGGCTACCGACGAGGAATTGTCCTGGGTGGCCTCCCTCATGAACGTCGGACGTATATTCGGCGCGGGTGCTGGTGCCGTTTTCCAGGGTAAAATCATTTGTATTAATTTTTAATTCTGTACCTCCTTTTCTAATTATCAGGGGGGGGGGAGCAAAAAAATGTTAACAACTTGCAATGTCATGGACAGTTTTCTAACCAAAATGTCATTTGAACTCTACAATTTAAAAGTTTTTGAAAGTAAATGTAATAAAATTTTAGATGCCGTGAATCAAATTTTACGGTGACTAGTAAGCATAATTTTATTATTATTCACGATATTAAGAAAACATAGTTACAAGTGTTGTGCAACATGTTTGATCTGTATAAAAAGAAATATACAGCAGTTGTTTCATTATTTATAGTCTAATGAACTTTTAATAAAATAGCTCAGAATATGTATAAAAATTAAAAACATTTAACAAAAAAATCGATGAATATTTGCTACAAATAAATGAATTTTTTTCATTTTGATTAAAAAAAGTCAAGATTTTTTTAATTGAATGTTTTCTTTTTTCCAAACAATTGTAGAAGGTTCATGTATTTTTCAGAGAGATGAAACACTAAATGCTAAACACATTCTCCCTCAACCAGATTTTTTCAACTTTTATAAAATTTAATCCTTCGTTCCCATGTTTATTACCTTGAGTAAAAACATTATTGGATTAGTTAGTTTTATATGCAGTAATATCAAAGAAATATTGTAAAAATTTATAATTTTGTAATGTATAAATATCATTATCTCTAAACACATAAGTAGTTTAAACGCATAATCAATTAATTACAAGTAATTAATGTTCAGCTTTGTCTATTCAAATATATTGTGCTTAATTAATCTGTTGTTTTTTCTTTCAATAATTTCTTTCAACAATTGTTTTTTGTATCATAAAGATATAAAACTTTAATATAGTGTCAAATAACTGTGTTAATGGAACTTTCGTTCCGTTAAAATGATTATACATTGCAACTGTGACGTCCAAAATTAATTAGTCTCCATTATCACTATCATAATCATCATTGTTATCATTATGATCAGTCCAGTAACTGGACCAACATCTGGAACTCACTCCCAGGATTGATGCTTTCAGAAACAATGGGTCGCAAGCTGTCCTTGTATTTTGCCGGGCTGCCCCTGATGAGTGGTTGGATCTGCGTGGCGGTGGCCAATTCGGTCCAGTGGCTGTATACTGCGAGGCTTCTCTGCGGCTTTGCCATGGGAATGATCTGGACGACCCTCTCCCTCTACCTGGCCGAGATAGCTGATCCTGAGATTCGTGGCTCACTGGCGAGCACAAACATAATTCACCAAGACATGCGATTGACCGGATGTCGATTAACCCGTTGGTCGAAGAAGAAGCGTCGAAAATTCTGTACATACGGCCATGCAACTGACACGAGCCACACGCGCTGATCCGTCTCTCTCTCTCTCTCGCGCGCGCTCGCGCTTTCCATTTTTCCGTTCGAAACTTGCGCTTTTGGCCTTGTTCAGATGGCTCCAGTGGAGAATTTTCGATGGAAAAACGCACAAGGAATAATTTTTTCAATTTGACTATTGAATAGATTTAAATAGATTATTTAGAAGCTTTACATTTTATGTAGTATTGAAACACTTTTGTAATACACATATTTCATTTTTCAGTACCATATTTTAAATTTTTAAGCATGTGTACATATTTTTCATTTATTTATTTATTTAAAGGAAAACTTATTTAACTCTTTTCAATTAAAAGTACAAACCTTATTTTTAAAATAAACAGTGACTAAATTTTTAATTAGGCACTACATTGTTAAAAATTTATTGGGCTAATGATGCTTTTATTGATTAATGTTATTTTAATGATACATGACTTGTTCATTATTAATTAAAATTTTTAAAACTGAAATACCTGCTAAGCCTTTAAAGATTATAAATAACTTTATGAAATATAATAATTATTTTTCATCTTCCTACATATGAAATAATAATTTTACTTTCAATTACCGATTAAAATATTTTTTAAAATATTTTAAAACTGTATCAATTTTCAACAATAAAAAAACAATTACTAATTAAAATAACAATTACTAATAGGCTTCAAAATATCAAGTTTAATATTCTTATTAGGACATAAAATATTTGGATTTTAAAATTTTTTATTTAATATTGCATGAATTGTTTTTTTAATACACACAAAAATTAAAATATCTCGTGCATTTCCAGTGTGATTTATTACTATAAATTATATTATTTCGTTTATTTTATGAATCTGATTTTTATTGTTTATACAGAAAAATTAACAAATAGTTCTGCAATCATTAAAATGATACAATGTCTTCAACAGAAAATCGATCATGAGTAAATATTAAACATCGTTAAAGAAGGTACATTTTATAATTATGTTGTGGGAATTGTGAGGCATGATTTCCATTAATTTTCATTAAACGCAAATTTATGGAGCTAAAATATAAATCCATGTACTTTGTCTTTTTAAAAAGATAAAATAGATTTAAAATTAAAAAATTTTATTTTTTTTTAATCAAATTTTTAAAATAAAATCAATTTTTATTTAAATTGATTAATTTTGATTTTTAAATTATTTATTAGAGATCATATCAATTATAGGTAAAAAATGTTCAAGATTAAATTTTATTAAATAAGTTTTAAATGATTAATACCACAATTATTATGAATTTATGAATCATCAAAGTTACTTTCTAAAGATATTTTAATGTTATTAAATACTATTATATTAAATTATAAATTTTACATATTCTTAACTTATCTTATAGAGACATTTTTAAATAAAAAATTTTAAATTTCCCCTTTAAATATTACATGTAGCTAACGGACTAATCAACAACCCAGAATGCACGCAGCTCTCAGAGTGCAACATAAGCTTAAATTCGAAGGTAAAATTTTGATATATTTGAGTTTTATTTTAATTTTTATTAAATTTTAAATTGAAGTTCTTGTGGTAAAATATGCATCATTATGCTTTTGAAATGAAACAATAATAAATTAAAAAATAAAACCGAGTTTGCTTGTATTTATGTAAAATTTCAAGACAGCCTAGATAAATCGAGAAATAAATAACAGTTTGTCCATTTGATTTGATATATCAATGAATATAAGACACGATTAATAAAAAATATGTTTCATTTAATCGTTAATTAGAATTCAATTTAATTAATTTTGTAGCTTCTAATTGAGCAAATCTGTTAAACAAGGTCAATTACCACTAAAAATTATTGAAATATTCGTTAAATATTTGATAAACTTTTGTGTCATCAAGTCGACGATAATTCAATCTTACAAATACAACCTTATACGATAAAAATAAAATCACTGCCTCACAATTACTCAATCTATAGTCCACAAAACAAAGACTTTGCCTCACCTCTCGCACACATCGAGCTACATTTGCTAGAGTTATCAGCCATAAAAGTAACGCTGGAGCCAACTACGACAAGTTAAATATTTACCACTTTAAGGAATGCATAGCATAACAAAGGAAAATAACGTGACGTGGAAAGCAAATTGATAGGAGATAACGGCGAAAGATAGTACAATTAAGTTCTAAAATCGCGCTACCTTCTTCGACCTTCGATGAGTACTCACGAACTTCCTTCATAATCATTCTCCGATGACCTTGGTTTCTTCAGATTCTGTGGAATATAACGACGGGTTCAATTGGACTGTTCGTGGGAAACCTCATGGGTCCTTACATTTCCATGAGGGTTTACGCCTACATCAGCTTTGTGCCCAACCTCCTGTTCTTAATTGTCTTTCCCCTGATACCCGATTCGCCTTACCAACACATCATGGTAGGGAACCTGGACAAAGCCGAGGCTTCCCTTAGGTGGTTTTGCAGGAAGGACAATGTCAAACTTCAACTGCAAGAACTCCAAGATTACGTCAGTTCCTCTAAAATTTCTCTGATGGACAGACTAAGAGAGTTGAATGAGCCGCGTAAGTACGCGAGTGACCCGTCACTCGATCTTAAAACATCTTATCGGGTTTCCTATAAATTACTTTAAAAAAAATTCATTTTCGTATTGACTTTTAAACATGACTTATTTCTTAATATGAACTGAAAATATAATCATTAGAAGATCTCATTTTTTAAATTTATATCAGAAAAAATTATTAAAAAAAATTATTACCATTAATAATTATAATACTTGTATGATGTACCATATGATTATGACACATACAAGTGAAACACCATTAATAACTGTAGTACTTGTATGACGTACCATATAATTATAACACATGCATGCATATATGTGAAACCCCTTTATTGAACGTAATTCGTGACACTGAAAATTTTATTTAAGAATTGAACAGTTTAAAGAAAAATATGAGAACTTCATAGTGTTTGCAACTTACATTATATTGATTAAATTATTTAATTATATTCGGCATATTTTAAACAGAATTCGTTATTATTTTATATCTGTTATAATACATGATTTACCAATAAAAGTCAAAGTTAATGATTTCATTTTAATTCTAAATCAGTAAAAAATAATGTAATGTTATTTCATAAGTAAACTTTACAGTCTTTGCAACTTTTATTATATCGATAAATTGTTTAATTACATTCGATATATTTAAAACAGAATTCGCTATTATCTTATATTTTTGATGATAAATGATTTACTAATAGAACTCTGAGTTATTAACTTCATTTTAATTTTAAATTAGTAAAAATAATTTAATGTTATTTCACGAGTAATATATATTTATTATAATATAATTATTAGACTATTCATTGTACTTAAGAAATCAATAGTTTATTCATTCTTATAATTTTAATATTATTTGACGAGAATAAAATATCGTCATAAAAAAAAAAAAATTATAATAAAAGTGTACTCTAGCTTCTATTTATTTTAAAATAAAAGTTAATATTATAGCTGATTTTATAATATTGAACCAGTAGCTATTTACAAATCATAATCTTCTTTAAAAAGATAAGAGAAAGATAATATCGTAATTTTTTAATTTAAAAATAATCGTTTCACATCCATTCTTGAATATATTCTAAAAATATTTTTTTAATATCAATTATAAAAGCAGAATTGTCCAATTTTTAAAAGTTGTATACAAATAGATAATAATCTCCAAAACTGGACTGATGTAATATCCCAATAGCTTCTTAATTTCAACTCCATTATTAATAAAATTTGCAATTTTCTTTTTTGTTACACTTTATAATTAAATAAGCCATAATAAATTAAACTTAAATTTTCAAACCCAAACAAAAATAAAAACCATGTAATATTCAATTGTAATCTCTAGGCTACCGGAAGAGCTTCATGATGATGTTCCTGATAAACATTTTTGGCTATTTTGGTGCTTACAACGTGAGCAATACCTACATGGAGATCATAGTGTCGAGTAGTCGTGTGACCGTTACCCCGAGTACAATCGTGACCGGTACAGGACTCTGTTCGATATTCTCAGGATTACTGGCAACGTGCCTCGTCGACAGGTTTGGCAGGCGAATGCTTCTGGTTAGCTCGAGTCTGGGAATGGCCCTGTCACTCACCAGCCTCGGCATTCACTTCCGACTACTAGAGCTGGGGCACGATCCAGTTCGCCTGACCTGGCTGCCGATCGTCTGTCTCCTTGTGTACACGATCTCGTACTCCGCAGGTTGCGGTTGTATACCAAGTGCCCTAATGGCCGAGCTTTTCTCCCCGAGGCTCAAGACCATCGCCAGTCTCAGCTTCAGCGGTACATCGGCCGTTTTCTCCTCGCTCTCGACCGGAACCTTCCTACCCTTTCTGAACTTGATCGGCGCCAGTTACTTGTTCTGGTTCTACTCCGCTGGCATTTACGTGTCCATTGTGTACTATTATTTCTATGTACCCGAAACGATGGGCAAGAGCTTGAAAGACATTCAGAAATCAGAGCCCAAAAACTAAAAATATATCGAGTAAACGTTTTTCAAGGGTGTAAGAACACTTTCGAAGAACTTTGGATGACTGCTTTCATTACAGAACAGAGATTAAGATTTTCATGGTACCTGGCGATATTACTATGAGATTAAAACATCATCAAAATATTTAGAACAATTAAAATACATGGTTTATTTTTAAAAAAATACTCATAATTCATTTTCATTTATTATTGCTTATACATACATAATGGTGTAGAATTTAATTGATAATTTCAATAATTTGGTTATATCCAAAAGTTAATAAGCTTCAATAATACATTAATGATATATGTAAACTTAGAGCAATATAATTTTTATTCAAATAACATTCAATAACATTAATTTGATATTTGTTTCAAGTTTCATAAAATGCAAAAGAATCATGAATTTCATTAAAATCGGTATCGGACACTTTGTAAAAATAAAATATTCATTCATTTTTTCCAAAATACATGGAGCTATTACGTTTGCACTTGATATTTATTTTAATAAATCAATTAGAGAAAATGTATATATTCGTATACAAATTATAATAAAATATTGGCATCGATTTAATTTAATTTTTAAAATCATATTACGTATTTTTAAATTTATAAACGTAACGTACGATTAATATTAATAAATTTTTATGCTATAAAAGTAAATCTAATAAATTAAAACATTTTTTTAAACAATATTTTCTATAGAAAATATTTATTAAATACCATTTCTGTAATTGTATATTATTAAATTTAAAAAAAAAAAAAAAAAAAAAAATTAATATAAATATTTTTATTTTAAACAGATATGGGTAGCATTACATACTCTGTGTTTGTATATAAGCGGCTGTTTATATATATATATATACTCTGTGTCTTTCTCTCTCTTTATCTGTCTATCCGCGCGGGTGTGTATATAATTGTTTACAAACTAATACATTAATTCTATATTCTGATATGAAAAATATAATATTTGTATGTATGTAATACATTTTGTTTATTATAAGGTAATAATTTTATAATTATAGGTAATAATTTTAAATGCATAAAATAAAATTATCTGTATTTAATACTATAAATACGTTACACATACATAAACTCACTCGTAATATTATAAGTTATATACTCATAATATTTAAAAAATATTGAATTATTTATGTTAAAACTTTTAAATAATTAATTTTGTATTAGAAAATAGAAAATTAATGTTATTTAAATTAAGTTGCTACTCAATTACAAGTAAATTATTCTCATACAAATTCAAATTCTTACGTCAACATATTTCTCACTGACTTTTAATTATAGAAAGTCAATCTATTTTAAAAGAATGAAAAAAATAATTATATATTACTAAACACTTTAAGAAAATATAATTATAATCATTTGTATTCAATTTAAAATGTAAATAGAAGAAAACAAGTATAAATATAAGAGAATGATTTCAATATAATTAGTTTTATTAATTATATAAGAGATTGATATACAATAAAAGAACTAACATTTTAATTTACTTTATTTTTATTAGTTATAATATAATACTCTATTTGCAAAGCTAAATACAAATATTACTTTAGGTTGAATATTTACAATAAAAATGTAAATTAAAAATATTTAAATATTATTTATTGAAATAAATATTTTTGTTTAATGTTGCTGCTTAAATATAAAAATAAATTCTTTAATCAACACAATTATCATACAAACGATTATCATAAAAAATTGAGAGATGTAAATTACAACAATAATTACTGGTACTACAATAAAAATATTAGAAAATCTGTATTATTCTGGATTAAGTAATAAATTGTGTATGTTAAAAATAAATTGACGTATTCAAAGATAATAAAATTATTTTTAAAAAAATTTAATTATTAAAAATTTTATTAACTTACAAAAAATGTGATTTAAACAACCATTTTGTAATAACGAAAGAAATATGCCTTTTCGTTTAAGCATGTGTATGTACATTTACTTAATACCATTTTATCAAAATATTAAGTCTGTATTTAGTTCGAGCTATTAAACTGATTTACTTGCAAATGTACAACTAGTTAATCTTCTCATGTATATTTAAGATAAACTTTTGAGAAATTGTCACTTTACGGATGAACTTAGAAAACAATCATTCTTTTTATTTATTGATTTAGCTCAATTAATATTTTAAACTTATGTTATCGCAAAATTTTATTCATAATTCATATCTTGAGTATTTATATGAACCAAACTGCATTTTATATAAGTTTATTATTTAAAAACCCTTGCTTTTAAATACAAAAAAAATTATTTTAATATCCCACGCTTCCTGATTCCTTCAGGATCTAACCTTAGGAGATAGACAACTTTTTTCAGTCTACCAGGTTGATAAATTACTCTTTTTGTTTCATGCTTCATAAGATGTACACGAAATTGTACGAAGAATGAGGCCGTAAGAAAGCACTGACCGCAGGATATCCACACATTTTACAAGGTTTAACGCACAAAATGCTTGCTTAGTACACAGAAAAGAGATTAAGAGAAAGTCAAATTCTATGTTATACATCATACAACAAAGTCTTATCTTTTCTCTCTCTCTCGCACTTATGTATTATTGAGTATTACTATCAGCGCCTCTGGTGTAGTCATGGCATTTTTTCAAAAATTTTTTTATTGCGTCAAAACCTATTTAAAAAAAAAGTTGACCCGGTAACGGTTACATTCGTGGCATTTGAAAATATTTCAGGCGCGAAATTAAAAATGGTACAGTTAAAACAATCATGTTTAATCACGATATTATTAAAAATATTGTACGAAAATACACCATAATATTAAAAATATTATAGAAATATACGCAATAGTAATTCTCGTATAATATTTTAATAATATTGTGATTAAACATGATTATTTTAACTGTACCATTTTTAATTTCGCGCCTGAAATATTTTCAAATGCCACGACTCCTATTCATACATGAGCTAAAATTTTTTTTTAAATAGGTTTTGACACAATAACAAATATTATAAGAATAAATTATATTTTAATTAACTAATGCAAAATTATTTTAAATACTATATTGAAAACATGAATAATATATATTGTAAATATACCATTTAAATAAATGTTTGTCACTTTTGAAATTAATCAAATAAAATTTAAATTATTTTAATACTTTAATACAATATAATAAAATTAACTATATGATTGAATAGATTCATTGTTAAAGTAGGCTGATTGTAATTATATATATTCATGATAATGATATAATTTAATTAAATATATATAGAAATAAACATATATTTACATTACATAATATCATTATAAAAGTAGTATACATAATTATATAAAATAAATGTAGAAATTTATATATACATTTTTGTAAATACATTAATATGTATATCATTATTCAAAAAATATGCGTACATTTTATATAATTAAAATGAAGTTATAAAAATGTTTATTATGTTAAATAAAACACTTATTGTTAATATTAAAACAACAATGTAAGAAAAAGAAAATGATTTATCATTTGAAAATGTACAAACTATTATTCTAAAATATGTAAACCAATAATATGGTTATTATAAAATAATAATTATTTATTAAACAGCAAGATAAAAGATTATTTCAACAAAATATAAATTGTTATATGAATAATTGTTATATTTATTAGATATATTATTACTAATTAATGTAATTGTTAAAATATTATTGAAATTAAATTTATGAAAATTCATACGTCAAATTTTTGTTTATCTTCTTTTAGTATACTGTTCCTTTGTAAAGTTTGTTTCCTCTTCTATTTCTTTTTATTAATTTAAATTTTTTATGTGGATTTTATATATAAAAAATTAAAATAAATGTTTTGTTGGTATAAACACTCACTGCTCAGTGATGACTATATATAAATTATTAATTATAATGAATCAAATTAAAACGCGAATAATTTCAAAACATTTACAAAAGAAAGAAGTTTTCTATGTCTCGCATTGTGTTTGAAAATAAATAATATCATCACGTGTTTCGTTTCACCAGGATCGGCTCACGAAAAAGACATCAGGGTAATAGTAAGGATAATAGCTTAAAATTTTTGGTCGAAGTCGTGGCACATTTATTGCCAGTTCACTCATTTAAAGTTGACCGCGCCCCCTGCTTGTGCTGTTCAATAAAAAGCAGGGGGGGTCAACTGTAAATGGGAGAGCGGCGGCAAACGTAGCAGACGGGTCACAGACAGGTTGTGACGTAAAGGAAAGTGCCTGCCCCAATATAATTTGAAAATTTATATGTCCCTTTTCGTGTGGTTAGTCGGTACTGGTTACCCGGTATATGTGTTTACAGTATTGTATTTCAAAAGCTTGAAGTCAAAAACAGATTTCAAGTTTTTAGTTCTTAAAAATTTCTAGATTCATAGAAGAAGTTTCAAAATTCTTTTATTCGGGTGTAGTGGATATACATAAATTTCTAATTAAATATTAATATAAATAAATATATTATTAATTTGTGTTTATTATAAAGTTTGTGTGAGTGAATTTAGAATAAATTTTTATTTTATTAAATAAAAATAAGGAGCATTGCGGATGAGGTTGAATGAGGTCTTTCATAAATAAATATTTATGACACAAATTGTATTGGTAAGTAATTAAGTTTAATAATAAATGTTTTTCTGAAAATAATATTATTTACAATTTCTCATATATATACAAGATCATGTATGCGGTGTAGGAACAAACCTTTTATATTGAAAGAGTTTTGTTTTTAATAATATTGTTGTTATTATTTAATTATACATGCATATGTATTTACATATATAACATATATGTTTATTACAAGTCATACATACATATATATATATATATATATATGTATTTTGTATAAATTAATATATATATTTTGATATTAAATAAAGTAGTTGTATTTTCATGGCGGCAGAAATATCTTCTTTCTCTATCGCACATATTGAAGCACCAGCTACCTTTTAAGACTGTGGCCCGAGTTAAATTTTCTTACAAGTGCTTTAAAATCTATTGGAAAAAGCGTTCTTGTGTACATATGCGAAGCACGAGGGAATACACTCGTGCTTCGTACATGTAGTGGTAACGTTTTTTTTTTCAATAGATTTTAAAGCACTTATAAAAAATTTTGGTTAGGGCCACGGACTCTTCAGAGGTCACTAGTGCTTCTATATGTACGAGAGAGAAAGAAGATATTTCTGCCACCACGTTTGTCGCCAAAGTTTAACACGGGACCTAGCACAGAACACAGATTAAGAGAAGGTCAAATTGTATGTTAATCATTGGCGACAAAATCTTTATCTTTCTTCTCTCTCACACATATGAATAACTACCTGCGCCTCTGGTGAGCTACTGGCACTTAAAAAAAAATTTTTTTGCGCTTTAAAATCTATTTTAAAAAAATGTTACGTACAGATATACGAAGACTGGGTAAGCGTCGTAGCATTTAAAAATACTTTAAGCGCGAAATTTAAAATGCCACGACGTTTACCCAGTCTTCGTATATCTGTACCTAACATTTTTTTAAATAGATTTTAAAGCATAACCAAATTTCATAACTTACTAGTCAAATTTATTGTTTGACCTGCATGGGGTTTATGACACCTACCTGTGAATGAATTTTCCACAGTTAAGAGGATTTTAATATATTGTATTATGAATTAGTGTGGGAGAGAGAAAGCGAGAAAGATAGAGAGAGAGAGAGAGAGAGAGAGAGAGAAAGGGTGGGAAAGAAAAATAGAGATAGTCAGGTAGTAAGACAGTTTAAAGATATACCTGCAATATGGGAAAGAAATAATGTTTGCAAATATAAACATGAATGTAAAATTTTAATAATGAATTAATAATAAAATTAAATGTAATAGATACTATATATATTGAATGATAATAAAGTTTACTTATAATATTTAAATTATACATATGTATTAATAATTTATACATTTTAAGTTTTTAAATTAAGTATTATTTTAACATTAAATTTTATGCGAAGAAACATTACAATAGATTACAAGGAACACATCATTTCATGTATGTGAGGATCATTTTGCACCAAACGACTATTGAAATGAAGACAAAATTTTTTTAAACTGGAATGCTATTCCAAAAAAAATTATTTAATAATGAAGAAAATTATTTATGCAACTGCATTGACAGCAGCAGGATCAACAGATAATCTTCAAAATAGAACTAAAAACTTGAAATCTGTTTTTGACTTCAAGCTTTTGAAATACAATACTGTAAACACATGTACCGGGTAACCAGTACCGACACGCGAAAAGGGACATATAAATTTTCAAATTATATTGGGGCAGGCACTTTCCTTTACGTCACAAACCACGGGGGGTCAACTCTAAATGGGAGAGCTGGCGACAAACGTAGCAGACGGACCACTTTCATGTCGTGACGCAAAAAAAAAGTGCCCACGATATAATAATTTGAAAATTTTTTTATTTTATATTAACAACGTATACTTTTGTATAAAATTCTTTTGTTTAATTTAAAAACTAATTTTTATTTACTATCATTACTATTAGTAACAATTTAGACAAATGTAGCAAAATAAAGTCACCCCATATGTCCCTTTTCGTGTGCCGATACTGGTAACCCGGTACATGTGTTTACATTATTGTTTTTCAAACTCTTGTAGTCGAGAACAGATTTCGAGTTTTTAGTAGTTACAAAATTTCTTTGTAGATGAAGCTGAAAAATTCATTTATTCGGGTGCAACGGATATAAATTAATTTCTAAGTAAATATTAATGTAAATAAACATATTATTAATTAATGTTTGTCATAAAGATAGTGTGAATTAATTTTGAAGTGATTTTTATTTTATTCAATAAAAATAAGGAGTGATGCGAATCAACAAATTGTCAAATTAAGTAGTTGTATTTTCAAGGTGGGAGAAATATGCTCTGTCTCTCTCGCACTTATAGGTTCTCTGACGACCTCTAAAGATGCTGTGTCCCGAGTTAAAAATTTGTATAAGTGCTTTAAAATCTATTTAAAAGAAATGCTAAGTGTACATATACGAAGCTCGAGGGAATATATTCTTGCTTCGTACATGTAGTGGTAGCGTTTTTTTTAAATAGGTTTTAAGGCACTTATAAAAAATTTTAGTACGAGCCACGGCCTTTTCAGAGGTCGCTGGTGTTTCTATATGTGCGTGAGAGAGAGAGAGAAGATATTTCTGCCGCCATGTTTGTCGCCACAGTTTAACACGGGACCTAGCGTTCTCTTAGTGTCTGTTCTGTGTCACAACCTGTCTGTGACCTGTCTGCTACGTTTGCCGCCGCTCTTCCATTTACAGTTGACCCCCCCTGGTTTGTTCTGTGATAAAAAGAATCGTCGTAAACATTTTATCGCGGCCTTTTTAAATTAAAGGAACATAATTGTATTAAAATTTTTTATTATTTTTTAAAATATTTCATAATTTATTCTTAATTACGTATTTTTATTGTCTGTTGTGTATATAATCCTTCCAACATCATATTATTATTCATAATTTCACAAAATAACAGGTTATAAAAAATATATGGTAATTTTGAATTCGTGGTTCTAAAATGTTATTAATGTTTTTAATTTCTGAATAATTAAATATCAATTAATTTTTTGTTGTACTTCATATTCAACAAAAGTGATTTTCTGTTGAATGAAATTTATTTTTTTTAATTATTATTTCCAAATTTATGCTACATTACAATTTTAAAGTAATATTTCGTAAATATTTTATAAAAACGAGTTATTGAAGTGTTTAAAAAATATTTTGTATTGCTAAATGAAGTTAAAATTAGATATTCAAAAGTAATCTCTCACTTTAATAACTAACCTTACTTAGTTATGCATATCAACAAAATTCGAGTATAAAAAATATAAAAATGAGATAAAAATTAGATATTTTTTCACAGAAAATGTAATTCAATGTAAGTTATTGCACACACTAATATTCTTTTTAAAAATCTAATAAAATTCAAATCTTTAACGTTCTGTTATAAAAAATTCATTATTTATAATGATGTATGTTATAGTCAGAAGGTTAGTATTTCTAAATACTTCATTCAATTAAAAATATAAAAACATTAATGAAACAATAAATCTTTATTGTAGATCATAAATAAGTGTAATTATATAAATAGAACTCAAATCATCATGAAAGAAGAAAATAACCCAAAACAAAAATTAAATCTACAATCACTTGTGAAATGTAAAAATATAATTTCTATATACATAATTGTGTTTTAAAAATGTTTAAATAAATCTTTTTTAGATAAGAGAAAAATAAACTTTGAAAGAGTTCCAGAATACACAAGTAAAAAATCTCGAACAGTCATTGACTTAAAATCAATTAAAGAAGAATTAAAACAATTGGAAGATCCACCTGCTACTTTATGGGAAAAACAAATTAGCTCTAAAAGGCTTCCATATTCATTCTATAATGTATCTAGTAAAGTTTTAGCCAAAAATTTACTAGGTAAATTTAAAAATATTCCAAGTAAAATTTAAAGTATCCTGTGTTTAATAAAAAATTTATTTGTGTTTATAGGAAAAATTCTTGTAAGAAAGTTAAGTAATGGAATAATTTTAAAAGGAAAGATTGTAGAAACTGAAAGTTATTTAGGTATTGCAGATAAAGCATCGCACACTTATGGAGGAAAAGTTACACCTCGAACAATATCTATGTATATGCCACCAGGAACTATTTATGTGTATTTCACTTATGGAATGTATTACTGTTTTAATATATCTAGCCAAGGTATACCTTCACATTTTCAACGTATAAATAAAAAAATTTTAAATACAATTAAAAAAGATGTATTTTAATTTATAAATGTTTCATTTAAAAATTATAAATAACTATAAATATATAAAAATAGATAAATTTGTAATGATTAAGAAAATGGAGCCATTAATTGGTCTTGAATATATGGAACTCTTAAAAAATATGGAAAACTTAAAAATGAAGATAACAATGAAACAATTAACAATGTAAAACAATTTTTAAAAAATGAATTATGCATTGGTCTCTCAGAAATTTGCAGAAAAAGATGATTTTCAAGGAAAAAATATTTGCACAATTAAAATTTATGGATAGAAGAAAATTAATTATTAAATTCATGAAATTTATATTAAAAAAAAATTTATAAAAATACATTAAAAATTGAGTATAAAAATTCAAATTTAAGAAAAAATATATTAGGTATAAAAGGGGGAGATCCACAACTATATAAATTTATGTTTCATAAAAAATCTCAATTTATCATTCGAAGTATTTAACACAAATTATGAATAGTTTTAAAACTCAAAATATGAAATACATCTTATGATATTAAATTTAAATTTTAATTGAAAAAATTTCAGAAGAAGGAAGTGCAGTGCTTATTAGATCTCTGGAACCTTTAGAAGGTATAAATCATATGATAAAACATCGCAGATGCAAGCCAAATGCAAAAAGACCCAATAATAAACTATTAAAAAATTTAAAAATACATGAATTATGCAATGGTCCGTCAAAACTCTGCATGTCGATGAAGCTTGAGAAAAAACATAGTAAATATTCAATATGTAATTGGAAAGAACTTTGGATAGAAGATAATGAAATATTGGAAGAAATAACAATGATCAAATGCCCAAGAATAGGAATTAAAAGAGCTGGAGAAAAATGGGCAAACAAACATTTAAGATTTTATATTTATGGTCACAAATGTGTTAGCAAACGAGATAAAAATATTGAGGATGCTTCTAAAAGATAATTAATAATTAATTTAAGAATTGCAGGATTATTGTATTTAATATATAATCTGATTTTAAAAATACTTACTTTATATCATTTATATATAAACTATGCACACATATATTGTATTGTCATATAATAATATTTGTTGTACCAAAATACAAATAAATAAAATAATACAATTTAATTTTGTTCAATATTTTATTACTCAATTTAACTAGGGCAATTATAATTACCAGTAAATATACAAAATTTTATTTTGCCATTTATTATCAAAATCACTTAATACAAAAATTATAGTAATTTTATTTTCTATCTTGATCAATTTTAGCAAGTAATGAATTTCTTTCAATAATCAATTATTAAAATGAAAAAAAATTATTTTTAAAAATGAAAAAAAATTGCTTTAAAATGAAAAGGAATCCAATTTTATTGGATTTTGTGAACATATTTTTTTAATATATGGAATTGACAACTTTATTGTATTCTTGATGCTGACTCATTATTTTTTGTATGAAGTTTATGAATCCTTGAAGTAAGCTTTAGAACCAACCGGATCAGGCTTCATTGTTTTCTTTCCAGGTTTCCAACCAACTGGACAAACTTCACCATGTTCATCTGTAAATTTGAATGCTTGCACCAATCTCAAGACTTCATCCACATTTCTTCCCACAGGTAGGTCATTGATAGTGATTTGTCGAAGATTCTGTTTCCCATCAATAATGAAGAGACCTCGGAAAGGAACACCACTCTCTTCATCAAGCACACCATAATCTCGTGCAATTTTTGAACTTTTATCAGCAAGAAGTGGAATGTTCATCTGACCCAAACCGCCTTGATCACGTGGCAAGTTGATCCATGCAAGATGACTGTAATGAGAATCAGTAGAAGCAGCAATCACTTGTACTCCTAGTTGTTCAAATTCCTTAATCCGATCTGAAAATGCAATAATCTCTGTCGGGCAGACAAATGTGAAATCAAGAGGATAAAAGAACAAAACCAGATATTTCCCTTTAAAGTCGGAAAGTGAGATTTCTTTGAATTGTCCTTGAACGACCGCTGTTCCTTTGAACGCTGGTGCTGGTTTTTGTAAGGCTGGAACCGGCATTTCTAATACTTTAATTGCGTATAAAAATACAAGTAAAGCTAAGTACGTGTGTTATGTATATTAAAATATTAATTTTGTGCAATACTTTTGTACAAAATTCTTTTAATTAAGAGCACTTTTATAAACTGACCTAACTGGAAACGTGCCTTACGTAAAATGATTACCAAGCTTGGAAATAACCAATAATCGTTGTCATTTCCCCCACCACACCTGAATGGTCCAGGATTCTCCGTTCACCGCCCCGACCTTTACCAGTGATTTCCTTCCCCCTCTCCTATCTTCCGGCTTTCAAACCGCTTATGTCGCAAAGGACACAGTCATCTCATAGTTTACAACTGGAAGTTACTAGTTTACAATGGAATGTACTAGAATAAAATAGAATATATTGCTCCAGTTTTATGTTCACGCTTGTACAATGTAAATGTATGTATATACATTTCTATATAAATTTATATGTATTTATATACACCAGCTGTTTTTGCTAGTCTTTATTTACCTTTATTTATAGTTGTATTATCCGGGCATCTATTCTTTATCTAAATCATAAAAAATCGATACATGTTTCCTACCCATTAATTTAATGGTTTTAAGCTGAAATACAATATTCTAGTATTGGATACTGATCATTTGATACTGAGCAGGATTGAATCATTTAAGAATTCATCTCAAACATCGAAAGTTTATTATCAAATTCCTCATAACTATAATACCTTGATAACTATAAATATATATACTTATAACTTTATAACTTCCTTTCTTCGATGTCATGTAGATGTCAAAACTACAATAAAAAAATTATTTTATGTATATAAATAATTTCTTGTTCTTTCCTTCTTACCATAATTCTCGTGCACAACCTTTCCTAATATTTAACATTTTTTTCTATCACCTATACCCTTAATCGATGAGACCTTGGTATTTTTTATGAGCAGGAACTTTAATTTGGTATACTTCATTGTTAATATATATATAATTGTTATTTATTAATATAACAATATATAATTAATAATAATAATTTTTAGGTAATAAATATGATGTAGTCATGGTCTGATTTTCATTGCATAAGATTAAGAATTTTTCTTTATTAGAAAATATATTGTATATAATCGTACATTATAAAAAATTCTTCAGGGTTTAATCTTGTTTTAATAAAAAATAATTAACTGCGGATCAAAAATTGTAATCCACCACTTTCATTTAATATTCTTTAAACATTGAAAAATTATATAAAATTATATTTAAACGAAATAATATTTCAAAAAGTAAATTTTATTCAAAGTTTTTTAGTCAATAAAAATGTTTTTGATCAATAAATTTTTTATAGTTAACTATATTTATATTGTATTTTACAATAAATACAAAAAAAAGAAGCAATTGATACACTATTAATAAAGAATCATTAATAAAAGAATATTTAGGTTTTATTTTTCTGACAAAATTTATATTTTAAAACCACATTATTAACAAAGTTTGTTTTTCATTTCCAGAGAAACAAAATTTCTCAACTTTTCAAGAAGTTTTTGAGTTGTTTAAAATAATGGTGTTATATATTATTCTACATAAATATCCTATATAATATATCTCTAATTTTATCATTACATGTGATTGAAATATTATAATAATATAATTAATCATTAAAAAGCTTTTGATTTTTTTTAACAGTTGTATTAATCACTATATGTAATGTTTTTATTAATTTTAAACTCAGTGTCGTCAATTATTACTTACCACAGCTAATAATATTTCCCATAGTTTCTACAATAAACGTTTACTATATTCATTAATTATAAATTATATATACATGTCATTTATGCAAATTTTGAAACAGAATACAGATAATACATATATATTTATAACGAAATAAAAAGTGATAAGATGGTATATAAACTGCAAAACAAATAAATGGAAGTATTCAAAGGGCAAATCCACAGATGTGTAAATTGCAAATTAGTTAATATTTTATTTTTAAATTTTTTTAATTAATATCAAATAAAATAATTTTTTTTTATTTCATTCCCAAGTGAAAATATATTTTTTTTATAATAAAGAAATATTACATATTATAATGTATTTCTTATTGCACAAATATAAATGATAAAATTAACGAATAATTCCTTTAAAAAATCAATAAACTCGCTAAAATTATTATCTTATATTTGAATTTTATATGAGCATTCGAAATTATAAAAGATTTTTAAATCGTTACTAACTTGACATTGTCGGCAAACGATACGCGTTCCGCCACATAAATATAATTGCGCTTATACACAATCTTTCAAGGACATTACAAACTTAATTATTATATAAAATAATGAATCAGCGATTGTATTTATCTATCAGATATCTGCTAAACTTGAATGTTCTACATTTTTCCCATAAAAACAATAACTTTGAAATGTAGTTCAAACGATGAATATTTGTAAATATAAATAATGAATATAAATTTTAATACAAACGTAAAATAAACGAACAATAATTTAGTAATAGTAATTATTATTTTTATAATAATGTCTTCTGCAATATACATAATTATTTATATCATATATCTCACTTAATCCTTAATAGTTATATAAAAAATATAAACAAAAAATATCCTTGGTAATTTAAATTATGTAAAAATAATATTTTTAATTTGGATTTGAACATTGTCTTTAGTAAAGTAGCATTAAAAACAAATTAAAAATGTATATACATTTAATATAATATAATTCACAATTAATATAATTCTTCAATAAACTTTTATTTAATTTTTGTATTTGTATATTCAGAAAAAATTCTTCTTTGAAAATTGAATGATGGTACAATTTTAAAAGGCAAGATTACAGAAATTGAAAGTTATTTAGGTATAATAGATAGGTTTTGACTATTTACAATGGAGAAATTATTCCTTGTAATGTTCCAATGTATATGATTTCTGGGACAATTTATGTTTATTTTATATATAGAATGTATCATTGTTTTAATATTTCTACTTAAGGTATATCTAGATATAAATATTTTATAATATTATAGAAATATATAGATATTATACATAAAATTAAAAATATACAATGTTTGAAATTAATATGTAATTAATAATTTTTTATATTTGAAAATCATTTGTATTTTGTATCATAAAGTAATTGAAATTATTTTATTTTATAATATACAAAATATTTTAAAAATATACCAAGCCATAAAATAATACAAAAATTATTACAGAAACAAGAAGATCGGTTTTCTTAAGAACTGCCAAACCTCTTGAAGATATTGATAGAATGAAAGTTCACAGAAATTTAATATCAGTTTCAAAATTATTAAAAAAAAATCATACAAGTATTTCAACCTTTATAAATAATGTAATGGATCATCTATCTCTCTGATCTTTTCTGATCTGATCTGATGGCTTTTGATATCGAAGAATAACATAGTAAATATTTTGTGCTCATGGAAAAAAATGTGAATTGGAGATACAAAACAAAAATTATTCTGTGTCCAAGAATTGGTATTAATAGTGCTGGTCTTGAATGGGCAAGCAAATCATTAAAATATTATATTTTAGGTAATCTGTTAGTAAAAGAGATAGAAAAGCTAAATCAAACATGTAAATAGATTTATAAATATTAATAAAAATTTGAATATTTGTTTTCTAATTATTTTTTTAATATATTATTAAAAATTATGCAAATTAACTAATTATTGAAAACAATTGTTTAATTTAATTTTAAGATTTCTTATTTAATTAAATTCATAAATTTTGCCTTTTCTAAATTCTTCAAGAAAGCAAATAAATTCACCTGAGATTATCACAAATGTAAATAAATATTTTACGAATATTACATATATAAAATTCTATCTCTTATCTCTTTAAGTTTATTTACAATTATAATTACTATAATGATATTCATGTGTGTGTTTAAGAAATGTTTCTTCTTTTATGCCCATTCGTTCATAACTCTTTCATAGTCTTCTTCTTCTATGAATGGTTTATCAATTGAGCTAAGTAAAAAATATAATATTAGTATTTTCAATGTGAAGAATTATTAAAAACTTTTTTAACAAATTATTATTATCATTTATGATTATTGGAATGAACATATTATATATATGATTGTAATCGGTTAGTACAATAATTAAACATTGAAGCTAATTTTTTAAATATAAAAAATATTTTCAAAATATTGTTAGATATAACATTAAATTTTATCTTTCATAAAAAACAAATTTAGAATATTATTTTATTTTTATTAAAATTTTTATATAATAGAAAATATATATTGTAAAAACAAAATTGCTACAATGATGAAATTTTATGTGTAAATAAAAAATAAAAGTTATATAATGAAATAAATTTAACTCATCAATATATCAGTTCTATGAAAATTATCTTTATGAAAAAATCAATCTTTTCTATTTCACACTAAAAAAGAACACTTTATTGTGCAATACAATTATTATTAATTATAAATTAATTTACAGTAATGAAAATGAGTACGATGGTTCATGAAAGACTTTAATGAAGATAAGTGGCAAAAGTTGAAAATGAAAATCATGAAATGAGATGAAAGCTCATTAGTTTCTCTAGCTTAAATAGATGATTAAAGACAGAAAGATTTAATTAATATTATTTTTATAACATAAATCATAAAGAAAACACTTACTTTATCATAAGTTCACCACAATAAAGACACTCGGAGGCCACAAGTTCATCAATATCTGCTTTGATTTGGTCCTTGATAGAAAGAGAAGTGCTGACATCCTCAATTGCCTGTTGCTGACTCAATTCGTCAAGTCGACTGCACACCAGGGTGAGTTGCTGTTGGAGGTTGGTGAGTTGCAACTGGTGTTGTGACGGTAGCATAGGAGTAAGCGCTGCTACAAGGCAATCGCTGTGAAACCGGTGACTACACGGGAAAACATAAAATGGACGCAACAATAATTGTAAACCACAAGTATCACAGCTATCCTTGGCGTGAATAAAAGTACAGCTAAAATTTAAAAATAAAAATTTAATACTAGATACACAGATAATATACACTAAAGTGTAATTTAAATTTTTTAAACTAATTTATCAATTGATAAAGTTTTTAATAAAAATGTATAGATCATTACCGAGTACGAAACTCTTGTATATCTTTGCGAATAACTTCTGCAGCCTTCGTAGCTTCTTCCATTTCCTCTTTTAGATCTTGAATATGACGATTATATTCCTGTACAAATATTTTTCTATAATATATTTTATAATTCACTTGAAATATATATTTAAAATTAATATATTACTTGTAGGGAATTGCAAATAGCCTCTTTAAAAAGATCAATAGTAACAAAATCTGAAAAAAATGGCAATACATCTTCAATTCGAATTAAATCGCATTGTTGAAGGAAATCCATTGCTTGCTGTATGTCATCTTTTTCTTTTACAACGTGTTCCGCTAAACAAAATTATTACAACTATTATTACTTTCTTTTTATCAAATAGTTTTAAATTAAAAAATAATTATCTACCTATTTTAAGCCATAATTTTTTTCTCAACTCATCGTTTCCATGATGTGAAGGCATAGCAACGATTTGTTTGGCTAAATCTACATTAATACTTAAAGCCAAGTCGACTGCAGTCGCCCAAAGACCTAAAAGTGCTGAGAGTTGGACACAAGCTTCGGTTAAATTTGCTTCTTGACAAAGTCGAAGAGCATAATGTACATTATAATAAACCATGCTTATATCTTGACCTACAAAATAAATGTTCATCATAAATTTTGATACTATTGATAAAATACCTAAAGTAATTAAATTATATACCATGTACTATGTTTATACAATTAAAATAAATCTGCAATTATTAGTTTACCTTGAGAACTGATGTATCGCATTACTTCATCTTTCTTGTATCGAGCATATAGCGAGAGCAAAAAGTTATGAATAGCCTGTTCTTGACAACTTTGTTCATAGATGCAATGTTCCAAGTACCTAATTATTTCTTTTGCCTTAAAACATTTAAAAATATATAAATAAATATTGATTTGAAAATATGTTAGTTTATGTAATAAAAATATGAATATAACTGGATAAAAATTTTAAAAGAATTTAATATATTATATAAATTTTTATTAACTAAATTTAATATTATATTAATTATAAATTAGTGATGCGATGAGGTGCAGGATGAATAAAAACAAATCTATTCAATTAGTTACGTCGACGTTAACGTTACATGTGTAAAAAATATTTTGTTAATTTATGTAATTTTAATTGTTGAATAAACAGTCTTGACACTTGACAAGGGGAAGTGATACTTGCCGAAACGTCGACGTAACTAATTGAATAGATTTGTTTTTATTCATCCTGCACCTCATCGGATAACTAATTTATAATTAATATAATAAATATGGAAGGTGCACAACATCAAACTTTAAATTTTATATTTATGTATCAAGTATAATTTGAAAAATAAAGTAATAGATAAATTATTTTAAATACAAATAAGAAAATATATACAAGAAAATACATAGAATTTAATAATAATCTATTAAAATACTTATTTAAAAAATAATTATTTAAATAAGTACAAACAATTATCGTTATGTATGTTGCTAATTATCACAAATACTCTGGTAATAAAATATGAATATTTTGAATTAAAGACTAAAAATTCTACTGATTTGAAAGTACAAGATATTGTGTCTTGTAAGAATTGCATTTTAATAGCTTGAATTATAATTTTTGGATAGATGTCTGGTATTTCTAAATAAGATGAAAATATTCGAATATCAGGATATAATTAGTTAATTAGATTGAAAAAAACAGATATTCATTAGAATGAAACAAATAATTAACACAGGATACTATTCCTTATATGTATTAAATATATAATTAGTTTCAAAAAATATATTTACAATATCCTTTCTATTAAAATAAAAATGTTTTAATGATTAATGATTAGTCTATAAAAATTAATAAATTGTTTTCTTACATGTTTTTCATCACTTTTACAAGAAATTAAAGCAGGCAAAAGCTTTGAAGGCTTAAGATGAGAACCTTGAGATATTAAAGCTGCAATTGTTGGTTTAGGCAATTCTTGAAGAAGAATTCCAGCAAACTGATAAAACAGTTCTTTACTCCCTTGACTTTTGAGCACTTCAAGTGCTTCAAGATTGTTATTTTTATATAAATGTTGTCTGATTACCTCCTCATAGTTTCTATTCATAATTGTCAATCTCAATATATTATCTTTATCTCCATGACTAGCCATTATATTACAAATGATACTACGGTTTTTTCTGACACATTCCTTTTTTAAAGAAAATATAAATATTTTTTACATTTTATTTTTATAAATATTAATAAATAAAAATATAAAATACAATTATGCAATAAAATAGTTAAGAATACATTATAAATAAAAATATTAAAAAAAAAAATTTTAAATATAAAAAGATAATAAACAAATAAAAATAAATTAATTAAACTATTAATGTATTTGTACATAAAAAATTATAATTATTTGCAAATATATATTTCAAAAAGTGTTAAAACTTGAATAAATTTTAAACTCTAAATTGAATAATTAAATAAATTTAATTTATATATAAACTAAATTTTGCAATTAAAATTCTCACCTCTACTTTATCATTTACCAAAAAATTATCAAATTCTTTTTGAAGTTGCATATATTTAGAGTTTTGTAAATACGAAGTATCAGTACTACGAAAATATCCCATTTGATTCATAAAAAGTTCTACAACCCATATTACAATCATTGTAATCTGAGTTTTATCTTGAGTTTTCAAGCCTTCAAGTTTCTATAATTATGCACATGAAATTAAATAACAATTAAAAAGAAAAGTAATAAATTTCTAAAAATCCAATTTTTACCTTTTTTAGAAATGTTTTTAATGCTTCTATTTGATTCTCTTGTAAAAATTTTAGAGAAATTTCTTCAAAAGATGAATGGGTATCAGCATATATAAGTGCACTTTTTTCATATCTAATATGAATAATTTAAATATTAATTTTATGAAAATATAATTTATATAATAATGTATAAACAATACGATTATTCATTATTTTACTTACTTCTTGTTTTTAAATAGCATTTCAGCTTGTTTAAGAAGCACTTGGTCTATATGTGCAGGGTTATTTTTACAATATTGTTTAGCAAGTTCAAATTCTCCTTTTTCAATATAAACCTTAATTTTAATAATTTTATATTATTTATTTTTTTTTTTGTATTATTGAAATAATTGATTAAAATTTTATAACAGTACCTGCCAAACATTACGATCTTCTTTAGTAACTTTATATTTGAAAACTGCTCGTTCGCTAAAAGCCCAAATTGATCCACTTGTTGGATCTTTTGTAATATTTATTAATTTCCCAAAAGCCTTTTAAATGAATTAAAAAAATAAACTTTAATCAAAAATTAAAATCAGCTACATGTAAAAAATTATATTAATATAAATATTTTCCTATAATAATTTTTATAATATATAATATTTTTATTTGTCATTTTACAATATAATTAATTTATATATTTAAAACTACTATAAGTCAATATTGTGTTTCATAAATAATCTAATTATAAAATTTCTATAAAAAAAATTTAATGTATAGTTTTACTATTAATTATAAAACTTTTATGTATATATTTTTTAAACTTACATCATTATAAATATCTTCAAAAATTAGTTCTTGATTGAGTAAAGAAACTCCTTTAACATGATCACTGTATAAAAGAAGAATATGGAATTCAGTTAACACAAATGATAATGGAGCAGAACTCTTTTTCGATACATTAATTCTAAGACTAGTTTCAGGACATGGTAACATCTGCTGATTTATGAGTATATTTTCTGGATCCACATGTGGGTCCACCTTGGGTAATAAATAAAAAATTTAATAGTATATTTTTATTTTCATTTACTAAAACATATTATTTTATATTTTAAAATTGTTTATTTCAATTTTTTATTTACACCTCAGAATATAAAATTCCGGTTTCGGTCAGCCAACTAAAAGTTTTTGGAAAATCACGAGGTGATGAATAATAAAACTGCATTTTTGAATATGGCAATAAACTTTCCAACTGATTAAATCGTTCTAAAAATGAATTAAATAACTGGTCACAGGTAATTAATTATGTAGTTTTAATAATCACATTAATATAGTTGTAAAATTTTATAATCTACCTTTAATATTTAAATATTTATTAAATACTTGTTGTAAAAGTGGTTTTTCTTCGTGATTTGTAACAGTGCCAATATATTGATAAATACGTATAAGAGTTGTTAATATTATTACATATTTATCAGTTTGTGGTATTCTTCGAAACTCCAAACCAGTAATCGGTGGTTTGCTATCCTTTCCAATATCAAATACCTACCAAAAAAGTATTTAATATATTATGAGAAAATAATAACAGTGGCTATATTATTAATAATAATAACAATGAAAAAACAGTAACAACAGAAATCATAATCATAATCAAAAATAATAATTGATTAATTATTCAAATCTATATAATAAATGTATCTAGAATTTTAAAAGGTTAAAATATATTTAACAGTTAAATTAACAAAATGTTTTGCAATAAAATGAAATTTGATAAATAATACTAAAAAAATTATAATAACACAAATGCAATGAAAGCCTAATTTTTTTAAATTAAACTTACCAGACCTTCCAATTCTTTATTACCATAAAGAGGTAAATAGTTTGGAAGCTAAGAAAAGTTTCATAATTAACAAAAATTTTATATTATAATTTCTTTTTATTTATTTATAATTTAAAATTTATAAATATAAATGTCTTATTAGAATATTATTATTCAAATAAGTATATGATTTAATGTTATTGTATTAAAACAGTTGGTTGAAATAATTTTAAATAAAATTTTAGCTATACCTGTCTCCAATACTGTTCCAAATTGGTAGTAAATATTTTATCACCTTCTAAGCCAATTTCAGTTTCAAAAATAAGACCTTTTGATGTTCCAAGTAATATGGAACCTGAAGTTGTTTCAGAAATATTTGCAAAATTCCATCCAACTGCTGTAATTTCATGTCCACGAAATTTTGAAGCCTAAAAGTTAATATTTGAATATATTAAATAAACTATTCTAAGATGAAACATATTAAAAAAATTAATATTTAAAAAGATTTAAAACAAATTTATTAGGTATATAAGTGTATTATGTTACATTTTAACCTGTTTTAATTTTGTTGTTCTCCTGTGTAAATAGAAAGTTTCTGCTGGTGAATTACTATCATCTTGTTTTGGCACAGTTGATATCAGTAAATGTTGACCCAAAGGATCAAGAAACATACCAACAAGCTTCAAATTTTGGATATATTTTGTGATATCAATTTCTATAATTTTAAATATTTTTAAATTAATTAAATATACAATTATATCTATAAATAAACAAATAATATAATGCATACCTTCAGGCTTATCAGGATACTTCATATCTATTCTAAGTAAAATATTATTAGCCATGGCAATAATAATATAATTATTACTGACACAAATACGTAATATTCTATCAGATGGCATAAAATTAACTTTTTGTTTAATAAATATTGGAATTTCATCTTGAAATTTCATTTGTATAAACCCCGTACTAGTCTGTAAATAAATACAACATAATTATAATAAAAATTCAAATAAAAAAAATTAATTATATCAAATGTGGAAAAGTTCCTTATGGGTGTAGTTATAAATAAAACACAAGTTTTAATTAATTTATTGCGACAATGTTTAAAAAAAATTATTATTTAATTATAAATATTAATATTTATACAATATCCTGTTGCATAGATGGTGGCACAATTTGCTTTGATCTTTGAGAAGCCTGTTCAAATTGATCGAATACAGAAGTCATTTTTTATTTTAAGTACTTTTATTATTTATAAGAATCTGAAAAACTAGATAATTTTTATTACATTCTTCATAATATATGTTAAAATATAAAACTAAAAAATAAGTTATTTTTTTAATTCTAATTTCTCAAAAAAAGAATATATTAGTGAAAAAATTTATTTTTTATAACAAACATAAAATTATATAAATCATTCAATGATCTATGTTACATCTTATAGAACTAACCTATTCCTTCTTATCATAATTCAATCTAAATAAATTTCTAAAACATCAACATTTTCAAAAAAATCGAGGTATTCTCACTTAATTTTAATCATTATAAAAAATTTTTAAATAAATCAATTTTCAAACAGTAACTGTTTAAAAATTTATAAAAAAAAAAAAACAAACACAAAGCATTAACAATATGCTATCAATAATTAAGATTTCCTTTTCATCCCTCCAATGTTTTCCAACTATTCGCGCATGCTTAGAAAGAAATTGTTGATTAATAAGTATATCTGAAGTATAAATGAAATTCAATAATTTAACCACAATAAAACAATTTATATTGTATTTTAAATAATACTGGGATACTATTAATTATCAAATTCTTATAATTTATTTTGATACCAATATTTTTTAATATTTTAGTTTTAATTAATTAAAATATATAAAAAAATTGTAAAATCGAAAGTGAAACACCATTTAGCTTCCAATCTTTTGAAAGATAGATATTTATTTGAGATTATCTAAACTTTGAATACAGAATAATAGTGCATTGAGCAAAAACCATATGTGTGGTAAACCAATTTACATAGGGTAGAAATAAGTTATTAGATAGAATTTAAAAGAAAAAAGTCAAACTGTAAAGCAATGGAAGATGATGGCGATTCTGTTATTAAAGAGGTTATATTTTTATTTTAAACATAATTCTTTACCTTTATATAAAGTCTAAAAATGATTTAAATTATAGGTTATGATTTAAACTTACTGCTAATGAAAAATATTTCAAAATTGTAAATAAATATTATTATTTTTATGACATTTGCTATAGTTATAATTTACTAAATAATATTTAAAACTCTAAAATAAAATTATTTATAGTCTTAGAGCTTTATTATATTTTAAATGTAATTTATAAAAATGTATACAATTTTATCTTCCTATAATATTAAAATATATTATACAGTATAAATATATTTTTTTTATTTATTTATTGAAATTTTTATTTAACAATATTTCTTTTCAATAATGACAATTACCTCTTGTCATTTGTTTTATTTTAAGATTCCTGTATACTTATCAAAACGACTAGCTGATAAAATTTTTGTATTTCAATATCCAATGAAACCGGCTCATGAAGGATATGATAATGCAACTTTTATTAAAACTGCCATAAAACCAGAAAATCAAGAAGTCATAATTGAAGTTAAAATTAATACCCAAGATTCTCATTATAATTTTAATAAAGGAGAAGCTATTGCTACTAATGCTGAAATGTCTTCAAAAAGAGATCAAGATGAAGATGAAAGATATTTTGATAGGTTTGTTTATTAAAGTTATTTTTTTAAAACATTTGAATAAAATAATATGAATAATATAATAAATTTTGCAGTAAAATTTTTTTATATATTAACCATTCCTATTATTTATGTTTAGTCATATAATGGATAAAATAGTCATGCAATCGTCACGAGCCTTGCCAAACTGTGATAATTATGCAATTGGAATTTTTCAAGATGGTGAATTTCATTTAACTCCATTAAAGGGAATTATACAAATGCGTCCACAATTTAATTATCTTGATAAAATTGATAAACGTGGGAAAGATGATGGAAAAAATACTGGAGATGGTTAAATTTCTTTTATATGTATATTATCAATTTTTATTCACTTTTAATTACCTTTATTTATTATACAGAAGCAGAAGAGGAAGACGAACCTGCAAAACAAGTGAATGTTACATTTGCTAGACAAGTTCCAGACTTCATTAAAAAAATGAGAGAACAATCTTTCCAAACTCATTCCAAAAAGTGTTTAGAAGAGCAGTGGATTGCATGTCAATATAAACCAGTTACAAGTTCTCGAGCTGAGGTACATAAAATATAGATAACTATTTTAATAATAATTAACAATAAGTAATGTATAAACACTAATTAAAAAATATTGATTATATTGTTAGAAATATAGTACATTTGTAATATATATGATTAAATAGGTAAATATTACATGTATATGGGAAATAAATATGAATTTTTAAATATTCTATGCAAATATTTATTTGTAACTTAAAAGATATATGAGCTTCAAAATTTGTTTAGTCTTCGATTGTCTGTATTGGCGACATCATATATATTATTTAAATGTATTTTATAATTTGTTGAATATGTAATAAATATAATTATATTAAATTATTAACAAATTTCATTTTATTTTATTATATATAATACATAAAAATTATTTTTATATTTTTAGTTGACACGTATGGAAATGTTTTGTAGTACCAATGATGAGTCAGTTAATAATTTAAATTTATCAACAACACAATATTTAAATTTATTAGCTCCTCCACTTAAAGAAGAACAATTCTCAAAAACCAATATTCGAAGTCATACAACCTCTCTCAGTTATATTCGTACTTTACCTTTACTTGATCAAGTTCGAATATTGATGAAGGATGGTAATCTTAATTATTTCATACATGAATAATTATAATAATATAGTAATAATGAGTAGTTATACTACTTTTTTACTTAATTATATTAATTTTTATAAAATAAAATATACATATTTGTTTAAATCATTTAATAATAGTTTTAATAATATTTTAAAGAATGTTTTAGTCTTCAAAATTTTATATTAAAGTAAGTTTAAAGTAGTCTAAAATACTATTTATATTTGTGTAAAATGATAAAAAAATGTGAAAAATATTTTTATTTAATAATTATCAATACTTAATTGATATGTATATTACTATTATTTGAAATTGATTCAATCTTTATATTATCATTTAAAAAAATTGTAAAAAATTAAAAAATAGTTTAAATATATTCATACATTTTAACATATAAATAAGTTTTTTATAAAAAATATTGCTATTCGTAATTTTAAAAATTAATTGACGACATATTTCTCTTTATAGGAAAGGTAATGTCACTTGTCCAGTTACGAACAATTATATCGACTGAACATGAAACAGCTGCTATTCTAAAATATTTGCAACAAGTCGCTGTACTTGTTCAAGGTAATTGGGTAGTGAATAGTGAACTTATATATCCAAAAGATACTATGTCTGCATATAGTGGCATCCCTGCTGATCTTATGTGTAGAGCTAGAGACTACATTGTATGTAAAACACTTTTTTATAAAAATTTTATTTCTTTTACAATTAGAGCAATTATTAATCTAATATTTCATTTATAATATTAATAATTTTTAAGGATATTTTGCTTTTATCCCACAGTTATTCTGTTTTACTGAACATGAATTTCTCGATAGAAGAGTAGTCTCTTCTGTAGTAAAATTACCACCTGAAGAAATAAGAGAAATATTCACCAATTTAGGGAAACATCAACCAAAGAAAGGTTGGCGATTAATTGTTAGTCCAAATAAAGATTTTAGTGAAAGGTAAGCTATTTAAATGAAATTTATTAATATTTAATTGCACTTATCTCCAACATAATTGGAGAATATCATTCAATCCCATTGTATGTACATACATTCAATAAGAATTCACGATATTAAATTTAAAATATATTTATACAATCAAATACAAAGTTTTTCTTCATCCTTTTAATATGTAGATATCCTGAAATATCTCAACGACAAGAAATGTTTTGGGAAGCAAAACGAAAGCATTTACGTGAAATAATGGAGACACAAAACCAAGCACCTCAACGTCAAAGACGAAAGTCCAACCGCGAAATCATGGGTTCGGAAAACGAAGAACGGAACATCGGTCGAGGTGTCTCCGTACGTAAATTTGTAAGAGACTCTTCAGTTTCCGATAATGATAGTGCCACCGAAAACATTAAACAGAAAAAATTTAACCGAAGCAAACAAAACTCGGAAAAATCTACGTGATTCACAATTAGAAATTAGATAAGTGAAGCAAAACGTGTAAATGAAAATAATAAGCTTAAAAATCAGATCATGTGTATTTATAACGATTATATATTTTAATTTAATAACCTATTAATGTCATGGCTGACTCATTCTTGAGAAAAAAAGTTTGTAGTAGCTTTATATTTAAAATCGAAAATTTTAGATAATATCAATTTAATATGAAATTTTTAACTAAATTTTATAAGTGTACATTTTATTATGTACTATTGTCTTTTCATCTAAAATAATTCTTTTTTCAGATATTTAATTTTTCATGAAAAATAATGTTAATAAAAAATATGCAATTTATGATATAATAAAAATAACTATAAAATACACACAAAAATATTAAATTTTAAATTAATAAAATAAATTATTATATACAATATAATATTGAGTATAACTTAATACTAAGAAATTAAAAACTTTAGTTACTTTGTAGTAATTATTTAATTAAATTTTTTAAAATTTGTTTAATCAAATTATTATAAAATATAGATTAGAAATATATTATATAAATTTTGACAAAAAATGATTACTTTAAATATTAGCTGCTTTAATATTTTAATATTTTTTGCTTGTAAATAATGTAATAATAAATAATTAAAATTATTATAGTTCTATATATCTATATATATATTATTATAGTTCTAAAAAACTATCAAAAAACTAAAAATTTATATATATATATAAATACGTGTATGTGTAAATTAAAACTTTTAAAATTTTTATTATTACAGTAATTCTTTTTATACCATATGTACACATTTTGTAAATCAACTTTAAAAATCATACATTTTAAAAATCAACTTTTTTGAATTTTTATGAAGTAAAGAAATTGTAAAAATAATTAAATATAAATAATTGATCGCTTATAATAATAAAAATTAAATGATTACAAATTACGAAAACAATTGTATTATTATTTTTTATTTATAATTATTAATTACAGTCCAACCTTTCAGCTTTGGAATTGACTTTACTACATTTTGTGCATCTCATACATGTGTACATTATAATTAAATTCTTATTTTACTTTATTTACATTTTTACAGTTATCCCATTTTCTCATTTAGTTTTTTTCACATTCTTTTCTCTTTCCTTTCTCTCTTTTTCTTCCTGAAAGATAGTGTTACAGAACAACAATGTCAGGTATATTAATTAATTTAAAAGTTCATTGCTGATGAAATAATTCATTTTCTTTCATTGTATTTTTGGTGGTTTCAAGTACAAAAAAAATTTTTTAATACTATAAAACCTATTTCAAAAAATCCAATACATACATGGTGCATCCACGAAGTATCGAGTTTTTTTTTCATTTTGTTCCTATTTATCGTAGAAATTTGGAAGGGGTCTTAAAATGTTGCCAAACTCTTTCCTCATTTGTCCCTTTTTTTTTGTTTGTCGATAATTAGGCGCGGCAGGATTTAACTTCACGCAAAGGGTGTTTTTCAAATTTTTGACACGGCGCGCTGAAGCGATTAGCGTAAAACCAATACGCGAGAATGTTTTGTTCAAAGATTATAAAAAAAAATTCTTAGATATCTTTTTTGAAAGATGATTTATTGGTGGACTTATAAACAGGGTAAAATAAAAACTTTAAATTCTTCAAAATAATTTCCTCCTGTATCAACACATTTTTGTATGCGTGTTTTCCAAATTTCAAATGCATCTTCAAACTCTTCAGCTTTGATGTTTTTCAAAAATTTCGATATTTATAAATTTTTTTGTACTATATTGTACATTGTAGATCGCGTTGAATTCAGTTTTTTCTGAATTGCTTTATCTGTTAATTGACAGTCGAAATTTTAAATTTCTAACACGCGCCGGGTGTTCCTAGTCATTCGAAAGCTTTTTGGACGTCCAGATCGAGACTCGTCGATGATTCTTTCTCGGCCCTCTTTAAAAACTCTGTGCCATTTTCCACATTGCGATTTTGACATGCAATTATATCCATATGCTTCTTGCAACATTTTATACGTTTCTACACTTTTTTTTTATTGCAAACAAATTTTATCGCGTAACGCTATTAGAGTAGTCGCTCCATCGCGTCGTGTCAAAAAACTGAAAAACACCTTTCGCGCGAAGTAAAATCCTGCCGCTCCTAATTATCAAAAAAACAAAAGAAAGAAAGGGACAAATGCGGAAAGAGTTTGTCGACATTTTAAGACCCCTCCCAAATTTCTACGACGAATAGGTGCAAAATGAAAAAAAACTCGATACTTCGTGAATGCACCATGTATATATATAGACTATGGGTAAATGAAAAGGCATATTAAAATACTTAGAAGTTGTACTTAATTTAGTAAACTAAAACATTTTTAACTTTCATATGATTATAATTTTATATTTATTCAGAAATATTTAATTAAAAAAATGTAAAATATATAATAATGATTATTATTATTATTATCTTTTTTTATAAAAATATAAATTATAATTATATGAAAATTAATGATGTTTTTTAGTTTTCTAAATTAAGTACAACTTCTAAGGCTTTTGATATACCCCTAATCAAGATATCTATACATAGCATTTATTTTTAATAAGTTTTATAGACTAAAAAAATATGTTTAATTGGGCCTACCACTAAATAATATCACTAGTGTCACCATATCTGTACGAGAGAGAAAGAAAATATTTCATCCGCAATGATTGTTTTTTCTATTCAACATTAGGCTTAACATTCTGTAAGGTTCTGTCTCTCGCAACTTTACCACCGCCACACAGTCGGTGAATATTAAGAAAAAGTTGTGCGCAGCTCAGACGCACCCCACCACCATCAGTGCTTGAGCCCTCCATTACTCTCAGCCCCGCACTACGGGAATAAAAACCCCAGCGCCGCATGTCCTAGATTAGTTGCAACTTACCAATATGACCACTTTAGTCTCCGGACTTGAAGTAAAACCTCTCTTATCTATTGCGGCGCCTAGATTGAACCCAAGCCTCTTACTCCCACGGTTGCGTATTCTGAGGTCTGTATCTCTTCTTCCTGCGTTAGCCTATGAATGCCTAGATCTATGATCCATGGTGAGGGTCCAGTTCAATGAAGTCACAGCATTGACTCCCCTGCCAACTATTCCCGCAATGGCCTCTCTAATTTAACTGTAATTGTAATCCTCTGTGAGCCGTTAACTAATATTATGTGCGTGAGTATATGTATGTATTTAAGCCTTTAAAATACGAATATCTATAGAATAATCAGATAAAATATCTGCGTAAAGTGTTGTAAAAATTAAAAACGATTTATTGGATAGTTAAACCTCTCGTGACTTAAGACCTCACTGTTCACATTTTCTCTCCACAATCCCTGGTTTGGCGAGTTCCATCGTAATTAGATTATCGAAAAATTATGTAATACATATGTATTTTTATAATAACTATTTTTTCATTTAATTTTTTAAATTATAGAAATCATTGTATATTTATACTCGCTTTTCATACTATCTAAAAAAATGTTCTTAATTATATGTAATATTTTTATATTAATTTATAATGTAATTTAAAGTATATAATTTATAAAAGGGTTAATAATAATTATTATATTTATTTAATTTACCAATTTGGTAAACAAATATTAATAATATTACACGTTAGAAGGTATACCGAAACGATGCAATTTACAAATATTCTACTATATTAAAATAAGCTTTAATAACAATGAGAAGGTTAATTAATTAATTACCGCTGAATAAAATTGAGGAGTAGATTCTCATCTACTTTATATTGTTTATATTTAATTTATATAAAGAGTAAAATATTAAGAAAATAAATTTCACATGCATTATTACTTTAGTACGATTAGAGGTAAATACTCTTCTTAAAAAATTAACAATGAAAATGCTAATAAATAGGATTGTAAACATGAAACATATTACAAACATGTAAACATGTGACAACAAGTCTTTTGTAATTCTTGTATTTCAGAATCTCACCCTTGAATTTTAGATATTCAGTTAATACTTTTAACAGATTTAATTTTGATAGGTGTTTTTTTCAATCATCTTTATAAAAAATAGTGTTTTTTTAAAATCTACAACAATAACGTATCCTTATAGGAAATGATTACCCTGATTATTTTATTGACAAAATATATTAAAAAATGCATAAGAATACAATAATATAAAAATAACTGTGATGATAAAAACACTGACGAATTCTATACTTGCATATCTTTATCATATTTGGAAAAATTTTATTCGGAATATGTACAAAAGTTTAAAAAGTATGGAATAAGTATAATTCTAAATATAATTAATAAACTAGACTCAGTTATTATAAAAGGCAAGCATAGAACCGAAAATTAGGAAAAAACTAATGTTGGATACAAAATTAAATATAAAGATTGTTCATCGGTATATATTGATGAGACAAAATGAACCTTCAAAATAAGAATAAATGAACATAAAAAAGATAATAACAATTCATCTATATGGCGGCACACTTATAAGATTGCAACCACAATATAGATTGAGATAATGTTAATATTTTCGATAGGGATAGTAATTTTTAAAAAAACGGTTAATTTCGGAAATGATTTGTATCAAAATTAACAAATTAATCAAAATTAACTGACAAGAGAACACTCAAATGTTAAATTCCAAATATCATATGATCCTCAACAACGTGATAAACAATAACATAATGACGTAGTTCATGACGTCGTTGAATCATATAAATTGAGGTGATTTTAAACAATGTTTACATTAAAAATTGCGACGTTACGACTAATAAGTCGTATAATATCAATTCATTCCTGTGACAAAAATTTTAGGTAATTATATTCAATATTATAAATAATTGTATCCATTTACCATATTAGTTGAAACAATAGAACAGTTTTAAGGCCATAAAAAAAGCACTAGCATAACAAAATTCGTAAAAAAATTTGAAGATTCTTATTTTCTAAAATGCCACCCATAATATTCAGTGATTTTTTTATTAACAATTTTAACGAAAAAATGTATTTTTGTTTACTTTTTTAATAGGGTGGAAGACCCGCGTTTTATAAATTAAAAAATGAAATAATGATGAAATTGATTTTTAATTTGTACGCGGATAACATGCAGTCGGTGGACCATTATTGGAACACAATGGTGGGTTAATAAAGCTCGATAAGAATTTCAGAAGAAAATAACTCTCTCTTTTTTTAAGTCTTTGTCTTTGGTTCTCTAACAATTAACAAAAAAAATGATTTATAAATTTTGTTATTTTTAAAGAAAATATCTATAAAATTAAGCGGTGTGTTTAAAGAATGCTAACTGGTTCTTCTAAAAAAAACGGAATGTTCGGTAATTTACAAAATTTTCAGAACAACGGTTTTAAGTAATTTGCGCTAAATTATTATTGGAAAATTTTGGATTTGCATACATAAATATTGGGGCGGGTGCAGAATCGTGATCTTACTAAAGGGTAAAGGGAGAACTTTGGTCCGGCTTTCCGTTCACTACGTGATCCTCACCAAAAGAGGAACGGGTTTTTTGGTTTAGCTTTCAGTTTACTACGTGGACCTTGCCGAGGGATGAAGTGGGTATTGATTTTGGCTTTCCGTTCACTACGTAGGCGAAGGTGAGATCAGGATAGCGGGACGGGTGCAGTCAAAAGAGTGATAGCTGTTCGATTTCGCCGGATTTTATACAAAAATTGTCCCGTAAGACTTGTGTATAAGCATGAAATGTCAGTTCGCATGCGCAACCGAATATTCCCGAACTCTTTCGAATCATTGAGAACATTCTCGGACGGCGTGTTTACATTTGTGAAAAGGTAAACATTTCGATTTTAATGTGTGTACGCGTGTTTTCGCAATCGCGTCACACTTTTTTTTTATAAAATGAAAAGTTGTAATTTTAATACTATAGTATCAATGGGCAATTTGTAGCTAATAAAATCATAAATAAAATTCATTTTTTCATAAACCAACCGTAAAATTAAAAATGGAGAAATTTCAAAACACCGGAAAATTTTTATATTACTTAAAAAAAGTTGTAACTTTGACCTTTTTCAATATTTAGAACTGAAGTTTCGAGAATTTTAAGTGATTAATAGTCACTTTATTTGTATAAAATTTTAGCTGGATCGGATTATTTATTTTCGAATAATACTAATGTTAATTAAATTATGCGAAAATTTACGAAACTATTTCTAGTTCAATGTACTTGACGATTTCCTTTTTTTCAACGGTTTAAAAAAATCTAATTATTGTACAATAAATCCTGAAAATATGAATTTTATGTACAATTTTATTAGCCACAAATCGCCTATTGATACTAGAGTGTTAAAATTAAGATTTTTTCATTAAAAAAAAAAAAAAAAAAAAAAAAAATGCATTTTTTGTTAAAATTATGAATAAAAAAGACCCCTGAATATCAGAAGTGGCCTTTTAAAAAATAAGAATCTACTGATTTTTTTACGAATTTTAATTTGCATCACTAGCTGCTTTTTTGATAACCTAAAAAGTGCTCTATTACTTGGACTATATGTATTTAAAATTAATAATATTTAATAAATTAGCCTTGAAAAGGACAAGGGATACCTTGTCAAATGTCAGCAAAAAATAATTGAATAAAGTTGTTTTATTCACACCGCACCTCACCCCGATCTTCAATTTATTTAAAAAAAAAACAAAATAGAAGATACTTCAAATCAAATTTTACAAAATTGTCTAAATTTATTTTATTTAGTTATATTGTCTTTTACGCATAAATAATATATTGTAAATTTTAATGTTTTTATTCAGTTACAATATCAATTTAATATTCTTTTCCAAAAATTTTAATATATTCATAATTTTTAATAAATAATTTTTAAGATATATATATTTAAGTATATTTTAGAAGTTACTGTATAAAATTTTATATTTTCAGAAAAACTCTTGAATATTTATTGCACTAATTAATTTTTTGGAATGTTATGTTAAACTACATAACTAACTATAAACACATTAACATATATTTGAAACAAATCAAGAAGTCATGTAATTTATAATATTAATCATTACAATTATTACATCCTTTTTTTTTCAAATAAGAATTCGTAATTATCAAAATTTTTTTTAAGCATTAAAATTTTTATAAAATATCAAAATAATTATATTAATAAATATTTCTGAGAATATAGATGACTTGAATTTTAAAATTAAAAATAAACTCGATTTTGTTAATGCTTCCAATCACGATAGTTTTGTTCTTTAATTTTTTAACGCTATACTTATAATTTAAGTGAATTATAAAAAAAGATGAATTATGAAGTATTTTTTACTTTTTTTAAATTTAATTTTAATTATTTATAAGTTAATCAATGTTTATATTATTTAAATAAAAATATTTATTTTTTAAATTTCTAAAAAAATGGTATAAAAAAGTATATTGATTTTTTAATCAAAAAAATTTGTAAAAGTGCTCGATTTATGAATAAATTGTAATGTACTTATGAAAATATAAAATTTATATGTGTAATTATGTTTGTTTTTTAAAAATTTTGTTCGGTGAACATATTATTTAGCATTCGTATGAATTATGTATTTTTATTTAAGAAAAATGAATACATAATTTTTAGTTAATCATTGATAGTTAAGTAAATAATGAATGCTTAATATATATAATATTTATGGAAGTAGTATACAATCAATTATTTATTGATTTACTTCTTATGTAGGTACATAAAATTCATTTCGTATGTAGTTACATAAAATGAATTTCGGAGATTCATAATTATTATACATATAATTCTATTCACCTTTAATTTTAAATTAATTTTTTTTATGGTATGTAGTCGTCATTTTAAATAAAAAATTCATGGTATGATCTACAGTTGAATACATTTGAGTATAAACGCATATGATAAAAAAAATTATCATTCATTTTAAAAAGTCAGTCCTTAACATCATTTACTTAAAAATTATCAGTCTGTATCAGTGAGAATATCCTCGTGGTAGACATGCACATTTTTAAACATAAAATTGCGTAGTGTTTTAATAGTGGTAGTGTCATTGAATGGTCGATCAAGGGGAAAATCTGCAGCTCGTTGATCTAATCGTATCGACGAAAAAGCATCGGTTGTATCATTCTGAGAAAATCCGATTCGATTGATTGGATGCAAACAGACAAGTAGTCGTAACTCGAGACCAGATTTTGTACCTCGAGGAAGTAGTAACCGCCCTGGGAATACTGGGGGTCGGTACACGATTCCAGTTCCAGACAGTTTGATCGCATCGTCCAGTAGGTGAAGATAAGCGTCACCTGGGATTGAGTCTATTGTTCCGAATACCGAATCAGTATCTGTACGCTCTAATTTATTGCTTCCTTGCTTCACTGTATCAATACCGAGATAATTTTATTTGAAATTATTGAAAGTTCAAATATATTTAAAAAATTTTTTGTGAAATTTATTAAATGTATGAAGTTATTGAGTATTGCATTACACATTGAATACAAAGTAATTATTCATATTATTAAAATTATAATTATAAAATATTGTTTTAAACTAATATTTAATGTTTAAAAAAGTTTAAATAATAACTGATAATGAGAATGAATTGAAAAATTCAAAATATTTATTACATACTGAAAATAAAATTTTGAACAATTTCTTGGAAATATTTGGAAATTAATACTTACAATCAGTGATCCATCGATCCAACTCATAAAAGTCATTAAAGCTTTCGGAGATATCTAGTTCATTGTTATAGATATCATATTTCGGACCTAAGAAAATTCTGACAGTGGCTTTGGTTTCAATTTCACTGCTCACTCCAATTTGGTAAGTGAAAGGTTTATGATTAAGGCAAATTTGACGAGCCTTGACAATAGGCACCTTTATTTCTTGAGGTTTGACATCATCTAGTCGCAGATTCCTCGGGTGATTCAGAATGGACTCGAATGTATCCATAAAAGTGACAAACTTATCCGTATGCACGTAATCAATGCGGACACCTTGGAAATTTAATTCATCCAACTTGTAGGGTGATAGATTTTTCTTGAATCTATTTCAATTTAATTATAATCCATTGGTAAGAAAATTTAAGCGATTGATTGTTGACTAAAGTGAAGTTAATGTTTTCGTTGGGTGTGTCACTTATCCAAACATCATCGACACAGAAATAACTGTTATTTTTTAAAAAAACATCACACCCAAAAAAAACACTGTTTTGACTTTACGGATTCACAATAGAGGGTGTATATTTTAGCTCTTTAAATTGTTTACTAAATTTTAATTACGACTAATAAATATGTAGACATAAAATCTCATTTATTAAAAAACTTTATATGTATGCATCTGTTAGAAAAAAATTTATTAATCATTTATTTTTATGTTATTTCAAACGTAAAATTTTATATTCTTAATTTTTCAGTTTTATGAATTTTAATATGATTAGTTATATCAAGCGATAGAGCACTTTTTATCGGTTAACAAAGTATAGCAAACTATGTACAAAAAATGTTAAATTCGCAGTTTTTTATTTTCTAAAATACAATTCGATATATTTATTGAATAATTTTTTATACACAATTTTTGCCAAAAAATGTATTTTTTAATTTTTTTTATTATAAAATTAAAGGTTTTAATTTTAAGGTCATAGTATTTAAAGAAGAATTGTATAATTTTCTTAAAATATGATAATAAAATTATGAACAAAATTCATTTTTGCATAAGGCAATTGGAAAATTAGTAGTGAAGTAATTTTCAAAAAACGAAATTTTTTTTATATTAATTAAAAAAATTATCTTCGCACTTTTTTAATTTTTTAAAAGCTGGTCTTAATTAATTAAAATCATTTATATACACTTTAAATGAGATTATTAGCTTTAACTCAATTAAAATTTAAATTAATTTATACGAAATATGGTTGTATCTGACCTGACCCGTTTTCCCATTTTAATTATAAAAACGGGTTTTTAAAATATAATGACAGTACAATTGGATACGTATCTCACTTATTGTAAAAATCTTTTAAATTATTCCAAAAATAGGGATAAAATGACCTGAAGTGCAAAAGTAAATGAGTAGTAGGAATAACAAGAATTGAGGAATCGAAACTATATGTAGTAATATTATAACATTTGTTGATAAATCTAAAAATCAGAAGAAAGAACTAAAATCTCCTTATTTAGTTATTCCAAAATAAAAAAAAGCTCATTATAATAGCTACAATATTTCTTAAGATTGCAACGAGACATGCTCGTTGCTAAGCGGTTCAAAGCGGCCCATCTCGCCGTCCGAAACTCCCGCGTTCTGATATCACGCTAGTGTGTGTATCGGTACACGTCCAGCTTCCCCTCTCGATTTCATGCGGCAACCGGACGGTCGCTCTTACGTTCGAACCGATCTCGCTTCGCTGGACCGAAGCTATGTAGTACTCCGCTTGTGCTAGTCTCGGGGTAGACTCATTCTGGTCTCGCTCCTTATTCGAACCCTCCCTTTTTGCTCATCCGTTGTTCATGATTACGTAGCAACACCAGCTCTGAAATTATCACGATTTCGTGCTTCTTCAAATTCTTAAAAAAACGCGACTTCACCTTTCTTAAATTTGAGAGTTTACGTCTTCTTGCAATTGCGTCCGGTGTAGTTGCAAGACGGGACCTCGTCCACACCTTAAATCAAGCTGAGTCTCCTTACGTATGAAGGATGTCTTATTTAACCGTCCTTGATATACCGTCCGTTTTCTAGCTTTCATTCATATTTTTTATTTATTCCTTTTAGTTGCGACTTTTTGTTACGGTACTTATTATATTCGTTTACACCGCTTATTAGAATCTTTGATAGTATTTCGGCGCTCCCTTATTTACGTTGCTGTTGGAGGAAAAGTTACGCTAAAAAAGGAAGCTCATTTGCGTAAAATTTCTTTCATTTTTATCGATTTCATTTTCAAATAACAGTTATTCGAAATTTCGTTTGCGTAAAATTGTAAAGTAATTATTCGAAATAATTACTCCAAATTTTGAATAACTGTCGCGCACACTTTACGTCCAGTGTCTTTATTTTTGTGGGCGACCTCCGCAGTGGTCGCACCATGGGTACACGTTCGTAACGTAAATACTTTTGGTGATTTCGATATCATTAAGAATTAATATGTATATTAAAATTTTTAAATATAACGTTTCCAATTATAAGAGTAATTTCTCACATATTATAAATTTTATTATCTGTTTGTTTAAGAGTTCCAATCATTAAAAAACTCACCGTCCCAGATGATATTGTTTATTCTAAAAAAATTAAAGTTTTTTTATTAACTACACCCCCCTGCCATCGATCCAAATCCCCAGTAGATCGGCTTCCGCTTTATCCGGGCATTGATTTTTTTTTCTCAGTTTCGACGAGCTCTCGACTCTGCCTTTTACCCGAGAAGGGCGAACGGAGCCGTCTCATCACAAGATAATGATTGTAAGAGTTTGCAAATAGTGTATAATTTATTTTGATTACTATATACTCTTTAGTGAGTTTACAAGTTTAAAAAATGATTTGATTAAATGAAAATAAAATTATTAAAATATTTTCTTTCGCTGTCTGTTTTTTATTAATGGAAAGTTTTATCTGCAGTGGTTTCCTTTTTTTTTGGCTGACAAAGTAACTTCAAATTAGTTTTATAAATGAATACGTATAAATGAGTGTATGTGTATATATGAATGAGTATGCATGTGCGTGTATAAGTTTGTAAGCATGTGTGTGCGTTCAAATATCTTTTTATAAATAAAAATATATATGTGTAATGAGGTCGCTAGAATACAATTCTATAGCTTCGGTTCTTGTTCATCCAACTACTCGTTTACTTTTGCAAAATCTATTTTAAAAATTAAATTTTTTGGTTAAAATTATTTATAAAAAATTAGTACTTAAATATTTCGAGTGGCATTTAAACAAATAATAAGCTACAGATTTTCTTCCAATTTTTCCGTATTCGGTTTCTTGTAGTTAGTTAGCGACAAAACAATACTTTATTGCTTGGTATTTATAAAATTTACCAGTCAAATAAAATAAATAATAAATTATTTAAATTGATTAGTTTTTTTAAAACGTATATTAATTGTTTTAATATAAACAAATAAAGGAATAAAATTTAAATTATACAAATAATACAATTCGTTGGTCCAAGGAATAAATTTAATTTAATTCTAAATCTCTGAAACTTTATATAATAAAGTATACATTGAAATAATAATCAAGTTCACCTTAATCCGAAATTCATTATTTTCTTATACATCCGGTAAAATCCTGGATCCCTTAAGCTTGTAAAGGACATTTCTAACGCACTAGGTACTGGTCGGCTTTTCGGCATTAATTCAGTTCCAAATCCTAAAATTCGTCTGTAGATCCGATCAAGTGATCCATAAAATTTAACATTGGATGAATCGGCATTTCCTTCCAGTATATTACAAAGGTCATTAAATGATAAGTCGTCCATTTTCCTTATTTTGGAATCTGCAGTGTGAAACTCATCTATGTCAAGTGCCTTTGAGATTCGGGATTCATACTGTTTGACCTTCTAAATTGAGATCATTTTGATACTATTTTATAAAGAGTTAAAATATGGTTGAATTTTTACAAAACTCATTTCATATAACACATTTAATAAGACAAGCTAAAATTATGATACAAATTATTTATTTATGGATTTTATAACTTTAGAAGTAGAAAATCGATCTGGTTAGTCCTAAAGCAAATTTATTTTTTTTATTAATGAATAAAAAAAATCAACACAAAGTGAGTCTCTAATCGTTAAATAAAGTTTCACAAATACCTCAAGAAATTTATATTTGTAGATAGGCACATAAGCTTTAGTTTCACGAATTGGTAATTGAAATCCATTGAAATGTGTCATCTTTGGGTAATACCCTGTGAGAATGGGTTGTTGCCAGTCGATGTCTTCGATCTCACCAAGTCCATGAGACAACCGTTCAAGCTTGTACCTATTCAAAAGCATTTTGTGCACGTAGAAATATATTTCGCCACGTGAGTTCTTGTACATTTTGAACTCTTCGCCATACATCCAAAAAGGAAACTTGCTAATGAAGTAAAAGTAGAATTCATTCAGGCCGACATCCTCTCGAAAATAACTCAGTTTGTCTTCTTCATCCTGAATTTGTAGTGGATACTTGCCAGTATAGTTAGCATCGATCACATATTGATCACTAGCATCTAGTGATTATTTAGAGATTTTTGAAAAACAATTTTTTTTATTTTAAAATATACATTTTGGTTTTTATGTAATACCGGTAAAGAACGTGATATCATTAATTTATACTAATATGTATTCAATTGTAAGATTACTATTATTATTAGATTAATGGTAGTACTAATTTACTCGTATTAACGATAATACCAAAATAAAAATATAGTTTTTAATTTTACAATAATCGTTACCAAGTGAAATTTAATATAATAAGTATGAAAAAATTTTCTTGGCATGGTAAATTTACGTTATATTTAAATAATTATCCAAAAAACTATTCACCAAAATTACCAAAAACAAACCATATGTAAAGACTCATTGTAGGTATCAGAATTTACCGGTGACTTCTCCAGTCTTAATTCTGTAGGCTTGCATGATGACGTCAGTGTTAAAGAAATAATACGGAAAAATTTCATAAATATTAGGCAAACGGATATACTTGGTGTCCGGCCTATGGGCGACGGCGATGGCAAAGGCATGCAGCCACATTATCTCATTTACCAGAAGGCTGGACCAAGCGGCCATTGTTGCAAACTCATTGAAGTTTTTAGCGCAGTGGAAGGCGTTAAAGATGGTCTTGACCTGGTTTACGTGTTCCTCACGGAACGGAGAAAACACTTGGTCTCGCAATAACATACCTTCCTTCAGAAGAGCCTTGAATGCTTTTGCGTAATTCTAGAACCCGGAAAAAGTGTTTTTGTTTTACATGATTTATAACTTATATATTATATAAATATTTTATAATTTACAATTTGTCACAATTTCTTAATATAATATATTAGTATAGTATAATACTTTATTAGACTAATTATAATAGTGATTATAACAACTATTTGTAATTAAGATTTTTTTTGATTATATACAAAATATAACTTTCTTTGCAGATGGACTTGATAAAAAATTCTCCATCCATGTCTAGATGATAATCTGTTTTTTTTTAATTCTACGTTATTTTAATAATAATAACTTATTGTGCTAATATTAATAATTTTTTATAAATTATCTTATAACATTCTTCACAGTATAACAATTAAATAGAAATATTAGAATTTAATGTTGACAAATCTTTTATTGATATTAATTATAAATACATAAATATATTAAAAATAAATATTTTTATCACTATTTCTTTGTAACGGAAAGAACGCTGCACTGGGATAAAACTCACCAGGGTTCTCATTTAGGCAGGAAAGATATCAGGGTGAAGGAGGTTTCGAAAAGTGAGGTAAATGCAGATTTTTTTGTATAGAAAAAGGTCATAGAGTTATTAGGTCATTAGTTTATTATTATTCTTACCCGAGACAAATTACAGTTTGCCGATTATTCATGATCGTTGTCGACTCTATATAACTCAGGAAAATAAACAATTAGTAAACTAAACAATTATTATACGGTTATTTAGAAAAAAACATTCGGTTAACTTGAACAATTATTTAAAAAAATAATATTGCAATGATCGGGTCTATATTTGATAAATAAACAATAATTTAACTTGAAACTTTAAACGGTAATTTCTATAAAACATTATTTACGAGTAATATTGAAACATTTCTTTCAATAAATACTATTATAACGATCGGATCTAGTTTCGGTTACCCGTTGATAGGGGAGGGCCAGTATCGCGGAAACCTTCATGCGGAACGGTTCAGTCGGTCAGCAACATTCTCCGCGGATGTTCGTGTTTTTCTCGCGGTCACATGACGGTCCAGATCTCCAGGTTTCATCACGTGACGCGCTATCAGCAAGAGGCGGGCCTCCCTACCTTACGCGACCTTCTCACGGGAAGATTAAATGGTCGACGGTGACCTTCGCGGCCGGTCGTGCCTTCCCCAAGGGCCCGTGATGGTCTTGGTCGCCAGATTGCGTTACGATGTCGAGAAGCCCCATAGTACTAAATGATTTCTCGACCATGATGTCAGGATAATATCTAAAGAGGGTCGGGAACAGGGAACCGAATTCTTCATCCAAATCAAGATCCTGGGTCGCCCTCGGAGTCGACGAAGCGCATCAACTCTCCTTCAGAAGGGTGCGCTTCGACTTCTTATGGCCTAGAAGCGACGATGGCGAAGTGGCGGCCCAGTCGAACGTAATGCGTTGGAGCAGGTGGGGATGTCGGTGAGCTGCATGGTGTCACGATGGTCACATTTTTCGGCTGCGCTTTGACGTTACTAGTGGTGGTGGTACGATGTGGCGAAGCTAGGGTACGATACGATACGGTGCGGTGGTGGTGTGGAGCGGTGCGGTACGAAGATGATGCAGTGCGCGGCGGGGGTGACGGAACGCGGGAGGTGATTTTACTCGTGGTGGTATAATCGTCGCATCTTTAAAAAACTTACAATTTTAACTATCATTTTAATTGTTATTTTCTTTTCATTTTCTTATTTTTTTGGTCCTTCACGTTGAAAAATTTTTATATAAAATTTTATATCTCTTACACAGAAATACATTTAAGCTTTTTTTAAGCTTCTTTTTTACTTAATCAATATTCTCAAACAAAGAAAAATAATTTTTTTTCAAAAATAGAAAAATAGATTTATTTTTGTTTAAATATAATTTAGAAAAGGTCTCTTATAACTATTTTTACAACAAAAATATTTATACAAAAAATACAATGTAAATGCAATTAATTAATAATATACAAATAATTTATAAAAATTAAATTATTTTATATATTCAAAATTCATATATCATTTTAAAATTGACATATAATAATATACTATGTATATTATTACATATCATGTCCATAAAATATCGAGTTTTATTTTTTTTTTTTTTGAAGTCACTATTGATCGTAGCAATTTTGGAGATGTCTTAAAATATAGGGATAAATTTTTTCTATTTGTCCTTTTTTTGATTTTTTCATAATTAGAAGCGGCACGATTTTTCTTCGTGTGAACGATATTTTTAATTTTGTGACATGGCGTGATGAAATGACTATTGGAATAGATTTACACAATAAATTTTGTTTTTAGCTTAATATAATGATGTAAAGATTTTTAAATGTTAAAAACAGTCTTTAAGGATAAAATTACGTATAAATTATACTTCAAAATATCGCATAAGATTCTCAAGCAGATCACTGATTATTTTCTCTGGGTGATCTCAGCACCCAAAAACAACACTAATATGTGCACAAATTTTTGAGTTCAAACGGTCATTTAAGGGTCAAGATGATCGATGACAATCTAAATTCATCAATATATGTAAACAGTTACCCTTAAAAATTCTTTTTAACATTAAAAAATCTCAACAGGATTTTTACTAAATCATAAGCCAAATTTTTACTACATAGCGCTATTCCATTAGTCGCTCCATCGCGCCGTGACACAAAACTGAAAAACATCCTTCGCGCGAATGAAAATTCTACCGTTTTTATAAATAAAATCGACAAATAAAAAAAAAAGAAGAACAATTAAAAAAACATCTCACGTTTTAAGACATCAACCAAATCACTATGATAAATAATAGCTTAAAAAAAAACTCGATTCTTTATGGACAGACCGTGTACATATCAATATTAATAATACACATATTTTTATCATTATTCTTCAATAAATCTAAATTATTATATTATATTGATAATAAAAAATAAAACAATTATTTGTTTTAGGTTATTCTAGAATATATGGTAACCGTTAAATGTAATTCGCATTTGTAAAATACTTGTGCAGTGCTACTTTCCATTTTTTCTAATAGCTGATAATGAATTTATTTTGGACATCCAATATACAGCTTTTTTTATTAATTTTAAATTTGACGTCTACGTAATACTTTATTTAAGTGTTTAGCAATTTAAACATTTTTACAAAAAAATATTTCTTTATTATTTATTGTTAAATGGTATTAAATGTAGAGTATTGTATATTGTGAAATATACATTAAACATTAAATTAAAGTAAGAATTGGTGGTTATAAAAATTGTTATCCATCTCTTATTTTTAATTTATTAATTATTTTAGACGAATTCATTTACTAATAAAATTATACTGGTATAAACATATATTTTTAAAACAAATTGTTTTTATGAATCATACTTTTATATGATATGAATCATACTTATCATAGCTTTTGAAAATTGTTTTAATTTTTAATGTTTTCAATGTATAATTGCATAGTATCAAGTTTAATAATATATAAATAATTCGGAAGAGTGTATTGCACTTCTTCTTTTTTACAGTAATTTTTATAAATACAAAATATTTTATCTTTGAATGTTTAAAAAAATATACAGAAAGTGAACAAATGATATATGTATTCTACTAACTCACTTGATTTGTGCAAGCAGTCCCGATATCATCAATTCGATAATTTTTCATTCTTTCAAAAACTTCAGGATAATTTTTCGGCGTAACCTTAGTACTCCACAATAATTGAAAAATCAATTCTTGTTTTCGCAAGAATTTCTCATCATTTATTTGAATTTTAAAAGATTGCGAAAGACAAATAATCATTGAAAATAACAATAATTTCATAAATATAATCCACATTTTGGATTAAAAAAAAATAAATGTTACAAAATTTGTTCTTGTTTTTTTTATATTTTTGGCAAAATTTATTCTCAGCTTTTTGAAATTTCAAGAAATAAAAGTTTGAAAATTTATTCGGCAAATGCTTTTATATCGTAAATAGTAGTTTATTATCTAAATTTATCTTTGAACTTTTTTAACCTTGTACATCCAAATACAACTTATAAATATACATTTATCAAATTGTTACAATAAATTAAGAAATTAATAAATTTTTCATTTTTAATGCAAAACAAAGAACAATGAATATATTCAAGGAAAAGTTACAGTTAATATTTTATTTAAATAAAATAAAAAAAGTTTTATACACAATTTAAGATGATATATTGATTAATAAGATATATCTAACAATAATTTCAAATTCTTAATAATAACTAGTGCAAATAACTTATTTTTCAATTGATATGTCGTTAAAACATTTTTAATTTTATCGGTATGAAATTATGCTTATCAGTATTGAAGTAGCAATATCTATAATATAATTTTATAAAGTGAAAAAAAAAGAATTAATTTTAATAATAAATTTAGATAATTTTTATTATATTTAATAACAAATAATATTTCAATTATAATTTCATTTGAAAAGTATATATATTATTTTTCTTATAAATATATTTTTTTTTCAATTTGTATCAAAGATTTTGTAGTTGCAAGATTATATTAAGGATTTTATCGAATTTTGATGAATGAAAATAAATCATGTTATTAATATTAATAATACAATGTAATAATATTGGAATAATATATTTAATTCATTTTATGCAACATGAAATTATAAAATGTGTATTCTGAAAAAAATTTTTTTACTTTATTAATACATTAATTGATATATAACTCGCTAAATATTTTTTTTTGTTTTTTCGATAAATTGAAGCGACAGAATTTTACTTCGAGCGAAGAGTATTTTTCAGTTTTTTGTTACGACACGATGGAGAAGAACTCTAGTGTTTCGATATGCTGTCGAGTCTAGTTAATCAATTATTCGGCTGATTCGCGTTGTTATACTTATAAATGCAAAATTAAATTGAAGAGTCTGCTTTTTATGAAGCGATCATTTTGATAGGCTTTTTCCAAAATGTTTTATGTGCGTTTATGATTTGTAGTTGTTATTTTCATGGTTTTTATCTTATTCGCGCTTTGCCAGATATAAAAGATTTTAGATACTGTAGTTTTTATATCTCGCTTAATTTCGTATTGTTAACGATTAATGAGGTAAATAGTCTTGAAAGGCTAACCAACCTCATATTGGCCACCGAAATGCAGGATTGATGCTTTCAAGAATTTTTATTTGCTTCTTCAACCTAATCCAGATAAAGGTTACGATTTATTGTTAGTTTCAACCGTAGATACTCTTTGTCATTCCACGTTTAATATAGTTATCATTTTTTTCAACTTTAGCTGATAAATCTAATCAAAAATTTTGAAAATTAGATCTTTCTAGTTTTGTTCTGTTTGATTTTTAAGTCTATTAATTCTATTTATTTTTGGATATCGTCGAAAGGTTTATATGTCTTAATTTGTATATATAATTGAAATTTTAGCTTTAAAAGTTTAACGCCTTCTTGATCATAGAATTCTAAAAAATTTTTTAATACTGTTAGCTGTATCTTTATTATACCGCATTTACGATTAAGTAATTTTAATTTATTATCAGTACACATTTATTTAATTTCAAAGAGGATGTCAGAGCAGTAACATACTAAATTATAGCAAGTTTTTATTTAACTAGAGATCTTACCTATATTAATACTTGGTTTAGCAATACTATATCTTTAATGACTATGACCTGCTTTGTGGTCACTCTTAGTTTGGTGCTTTAATCTGGTACATAAGTGGAGTCACTAATAATACTTTTTTTTTGACCTTAATTTGACCTTAACTTGAATCTTACTCACTAGTCCTTCTCAAATTTAAATCTTGAGTATAATTAAATAGTCACTATTATTATTTTTATTAAATCTTATTGTCCTTTCCCATACTATTTTTTCAGCACTGTAGGTTCGGTTCGAAGGACCACATAGAGCTTGTTATTTCTTACATTTTTAGCAAGCAAGATTTTACTCTAAATAAGGATCTTGCTTTTTGTCAAATACGAACAATATACTTATGTTAAAGCCTTATAATTTAAAAAGGATTTTTTTTAATGAAATCACTTGTTTAACTACATAAAAATGACTCAATTGAATTGAATTTATTTTCTTATAAAATACGAAATATACGAATAATAATGGTAGTGAAGTGTACAATAAAGATGTTCCTTTACGGCTGACTCAGTTTGTGAAAGCTAGAAAAATCATACTTTTTATGCAAAAAAAGTAGATACAGTTTGACACTACTTAAATTGTTATATTTTATTGAAGAGGGTGCCACCGAAATACATTAAGCATTTTCTTTATAAAAATTCGGAATTTGTCCTCAATATAAATTTGGGAAAAATAGCATAATTATACGCTTATTATAATCTGTATAAAGGATTAGCATCTACTTTCATACTTTTTCAATTTTTAGAATGTATATGAAACATTTCCCTCCATTGAGAAGATACCGATCAACCGATTTTAATACAGATTATTACACATAAATATACGAGATTGTAACTACAGAAGAAAAACTTTAAATTATAATTCATGTGAAATTCCTTGACAATAGAGTCGGCCTTTATAGCATTTTAACACATATGAACAATTTTAATGAAAAAATGCAATTTTTTTACTTTTTTTGTTATAAAACAAAAAAATCGCAATTTTAATTTTAATCTTAATCTCCCTACTCCTTGGTTGTTCGGTCTTTTTATCCGCATTTTTTAGATAATCTAAACAATTTTTACAAAATGTAAAATATAGGATTTACTGTACACCAATTATATTTTTTAAACCCGTTGAAAAAACTGAATTCGCGAGGTACATTAAACTGGAAATAGTTTCGTAAATTTTCGCATAATTTAATTAACATTAATATTATTCGAAAATAAATAATCTGTTTAAGTTAAAATTTGATACATATAAAGTGCATATTAATCACTTAAAGTTCTCAAATCTTTAGTTCTAAATATTAAAAAATGTCAAAGTTACAACTTTTTTAATTAATTTAAAAAAGTTTCCGGGTTTAGAAATTTCTCCATTTCTTATTTTACGATCGGTTTATATAACAATGAATTTTCTTCACAATTTTATTAGCTATAAATCGCCCATTGATAGTATAATGCTAAAATTAAGATTTTTTCATTAAAAAAAAAAAAAATTAAAAAAAAAATTCATTTTTTGTTAAAATTATGAATAAAAAAGACCCCTGAATACCACGAGTGGCATTTTAACAAATAAGAATCTATTGTTTTTTTTAACGAATTTTGATAGACATCACTCGCTGCTTTCTTCATGACCTAAAAAGTGCTCTATTGCTTAATCTTTTATACCGCCGTAACCAAAAATACTGACGCACCTTCTTAATGCACTCCCATTAAGACAACCTTTTTTATTTAGTATTGCGTAGATCTCTTGCCGGAAGCTCACTAAAAAATGATTAATCAAATAATGTGCATGAGTGAGTATAGGCGGATCATTCGAATCGGACAATAATAAAGTAAGAGAACGGAAATTTAAAATTCCTTCTACTTCAATGATGAATGTATTGAATTGTTAAAAAGTAAGTAATGAATCCGTAACCACATTTAAATTCTTTATTAATAATAATTAATTTAAAATCAAAAATAAATCACGTACATATATGTGTTAATTTAATAATTTTTCAAATACTAAGATTTATAGTTTTTATATTACTAATGAAGTATTTATTATTCAGCTATAATCATTTTGATCAAAGTAAAAAGTTTTTAATCGTTATATATATATATTATTGTTTTATTAATTTCTTCTTCTAATATATTATTGGAATAATGATATTGATTTTTTTTAATTTTTCTTTAATTTAAATATTTAGGATATCTATAATTATTATAAAGTTTAATAAAAATATTATTGAATATAAAATTTATGATAAACTGTTTGATTTGATTATATAAGAATAATAAATTAAAAATCTATAATTTACAGATTGTTAAGATTAGATAAATATACAAGATTTGAAGTTATAAAATTCATATTTAAAATAAAAATTAATAAAAATATGAAATTTTATAGGTATATATTAGATTTTTTATAATTAAATTTTGAAGTTGATGTTTTTTTATGTTTTACAACAATGCGTTATTTGAAATGTACATAAGATTTTAATATTACAATTCATATTATATAAAATAATTTATCAAATTATCTTATTTTCTCGCAATGAATAACGTTAGCAAGTTTCAATAATGGGTTTCAATAGTTTAAAAACAATATATGCATCTTTTCCTGCAATCATTTTCATTGTATTGCAACGGAAATGCATTCGGCGAGGTTAGTTTCCAACGACGTACGGAAACTAGCCACCGAACATGCGTTTACATTTTAAATTCCCTCATGACAACAAGAGTTGAATGATCGCATAAACACGCAAAATCAACAATTTGCCAATTTCAAAATAATTAAAGTAATTTATTTGAAATTAAAGAATAAACTGCATAACGATGTGAGGCAATGACCGGAGCCGGCCGCTATAAAACAACGTTCAGCACTCGCGTAATAGAGAGTGTTAACTATGATTAAAGTAGTCCTGCGGCAATGTAAACGTAAGAAGAGTAACGCTCCGCGGGAGATTGCGACTGGCATTTTTGACGAGAATTGCCTCTGGTGATAACATGAAAGAAAAGACTGAAAACATTCCATAAATGGAAATTTTAATATAAACGCGTGATTACACGGTTTATAAATTAAATTTTCTTCCGAATTGTACAGATATTATAATTTCGTGCTTACACAAATTATAATTATCTTAAATTAACACCAATATATAGTATTTGTGAGCTATATTCATTTATATGCGATCATTTCTGCATACTTTGTCATAACAAAAGTATTGCATTTGGCAAATTTATATTGAATCATTCTCCGTCACTATTTCGTCTTAACATGAATACTGAGGTCAAAGTCGTCTCGTGCCGTTGTGGGTTAAGACCAGGGGGGGGTCAACTTTAAATGGGAGAACGGGCAACAAAATGTGCCACGACTTCGACCAAAAATTTTAAGCGCCCTGTTCCTTACTATTGCTCTGATGCCTTTTTTTCGTGAGTCGATTCTGGTGAAACCAAACACGTAATGATATTATTTCCAAACACAATGCGAGAGATATTGAAAACTTCTTTCTTTTGTAAATGTTTTGAAATTCTTTGCGTATTAATTTTATTCATTATAGCTAATAATTTATATAATCATCACTGAGCAGTGAGTGTTTATACCAACAAAACATTTATTTTAATTTTATGTATATAAAATCCACATAAAAAATTTAAATTAATAAAAAGAAATAAAAGAGGAAACAAATTTTACAAAGGATCGGTGAACTAAAAAAAGATAAACAAAAATTTGAGGTATGAATTTTCATAAATTTAATTTCAATTATATTTTAACAATTACATTAATTACTAATAATATATCTAATAAATATGTTTATTCATATAACAATTTATATTTTGTTGAAATAATCTTTTATCTAGCTGTTTAATACATAATTATTATTTTATAATAACCACATTATTGGTTTATTTTATAATAATAGATTTTACATTTTCAAATAATAAATCATTTTCTTTTTCTTGTATTGTTGTTCTAATATTAAGAATAAGTCTTTTATTTTACATAATAAACATTTTTATAACTTCATTTTAATTATATAAAATGTACACATATTTTTTCAATAATGATATACATATTGATGTATTTACAAAAATGTATATATAAATTTATACATTTATTTTATATAATTATGCACACTACTTTTATAAAGATATTATGTAATGTAAATATATTTATTTCAATATATATAGATATATATATATATATTTAATTAAATTATATCATTATCATATATATATATATAATTACAATAAGCCTGCTTTAACAATGAATTGATACAATTTATTAACTTATGTATTACAGGTTTTTAGTTTCCCAGTAATCCTTATATCAAAACAATAAAAATACCAATAAATTTCAACAAAATATCATACAAACATTAACATAGTCATCTTACGAAACTAGGAAAAAACAAACAATTATAATTATTAATTTATTCATGCATATAGTTAATCTAATTATATTTTATTAAAGTATTAAAATAATTTAAATGCTATTTGATTAATTTAAAAAGCGACAAACATTTATTTAAATTAATAATATATTTACAATATGTTTTATTCATGTTTTCAATATTGTATTTAAAATAATTTTACATTAAATAACTAAAATATAATTTATTCTTATAATATTTGTTATTGCGTTAAAACCTATTTAAAAAAAATGTTAGCTTGTGTTTGGATAGGAGTCGTAGTAATTGAAAATATTTCAGGCGCGAAATTTCAAATGGTACAGTTAAAACAATCATGTTTAATCATGATATTATTAAAGTATCAGACGAAAATACAAGATATTATTACTATTATGTATATTTCTATAATATTTTTAATATTATGGTGTATTTTCGTACAATATTTTTAATAATATCCTGATTAAACATGATTGTTTTAACTGTACTATTTTAAATTTCGCGCCTGAAATATTTTCAAATGCCACGACTGTAATCGATACCAAATCAACTTTTTTTTTTAAATAGGTTTTGACGCAATAAAAAAATTTTTTAAAAAATGCCACGACCACACCAGAGGCGCTGGTGGTAATACCCAATAATACATAAGTGCGAGAGAGAGAGAAAAGATAAGACTTAGTTGTCTGGTGTATAACATAGAATTATACTTTCTCTTAATCTCTGTTCTGTGGTTAAGACTGTCTCGTCGTAATAATACAATCAATAATCCGACATTGAACCCGAATCAGAATTACAAAAATGGTTTTCTTACAGATTGAGATCCAGGAGCAAAACTCAATGCAAGTAAGCAAAGAAAAAAATAACGGACAACAAGGAGAAAACCTCGCTGACCTGCAAACCTATGAGATAACAAATAATTGATTTAATAATTTTTTTCTATATTTTATTTATACAGCTTTTTGTGAGCCCTTTTACAAATCGAGTGACAGCTACCGACTGTATACGATAAAAGGTCGTGTCATTATAGTATGTACAATAATTTGTTGGAAAGAGAGTTATGCAATAAATAGGTAGCATATATAAAAATGCTAAGGATCCATGATTATCACTAGATAACCTTAGATACGGACCAATTACAGAGTAGAGTACCCAAACAATGTACATGATAAATATATCTCTGCTTGCAAAATATGAGAATGACTTTTTTTGTTCAGTGTGAGCAGGCCAGGGCAGTGAAAATAAATATCGGCTTATTAATACCCACAAAAAATAAAGTAATGGGTAGTGTCGGACTAGCCAACTCCTTGCAATGGCTCTAGGGATCGAAACTACGCTTCCATAAAAATAATGATAATTATTAATAAATAAGTTTCATAGAAATAATTTTATCCTTAAAGACTTTTTTAATATTTAAAAGACTTTATAGCTTTCATTAAGCCACAAAAAAATTTTATCGAGTAAGTTTATTTCAATAGTCATTTCATTGTGTCGTATAGAAGCTTAAAAAAACACTTGGCGCATAGTAAAATCCTGTCAGTTCTACTGATCAAAAAATAAAAAAAAAAATGCGAAAAATAGGAAAAACTCCCATTGTTATTTTTTGAACTCCTCAAAATCAGTAGGATAAATAGTAGCTTAAAAAACTCATTACTTTTGAACAATCCATGCTTAATAGATATATATAGTGGTGTGTTTCTAAAATATCAAAAATTTTTTTGAGATATTGTTTGTTGTAGCGATTTCAGAGAGATCACATGATGTGCAGGCGTGTTTTCTTTCCTTTAGTTATTTGTTCCTTTTATTCAGTCATTATTGTTTTTCAATCTTATAATATACCACGTATAAGAATAAATGAAGAGCTAATTTAATTATCTTTCAAAGATAAACAATTCTTAAATTTTCAAAAGATAAATCTAAACGATGTTAATATTAATGTTAGTTTTTAAGCATAAATAATTTATATATTATATTTTAATTATATTATATTTAATTATATTATTTTTCTTCGTCTAATGTTATGATGAAAATTTATTTAAATTAATTACTTAAAATATTTTTCCATGCAATTTTTGATCTATTTATTTAATTAATAGTTATGTAAAAAATAAGAATGTTTTAATGCAAATAAATACAAAAACTATTAATTTTATTGAAATTATTTTTAGTTTTTATATAAAAACTTAGTTAAGTATAGTAGTTAAAAATTTATAAAAATTAAAACTTCTTTAAATTTTTCCATATATAGGATTAACATTATATACATCGAAAATTAATTTTTACGTCGCATGTAAAAAATTTCTTTTATAATAAATAATTAGAAACTCTTGATTTAAAATATAGTGATTAAATATGGAATGTTATAATAACTTTTGTATTTTATTTTTTTAAATTTTCACTTTTTTATTATTTCCAGTAAATTTATTAGTATTCAAGAATATACTTATTAAGTTCATTAATATTACCATACACAAAAATTAAATTATAGATGTATTATTTAAGAAACTAAGTAAAATTAAAATTACCAATGTATTAAGAATATTTAAATATGTTGTTATAAAAGTTAAAATGAATCTTTTTATTATCTGTTTTCCTTGAAAAACTTACGTAGATTTTAAAAAAACATTTAAGTTTTATATTATTATGACACAAATTACAATTTTTTCCAATACATTAAATAATAAAAAATTACAACTTGGACATTCCACATTCAAAACATATTCCACATAATTAAAATATTAATATAAAAATAAAAATTCATGCATGTCTAATTTCTATTTTTTTATTAACTTTAAAATCAAATTGTTACTAGTATTTTTTTTTTTATTAAGGTATTTCGGAATGTTGGTGATTTTTTCATTATAAATCTCTTCTTTAATTCTGAAACAACAATTTCTGTAACAAGTGCGTAAGTAGAAACGACTGCTCCTATAAAAATAAAGAGGAAAGGTTCATAATTGGACGAGTCGACTATATCCCTCGATGGTTTTTGTTTAGATCTGATTAATATTTTTTTGTCGCGAGTATAATTAAGGGCGTAAATCGTGGATGAATATTTAAGAATTCCACCCTCGACGACGTGCATAATTATTTGACTGAAACGGTGGGTGTAGGGGGATGATTTTCGTAGAATATAAGAACGCATGGTTGACCAAAAGCATGGGTTCGCGATTTTCATTGGTTGACCTTTGTAAACGCGGGTCAGGAATTGGTACATGTAGTTCCCAAGAATACAGGTCACATTACCTTTGGTCCAAAGCCAAATTGGACAGATTTGGGAATAGTCCAGTCTCAGAAGTGATTTTTTCCCCAGACTGAAATGTATTATTAATGCTTGATGATTAAAGAAAATTTTGAATTTTATGTATTATTTCATGAACACGTATATGACTTATATATAATTATTTAATATGCAATATAAATATAAATTTTATAAAATATTTATTTTTAAAAGATTTTAAAAACTTCAAGCTGAAATTTATTTTTATTACTTGATGATTCGAAAAAAAATGTTTGAAATTTATATATTACTTGACGAACTTTTCAAACATATGCAATGTAATAACAGGGATTAAATTTGTATTAAATCGATAAAGTGACAGCGGCAGTTTTTTTCAAAATAGTTTAGACAAAAAATAATGGTTATTTATTAGAACAAGCAATAGAGCAGTTTTAATGCCATAAAAAAAAGCAGCTAGCCTATAAAAATTCGTAAAAAATCAGAAGATTCTTATATTGTAAAATACTACTCGTAATATTCAATGATTTTTTTTTATAAACAATTTTAACAAAAAAATGCATTTTTGTTTACTTTTTTTGTTATAAAATAAATAGTCGTAATTTAATACTATAATGTCAACAAATGAATTGTAGCTGATAAAATTGTGAAGAAAATTCATTGTCATATAAACCGATCGTAAAATTAGAAATGGAGAAATTTCTAAAAACCGAAAAATTTTTTAAATTAATTAAAAAAGTTGTAACTTTAACATTTTTTAATATTTAGAACTAAAGGTTTGAGAACTTTAAGTGATTAATATGCACTTTATATGTATCAAATTTTAACTTAAACAGATTATTTATTTTCGAATAATATTAATGTTAATTAAATTATGCGAAAATTTACAGTTTTTTCAACGGGTTTAAAAAATATAATTGTTGTACAGTAAATCTTGTATTTTATATTTTACTATTTCAGATTGCATAAAATATGAGGAGAAAGATAATCAAAAACGGCCGAGCGCGTGCAATTTGATGAAGAGTGATGAGAAGAATAAACGGAGGGTTAGTTAATGCAGATTTCACTTGATTTACTATATATAACAATTTCCCGATTCTTACTCTCCCTACTCCTTGCTTGTTCGGTCTTTTTTTATCATTTTTATCCGCATTTTTTAGATAATCTAAACAATTTTTACAAAATGTAAAATACAGGATTTGTTGTGCAACAATATATTTTTTAAAACCGTTGAAAAAACTGAAATCGTCAGGTACATTAAACTGGAAATAGTTTCGTAAATTTTCGCATAATTTAATTAACATTAATATTATTCGAAAATAAATAACCTGTTTAAGTTAAAATTTGATAAATATAAAGTGCATATTAATTACTTAATGTTCTCAAACCTTTAGTTCTAAATATTAAAAAATGTCAAAGTTACAACTTTTTTAATTAATTTGAAAATTTTCCGGAGTTTAGAAATTTCTCAATTTCTAATTTTACGATCGGTTTATATAACAATGAATTTTCTTCTCAATTTTATCAGCTATAATTCATTTGTTGACATTATAGTATTAAATTACGAATTTTTATTTTATAAGAAAAAAAAATAAAAAATTGATCACTGATTATCATAAGTGATATTTTATAAAATAAGAATCTACTGATTTTTTTACAAAGTTTGATAAGTATCAATTACTACTTTTTCATGGCTTATTAAGTACTCTATTGTTTGGTCTATATAAATAATTAAGAAATATTTGTAACATGAGAGTGTTACGAACATACAAGTATGAGATTTAAATTAATAACCGAAGTTACGAACAGCTGGTGGAGTTATCGTTAACTCCAGTGAAGGCCAATAAGATGTCGGAAATAATAGATTTCCGTATTTAGGTATCTAATAATTATTTATTAACTTAACGAAAGGGAGATACGGTACTTGAAATGTGAGTCGCTTCAATTGTTATGGTTACCGGTACAAAGTTTGGCCTTTCACAAAGAGGAGAAATAAAATTTGCTCGGTATAGTTATCAATTCTTTTTTGCTGTTTTAATATGATAAATTAATTTTTATTTTAAAATTGAATTTTAAAGGTGAAATATGATTCAGCGAGGAGAATATTTCAGTACTAACCTTTGCACATACACTGAGTAAGTCAAGAATTTTTCGAATGAAAGGTTCAATTTTAAAAAAAAAAACATGCAAATAGTAACATTAGTTCTTATTTTTATTTAAATTATATAAAAATCAAAGTGAAAAACTAACCTCTGCAACATGGAATCATTGAAACTAAAAGTTATATTGTACATATTAGGGTGTAAAACGGGTATTAATCCTGATTTATTCAACTCCGAAAAACTCTTGAAACCTTGAAAAGAAATTGCATCAATGTTGATGCTCGTCAATTGGGCGATCATGTTGGTTGAGTAAAAAACAGATATAAATATGACCGATCCGTAGATGAATCTATCTTGAAGCTTATGAGGTTGATCAACCCTTGGCATTCCTAAGATGGTAAAGCCGATGCTTAATGGGCTCCAATTGAATTTGCTTTGTGTGGACCGTAGCAGGGATAAAGACACCCATATTATGAGAGCAAGAATTATAATTACTGAAAATGAGACCCAAACACTTTTGTTTACCTTAAAATTCCTCAAAGGTATGAGAGGTACGATTGCGCAGATTTTCTCGATGCTAAGGTACGATGTTCGATCTAGCTTTCGTAAAAAAATTTTTAATTAAATTTTTTTTCATAATGATTTAGTTCCTGATATTTTAAGTAATTTTTTATTTTCATTTTTTAACATAGCTTTAATAATTTAATAAAGAATCCACGAATAATTATTATATTGTAATCTTAGTATAAATTGTTTATTTTATATTTCGATGAAATTATTTATAAATAAAGTTCTGATTTTTATGAAAATAAATTGTTAATTGAAAAATATTAAATATTTTTATATAACTTAATTAATAATTAATATTATAAAAATATTAAACATAGTTACATAATTACTTGGCATTGTAATTTGTTAATTACATTGATACTTTAGAAAAAAAATCTAATATTGTCGCGATCAATCGTGCACTTCTAATTTTAACAGCAATAACATCTTTGCACATACTTTTATCTTTACAATTCATAAAATTAATGATATTGTTTGTAAATTACGAACCAAATTACCGAAGGTCGAGTAAAAAACAAAGGCACCAAAAGCAATAACATCCAACTGGTTGTCACTGATTTTTGCCAGCAATCCTGTGGCTGAACCATTGGGAAGTAGGACACCATACTGGGATAACGTACCGATTGTCGGTACAAGTGTAAAATTCATAGATTTCTCTATACATAAAATCAGATCTCCACCAGGACCTGTAAAGTGGTAATTACCATCTCCATGATATTTTACATCTTGATATGGAGGATAATCTACCATGCCGACTCTTATTTCGTGTCTGTACATATTGTGCATTTTCTCCGGAAATATAAGATTGTTTTCATTGAAAATTTGTTGAATGTAAACTTCTGAAAAAGGATTATAATGATGAATTTTACTGATAAACATCGATTTGTGAAGCAAATTCCACGGGTCTTTAGTTTTCCGATAACATATGCTGTCATTTGTATTTAATCTTTTTGTATTTAAATTGATGATAATCTCATACACCACGATGTCAATTATTTCTGATTTCCATGCCATCTTCATCAAATAATCAAATGTCCTACCTATTTTATCGTGCAACACAATTATAAGGAATTTAGCGATATAAGTATCTGAAGAAATAGTTCTCAATCTTTCTATAAATTCTTGTTCTTTTTCATTTGTCAATTTATCAGTTTCTAATATAATAACAAAAAGATTCGTAGATCTATACAAGATGAGGTAATTTATTTTTCCAAATTCGATTAATTGCCTTTTAATTACATCATTAAAATTCAAATTTTTAGATGGATGTCGCGTTATTATATTTTGAAAAATTAAACTCTCTATTAGATTGTGTTTATTGTTATTATTATTACTACTCATTATTATAACATCATAAACATATATTTGCTGAAATAGTGTATCAAAAAATTGATTAAGTTCAGAAGATATTTTCCTGAAATTTTGTTCAGAATTAACAAAAAAAAGAACTAAATTTAAAATTTGAATAATCATTTCAAATGTTATTTTCATATTATGTATATCAATACATTAATTTTCTAAAAAAAATTTTATTGCTTTATGAAAAGAGTATTATCAAATATAAAAATAATCTGAATAATTTTAGAAGACTATTGTAACATTTTATATACCCTCGACATACTTAAATAATCTTTAAACTTATTAATAGGTTTATTAGTATTTAATAATTATTGATAATCTTAATTTAATCATATGTTTTATTTTTTCATAAATGGTAATTAGCTATTTTCATTCACTATTATTTTGTACAATTTCTGAAAGTAGTCATTACAGTAACTTATTCATAAATATTATTTATGTTGTGAATCAATAAGTTAAAAGAAAATCAATTAAATATTAAATATGTAAATATTGAATACACAATAAGTGCAGTTTTTAATTCTTTAGTCAAATCTTATAATTATTATATTTTTAAATCTTTAATAATTTAACTTTATAAATTTTATTCTAACGTTTCTTTATAATAAATTGTTTATAATGTTAATAAAATATATGTTCTAAGTAAAATAAATATTAAAATGATAAAATTTAATAATAGTAACTATTAAACTCATATAATTTATTAATAATGATCATATTAGAGTATATTTAATTTAGAGATATTTTAATTCATCAACCAGAATCAGAACAATCTAACTTTTAATAATGGATATCACTAAAAATTTTTTAAAAAATATAAAGTTTTACTTTAAAGACCTATTTGAATAACATATATTTTTATTATCTGTGAATTAACAAGAACAAATTTAAATTTAATGTGATTGAATTTTATTTTTTGTCCATAATTTCTACATTAAAATACATATTAAAAATTCTATGATTTTAATATGAATTATGTATTTTAATATTAGATAATTCTTGATTTGAATAAATAAAAATAAAATTAAAGATTCCTCAGATATTTTTTGTTTTACTTTTTAGAATAAAATATTTTATTTTTTTATCTTAATAAATATTTCCTTATTTAATAAAATTTCTTTACTGTATTAAATTATAAAATAGAAATAATTATAGCATTTACAAAAAGAAATTGTATAAATTATGTTTAATAATAATCGTAATTTATATTTTTTTAAGATTAAAAAAATATTAATGTTGAATATAGATTTATAGTAATGTAAAATGACTATATTAATCAGATTTATGTACATATAATTATAATCATATACAAAATATTATTATAATACATATTTTTATATACATAATATTACTAATCTACTCTTAAAGTAAAAAAAAAACATAGAAATGTTTATTTAGAAGTTGTTGTAATTAGTTTTACTGAATTAAATAAAAAATCTCTATTTAAGGTTTTTTTTGAGAAAAACCGGAAATGAATTAAAATAATAATATTAAATAGTCACTTTAATTTATTTCATACTATTGGTTTGAATTGATGACTACAAAAAAGATCTTATAAATTATATTTCTTATTTAAATTATATTTTAATTATTACGAGATAAAAAAATTAATATTTTTTTTTTATCATGCAATAATAATATAAATCTACATTACTCATACCTATAGCATCTAAAACTACAAATCATAGTAAGCTTTAGAAAATTAAGAATCCCTTAAATCAAGAAATATGAAGACTATATTTTTTGTTGTTTACCGAAGAAGATAAAAAAATGTGCGAAAGAGTTTTTCTTATTTGTCCCCCCATTTTTTTTTTTTTTTTTTTTATTTTTCGATCATTAGAAACAGCAGGATTTGCATTGACGCAATGAATATTTTTTAATTTTGTAAAACGGCGCAATAAAGTGATAGTTGAAACAACTTTACGCGGTAAAAATTTGTTTGCGGCTTGATAAAATGTTGTAGAGACTTTTAAATATTAAACAAGTTTTTAAGGAAAAAATACGCAGAAGTCGTAATTAGAAAAATCGCATAAGGCTTTCAAGGTCACCGATTATCCTCGTTCTCAGTATCAAAAACAGTCCGAATCCATTCTAATCGCCGAGTAAAAGTACTAAATTTTGAATTCAAATCGTCTTTTAAATATCAGGTTAATTGATTACATCCTAAACTTATAAATACATGCATGAACTTAACCTTAAAAACCTTTTTTAGCATTTAAAAATCTCGACAGTATTTTTACAAAACCGTAAATCAAAATTTTACCGCAAAGCACTATTTCATTGGACACTCTATCGCGCCGCGTTACAAAACTGAAAAATATCCTATGCGCGAATGCAAATGCTGCTACTTCTAATGACCGAAAAATAAAAAAACTCCCCCGCGCATTTATCTATATTCCTGAAATCACTACGATAAATAGTTATATATATATATTTATCACAAATCTATTGTAATCAATAAAAATTAATTAATTATTTCATTTTATAATACTATTGATTAGTCAAATAATTATTTAAATTGTTTACTTAAATTAAATAATACATTAGAATAATATTGTAATCAAAACCCTATCGTTAAAAATATTTTCTTTATAAATTGAATGCTCAATAATAATATTATAAATCAATCAAAAATTTACCAATAACTACATTTTTCTTTTTCACTGTCCTCATTATTAAGTGCAATGTGCACATAAGTATATACATTTTTATTTGTATTATACAAATTAAAAAACAAGAAAACTGAAATAGATATAAATAATATTATTAATAGATACAAATACAAGAAATTATATTAATTAAAGAATTAAAATAATGACTATATTTGATTTTTTTGATAAACTGAATCAATGTCTGATTTATTTAAAATTTCAATAATATTTTTTGTAAAAATATTTTAAATCTTAATTTTAGTAGTTCCTGAGTTGTATTTTGTTTTATTATTCAAGATATATTTCTAACTATTTTAAATGATATATTATAAGTGAATTAAAATAATTAAAATGTATGTGTAATACATTAAACATTTATGTATCTAACATTTATTTTACAACTTTAAGCGCAATCTTTAATTTAAGATATCAAATAAAATATATAAATTACTTTATATATTTTTATCCTTGTTGGAATTTATATCAATAAATGTACTTCAAATTGAATAAAGTAAATAATAAAAATTATACTTTATTTTTCTTATAATTACTTCACACTATTGGTATTCATAATACAATATAAGCTGGCATTTAGTTCCATATGTTAATTTAATTAAAATTTTTTATTTTTTAATCAAAACATATTATTTTTACTTACAATTTTTATTTGCTTTTAAGAATTAAACAAGTAAACTTAATACTTTAAATTTTTAATGATTAAATTCTTACTTTCACAAGTTCATAATTTGTGATAAATGGGTTCAAAGTTTCATTTTCAGGTTTCTGTCTTTTTAGATTTACCAAAAATATATTTTATTTCAACGTAACTTACTGATTATAAAATATGATATTTACTATGAAGAATCAAAGCTTATGTAAAAGTACAAAAAAAATTTTAAGCAGAAGTTTATAATTTTGATTATTTAAATATAATACATCATACAGCTTAATTGTTGAAATTACAAGATTAAATATCAATATATCCTGACATTAATATAATTTAGTATATGTGATACAAATTTTAGATCAAGGACCTTGAAATACATTTGTATAAGATTTATTGTTACTGGCAAATTACTGTAAAATAAATCAATTTTTGTTTGAAACTTATAACAATATAATCCACATATTAGTAATTTGAGTAATATGTTATTTAGTTGAGGAAAGGGTGATAATTTCGTTATCAATCTCATTAATTCTTTAGTGTAGATAAAAACAAACTCAATAATGATGTGTTAATGATAATAATTATCGTTTGATATGTAGTTTCTCCTGATAATTTTTTTTTTTTTTTTAAATATTTGACACAATGTATTAAGTTCGTATTAAAATATAAATATGCGTTTAAATGATACTTAATATTTTTTAATTAAATATTCATTGTGCATCCTAAGACACATTATTATTTATGTGCACAGTAATTATGACATAGATAATTTATCAAGTGAAGTGTGTAAGTGTTTTCTGTAAGAATTAACTATTGTTAAGAATAATAGATATAAATAATTTATTATTTTTGAAAATTTTTGACAAATCAAGTTAACAAACAATGAATCGTCATAAATTATTTTAACATTAGGACAGGGTAGGACATGCGTATATGCAATTTCATAGTTTTTTCAATGTTAAAATCATGGTAATAACTCAGTGCCAATATTATAGTGCAATGGAGTTCATTCAAAGATGCGTAATTGACGTAATACACAACCGATATGATAAACGTCCAGTTTGTACGTGTACAAATAATCTCTCGTCATTCGTGTGGACATCGTCACGCATTAAAATATAAGTTGACGCGTATCTTTTTTTTCTTCAATGTGGATTTCGAGATTCTAACGCAATATTCGATGTATAAAATGTATCAGAAAAAAAAATTGGAAAAAAGTAACCCATATAAATTACACTTGAGCTTGATTGAATTTTTGAAGTTGGATATTCAATAGTTATAAGCGAATTGATTAAATTACGATTAAAAAGAAATTTCGAATTTCCTATGAATACTGTTGTGTCGTTTTAATGTGTCATATAATAGTTTAGATAAATTATTTATTCGAATAATTTATTAATAATTTAATTAATGCTCCTTAAATCTAAATGTAAATTGGATGTGATTTGATAGAAAGGATGAACTCTTGAGAGATTATCAATTTAATTTGATTTTTTGTGTGTTTTTCCTTGTTTATTTAATAAGTAATTCTATAATTCTAATATTTAAGTGTATATAATTTGATTATTAGTTAATATATCAGATTGGAAGTAACAAATTAATAAAAAGTTTAATCTAAATTAACAGCTAATAAGAATGAGAAGAATTGAAAATATAAATTATTTTAGAGAAATCAAGATTTAAAAAATATATTATGTAAAATTTAAATATTATAACTTTTATAATTATTGGCTTAAAATAGAATAAAAAATATAAAGTTTCTAATTGTCTGACCAAATTTCTATAAAAATTAGTAATATATTATGTTAAATAAAAATCACACAACAATTTCATAATTGATTGTAATTTTTGCAATATAATTTTAAATTCTAAATAATTTTAAACAAGATGTATTTAATAATTAAAAGATATCAATTATATAAATTATAATATCAATTTTATTAACAAATTTGAATATTTTCTAGTAGACAGTAGAATCTGTTTCCAAATATTAAAATCATTAAAAATTGCTAATTAATTACACGTGTTAAAAAAATATTTAAAAAGAAATATAAATTCATCGACGCATTATAATTTATCACCATAGCGCACTCTAGATTAATGTATAGAGCAATCACGGTGGATCGGAACTTGGCCGAGTGAAGCGAAAAGCACAAAAAAGAGCTCAAGAAGAAAAGAGAAGCATGAAACAGAGGCAAAGTAGTAGAAAAAAGAAGGAGTGAAAAGACGAGAACGATAAAAATTATAGATATAAAATGGCACGTCCTTCCAATGATGATCCAGTGTTGTGGAGACTATCGCGATCTAAAAAGCGCGCGCGTAGCGCGTCAAACCTAAAAAATGCTGCTACGCGCTATCTTGTGAGTTGTTTTATGCTAGGCTCAAATTCTTTTTTTCATTTCACTGCATTTCTCTTTTACTCTTTTATTTTCTTTTATTTTATTTCCTTATTCTTCTTCGCTAATACACAGACCAACGCTTGTTTATTCGCGTGATTTTTTACAGACTAAATAAAAAAATACCGATATTTATGTTTTCGTTTTGAGTTTGTTTTGTTTGGTATTTGATAAAATTGTATTTATCGATTTTAGTGAAATATATCTTTTCTTAACAGTTGATCAAAAATTTTACGCATGCTTTTGTGTACATGTGAAATTTTAGTTTGTGCGATTGAAAATTCAACCTGACATTCGAATGTGCAAATTAATTTTAAAATATGAATTGACTACTGCTCTCTTAAAAATTTAATAATGTAATTAATTTGTACAATGTTCGTTTTTATTTTAAGAAAATGTGACAATAAATATTTTTTCTTACATATAAATTTGTTTATGAATGCATGGTGTATCACAATCATTGTTTTTTTGCGATTTTTTTATTTAATCGCAAGTTAGGATTAACTATCCAAACATAGAAAATAGAAAAAATATTGACTATTTTTCAGTGTTTTTGGCACAATTGTATGCACAAGCAGCCACATAATAGGAGTGAAAAAGTCTTCCGTTTCTGGTGATGACGGAGTCAAAACGCTTTTCGTACAAGAACCGAATGCAAAATCATTTATCCAATACGTTTCGTATGACCTTTACAAGAATATATGTACCGATAATCATTGTAACGAAGTTGGTATGAAATTTTCTCTTGATTGAATTCGTTTAAATATTAATAAAATCCTGTAATATTTTCATAATTAATAAAAATAAGCCCTAATTAATGCAAAATACACAAGTGATAATGCAATAAAATAAATTAAATTTTTTTAATATATTTTTCCTGAAATAGCCGATTTGTTCTTAAAAAGTGTGAAAAAATCCATGAATCCCTGTCGCGACTTCTACACTTACGCTTGTGCCAGAAAACAGAGCAAAAATCGCTCTTTGACCAAGGAAATGAAAGGTACTTTTAAAAAATAAAGAATACGTCTTTTATTAGATAATTTGATAATTAGAGTGTAATTTAAACACCCATTTTATCAATACGTCTTGTCTTGTTCTATTTTTTATACAATAAATTGAATTTCATTATTAATAATTAATTGATCACATTGAGATATCATAAATTGTAGTATTATTTAAAATAATGAAAATATATTGTTTGAGCAGTTTTTCGCAAATATTTTACAAACTCTTTTAATCACAATGTTTTAAATATACTAGATATATTAGAGCAAGAAACGTCTGAGAAAAAGGAAATGAAATCGTTGGCATTGGATAAGAAATTTTATCGCAGCTGCATGGAACAACGTGCGTAAGATCATGGTATACTTATTTCACATGCACTAACTAAATTCACATACATTTACACTATTTTATTTTTTTTTACTAAAAAATTTATGTAAAATTGTAAATGAAATAAATTGATATTTTTCGTCAATCTATTATAAATTAATCGTTAAATTTTTATGTATATCATTGGTCATTAATTTATATTATAGTTTATGCTTAATTTTTGTTTTTAATATTATATCTGAATTACGCTGGTTACTTTTGTTCATTATATGAAAATCATATATCTTTATGAAATTTAATTAATTCATATTTTTCATTTTAAAATAAAGTTTGATTTTTATACGCTAAAAAGATGTCAATATATATATACATGGTGCATCCACGAAGTGTCGAGTTTTTTTTTCATTTTGCGCCTATTCCTCGTAGAAATTTGGGAGGTGTCTTAAAATGTCGACAAACTCTTTCCTCATTTGTCCCTTTTTTTTTGTTTTTCGATAATTAGGCGCGGCAGGATTTAATTTCGCGCGAAGGATGTTTTTCAAATTTTTGACACGGCGCGCTGAAGCGATTAGCGGAAAACCAATACGCGAGAATGTTTTGTTCAAAGATTATAAAAAAAAAAAATTCTTACCTTTCTTTTTTGAAAAATGATTTATTGGTAGACTTATAAACAGGGTAAAATAAAAATTTTAAATTTTTCGAAATAATTTTCTCCTACAAAAACACATTTTTGAATGCGTGTTTTCCAAATTTCAAATGCATTTCAAATGTTTTTCAAAAATTTCGACATTTATACATTTTTTTGCACTATATTGTACACTGTAGTTCGCATTAAATTCAGTTTCTCCTGAATTGCTTTATCTGTTAATCGACAGTCCAAATTTTAAATTTCTAACACGCATCGGGTATTCCTAACCATTCGAAAGTTTTTTGGGCGCCCAAATCGAGGCTCGCCGATGATCTTTCCCCGATTTTCTTTAAAAGATCTGTGTCATTTTCTATTTTTCGATTTTGACATGCAATTATATACATACATTTCTTGCAACATTCTATACGTTTCCACACTTTTTTTTTTTAATCTTTGAACAAAACATTCTCGCGTAGTGGTTTTCTGCTAATCGCTTTATCGCGTCGTGTCAAAAATTTGAAAAACACCCTTCATGCGTAGTAAAATCCTGCCGCTCCTAATTATCGAAAAAAAGGGACAAATGCGGAAAGAGTTTGTCGACATTTTAAGACACCTCCCAAATTTCTACGACCAATAATCTCAAAATAAAAAAAAAGCTTGATACTTCGTGGATGCATCATGTATATATATATATATATTGAAATAAAAGATGTACAATTAAAATAGAGTACAATATTCTTAGTGTAAAATTAAAATTTTCAATCTCAAATTCATAAATAAAAAAATTTATGAATTTGTCATTAACTAATAGTTATTTTAACTAATAATTAATTATACAAACAAAAATTTAAAAACTGTAGTTCAATTACAAAAATTAAATTAATTTATATAATTAACAATATAGTTACTTACTTCAAATGCACTTAAGCAAAAAAATTTAGTACGCAGCTTGTCACCATTATTTTATATTACACTACCATAACATTTTTATAAAAAATTTTGTATTTTAACAAGTAATTAAATGTTTCTTTTTTATTAAAATATATTATATACGTGTATATTACCACTAACAATGTAAATTATCATTTATATTAAAAAACTGATCGATCAATTTAAATTTCCTTTGTCTTTAAAATTAAAATTTTTAAATTTAGAAGTATCCAATCCATTGTATTATTTTTAAATTTCTAAAAAAAATTAATATAAAAAACATTTTATACTAATTCAATATTAGAAATATAATATTAATATAGTAATAATTTTATTAAATGATATTACAAGTTTAATAAAAATGAAATTATAAATAAATATAAATAATGTAAAATATTAGAATCATTAATTACTTATTTATAAATATTATTTGTATTAATAATATAATTACGGTAAAACGTATATTAGTATATATTAGTATATATAATTATTTTAGATTTAATTTCCCTATTAATTAAAACAAATGTACATTTTCGAATTTGATTTTTTTTATTAAAAATATTTTAAACAAGAATTTAAATTTAAATAAGTAATCAAATAAATATATAATTAAAAATAAATAACCGAATAAAAAATTGTAATGAACAAAATATAATAGTATAAAATATTAGCTTAATAATGATTAAAATTAGTATTAATTTCAGTAAAATAATATTTAAAAACTGAGTAATGAATATACTACTATTACTTATGAATAAAATATTACAAGTTTATTAATTTAACACGAATTTAAAATAAACTAATTTAATTTATTTCCAAACTACGATATTTTACCGAGTTTGATAATTTAAGTTTCTGTATATAATATTTTATTTTCCGTTACATCAAGAAAATATTTAATACACCACCGATAGAAGTATTTGAATCATAGTATAGATTCAAAATAGTATTATTTTGTTTTGAAGTTATAAATTAATATTTATAATTACTATATTTAGGATTAAAAAAATTTTAAATATAAATATAATATAAAGCGATAAAATTGTTTAATGTATGCAATTATAAATCAGATCTAATTTAGATTAGAAAATGTTTTATAGGTACAAATGATGTTTCCCTACTTTAGTTGTAAAAATAAACTTGCATTTTATATATAAAAAAAAAAAAAAAAAACAAGAAAATAAAAAAATAAACGCCAAGTAAAATAATAGACTATATATCAATGTTTTATTTTTTTTTTTGTAACTGTAGTACGTCAATGCTTATCCTTAACTGATTACAAATTGGGTCTGGGACACTAACAAAAACACGTATAATTCAATTTATCAAACCCACAACACATCATTCGGATAATTTTTCAAATTCAACTTCTTAATTTTTCTATAAATCTGTGTTTGTATATTTAGCGGAGGACAGTGATTTAAAAACGAAAAAAGAGTTCACTCGGCTGTTGGAGTTGTCGAACGGTTTAAGTTTGTTTCAATCGACTCCAACATTTGGAGTGATAGATTGGCAATCGATCGATACATTCTATGCCTCGCTTGGGTTCGAACACGCCTTCTTCAATGTTTACGTCACAGGCGATCCTGAAAAGTCCGATGTCAATCTTATCGCGGTGAGTAATTTTATTTAGATCTACCACTTCAACATTGTTTTCATTTTTTTTTTATGTCATCTATTTTTTAAAGTCTTATGCATCTTTTAGAATATTTTTATAAATTATTCATAGCTGTGAAACTTTTTAATAAAGATGATATAACATTTAGAGCACTTTTGAGCCTTTGTATGCAATCTAAGTAGAAAAATACAAAACAAAATTAAATATTTCTATTGTAGTTAATTGTCTTTTACTACTAAAATTCAAATAATAAATATGAATTTATAAAATCAATCACTTTCTTTGAAGGACAAAGTACTTTCTTATTTTTTTAATTTTTGTTATAATTTACTGTTTATAAATTTTATTTCCTACTTATAAATGATAAATTAGCTATTTTAATTTTTATAAATTTTAAATATTTTTTCACATTTAGCTTGCAAAGTACGCATTAATTTTGATTTTGAAATCGTATTTATCATTTTGTATTATTTGGTTTACATCTGTGATCTAGCAATCCAAAATATAACATTATCTTTATTGCTTATTGCTGACTAATATTTTATGATTGCATTTATGTGCAATTAATGAACTCAATAACATAATTTATTTGGAAAAATTTTAATGTATATTTAATAATATTTATAATAATAATAATAATATTCATTCAAACAAATTAAAATTAAATGAAAAATTTTTCAAAAATTTTATTATTTCGATTTAAACACTAAAAGTATTCTATTTACTTTTTGTATTATAGCAACTTTATAAATTTATGTATCGTTGAATAAAATTACGTATGACCAATCATACACGAATGAGTTCTTAAATGAATGTATGAATAGTATTAATTAGTTAGCAATTATTTAAAGAAATAGTTGAATAGCAAAAGTTCCATGAATTTATAAATAGTAAATATTTCGAAATACTTTAATTTAGATCAAATTTATTAATTGTACGTTCATTCTTTCGTCAAACAATTTCAATTGCGAAGGAACAATAATTACACAAAGTGATTATTGAACACAATGATCAATATTTAAAAAAGAAATAAATAAAAGAAATAAAAAAAAAAATAAAGATGTAACCAGTGTATGACTTCGCGAGGCACGAGATGAACTTCATAATAAAAAAGAAACCAAGCTCAGATGTTTTTTAAGAACGTGACGGGTCCCATGAGTCGTCGTACAAGTTAAACCCAAATAAAGGCACGGAGTATTAACGAGAAACTTCAAGAAATCTAAGTGGCTGGGTTGACATACGAGGTTACCATCCTAGCAGGTCCGGTGGATCTGGGCACACATCCGAGGTCTCGTGGGTTTAATAAAAAATGATATTTAATTTGTGACGGCGTGGGTGTCTTACGCAAAATTTAGTTAAAATTGTATCGGTTTTTTCCATTTTAACAGAAAGAAAGTTTTTTCTGCCGAGGACCGAAGGATTCCGCGAAAAACTGAAGTAGGAAGAAAAAAAGTAGTACATGCAGTAAACAAAGAAATATAGGACTCGTTAAATTAATTAATAGAAAAAAAAATTGAATTTCCGAGGAACAATTAGGTGAAAAAAATGAAAATTGCAAATGAGCATCGTTACTCTAAAACTGTACGTCTAGGAGACAACACTCTCTAAAACAAGTGGCGTTTTTGAAAATAAAATTGTTTTGCATTATAATCATTTTTATAGTTATTAATTTATTTTCATCCATTTTCATTAATTATCTTTAAGTATATATATATTTTTGTTATTGTATTGTATCAAGGGTAAGTATTGTGTTACAATTTAGTTAACACAGTGATTAGTAATTATTATTTTACAAATATTAATTTATTGTAAATAAAAGAAAAAGTAAAGCATCAGTAAAAAATTAATTAAAAGACGAAATTTGTAAAATCAATAAGATTGAATCAAAATAAAAAATTATACCTAATTATTACAAAATTTAAAATTAACTTGATAAAAAATTTTAATCAATGAATATTTCATATTATAATTGTATATTCATTATTTATAAATTCATAATTCTTTAACTAATTAAAATATATAAATGAAATACAATTTCATTGAAATAATTCTAGTTTTTAGAATATTTATTATTTTATTAGTTAATGCCACCATCACCGCTATATTTTTATTCAATACATGGGTTGCTGAAGTACAAAAATTTCACAGGAATTGTTTCAAACATATTAGAAGATTATTATGATAATGGCAATTTAAGTATCACTGATTTCGAAGATGTAATTGAATTTAATAATGCACTCCATGAAGTAAGTTGACATGAAATTAATCAAAACAAAAATTTCATAAAATACATTTTAGACCAAACAATAGAGCACTTTATAGTTTATGAAAATATAGCAGTTTGTGGTACATATCAAAATTCGTAAAAAATTCAGTAGATCTTTTTTTCCAAAATGCCACTCATGGTATTTAGAGTTTTTTTTATTAACAATTTTAACGAAAGCTATAAATCATCCATTGACACTATGGTATTAAATGTTATTTTATAACAATAAAAGTAAAAAAAAAAAATGCATTTTTTCTTTAGAATTTTTATAAAAAAAAATCCCTGAATATCATGAGTAGCATTTTACAAAATAAGAATCTACTAATTTTTTTTACGAATTTTAATATGTATTACTAGCTACATTTTTTATGCTCTAAAGTGCTCTATTGCTTGGTCTAAATTTAAGTAATCGAATCTAATTTCATACTGTAGAAATATAAGCTTTTGAGTACATTAATTGATTATTGTAATTCATTAAATATTACATTAAAATATGTAAATTTTACTAAAAAAAATAATTAAAGATTATTTTATCAATATGAATTCATATTTACTCATGCAAAATTTCTATATAAAATAATCGAAATTTGCTTAAAATTTTCATCAGTTTAATTTCTTTCAAATTTTATCGAACTATCGATATTGAATTTTGATGGTTAATTTTCAACTAAAATATAAAAAAATTAAAAAATCATTTTATAGATTCTTCCACCCTTGGGAATGTTTGAAGAAAGTGTAACTACATTAATTAAAAATACAATAACAGTTAATCAATGGCAAAGCATTTATGACTCCGATATCTTAACCGCGGATTATGAAAATAAATATGGAAAAAATAATGTAAATATATATTTTCAATTATTTTAAGTGGAGTTAAATTAGACTAAAAAATAAAAAAATTTATTTCAGATAAATTGGTTGAAATTGCTAAATAAATTATTGGCACCCGCGAATGTTAATATCAATAATTTTGATAAAATTGTTTTAAATAAAATTGATTATTTTAAAAAACTTGCTCAAGTTTTGAAACGAACATCACCAATTACAATAGGTATTTTTTATTATTATTATAACAGTTCATTTAATAATTCTTTAAATATATTTCTATTACCATTATGTTTCAGAAAAATACATTCACTTCAAATTTCTTACTCAAATCAGTAAATTTTTAACACCAAGTCTAGCACGATTCTTTGAAAACATCCGTGATAGGTTACTGATTTTATAATATTTTAATTATACTTTTTTGAATTTTATAACATTTTAATAATTTTAACAATTTTATAAAAGATCGGCCTTCTGCATTCAACGGTCTGACAATCAATTAATTGGAGCTACGTATAAATACATAAAGAGTCACGTTCCTCCCGAGAAAAAACTTTACGTAAGTTTGTTTAAAAAAATAACATTAAATAATTTACGTTAACCCAATAAAATTTTATTACAGGCAGAGGAGATTATTAATAACATTCAAAATTCCCTCATAGATCTTTTATCAGATGCCAAATGGATGGACAATGAAACAAAGTCTTATGCAACTAACAAATTAAAGAATTTAGAAATATTGGTTGGCTATCCCGATTGGCAAATAAAACGAGCATTCGTCAATAATTATTATGACCATGTAAGTCTAAATGAACAAACAAATTGAATTTAAAGAATAAGATATTTCTTAATTCTAAATAGTTTTTTTAGTACTAAATTAATTAAAAGCGATGTTAAAAGCGATTTATTGTTATATTTTAGTAATTTTTACTGTATTAAAGAACTTTTCTTTTTATTAAAGCTTGATTTACATTCGAATTTTTTTGAGAATGTTCTCAAGTATAAAAGGAAACTATTGATTCGTGAATTGCGTGGTTTGAAACATCCACGTACGTTTGAGTGAGTATTGTATCGATTGAAAAACAATTTCATGAATCGTATTTCAATTTTCACTTATGAACGTTTTTTTTAGTCCTCAAACTATGTCCAAGAAGCTTGCACCACTGATTTATCACTTTGAAGTAAATAGTTACATGAATCGGATATGTAAGTTATTTTTGAAAAATTTGAATGAAATATTATTAAATTTTATATCATAGAAAATTATCGAGCCTTATTTTTTTTAGTTTTCCCAACTGAAATTTTAAATGAAGCTAAATACGAATTATTTAGCACTAAATTACCGAGGTATTATATTTTTCAAAGAAATATATTTTTTTAAATTTATATTAAACATCAAATCTAAGAAAATTTGCGTTTATTCATTTTTATTTTAGTTCTATTAATTATGGAAGTTTCGGATCCATGATAGGTTCCATTTTGTACGATTACGTAAGTCTAACAGGTAAAATCACACTTAATACATTTAACATTGATAAATATATATAAATTAAATAATTAATATGTTTTATAGATAACTTAAAATACAATGAATTTTATACTCGAAGTATTGAAGGAATGTCAAAGGATACAATTGACGCTTACAAAGTTAAAGAGAAATGCCTTTCAAACCAATTGATCAATTACAAAGTATGCATAATTTAATTATTTTTATTACAAACACATACGCATGTACAAATGCGCGCGTGCACACACACACAAAATAATATAGTTTTATTTTAAAACAAAAGTGTATAAATATTACTATATTAAAAAATAGTCAATGGCTTGTTGTTATTTTAAGATATATTCAGTGATTTTAAAGTAATAAACATTTTTCTAACATTGAGTAATCAAATAATAAAATTATACGCATTAACTTTTGTTTATTTTTATACTTACTTAATCCTAAAATATTATCATTTAGAAATCGGCTTCACAGTTCAATCAACCACTTGCATCTGTCATCATTCGAGACACAATACAAGTTGACAAGATTTACGAGAAAATTACTGGTTTACGAGCAGCTTTCGAAGCTTTTGAAAAAGTCAAAGGAGAAAATAATCAACTTTTATTAGGCTTCGAAGACATGAATAGCGATCAACTTTTTTTCTTATCTTATGCTGAAGTGAGTATTGTTTTTCTTCGATTTTTCCTTCATAACAAGTCATGAATTTTATCGAATTATTTCTCAAATCGTTAGTACGATACTATTATCTTCACTTTAAGTAGATATATGTTATTTTATTGTTCTTAAAAATGTTGCTATAAAATATATTATTAATGTTTTAATTAACCTTTGTACAAGGGTATTATTTAGGTTATAGTATTTATGTGTAAACCAATTGCTAGTCGACTTTTTAAATTTCCTATATTGTGAAATTAATACTATAAAAAAATAAACTTTACTCCGTATTATCGATATAAATATAATTTATTAAATTGATATTTCTATTCGAATACGTACATGTATATCATCGTTACATAAATATTTAACTTTTATTATATATCATTTTTTAGAAACTTTAATATTAGCTTCAAAAGAAATTATATTATTTACAATATAAAATTCTTAAAATTTAATTACATTTTTTTTAATAATTAGAATAAAATTGCATTTATTGTATCACTATAATTTATAAATTTCCAAATTTTAATATTAAATAAATAGAGATAGTGAATTTAAACATACTTGTCAATACAATAATTAAGTTTGGGAGATATTTATATTTATTATAGTGGAATATTAATAATAAAATTTTGTACTACAAGTTTTGTTTTATATACTTTCTACTTTCATCGAATTCATTTTAATGACTAAATATTCATTAAATTCATCACAGATAAATTGGTTTTAATATATTTAATACATTTAATTTAAAAACGTTTACAGAATTGTATATATCAACATAGCCATTTTTCAGTAACAATAAAACAATTTTTTATTAAATAAAATTTTATATTAAAAACGAAAATAATATATATTCAATTAAGATACATCAAAAGTATATAAATAATAATGTGTTTTATTGTTTATTTATTTTAGCGTATTTGCGAAATTGGGGATATTTATGATAGATACGATGCCTATGAAACTTCATTAAAAGTAAATGGTGTCGTTTCAAATCTTCAAGCTTTTTCGGATATATTTCAATGTCCTACGGATAGTCCAATGAACAGAGAAGTAAAGTGTGAGCTTTTTTCATGAAGAAAATAGCGATAATGGGTTTACAGAAATTGACTGCCCTAATTTTGATTTATTTTATCAAAATTTAAGTATTCTAACGATAGGCTTCTAATATTATAATATATATATTGTTAATATTATGTTTCAAGTAAATTGTAAAGAAAAATTCAAATATTTCAATTACAATTATGAGTAAGCAATTGTATTCATTGCAATTAAGATTATACATTATAATAAATGATTATAAAGAATGAAGTTTGATTATATATACATAATTATATATAGACATACATTATAAATTGAAATTTTTGTCTATTGTATTAATATTAAACATTAAAATCTAAGCAAAGAGCGAACAATACTTTAATGAGCTGAAAATGTGGCTCAACAAAAAACTGATATTATTTTATAAGTAATGTAAGATTAATATAAATGTATTTAAAATTTCGGATGGATCTTCAAAACTTATAATTGCATATAGATGTACTTAAAACTTGTAAAATAATGTAAATAAACAAATAATCGAATTTCTTATAATACTTAATTAAAAAATTAATTAAAAGATAAAAAAAATTAAAAATTTTATTAATTAGTGAATATAACGATTTCGAAAATTCTTTCATTTCTCTCCTCGGTATTGAAATAAATAAATAAAAACGTTATCATATATCCAGTATTTACTCTCGTTTACTTAAGAATTTAAAAAAAAAAAAGAATTTTTTCTTTGGATAATAAATTATATAAAATCGTCTATAGTTTTATAGTCACTGAAAAAGATTCTGATCAAAGTAATAAAAATATCCCTAAATATTGTTATGCCACAAAACTCAGTTTTATAATATAAAGTTGACAAACGTAAACATTCTAAATTTATGTAATTAAAAATAAATCGTGAAAAATATCTTTTACGTTGTTGTAGAACAAAAAATCGATACGAAGTCATCAAAGTATTATCAAAAGAATCATCAATAATTATTACTCTCAACGCTCGTTTTCTAATCTTAAACGTTTGTTTTACTACTATGAATTCTTTCAGAATTCTCGGATAAATACGAATACAGAAAAATGAGGCGAAAAGAAGTTCATAGTTAAAAAGAGATCAGATAATGGCATATTCGAGGATCCCAAGGTTCATCTAAGAGAATTACAAAGAACGATCCTCGTGGAGTCATTTTTCGACCACCTACCATCCAGCCCAAATCCAATTTTTTTTTACAGTCCCATGTTAAAAACAATGAAATCCCATTTATTTTTTATTGCTCGAATTTGATCCACCAAAATATTAATTAGATACTTAGCCCATTCCTTATAAATAAATAAAAACCACCCCGATTTAACAAAATCTCCGATCATAGATAATTCATAAAAAAAACGAATTTTCGGCCATAAAACTATTATAAAATAATTGATACTGAACAGTCCGAATTTGATCCACCAGCTTAAATTTACAAGCGCATATAATTTTTTTATTATAAACAAATAAAAAAATATAACCTAAAACCGGAATCTACTTATCCCATTACCACGATTTGTAGTATTACTATAGTATAAAACTATAGTTCAGCTCAAGATAATGAGATGGCGCAAAAATACAGATTTTATAATTTCGTTGTCGAAAACTAAGTTCAGCTTCAAAAGCAATAGATATGAAAAGCCTCTGCATGTGTTGTGTCGGTGTGTAATCATTCTGATGTCGATTCCCTTGCAGATATTTGATTTTTTTTAAGGATAATTAGCAAACTTTTGCTTTTTCATTCGATGGATCAAATTCGAGGAGGCATGGAGGCACAAAATGAAAAATATTCAAAAGTACAGTGCTCAATAAATAAAAAATTACAGACGAATAAACAATTGTTTTTTATTGAAATATCTCAGAATTGGGATATTTGAAAAATTAAAAATTACAACATGTACTATTTTTCGAGCCCAACTAAATACTGATCTTAGATTTTTATTTCGGCAAAAACCAAAATTGGAAAAAATTTACATTTTTCAGACAACACTGAAAAAAGCGGTATCTAATTGAGGAAAAAATAAGTTCGTCTTCCTTTCGACACACTGAATACGATTGTTTTTGTTTCATCAAAATCCATTCAGTCCATCGCGAGAAAAAAATTATTGAAAAGCTACATTTTCTTGTATTCGAGCTCATGCTGGGGGGACTCTGCACTTGTTGTTTCGGTGTGCAATCATTCTGATACCGATTCCCTTGCAGATCCGAAAATTGTGATTATTTTTTAATTTATTATCTGTAATTATGCCTTATGTTTTACCGCTTTTCTTAAAGTATCTATATGTCTATACAAGTTTTTTTTTAATTTAATTTGATTTTTTATTTTTTAATTTTTTATTTATAAATTATTTATTTTCATAGTCATTAAGTACTTTCTAATTTATTGTAGATTATAGATTTTTTTTATTAATTTATTTAATATTGAACAAATTATTTTATATAGAATAAAAAACTTATTTATAATAAAGATTATTTTTCTTGCGCACAAAATTTTTTTAATGACAAATATTTATACTTATTTTTAGAAATTTTATTAATTTTAAAAACTATAGCATTTATAATGTATAAGAATAGTAGAGTAATTTGATTGTATATGGAACACTATTTTCAGTTAAAATAAAAGAAAGATTCAAAATTTTAATTTCAATTAATATTTATATATACAATATCTTATTAAATCATACATGAACATCTGTAATATCTTAAGTTTTATTTTTATCTATCATTTAGATTTTCTCAACTTATGTTACAGTTCTAAGAATTTATATGATACACAAATATTTATCATTCCAACAATTTTATTTTTATGGTAATTAAGCATTTTATTATAAAAGTTTTTTAATATTTCCTAATGAATCTGTGCATTAAAAAAGTAAAATAAGAATCAACAATTTGTTAATATATAAACTTTTGACTGACATAATAAAAAAAAATCTAAATTTTAGTTTGGAACTTGAATGTAATAACAATAAAACTGTTCTCACAATTTATTTTTATTAAAAAAAATAAAATATTTCGATTGCTTTTACTTTTATATGATAAATAAATATAATTAATATAATGCCAAGATTGGAATAAATAATTTTAACGTACTATTTATTCAAATACTTTCCAAATATTCTTAATTATATAAAAAAACCAAATATATCAAGAAACTTTTTATGAAATAATATTTTACATCAAAAAAAATTCTCAATTATATAAGAAATTAAAATAAATATTACATGTAAAGTATTATAATTATCATAGAATTAAAATAATAATGAAGATTTAAAATTTTTTTCCACTGCTACTACACATAATCTTCTCTCTCTTCCTCACTCTCGATATATAGATATATACAGATAGGTAGATACATATTCGAAGAGATTAAAGTTCAACCAGTTAGAATGTAAAGACATTTTCTGATGTATGTATTAGTGAGACACAGATGGGAGGTCTCATTATTTATGGTTTCGTTTTTTTTCTTATCTATCTATCCACCAGCTTGATTTTTCACGTGCAAAAATAAGTTTGACTATTACTCCTTATTCATCTTCTATAATTCGTTAAACTGTCAAACTTTTTTAATTCTTCTATTCTATTCCTTTGAAAATTTCGATATCAGTAATGTCTGTTGAATACATTGAAGTGAGAAATCATTTCAACGTTCACAACAATCAGTTTGTTGACTAAAGTCTCCTTATTTTTTTAATAGTTTGCTCGATAAAAAAAAACAAAAAAATTAATATAAAGAAGCATAAAAAATTTAAAAGCGTATGTCAAGTTTATTATCGTTATTAATCAATTTTTTTTACTCTTCTGATATGTAGTTAATCCATTAAATTTATTTTTATTTGAACCATTTTATTATTCCATTAAAAATGATGAATTTAATATTTTTTGTCAATAGTTTAGTTCAACTAAATTAAGTATTTACGTTAAAATATTAAATGCTTAATAATTTTAAATAATTAAAAAGGATTCACAATTCGCAAATAAAATCACGCAGAAGTAAATCGACAAAAATGCAGCTAAATTTATTCAATTCTATAGGGCTTGTACAACGGATTGAGCCGTATCTTTCACCGTCCCATCGGGGTAAACCGGCGGTCATACGGCCCCCAGCTATCACACTTTCACTTTCGGGGTTGCTTTATAGATTTATGATGGCTCAAGACCATCTTGGAGAAATAGTAGGTTATAAAATGTGATTTAAATTCGTGGAATAGCTAAAAAGAAATTTAAATATATTTTTCTTAGCATAAAAAATATTAAATTAGTTTTTTAAAAAATTATTTGTTAAAAAGTAGTTTATAAATTATCTAAATAACTTTTTTCATTATTTTTTGTTATTTTTTTACAAATTCTGAAAAATAATACGTTTTTTGCAGAAACTGAAAGTGTCATAAATATTACTGGATAATTTGACCGGCATTAAAAAATTTGTCGCATTATCATGACTTCTATAACATACTTAAAGAGGATTTCATTCCCTCTAACGTTTATTTACGTCTCTATAGCACGTAAGGAAAAAAATTCTGCAGAAATATCCTTGGTATTTTTTAAAAATAAAAGGCTCTACTCATACGAAGAAGCTAAAAAAATTTTTAAAGCAACTGCAAAATGCTAGGCAGAATGCGAAAAATAGAGACATCGTAATTGAAACAGGTGATTCATTGTTTGAAACACTTAATAAATTAGAAACAACCTTCAATTATAGTAAATTTTTTAAAGAAATAGGCTTTAATAAATTTTTTTAAATGTATTGGTCCCGAAACAGATTTTGGTGTACAATGATATCTTAAATAATTTTGGTAATCCTGTATCTGTAGATGCTACAGGATCGATTACATTAAAAATTAATAGACCTGGAGGAATGTCCGGTCATATATTGTTAACGAAAATGTATACATATATCGGTAACACGATAGTACCAGTGGCACAAGTATTATCAGAAAAAAATGATACCAATTTTTATGTATATTGGTAACAAAATTCAATACAATCAGGTGCAAAAGTACCTAGAATAATTGTATTATTAGTAAACCGCTTCAAAATATCGTATCATTGGCATTTAATGGAATGCCATTTCATACGTATAATGATATGTGTGTGGAAATTTTATTAAATAATAAAGAAAATGATTTACATAGCCTAATTCGAACTGATATAGCCCATCTACAACACCTTGTATTAAGATGGGTATGTTTCAGTAAACCGTTTACAAAGGTTAAGTATTTCTATTGTAAATGCGTAGGATTTATGACTACGCTTGAAAACTTGAACGATTTTGTTCAATTTTTAAAAAATGTTGCAATAGTTACTTATAGTAAAAATTATGATGATAATTACTAAAAAACAACAGCAAATATAATAAAATGTATAAAACATTTTAATTTTAAAGAAATAAACGAAACAAACATCGATGAAATCGTTAAAAAAGAAGATGGCGTTGAGTAATGAAAAATAAAACCTCGATTGAAAAATTTGTTTCGCAAATACAATGTGAAATATTAAATTTAGTTAATAAGTATAATATTCAAAAGTATATTTCTAAAAACAAATCTGTAGAGTCTGTTGTATCAGACTATAATTATTCAATATTTGAAAAAGAATGTGAAATACATTTCACGCCGACAATTGAAAAAAAATGATAGAGAGGACTGTATGTTTCTCCAGATGTGGACATTGTTTTGCATCTTAAGAATCCTATTTTCTCTGCGAAAAGAAAAAATAGGAATATTTTAAATGGAAACTTAATGTCTCCAATTCATATTGATTAAATAAAATATATACTAACGAATACGTGTGCCTTTGATGAACTCTTAGATATTCTAAGCAATTCTTACAGGCAAAATAATGAATCCAAAAAATTTAATGATTTGCAAAAAAATAAATTTTTATTAAAAAATATTATATTTTGCAAATGCAATTGCAAAGTATGCGACTGATGGTTGCAATAATGAAATACATATAATTAGAGCAAACATATTAAAAGATCTATTTTCAAATAATAACGGTACAATAAATTGTACGACTATCATAACAGAATTATTTGAAAAATTCATGAATGAATATGAGTGTATTAACCAATTCTTTAATTGTGCAATATGTTTTCAGAAAAAAGAAAACAAAAAAATAACCATTTCTATTCCTAACACGAAAATTGTTCCGGAAAATGGTTACAGAACACTACAATTTAAAATAAATAAATATTTCTCAAAAAATCTGTTTACTGCATTATTTGTGATAATGTAAATGCCATAATTCCAGTATTGGCAATTACTTATGGATTGATATAGATGATGCATATAGACTTGCTGATATGCAATTCAATATTGCAGATATATCAACCAAGATTAAAATACAAAATAATTGATTTGTATTATGCGGTTTGGTAGAGTATATGACACCATCTCAAATAGGTGGAATAGGCCATTACATTGCAATGTGTCGTAAAATTTATGGCAACTGGGAAGAAAAAAACGATTTACTGAAAAACAGTAAAAAACTGAAACAAAATACCCTGAAAAAATATAAAATCAGTGCTTTATTGTATATAAGGTTTAATGAGTAATATATATATATATATATATATATATATATATATATATTGATATAAGAATTTGGTATTATAATAAAAATATTTCGATAGTGCTGACCTTTGACATGAAATTTCTCAGTCCAACGAATTACATTAGCGAAATGCGGTCCATTATAATTAATAATTTTAAGCTGCGAAAGTGTTGTTAGTACTCATAGTGATATATGAAATTTATCAGTGGTGAGTTAGAGAAAAAAATAAAAGAATTGAATTAATATATATAATTCTATTACTGTGATACAGTCGGGAAAATTACTTTCGTGCAAAATTTTTCCGTGTAACAAATTAAAAAAAAATAAAAAAAAATAGATGAGTACTATACGGCAATTATAATTAGTTAAAAAGGAAAAAAAAGATTATCAACAAGTGCTTGCATGTATTTGATTTTGATTTAATTTTAGTTTACAATCAAAGTTATTACTAAACAAATACATATAATTGATTTTTTTTTAAATAATGAATAATAGCATCCCAATTATTTTGCAGCCAATGTTTCATAAAATTGTGTAACTTGTATAAATAAAAATATTTGAAAATTAATGTGCATATTGAATTAAAATGCATTAAAATATAAATATATTTATGCAAATAAATTTCGGTACACCAGTTTTTTTTAAGCGTTCTAATGGATAACAAACTTACTTTCTATAATTAATTATACATTTATATAAATTTTGAAAATATATCAACGTGCATTCTATTGATATAAGTGTAACTCTAAAAGTTTGTTAGTTTTCGTTTGTTTTCAATTGTACACAATTAAAAAATTTTGTAACATCTTTTTTTAATATGTACAGTTATTATTTTAAAATATTGTTTAACACGAAGAAATATAGATAAATTTACCAAAAATAATATGTTATATGAATAATGTATATTTTTAATTTATCGTTTATTTAACCTGTACTTTCATTACATTTTTTACAAAAAAATGTAAATTCTTTTAATTAATAATCATGAAAATATTTATTAAAATTATATAAATATTAAGTGTAAAATTTATATGGATTTTATTGATAGTGTTAAGTTTAGAATAATCGTTGTCTAAGGGAATCCCATGTTATTGATGAGGCTTAAAATAAATCATGATGAGTCTGGGGAAAACCCTCTTTTATGGTTCGGAAAACCATTGCTATTAATTCAAGGAAAATCCTGAAATTAATAAAAATACTGAAGTCCCTTATGTACCTCGAAAACCACAGGTGGGTCAGGTAACCTGACGGTTACTTAAGTGACCTCTCGCTAACACCTCCCGTGCTCAAACGTAGGGCATAAGACCGGCATGCGAATTGTCCCCACCACGGTATGCAAATCACTGATTGGAGCGGAGTTACTTGTTCAAAGGGCATAAAGGCGGAACATCGAAACGAGAGTGTCAGATACCAAGATATATTGATAGTGCGATGTATTAACTTCATAACATTTTTGTAAATCACACCTTTTCAATAAAGAGTATCCTTCCTCTAAAAATTGCTTCAATTATTCACGTGGCGCAAACAGCGCAGCATTTCACCTTCCTTAAACAGGAAGTGATACGCGCAACAGACATCTCAAATTCACTGAGATCGAACAGAGAGTTTATAGTTGGTTTGCACAATATATTTTAAATAATTAATAAAAACAATTAAAACTTATATTTTTATTAGTGAGTTTTTAAGTTTTTACATTAAATAAATAACAAAAATTTGTACTTCGAATTATATCTAGTTCAAATAAATTTATTGAGATTTCTCACTTGGAATATTTAGTACAATATAATTCACGTTATTTTGGCCGAATACATATCTTAAACTAAAATTAAAATAAGCCAAATATTAGTGTAATAATAACAAAATAAAATAATTGATATCTTAATATACAAATCATTTATGTAATATTTATCCAATCGCAAATTGTCTTGGAGAAAAAAGTTTTGAAAGTTAATAACAATTTAAACTACCTAATATTTAAAATATCATCTGTTACATATAACAGACATTATTTTCAAACAATTTAATAATATTTGTTTTAATTTGTGACGAGACGGCTCCGTTCGCCCTTCACAGGTGAAGGGAGAGTCGAGCGCTCGTCGAAAGTATCAGATAAGAATCAGATAAAGCGGCAGTCGGTCTGCCCAGAATTTGGATTGGTGGCAAGTGGGAATAGTAAAAAAAAAACAAATTTGAAATAATTAATTTTTAAATCACCACAGGGCGGCAAATCAATTTATTGATTACTCTATAACAAATAAAGAAAAAGAAAAATTATATAAATTTTATTATTACCTCGTATATCTAAATCTAAATCATAATCGACGATTGCGGATATATAATATTTAAATTTTACTCAATAAACTTTTGACTGTACAGCCTAATATTGTCTTATATTATTAATCGACAATATTTAGCTCGTCGAAAGCTTACTCGGGCGCGACCACTAAGGAGGTCGCCGACAATAACAGACGTCGAATGTAAATACGCACGGCAATGAAATCTCAAATAATTTTATGAAATAATTCCTTTACAATATTCTCTACGTAGAAATTGAGATTTCGATCGAACACTTTAACGCAGCTATAAAATATATATTTAATTTAAGTAATTTAAATTTTTCTAGTTAATAAAATTTACAATTTAAGCGATTCTGCCTTTTTGGAAGACGGAATTAATCGCGACGCAAGAAAAGAAGAAAACAACAACAAAAAACGCGTACGGTATATATATATATAACATCTAAATGCGCTCTTCGCGCTAACAAAACTATACGGCCGAAAAGAAAGAAAAAAAAGACGATATTTGAAGGAAGGTCCTTCGGAGCTAAGGTGCAAATCCTCAGGGCTTCTGGTAATTGCAGCGAGTGCAACCACCAGAAGTTGCAGACGGTTTTGACACAGAAAGGAAGAGATTGAAACCGCGAGCGATTTTCAATTTCTTTTCAAGGATTGAAATAGCACGTTAAAGTGACAATTTCGGAATTTTGTGCTAGCACGAAATAGTGACTAGCGGAAGTGGATAGATGCAGAGTGTTGCCACTGAATAGTGAACAACAGGTAAATGCGGAAGGGAAGGTTTGAGTCGGGAAGAGGCCAAAGACGGTCTGTCCCGAGGCGAGTGCTGTCGTTTAGCACATCACCTTGGTCCGGCGGTGCGAGATCAGCGCACGAGAGAATTATAAAGCTGATTGGAAGATAACGGCTGCGGGGGGTCCATGCGCGTGCCGGTACACGCGCAAACCGGGGCCCCGCCAAGGGGGGTCGTCGCGATTCGCGCTTAGCAACGAGCGTGTCTCGTTGGAAATTCATCGAGATGCTTTGTACTAGAGTGAAAATTTCCATTAGTTTCATGGTCGGAATTTTAATAAATTTAAAAAAAAAGAATTTAAAAAAATTCAATATTACGTAAATTTTTTTATTGAAAACAAACAAATTATATTGTAATCATATTATATTTTACAATAATGTACATCGTTTTTTGTACAAATATAATTTTAAAATAATATTTAAATTAATATAAATGGTCGATTATACATAATATATACAATTCTTTGTCACAAAATTATAACACAAAATCCTGTTCAAAATGCAGTTTTATGTATTAAAAATATTATATTAGATAAGCTATTATACTTAGTTTAATATTACATGTATAACACATATTATTTTAATGTCACATGTTTAATTAATACATACTTTAATATATCTGTGTTAAAAATAAATTATTTATTCTAAATGAGAAGTAACATAAATCTTTTAATAATTTATTTTCTTTATAAAAACATTAAAGCCTTTATATACAATTTTTTAATCCCATTAATTTATATAATTAAATGCTACACGTATTTGCTTAACACTATGCACAATACATGGTAAACAAGTTATTGAGAAATTATGGGCAAAAATGACATAGAACTGTATACAAAAGTATAATGAAGTTATATTTTACAATTATATATAAATTGAAATATATTTAAATAAAATATAATCGGTATGTTGATGTAATAATGTTGCAACTTTATAGACGTTTTATTTACAAGTTTAATTTTTATTGGATCTAGAAGTATAATTAATTTCAGGATTGGATCTTTACAAATACAATGTTTTTTTATAATTCAAAGAAAGATTAATATAATATTAATATAATACAATCAAGTTTTTTTAAGAAAATTACTAATTAAAAAAATAAAAATCCTATTTTAATATAAAAAATAAATAAAGCAGATTGTTTATGATATATGTAATTTATTGTTTTTGTCGATATTTTGTATATTTTTTATTTTATCTTTAATATTATATAATTAAATTTTTTAAAAATAAAATTATAATTTAAAATATAGTTTAAAATTCAATGACAATTTAAACACATATAAAAAAAACAATTAATGCCAACTATTTACAAAATACTTGATTTAAAATAATACCATTAAAAATAAAACTAATTTCTTAAACTAAATATATCTTATTAAACTTTATAAAATAGAAATAGTTAATATTTTATTTATAAAGATCAACATCAATCATAATTGTGATTCAAACTTTGATTGTAAGTTTGGTAATATTTATAAAATTGTATTTTTTTATTTCAGATTTATAATATTGCGTTAAATTACTTTTGATATTGTTTAATTTACATGAACATTTTTTAAATAAGAAAAATGTTTGAACACGACTTAATTTTGTGAAGTAAAAGATCTATTATATTCTTAGTGAATAATCGAAAAACAAGTTTCCAATAGCTTATTCATTTTCAATATTAATCGTATAATATCTTCGCTCAATAGAAAAAATTTATTCCATTTTATGATAAATTTTGAATAAGTTATAAATTAGAAATAAATTCATGATAAAATTATTAGAATCATTAATACTCATTTTGAAATTTTCATTTCAAATATTAAATTCAAGAATAAATCTATAGCTATTGTTATAAAAGTTTATAAAGCCTATTAAAGTAATGATGTATGCTTTCAAACAAATGTGAGTTAATTCTTTTCTGGTGTATAATTAAATATTATGTAAATGACTTTAATAACAATTTTTCATCAGCGTATCAAGTAAAAAATGATGCTCATAAAAATTTTAAGTTCTCAATGAATTTTATATTCGTTTTTAAAAAATGGTCATTCAAGTTCTGAATCGAATAAGTAGTTTTCCTCTCCTTTTTCACATAAAAAACTAAGCTGTCCATCACTTATCCTAAATCACGAATCCTAAGTACCAATCTAATTATATCTTCTCCATATTTTTGAATACCATTTCCTTCTTTCTTCAAATTTCTGCCAATCATATATTTGAGTAGATTCATCAACCGATTCATCAACTGGCGACCTGAGAATTTATAGTGGTGGATGAGCACCCGACGATGCTGAGTTTGCTTCTACACCAATCAAGAGCAGGTGCATTTACATGCCAACAGGCTTCGGTAGATTCGTGTTGTACGCCCTGATGACGTCCGTTTGTGAAACTGTACCTCCCTCCTCTTGGGAAAATGCGAAACCGTCTATCATTGATTTTGCAATAAATAAAATCATACATTAATTGTGATTAAGAGAAAGATCATGTATTTATGTGTAATCTGGTTGAAAAATTGTTGGACAAACTTTATTCGTTTCAATGATATATATAACAAAATAATATTGCTGTTCGCATAATCATTATTGATTATTATATATTTAACCAAAAAAAATTACAAAATTATTTAATAAATATTATATAATAATCCTTTATTTCTCTGTCGATTGACAAATATATTCTTTTGTCTTGGTATTTTCTTTTTCAAGTTAATTAATAAAAGTTTAAGCATATCTATTATTTATTGATTAATTTTTAAATATTAATTAAAATAATTATTAATGTTTGTCTAACAGCCTTTGGAAATTACAACTCCACTACTAAAGTCATCTATTATTTTATATAACTATTATTTACAAGAATAATTAATTAATTATTAAACCATAAATAAATTAAATATTTTATTTTCAAAAGTGAAAAAAAAGTGAAAAAGCCATGTAAAATAAAATTTACTTTTGCAAATCTAAGATTAACAAAAAATATGTTATAAATTTTGAGAAATATTTTTATGTACATGTAATATTTTAATTGTATTTATTTAAAAGAATTTTACAAGTATTAGAATATATATATTCATATATACGTAATTTATATGTAATTTTACATTGTTTTCTTTAAATATTATTTGTCAGTATCAAATTGTAAAGATTAAACTACAACTCACTAAAAATTTTAACTACTTAATATTCATCCATTAATTTTTATTACATTTTTTACGTTTATGATTTAAATTGATAGTATATATTAAACAAGCATTTGAAAGCTTTGAGTTTTGTGCGCTACAGTGAAAAGGTGCTGGAAAATTTATTAAATGAAAGATATTTTTACATTATAAATAAATAAATAAATTTTTTTATTATAAATAAATACAAATATTTACTTTTATTATAATTGATTTTTTCATCCATTTTTCTAAATCATAAATAATAAAAAAAATTATTTTTATGAAATCAAATCAATTGAGATATTTACAGGCTAGAAAAATATAATTAAAAAATGATATAAATTATTCTAAGGGATTTATTTGAAATTATAATATAAAAACATTTTGAAAATTACAATATAGTAACTGATATTTAATGCTAAAAATTTAGCTTAAATATTAAAAAAAATTTAACATTTAATTTCTTATGCGTGTATATTCGAATGGAAATTTTTTAAATTATAATTAATGTGATTATCTTCAATATTTATTAAATATTTTAATTCAAAAAATATTTCAATAGAATGTACTTTTTTTTTAAAGATTTTTTTATATTTACATACAGTTATTTATATTTCAGGAAAAATTTTGATAATAATTAGTAATTTAAAATATTTGTTATTAATTAAATTTACCGATAAAATTAAACGGAATATTAATCATTTTTTTTGGATAACACAATAGTTTTTCACATTATTATTTAATAGAATTCTATTAACAAAAAAATTAATTTTAATTGAAGTAATTTTTCAATTTTTTTTCAAACTGTATCTCAATGAATTTTATTTTAAGTTTCAGAAAAATCTAATTTTCATGTATTATCAAAAAATTAATTAATGTAATGCTTTTATGATTTATTAAAATTATATTATTTATAAATTTATAATAATATTATATATAAATCATAATTAATGTATCATTTTTATTTTACAAATAGAAATAGCCTATTACATGTAATATAAATCCATACAGAATGTAATTGAAAAGTCAACGAAGGTAGGAAATTTTCTTTCTTATTATCCAAGTACATATAATAAATGAGAATAAATTAGAAAAATCTTGTGATAAAATACACTCGCATTGTTAATAATTTTTTATGTAACAAAAATCATTTAACAAAAGAAGTTGAATTCTGCAGCTTCGAATATATTATTAAGATTTTTTGAGTTCACCATTTTAATTATTTTTACACTCTTTCAATTTTAGAAACTGTTTATTTTATTCAATCATTAATATATTTTTTGTATAATTTCATAACTGTTATGTTTGAATTGAAAATTATTTTATTTAATTAATAATAAGATAATTTTTACATAAAAATTAGATAACATAAAAATTAAAATAACAATCATAACAGAAATTCATAAAATTATACTTCGTGTTTATATAAATATATTTGTAAGCTCTATAAAATAACTAAAGTTATAAAAAAAAAATTCTAACAATATATATAATTTTCATATAAATTTAGTTTAAAGTAGTTTAATTGAAGATTGTATATAAAATATTAATACAATACTTCAAATACATTTTAATAATACAATAATACGAATATAATATTTAAAAGCGTTTTTTCTTCAAACTTTTTGTTCTTCAAATGGATTTTCAATTTATATACGGAATTACATTTTATAAATTAATCAATTTCTACTTATGTCATAATATATCATTACATATTTTTTTGAACAAAATTCAAATATAAAATTACAGAAATTTATAATATAATAAAAAATGTAAATAATATTTATCAATAAAATATAAACTACAAAAAAAATTTTTTTTTTCAAACTATAAAAATAAGTTAACACTTAAATTAGTATTAAATACATTTAGTGTCAATAAATAATACATGAATATGAATGAATAAATTTATTATTAAAATATAAACTTGGCATAAGGTAGAGCTAGTAAAATACGGCTGAAATTAATGATACATTCACTTTCATATTAACACAAAAAATGAAAAAGGACATTTTTTTGGAAGAATCTGTTTTTCCTTTTTAATAAAGAACTTACGTGATAGCTCGACCTCGACATTCACCCTGGAAGTGGCGTTCGAACGCCTGGTGAATACACTTTTAACATTTTTCAGAAGCCGCGCCGTCTCCGTCAATCTGTAAGTGATCGCCGATACTCATGTTTTTTTCTCTTTTTTTTTTTTTATTTAATATCTATTTTTATCATTTTACCCATGGAACAATAGGTTGACTTTTGATTTATTTGTATTTAATTTCCTCTTTTTCACTTATAAAAGTTTTCACTTATAAAATTCACTTTTTATACTGTGGTTTATTATAAGATTATTCATAGCATCGTACATGTATAATAATAAAAATAATTCACCAGTTTTTACTAACATATTTTCGTCCATTTTATAAAAAATTATAGAATAATATTTGTTGCGTACCTCAGATTATCGTGAACCACTTTAATTATTGACAAATAAACCTATCAAAAAACGTTACGTATTTATATTTAAATTTAAATTTTATCTTTATTTTGAATATTTATATTTTCGAAGAATTAGTATATTAAATATAATTACACATTATTGCATATAATTTACAAATATAAATAGTGATGAATGAATTACGATAGCATAAATAGTTTAAAAAATAAAAAAAAAAAAGAAGACTGATTATAAAAGGTATATTTTTTATCAAAGTTCGAAGGAATGGATTTTTGTTAAAAATATTTAGTAATTTACCAAAATAATTATGGACATAAAACGATATTCCTAATAAGATGTTAATTATAGTTTTTCTTAAGTAAAAGTACTTAAACTATAGTATTTCATCTCTTATAATAAATATAAATTAATTACTGGTTTATAAATCACTAATCAAAATTCTTTTTACTTTTATCGACTGCTAAGCAGCCATGTAAATGATTTTCGTATAAATTATACAAGAATAATAAATAATATGATTATTATAGTTAAATCGAAAAGAAAATGAAAAATTTATTTACGTAGAGGGAAACATCAAAGAAAGTTTAATTACATATAGTAAAAGAAAAACTATGTATAATTGAAAAATACTCAACATATATAATATTCTTTATATCAATAATTACTTAAAATATTTTTTAAAATAACTTTTCATTTACAACTTTATAATAATTCATTTTAAATCTTTAATGGTCTATATAATATCAAATCATTTTTATAATTAAATTTGTATTTTTTAAATTATATGAAAATTTTATTTCAACTTGGATGAACAAAATATTAAAAACTTTTTAACATATTTATATTCAAAATTTTAATTGTATTATTTTTGTATATTAAGGAAATTATCTATATTTAAATCAAATAAGTTTTGTGAAATAAATATTAAAATACGTAATAAAATGTTTATACATTTTATATATATGTAATACAGTTAATGAGCACGTGATCTGAATACTATTATTACATTTTTTATAATCATTATTATTTATTATTTGTTAATATAAAAATAATACCTAAATTTGTATCTATTGATATTCAAAAATATCTAAAACAAATAATGCATAATTTTAAAATGGTGGCGAAAAAATAGTTCAATACAACAAACATCGGTGATGGAATTTATTTGTTCAAATGGAACTAATTTTCTTGCTAGACTAAAACAGTGCCGTGCATAATAAAAAAAATTAAAAACACAAACAACTATAACACATAGATTTATTTATAAAGCATGCAGTTGAAAAAACATCGTAATATTTAATTGTATTTAATGACAATAAAAATTCAAAAACATTGTATATTAAAAGCCAGCATTTATAAATCTTATTAGTGTATTAACTTTCCTGTATTTTCAGTAAAAAAATTTTTTTTGGCATTAAGTATTGGTGGAATGTAGAAAAGTAATTATAAATAAATAATATCGACAACAAAACGGTACTTACAATTCGCGATAGCGGCGATGGCATGCATGGAGCTGCACGAAAAAAATCAAAAACAAAAAGAAATAGAGAAACTTGCATAAATAAATACGAGGTTTCTATTATTTAAATAATATGATTGTAGATATCTAATTAAATGGACTTTTGACATAACAAAATTTGTAATTCAAATATATAAATTGAAATTATCGATAAAAACTGATCAATTTATAAACTGAAAGTACAAATTTTGAATAATTAATCTCACTGTAAAATTTTTCATTTTTGTGTGATGTAAATTTATTGTAGTATATTTACTTATATATAGTGTATTAAACAAATACTCAGTGTAGCATATTATTTTTATGTTGATATTCAATTAATATTATCAGAATATTTTTTTTATTTAAATTGTATAAATAAGAATTCATGTACAATTCATATTTAATTTTAATTATTTTATGGTAATAATAATATTTCTTTATAAATTTTATTTATATTTTATTATTTTAATTTTCTATTCATTTTTTACGATTTAAATATTTTTTAAGCAACATATTCTTGTTAACATTTTTAAACATAATGAATTTCTAAGTAATGAGATCTATATTTATTTCATAATTTTGTGAGTTTTTTAAAATTAGTATTATTATTAAAATATTATTGTATTCAAATAGATCAAATAATAAAACACTTTTTAGGTCATGATAAAAAAGCAGCTAACCACACATCAAAAATTATGAAATTCAAGTAAATTCTCATTTTCTAAAATATCACTTAAAATATTTAAGGTTTTTTATTAATTTTAACGAAAAAATTTAATTTCTTTTACTTTTTCTTGTTATAAAATGAAAAATCGTAATTTTAACATTTATAGTGTCAATGGACAAATTGTAATTTCCCAAAACTAAAGTTGTAAATGTTAAAAAAATAACAATGTTTTTTTATTTAATTTAAAAATTTTCCATTTTTTTTTTTGAAAATTTCTCCGCTTCGAATTTTCTGATTGTATATAAATGAATTTTCTTCGTAAATTTATTGGCTACAAATCGTTCACTGATATTATAACATTAAAATTACAATTTTTCATCTTATAACAAAAAAAGTAAAAAAAAAATCTAAAGGTGTAATTGAGGAGTTTTTTTTAAATTTAGAGGCCATCCGAGTAAATCACTGAGGGGGTAAAATTCCGGGAATATCGTTCGAATAATAAACCGTCATAAATAGAACTATTCAAATTTTATTTATTTAATATTGTAACGATGTAACTCCCGAACCTAAATGGCTCGAGGAAGGATAGAGTTTGTATGCGGAGGGTAACACATGTGTGTGTGTATCTGTTCAATATTGAACAGCTCTTATTTTCTGAAATATACAGACCGGTATATATATAGTAGAATATAGTATGAAACGGGCAGTAGAGCTAGTAAATATATAGTATAGTGTAAACGTCCGTTATTGCTATTTTAGTGTAAGTGCAGCTTCGTACAGTTGGTAGAGCTAGTGATAAATAATTTGTCGATGTTGTATAGTTTAAAACGAGTTTTGGTGGAACTCATGGTCAATTTAACACAGAGATTGACCTTCTCTTATAATCTATTCTGTGATCATCCATTAACATTAGAGTATTACAATTATAACTTTATATTTTATAATAAAAAAGTAAAAATGCATTTTTTCATTGAAATTGTTAATAAAAAAACCCTGAATATTTTTAGTAGCGTTTTAGAAAATAAAAATTTACTGATTTTTCTACGATTTCTCATGTATATAATTGGTTGCTTTTGTTCATGATTTAAAAAGCGCTCTATTACTTGGTCTAAAAGAGAAAAAATTCAAATCTAAATTGACGGTTCCATTTTAAAATATTTCAATAAAAATACAAATTTTATAATTATCTATGAAGTTTTGCAGTTTTAATCTTAAATTATTATGTAAATTATTTGATAATTCATTTCTAACAATGTCATCGATTATCATCAGATATAATACGAAAATTATCACATTAATATGAAATAAATTCTTACAATTTTGGTGGATACTGAATATATAATCATTTGAATAAAATATAATATGAATTGAATTGACAATAGTTTTTACAGTAAATTTAACAATGAAAAAATATTATGATATTTATATTAACAAGTCTTTCAAAATAATTTATATAATTAATTATTTGAGTTAACAAGAAATAAAGAAAATTATCTTTTGAAAAAATAAAATTTTTTAAAATATTTTAATATGATAAAAAACCACAAAATCCAATTTCATTATTCAAATTATAAATTTAATGATTAATCAAAAATATATTTATTTTATAAATATTACTAAAATCCCAATAAAATAAGTTAAAAATTCACAACTATTTTAATATATATTAAATAAAAATGTAGTAATGGTAAACGTTTCACTAACATTTTAATTATTATTAAATTTTTTTTATTTTTCCTCAAAAAGTTGTGATTATAATAAGTAAATGTATCCTTGTACCATCAATTCTTTATTATACAAAATCTAATTTTAGTTAATTTAATAATTTTAATTTTTAGTTTCTCAAATATAGTTCTTTAAGTTTTCATACTTCTGAATTCAGAATTTGGAATATTAGAATGGGTGCAGTTTGAGGATATACTTTCTTCTAATTCATAACTTGATTATTGATAGATTCTTCTTTTAAAAATCTATTTATGAGATATTCTTGAGTGGATAAACTTGGATTAATCAATTGGTATTCTTTGATAGTAATTTAAAAATTAATTCTAGCAAAAAAAAAAAAAAAAAATATCAGAAAAATAGAAATGAAATGTTTACGAGAACTTTTTGTAATTTATGACAAAAAATAAATTATGAATAGTAATTCACTTTAGAATTTTCAATAAAAAAATTGTTTTAGTTAATCTACATAATATTTTTCAATAATTTCAATTCAATATTTTGATATTGAAATTATTATAGCAATGAATTCAAGTAAATTAATTATAACTAAAATAATTTTGTGCAAAATATAGACAAAAACAAGATTATTAAACATAAAAATGTCTTTATAATTTTGTACAGTTTAGTATCAAAGTAAATATATAATTCATGATAAACACTTGTTTTAATTCAAAGTTACGTCTGTTATCTTAAAAAAATTCTACAAACTCGGTCAATACCTCAAACCCAAGATTCATCCTCGAAGGTATGAAAATATCTTTAAAGCATTGACTTGTTGTTTGACAAAATGCCTTGTGCGGTATTCTTATTCTTTTTAACTTAATTTTTTTCATCCGTTTGGATTGTATGAAAAAGTAATAATTTTTGTTACAATTTACCTTAATTTTTTCAAAATCGATATACTTTTATGTAGTTACTAAACATTTTTACTAGAAATTCATTAATTTAATAAAAGTCTATATAAATGACGTAATATATAATACCTATTATCATATTTTATTAACATTTTAAAAACATTTGATTTTTTTAATGATAGCTTTTTAATCTTCAACTAATATAGTAAAAAAATTTATTATTAAAAAAAAAATTTTAACTGCTTCCCTCCCCCCATCATCTAAACGAATTTATTAATTTATCCTATCCCGATTTATTAATTAAATTAATTAAATTAATTAAACGGTATAAATTCGTTACAAAATTATATTTGTATACTGATTACCTATAAATTAAATTTGTGATATAATTATATCAAAAATTTTTTAACACTGCTATATTTATCTAAATTTATCGAAAGCAGTACATAAAAAATTAATCATTTGTAAGTAGTTGATATTTAAAAATTTTTCAAATAAATAAAAAAATTATGAAATAAAAAATACGCAGAATTTTTATTGTAAGTTAGAGATAGAAAAATTGTTTTATAAATTGAAAAATTGTACAAATCTAGTTATTATATAATAAAAATTTGTCTTTTCAAATTATAAATACAATGTAATAATACTACTAGAAAATACTCATATTTTAAATATACTCAATAATTTATTATTTTAATAATTAATTACTAATTAATGAAATTTAGTAAACATATAAATTAACTCACTGTTATCGTATTGGATATACTTTGTTTCTGTATTTTCTGTATTAAACATTTTTGTTAATGTCGTTTATTTAAAAAAGAATAACATTAAAAAACATAATTATATAAAATATTGTAAATTTTCGACACAATCAAACTATTATAAATATAAAACGTTTCCTTCGAGCACCTTTAAACAAAAGATGAATTTATTATTACGCATTAATATATTAATTTGAAGCCTAAATAAAAAATTAATTATTTTATGATAAATTTTTTAAAAAGAAATGTTAAAAAAGCCATGCAAAATTATTGTTAATGAAAGTAGATGATAAATCAAAGATAAAATTTAATTAGTACCCTTTAATGAAAAGTGGAATAATGATTTGTTACCTCATGCAAATAGATATTTTAATGATTACTAGGATATTATAAAAAGATTATGTAAAATAGAATATGCCCTCTATAATACTTCTACACTGAATCAAGAAATTAATACTGCTATGTATGTAAAAAAACTAAAATTAATATTATAAAAATAGATGATATGGTATATATTTTAAAAAATTGGCACTCTAATTTCGAGCACCTTTTATACGTTGAAAACTAAACCCTGAATATTAAAACTAGAATGTTGAATAAAAATATTCTATTAAAAAATTACGTATGTTTTCAATTAACTTACGAGCTCCTATAATCTTGAACATTAAAAATATCACTTGGATCTGATTTTCGAATTTCTTGTTCTCTGGCTGCCTCTGTTAGTGACTTCCATGCAGTATTTTTTACACTATGAATTGTAATTATGATATTTAATAATTTTATTTTAGATTTTCTAAGAAGTAAAAATATCAAGTACCAATTTAGCTATAAATTCAAATCAAGTTTAAATACAACGGGTTCATAAAAATATAATACTTTTTTTATATAAAAATATTTTAAAAAATTAATAAATTAAAAATTAAAATAATTTACATAGTTACTTTAATAAATATTGGAATAAAATTTTCAGTACTTTAAAATAATTTAAAAAAATAAGTGTTAATAATATTTTCAATTCAACAAATTTTTCTTTCACTTAAGATGTTTAATTTTTTATTTTAGGTAATTAAGAAAAAATGTCTTCTTATAAAAGAATCAATTTCAATAAAAGATTGAAAAAAATAAAGTTTTTAAATTACATACGCTTTTACTGTAACGTCGAGTAATAAAACTGCAGGTGGTATTAAAACAAGTCCAAGCCAGAAAACGGGAGACGAAAAGAGCATTCGGTCATTGCCGAGCATCACTGCTCCAACGTTCATGATAGGCCAAAAATTACTAAAATTGTATATGGAAAACGGGTTTTTATTGTAATTATTAAATATAACCAACATTCAATAATAAATATTTTTGAAAAATTACAGAATTTATATGTTACCTGTATGTTAAAATAAAAATGAACCAAAGGATAATGGATCCCCAAGTTGCCAAGTGAGTAACCCACGTCCAAGAGTTTGTTATTAATCCTGCTTTGCCACATACTGTTACTATTACATACTGTTCAAATAAATACATCATTTTAATACAATACACTCTGAAATTCATCAATTTTTTTTTTATGTATAGAAAATATTTTCTTACAGTATAAACAATATTTCCTAAAACGAGATAACCACCATCTCTACCGTTTCCCCAAATGACATCCTGTTTAACGGCTAATAATGACAACCAATACAAAAGAGCTGAATGAAGCAGAGCATTAAATATCCATATCCAAAATACCTAAATAAATTATACAATATATTTATAAATAATTTTATACAATTTAAATGTAATTAATTATGAGTTAATATTTAAAACGTTATAAATAGAAAAGAAATAAAAAACAAATATAAGAAGTAATACAACAAAATCCATAATATAAATGTATATGCTTGTATTTAATACTTTAGTTTATATTAAATAAATTATGTAAATATTAAAATCACCTTAATATTAAAAGTGGATTCAGCAGCATTTTTAGCAGCATATAAACTGGGATGTGATAAATGAGTTTCTGCTGAACAAACTTTATCAAAAAGACCTATTGCTAAGGGAGGAGCTGCTGTAAATACCTAAAAAGTGAAAGTCGTGCAAGTTTAAGATTTTAACAATTGAATGTTTTTTTATCAAATAAATTTCATTAGTTATTTTCCAATATATAATTTATATACAATAACTATTAAAATATAATAAAGTACATACCACATTGTACAAGCCAATTGACCATCTTTCAAAGAGAATCTGTCCAGACCATCCAGAATAAATGGCGAACCACAATTCAATGACATATAGGCATATATTTTTATAAAATGAATATAAAATTAATTTGCACATCCTACTATAATTCCAAGAACCATGTACGAAAAGTAAACGTTTGAGAAATCGAAACTGAGCTATAGAATAATCTGAAGCACAAGCAGCTTGCAAACCTTCAACGCCAGAAATGCCTATAAAAGTAAAATACATATTATAGTATTTTCATAAGATAGTCGATTGATCAATATATTTATACATATAATATTAATTCAAAAAATATTTTGTTACGCGTATCAGAATATTCGTAAATACGACAGTATTATAATTTCATTTATGATAATTAAATGTATATATTTAACTTACATTATTTGTTTGAACTTTATTTATCTTATCGTTACGGTAAGTATAAAGATTTCTAAATACAAAAAAGAAAATTAAAATAACAATACCAACCAACACCAATATGCGCTTTTTGAATCATAGCAACATCATTTGCACCATCACCAATTGCTAGAGTTACTGCTCTAGTATTACTTGTTACCAAATCTACTACCTGCAATTAAATCAATAAATTAATTTTAATAATTACAATATTTATATATTTAATATTTTATTAATTTTTAATATTTTGTTTTAAAAAATATTCATTTGAAGTTTATAAATTTTAATTTTGTAGTTTAAATTAATAATCAATATTTTCAATGGTATATTTAAAATATTAAATTAAAATTTTTTTTTACAATCAATCATATTTTTAAATTAATCAATACAAATATTTTTATTCGTCTATATTTTTATATTATAGAAATTAAATATAAACAACTTGCAGACAATCAAAGGTTTTTTATGAATCAATGATTTATATTGAATGAATGCAACCTACTTCTGCTTTTTGCATTGGTGAAACTCGACAGCAAATAACAACTTTGCATGATGTACATAAATCTAGAAAGTCTCTTCTAAGATCACAGGATAAAGCATATTTCAAACTGTTCCCATCGATAATAAGTCCAACATCATTTTGGCATCTTAAATCTTGTCCAAAATCGAGACAGTGCTGAATAATAACTTCTCTCGTTTTCTAAAAAATATAAAAATTGGAAAATATAGAAATCAGCGGATAAAATTTACATGGTATTTTATTTTTTAATTAAATTACATCTAGGGAATTCTCGTTGATTATAATTAAAGGCATCGGATGTGTAATCAGTCTGCAGGAATAGCCAATGTTGATGGCTGTTTCTTGCTTATCACCAGTCAATACCCAAACATTGATATCTGCCTGAATAAGAGATTCTATAGTTTCAGGTACCTAAAAATTTACAGTAATTAATAAAATTGCAACGAGACACCTAGTTGCTAGAAGTTTCGAGAAGGTTCCGTGCCCCCTCTCAAGACTTCAATGGTTAAGGCCTCCCGTGGACCGCCGCGTCACGACGAATCGGCACTCTCGTTTACCGCGCAGCAGCGGCTGCGCATCTCCAGCGCCGACTAACCGAAGTGATGTGGCAACTCGAAGCGCTCGACTAGGGAGCAGAACCTTTCCGGCTTTCTACTGACCACCTCTTCTCCCAAGATAATCCCGCTGTTCACGCTATCGTGGCAGCAACCCGATCCAAATTTTTCATCGTCATGTTATCATGGCGATAAAAATCTTCGAGTCGTACACGCTTTCGTGTCGACTCAATTCTTCAATAAAGGAAGTACGAGTTTCGACAAGCCCTTTATCCTTCCCTTTCAACCGAGTAAGGTTCCTGCGCAACCTAGAGGCAATATTGCGATTGCGTAATATTGCATAATTAGAGGCTATATTGCGATTACGCAATATTGCTTCCGCCGGATACCTGATCCCTTAACCGTCCGTATTGTTTCCGTCACCGCATTCCTCTATCTGGAAATTGTCAAGCAATTGCTTTCTTTTATTGCTTGACTCTAATTTGGTTTTTTTTCGTAATTTTTTTGAAACCCACGGAGCAATACATCTCGGGAATTGTTCCTTGTGTTGCGAGTCAACAACCCCGAAAAATCATTGTTAAGCAATTCTATTTGATTGCTCGTTTTGTATTTGGATTGCTCTCCGCGTTGCGGGTCAATATCATCCACTAACTTAATTGTTAAGCAATTTCACTCGATTGCTCGTCCTGTAGTTTTGACGAAAAATGCGCATGGCTCGATATTCTACGGCAAATATGTAAATTTGCGTCCGCTGTAAATTAACCATTTGTATTAAACATCCGTAACCTTAGCTCGTGGGCTGTATCCCCTGTTGCACCGGAAGTTTGTCTTGTTCCCGTTAACCTTACGTAGAATACCGTTGCCATATATTGAGTCATCCCGTATTTTTCATTCCCCGTCACGTGTTATAATTTATTTATTGGTGTTTTGTTTAACAAAACAAAATTAACGAATCGAAATCGGTAATCTATCCGAAATATCTGTGCTTATATAAAGTTTGTAAAGTAATTATTTAAGATAATTACTCGGATTTCGGATAGTCCACGAGATTTTGTGTATCCGGGTCGACTTTATTATTGTTTATGCGTACGACCCCTGCTGCGGTCATTAAGACGAACAAATGAAATTATATTTTATTGTAATCATATTTATTCAACGTGTCGTTGAAATTGTATTTATTTTTGTGAATGGTTTTTATTAAACGACACTTCCCGGTGATATTTATTTATTTAAACCGTATTTTTATTTATGACATCTTGTGAGTAACGTTCCGAATCCCTGGCAGACCGGCTGTCGCTTGTCCCGGCGAAATAATCTACCCTTTCTTCGACGAGAGCTCGACTTCCCCTCCACCCGTGAAGGGCAAACGGAGCCGTCTCGTCACAAAATAATAACAACGTAATATTTTAATTAAAAAATTAAGTATATGTATATTAAAAACCTGATCTTGTAATTGATCTTCAATAGCTGTGGCTCCTAAAAGTGTTAAATTGGTTTCGATAAGATTTGCAGCCTCTTCACACTTTGCTTCACGATTTGATAAATCTGTAGTTGCTTTATGATAAATATTTTTCCATGACTGTAAAAAATATATTTATATTTATAAATTCAAATAAAATTTCTCACAAATAATATTCTATGATAAAAAAAATATATTGAAGCAAAGTATCCATGATTGGAAAATTTATGATTTTATGTATTATATATACATAATATATTTTAACATCTTAAAATTCGAAGAAAATTTTCTCAAAATTTTTTCTAATATAGTGAAACGGAAGTGTCTAATCTAATGCCAAACTTCATAAAAGAAAACTAAATAAAAATAAATTTAATAAGAAAAAATCATCAGATCTAAATTAATTGTGAGAAACCTCTTAATAAGAAAAAATACAAGGAGGGGATATGTAAAACGTAATTTATTAATGTATCAGAAAATTCACTCATAAAAGAAGAAAAAATTATTAAATAAAGTGCACTCGAGTAATAAGATTTTTTAGAGGCATAGGGAATTTTAGATCCTCTTTCAATCACTGTGTGGTTTATACATCGATAAAAACACTGCCAATTCCATGATTTTGATCAACATGTATTGTCATTCTGCATAAAGTTGTTCAATTATAGATATTTATTATATATATATATTTTAAACGCTTAGTTGACCCTTTCTTATCAATGAATATTTTCAAAGATTCATGTGTACATGTTTCAACATAAAACAAATAATGTATATTACAGAAATATATCAATATCATATTGTAAATACCTGAATAAAGTTCTATTTTGTGAAACCAACAATTTATAAAAATTATACATTCATATTATTAAACTATTATTATTGACTATTATAATACAAAATAAATTTAACAATTAATTTTGTACATGAACTTTAACAAATTCTTACTTTTGAAATAAAAAAAAATATATTTATTTTTGTATTACAATGTTCTGAGATTTAATCACATATAATTGCAAAAATCGTTTAAATTATATGATATAAAAAAAATATTTTTGATCTTTTTTTATTCTAAACTATAATGCTTATATATAATTGCTTACAATATATTCATCTTCGGATATATCTGCAGAAGCAAAACAAAGTGTTCTAAGTCCTTCACTAGCAAAAGATTCCAAGTGCTGAAGCGTTGTCTCTTGAAAGTTGTCTATGTCTGATATTTGAATAGTGGCAGACGTTCCATCCTGATAAGGATTAACAGTTGCTAACCGTTCATAGATTACAGAGTCAGCTCCTTTACAGAATATTTTTATCTGCCTATCAGGAGTGCGTACTATTACCGACATTCTTTTACGTGCAGATGTAAACTCGATGACATTCAGAATTTCATATCGCTCCCGTTCACCCAGTGCAACAACTTCTACGAAGTGAGGCGTACGCATGTCAAATACATAACCAAATTTCTTTGCGCCATCCACTAGTGCACGCTCATCTAGAAAAGTACAATTCCCATTAATTTAAAATAAAATAAATACTGAAGAATTAAAGAAAATTCCGTGTGCAATAATATTATTTTTAGTTTTAAAATTATTGATCTTGTTATACTTTTCTTACCAGGTGAAGCAGCGTGATAAACAATACTATTGTCAATTTTTTCAGGTATGACTGTGTGGCAAACGGAAAGCATCACCATAAATTCGTGTAATATAGAAGAATGTTTTGTAGTTTTACTGCTTATACTCTGGGTTGAACTATTCACGCGACCTTCCAGTATATCTTTAATTAAATCACTATGTGTTTGTTCGACATTATCATTAGATATTGATTGAATTGGCAAACTATAAAGGAAACACAATGAGTGACATATAAAGAATAATATTAAATCTAACTATACATATTAAAGTTAGTGTTTATGTTTTTTAATTTAAATAAAAATAGAAAAACAATATAATGAAAATGATACATACAAATATGTACATTCATTTTCTAAAATATTTATCTTTAAATTTTATAATTAAAATAAATGATACTGTTTTATACAAATATCCAACATTGTTAATATTGTAGAAAAAGTATTATTTCATCTCTTTTTTTTTACTTTGAACATCCAAAATATGTAATCTTAATTTACACTATTCTTCTTACGAAACTCAATTAGTAATAATACTTACTCATACATTTTTCCAGCTATTGAACATCTTTTAAATTCCATAACGTTTCGTGTCAACGTTCCAGTCTTATCGGTGAACACGTAACTGACCATTCCAAGTTCCTCATTCAGATTACTTGTTCGTGCCATCGCCGGAGTGTCGGATTCTATATGGTACATATCGATATCCATGTTGATGAAGGTCGCTTGCACAAAACGCACAACTTCAAGGGTTACTTGTAGAGAAATTGGGATCAAATTATTGAAAAGGATGATGAAAGTTAGTAAGTTAAAGGCGAAATTTTTTGTTTTTGCCTCTGAAATAGAATAAAACAATCAGTTTATCTAATGTAGTTTGATAATTTTACTATTAGATGGTTATGCTTACACTACAAATTATTTTTCTATAATAGTAATATAATAAAAAATTAACTTATATTTAGTTCATTGTAAGAATACATTATTGTATTGTACTTTATTGTATATCGTATGATAATGTATTCAAATCTTTTTTTGAGAAAAATTTTGTTTTAAGAAAATTTGCATCCAAAATAGATTGACATTTACTTGCAAAGTCTCTACAGTATTTGTTTTAATTTTAAACTTGACACAAATTTGATTAAAATTTGTTGATTATAGCAGCCAGATGTACTGTTACATCTTAGAGTATAAGTAATATTGTATTATAAATGTTACAACAAATAGTAGTTTATTTACAATCTCAAATTTATCGACACCATTGTTTGATATAAGAAACACATCGTAATTAAATTAGATTATAAGCCTGCTCACAATATCAAACGGTATTGAAATATCAAAAATGCTCTTTCTTAATAATAAATAAATAAATAAATTATGAAGTTAAATTGCAAGTTCATTGATAATTTTTTTTAAATAATGGAATCAAACAAAAAGTTACCCACGATTCGGCAACAATTACCGTTCAATCCAATGTACCAAAGACCAACGTGATTAGCATTTGTCCAGAGTATATTGAATATCGCCGAGATAAGACATAGCATAAGCAAGATGAAAAATAGCATTAGAATTTGGGTATTGATTAGTCGATCAAGTGTGGATCGTTTTAGTGGGGCCGTGCTAGTGTTATTCTGCATCAATTTAGTGTCATGTCCTGTATAGATTACTACACCAAAGATCCACCGTGTGTTACGGAGCATGGCACCTCGAAGTAGTAGTTGATCCGGACCAAGTGGTACGCTCCTAAAAAAAATTATTGTACTTTATATTAATTGCACTAAAAAGATGAATAAAAGAGAAAACGAATACAAATGAATTTGCGAGTAAAAATAAATTTAATAAATATTACATATAACACTGTATTGTACGTTAGAAAGTTGTTTCGTTACAAGATATCGTTGAGTTTCTGAACAATTTTTTTAATATGGTTAAAATCATTTAACAGATAAACATTTAATGTTAATTAAGATTTATTTATTTTTATTTTTTTTATATAAATATATATAAATTATGAACTATTCTTTGATAATTCATTTTATCTAATTACAGAATGTGTAGATATATTTTCCTTTCTTTGTGTACATTTATTTTGTATACGATAACAAAAGAATATTACATAATATAAAGTATAATACAAATTTAATACACAAATTACAGTCTTTGAACAATTTAAATGATATTTCGTAAGTTTTAAACTTTAAACTTATAAATGAAAGATTCAACGGACAATGGAAGAAAGTATTTTACTTTATAAAGTTTTGCAATTAAGTATTTTTTTTTTTAGAATAATATTATTCACAGTGCTATAAAACATGATATTGTTCGGAGTTAGATTTAAAGTCAATCGCAATATTTACACAACAGAGAAATGCATCGATTTATGGTATCTATGCATATCTTTTCAAAGATTTTGTGGTAGTCAACCAAAGTTTACTATTATCTACGAAATAATTTAAAACATACTGTGATTTATTGATTTTAGAGATATTTTTAATAATTTTTTTTTACGATTTGGTAAAGATCAGAACATGGTCATTTTTTTTTATTTAAGATATTACAAGTAGTTTTTAATTTCGTAAATTTATCCGAAATTTTATTATCTATTATTCCCAAACATGATGAGACTTAAAGAATTCTGTAGATTTTTTTAACAATTTCAATTATAAATAAATGTATAAATATTATATTTAGTGAAAAACAATATTTGCAAGACACTAAGGAAATTTTAATAATATAAATATTTTTATGGCAATTGTTTTTTTAAGCAAAAGTAAGGGTCGTATATAATACAATGCCGCATCAGTAAAAATTGAAGCGTGTTTATTTATTTTTTTTTGATTAATTAAAGTTTAACCCTGATAATAGCAAGATGGTCCTTTTCTTACCTTAGATGTATTTCCGTTTTTCTTCCATCATTAAATATACCAAAAGTATCGTTTTGTGAAATAAGATTATTTATTTTAGATAATATTAAAAATTTCTTTTAAATATCTCGCATTCTTCGTAGGAATCGAATTGATTAAGGCATTTGTAACGATTTGGAACTTATAAACTGCGTGCGGAATATAAGGAATCACATCATTAATCTGTTCATCCAATTTAATAATCAAATGCAACCCATTAACTAACGATACCATTTTGTATGAACCAGTAAACAAAAGCGGTTGACCATTGTTGAACAATTCAGGATAATATTTATGATTTGAATAATTTTATTTCAATATATTCGCAAATTTAATTGATTGTTGAGCTTTATCTAGATAGTATTCACTGCGTCAATGGCGGACAATGTCGTTTTTTATATACCAGCTAATATAACCGGTTAATCGTGCAATTTCTAAATAAATTATCAAAGATACATTATTACTTACTGTTTATTTGTTTCTCGAAGAATGCCATTGAATTCGTAGAGATGACGATTAGGCGGTTCACATTGTATATTGGCCCTAAAATTCATAAGTTCAACTGTATCAAGAAGACTTGCAGTTTCCGAATGGGCTTGCCGAATTTTCAGATTTGTTTCTCCATCAAGATTTGCAGTTTCAATGAATGACATCGATTGAGGCTCTGATGATGACAGAAGGACCAGATCAGCAGGGAAGAAATTATTATTGTGAACCTAAGAAATATTCGAAGCTCCTTAATAAAATATTTATAAATCTAACATATTTATGGATGATTTATACGTTTAAAAAAATCTGTAATTATATTAAATTTAATATTATATTCAGAAACTATTAAAATATAACTATAATCATATAACAACATTCTTTAATTAATTTTCTATACGCACATTTAATATTGTTATTACGAGAACATTGGGTGCTATGGAGAGAATTTTTCAAAAAACATTAAAAAAACGAAGTTTTGAATTTTGAAATATTTGCTATTTAAAAAATTATTCCGTTTTATTCTCGACATTATTTTTTATAATAAATTATTTATGTTTTCATCTTTTGTTAAACAAATAATTAATTGCTGGAATTGTGTGCGTTATAGTAATTAAGTGTCTTATTTCACTTTTACAACTTTGAACTCTTGCATGTGTAATAAATTTTCTTTTTTTTCATCAAGGGTATGTAAACCACAAGGAAAGGTAAGTATATATGTTTTTTGATTTTATCATATGTAAAAATAAATAAAGTTCTTTTTCTTTTATTTTGTTATGACTACGTCAAAGTTTAGTGTCATTGAGGGCATCGAAATTTTATTTTCATTTCTTTAGAAATAAGTGAAACTCACTTTTTCTTTTCAGTATTAAGATTTTTTTTAATATATATAATTTTATGTTTTTATTTTTTTAATAAGCATCAACTTGCTTGCAGCTTACTGTATTTATCTACGCGTTTCTCTTTTAAAGCAAGCGAGGTTTCTTAAACAATCGGATATTTTCCTATCATCGCAATATTATATCAATATTTTTTTAAGCTCTGATAAAAATACAATTTTTCCATAAAATTGTTACATCTCACAATGTAATAGGTAAATAAATGAATATTTAATGTATGTACTTATTTAATTATTATTTATTCATTTACTATAATTTATATGTTAGTTTTCAATTTAAATATTTTAAGTTTAATATTTTCAGTAAGAATAATATTGTAAAATGGAGTTGTTACAAAATGATTACAATAGTTTATCGACAATTTTCTTAATATTACTTGCGTGATATTTATTCGCAGCGATTATAGCTTAGAGATGTGTAGTCCAAAGGAGCGATGTGGGTGGTTACGTAAGGGCAGCAGTCTATCACCACTCCAGATTTTCAGAATTGTAAAGTCCTTAACACTTGAGTTTAAAATACACTAGTTACAAGAGGAAAAAGTACTTTCTTCATATTTTCTCTGCTTTTAAATCATTTTTAATTTTATCCCTTCCATATTATTTTCCAATTATCAATTTTCCTTCATTTTAGTTTCTGTTTTCAAAAATTTATTTCCTTATCTATTTTAATTATTTTATAAAATCACTTGCAATGAATCTTGTACACATATTTAGATGTGAAACAGTATGTTTATGATTATATATGTATGAGATTTTATTTTATATATTTCGTTCTTGAATATCATTATAATTTTAGTATGTCGATAATATCACTGTAATTATTACGTATGTCGGTAATGTAGCTGTTTTTATCGACAGCGTTTTAATAACTCTTTATTCCATTAGTTTTCTTTTGATTTGACGTTCTTTTGTTTGTTTCTAAGAAGTTTTATGTTTCTGTGTTGTTTAATATTTCTTTATGTATTTTGTTTTGATAAATTGATTTTAACAATGAATTTACATTATTATTTCTTTTCTTTATACGTTTTCTTTTATTGAAAATAATATCTCTTTCTCTTTTAATAATATAATGTTAAAAGTAAAAAAATATTATAATATACTCTTATAGTTCACACAATATATTCTTGCAACTATGCTTGTTAAGATTCGAGACGGGTAAACGCGGTAATGCAACGGGATCGGTGTAATCCATTAGGTAGAAAAATCTATGCTTGCTGAAACTTGTAGAGATTAGCGCAGGTCAACTTGCATGGTTCGTAAAATTGCGAACGGGCTCATAATCAGCTGTCTTGGGCCTTCCCACGTAAGGGGTTTGCGGCGTGCCCCCACCCGAATCGATGCGACTGTTACAAATAATTTACCTGTAATGCGTATCTTGTACTTTTAGAAACAATAATATTTTAGAATTCTGTGAGTACTCAGAGGAGTTAATCAGAGTCCTGCAAACACTCTCAAATAAAGAAATATCAACAACACAAATAACTTGTTCGATTATTTAAGGCGTGAGAAACGCACCGCCCCTCCTCGATACAGAAGAAGAAGAGCGGTGCCCTAAAACAATTCTCCCTCCCCTTTTACACCCACACACCAAGGAGAGCGAGATAACAATGCTTAATACAATGTCTTCTTAAAATACGATATATTCTTAAAGTTTTTATTAGTATAATGCGTTAATAAAATATAATAAATACACTTATTAATATTTCACTTAATTCGATTAATATATATGTTAAGGTAATTGTTCACTAAATAAGTTATTTCTATTTAATTCTCGTTCCTTATTAGGATCTTTTCTTTTGTATATTAAGATATTAGTTACAGTACTCTAGAGGGCTGCGAGTATTTTTATGCTAAACCCATAGATGCTGTATAGCGCATATCTATAAATAATGGTATTGTTGAATAATTATTTAGTGATTAAATAGAATATATAGGTCTTATTATTTTATTTCAAATATGGTTCGTACTCGCATACTTTTAGAGTTTTAGATTTACAATATTATCAGAGCTAGATGAGAAAATAATATTTAAAACACGGGGACGTTACAAAATATAAATTGCGTATGATTTATTTGATCCTATTAAATTGTATTATTACAATAATGTATATATAATTAAAAATCTTCACATTTTTAAATTACCAATAAAAAAAATCTACTGAAATTTAAAATAATGTTTCGAAAATACGATTATATATTGCACTTGTATATTTTGGTAACATGTATTGATTTTATAGATATATTATAATTGTGAAAAATGTGTTTTTAATAAATTTGTTTTTAAATGCTCTAGCTATTAATTTGTTTGTTTGCTTAGATATGCGTTAAATTAACATTTAGATTAAGAATTTTGGTTTTATAACCTTTATTTTGGAAAGATAAAGCCAAATAAAGAAGCGAGAAAGAGTTTTTTTTAAAAATGATATAAATTGAAAATTTTTAATTTTTATAATTTTATACTCATTGTTTATTAAAATTATAAGGGTTAATAATCAAAATCATACTTTTACGACATCGCCAACAGCAACTGTTTTCCATTGTATCCATTGCCATCGGCCATCTCGGAGAACTTCTACTTCACGCATGTTTATTTCATCGTCAGCTTTATGTCTCTTCTGTGTTAAAATTTATTTATTATTAATTATTTATTCATTTAATATACTGTTCTAAAAATTTATATTAATATTACAATTATGAAGACTAAATAAATATTTCATTTTTTGATTTAAAATAAATATGGAAATGACTTTTTGTATTTCTATTTACTTCAATAAGAATTTAAACATTTTCAGAACTAAAAAAATACGTGTTGTTCACCTACCATATTAATTAATAAAAAAAAAACCTATATGATTTTTTATTCATGTATATTTAAATTGACAAGAATATAATATATAAGCATACATATGAGAGTTTCAAATCCTATTTTTATTATACCATATTTACAATGGAATGTTTTATTACTCTACAACACCTTTAAAGGATCCTCTTTATTCAAACATTTCAAGTATAGTATGACTAAAAAAATGCCAAATAAAGATTTATTAATTCTAAAAAATCAGTGAACAACATTTTTATTTATAAAACATATAACATCATAAAACTCGTAATTTATTATGTTATAAAATCATTATGATGATTGAATGTTAACTCACAATATCTTCAATAATCTCTTTAAGCGCTGATACACTAAGGATAAAAATGAGCGGAACCAGGGTTGTGTAACGTCCCGTAGGTGAAACATCTGGGATTTGCTACAAATCAAATGAAAATAATTATAACGATGACTGTATGATTTTAATCATTTAGGAATATAATTATATAATTCTAGAGTTAATCTATATACTTGATAATCTAAGATTGATAGGCAATCAAAAACTTATAATATTGATCATAATAAATTATAAACATTTTAAAGATAATATTGAAAACAGCTTAATTTTTTATGGTTCAAGCTAAATGATTTTTTAAATAATAGAGTAAATTTTATTTTTCTCTTTTATAACATTTGTCTGAAATGTTCAATAAATTTTTAACAAATATCTTGTAGCTAATAATTGACATGGGCTTGTACGTAACAAATAATACATAAATATTATTATTTATTATGATTTTATTGAATTTTTAAAAATTAAAATGGGAAGGAAATTTTTGCAAACATTTTAAAAATTTTATATAAAAAAATAGAATTTACTAAATTATTATTATTTTTCGTATACAATAAGAGTTATGGTAATAATTATAAAAAATGTAAACTTTTAGTTTAAAGTAATATTAAAATATAGATGTTATATAAATTATTGAATAATAATAGATTGATGTTTTACGTCACTCAAAAATTAAATAATCCAATTTTTAAAATAAAACACTGATTCCTTATTTTAATAAACCAAGAAATTAATCGCAATAATACAAATTTAAAAAACAATCTATATATAAAAAATATATATTTAAAATTTGAAATTTAATTATAAAAACAGAATATTTAAAAAATATTAATAAAATACTAAACATTAAAATTCATTTTTGAACTCCAATTTTCTTTTTTTACAGATAAATTGAAGAAGTTCGACAAAGGTCAAAAATGAATTTTAATGTTTAGAATTTTATTAACATTCTCTAAATATTCTGTTGTTATTTTAATTTTCTTTAAAAATCATTCTTTTTAAATTTTCTTTTAAAATTTCTTAATTATACAGTTTATTAATTATTATTAATTATACAACTAATGAAAAAGATGAAATATTTTACATAAATTGTTTGGAGAAACACCCACCATATTTATTATTGTGCAAAAATATTTTTTTTTGGCTGTGGGTAAAGAAATAAGATTACAACTGGAGTTAATATAAAATCTTTTGTTTCACATGGTCAATGTGCATTAGAAGTGGTAATCTTATTTCTTTACTCACACCCAAAAAAGGATATTTTCGACACAATAATAAAAAGAAAAAAAAAAGCAATAAATTTTATTTAACTATGGGATGTCTTTACCTGCATGAGTGCAATGAAGAGAAAAAAACAGTTACTGTATCTGCGGAACTGTTCGAACAGAAAAGAGGGGATGAATGACAACAGTGAATATTTTGCTGTTGATATGTGGTTGTTTTTGAAGGTGGCCGGTTGATGAGGTGCGTTGATGAAAATGACGCGTTCGTCCTGAAGGTCATCGGAATGCTCTCGGGATCGATCTACGGATGATCCGCCATTTTCAGTTCTTCGTGTTCCTGGAAATAAATATATTATTTTCTTAATCTGTTTGCATTGATATAACTTTTTTATACATATTAGTTTGTTTGAAATGGTTACGACGACTCTCAAAAAATATCTGTAGTTTATTCGATAAATAAAATTTAAATATATAAGTCTGAAAAATTATCATCAATTTTACTATTTTATTATTATTATAATTATATGTGTGTGAGGCACGGAGGCGTTTTCTTTGGCTGACGTTATTATAACATATTTATTTTTTATTTTATGCCGAGCTATAATTTTTTTTTAATACCTTATTCTCTTTAATTAAACATTAATTAACACATTCTCAACTAATATTTAATCACGCAATATATGTATACATACATATATATATAAATTTTTAAGATCCAGTCTAACATTTTTTCATTTATTTGCAATTTATTATATAATGTCATTTTTATATATTCATTGATTTATTTAAATTGGTATTTCTTTCTTTTTTATAACTCTTTTTTTAATTCAATTTACCTTTTCACAAATCATACTGTTTTTATATTATAATATTAATTTAGATAAATTATAATAATTTTTTTAATTTTCAAGGAAATTATTTCAATTTTTTAAAAATTATATAAATGATTTATATAATATAAATATATATTGTTTATAATTATATTATAAAATATTATATAATCATTAAATGTTATATTATATAAATATGTATTTTACAATTATATTATTCTACTTATTATTATTAAAATTAAATTATTTTATATTTGGTTTTAATATATTATATTATATCTATAAAAATAATATTGTATATGCCATTAATGCAATGCCATAAGTAAAATATAAATTATAAAATAATATTTTGTATGAGTTATGTATGTAACTTTTTCGTAGGAATAATATTTACTTTTACAGTATTTTAAGCAAATATTTTTATATACAATTATTTTACAACTATATTATACAATAATTCAATACATTCGTTTTTTAGATTTCTTGCAAATATCTATTTTCAAACAATTGAATAAAAATACTATTAATTGATGGTCACTAAAATCTTTAATAGTTTTTTATTCAAATTAAATTCTTAAATTTTATAATTTCACTTGTTGTTTATACTCTACTAATATTACTACTATGATATTGATAAAATATATCCGATTACAATTTTTTTTATAATTATTCAAAGGCTTAATTAAAAATTTATTAATAATTTTTAAAACTCTATACAATAAATAATAATGGAACATAATCAAAATTAATGAGATTGGTTGATGTATTTTCATCCGCAAAAAAATTTCTTCAATTTCAATAAAAAAAATATACATTGTACATTAGATGAAGTAGAGTATACAAATTTACTACTTTTTTTAATTATTAATATAAATTTTATTTGTTCTGTTCTTTACACATTTATCACATTGTGCAACGTAATCAAATGGCACGGATTAATCTTATACCATATTATTTACAAATGTAATTACTTATCTACGACTCAAGTATTTTTAATACTTTACCTCAGTTATTTGTTATCATTTCTATAGATCGATATTCGTTAGGACAGCCATCTTATTAATTATTCACGTACCAACTTCATCAATGAAACTTAGGACTTACCTATCACTCGTTCGAACCGATTACTAAAATGTTACAGAGATGAAATTGATATCAAGGGATCTCGTCTTAGAGGTATCGTAAAATGGTAGATAGGGTGTGAACTTACTATTTTGTGAGTAAATGTAGACGTCAACGCGAGACCTGAACGTGCTCAGCCACCTGGCCAACTTTGACCCGGAGAATTCCATTTTTGTCTCCAGGTTCCCTTGGACTCTTACTCGATTCTTTTTTTGTGTATATCTTTCATTTTTATAATCTCTTCACTTTTACTCGCTACTCTTTTTTTTATCTTATCACAATACTTCCTTAAGTCACTGGTGCATGTGCAACCCGATCTTATGAATAAGATTTTCTTTTCAAGAGAGTATTTACGGATTGTCACATTTTAAGATTTGAAATATATAAATCTCTTGAAAGAGAAATAAACGTCGAACTATTAGATTAAAAGATAATATTGCATTGAATTTACTATTTATATCATAAATATTTTATGCTTTTTCTATTGCCTATTCTTTTTATAACGGTATTTTATTACTTTTGTTTCTTTGAACTTTCGATGTAATTGAATTGAATTTCATATTTTTTATACTTTCAATTTTCAATTGAATAAAGTATGTTTACAGATTAAACTTATTTATATTAATTTTTCAAATGAAACTAAATTAGTAACATTGCAATTTCAATATATACACTTTTCAAGTATAACATTTATAAAATATTTTACTTGTTTAAACTAAACTAGATTTTAAATGTTTAAATAATAATTCTAGACTATGAAGCATTATATATGTACTTAAATATAAATTAATTATTTAAATATAATTCATAAACTGGATTTTAAGAGCTTATTTAGTATGTATCTCTTAAAAAATAATAATTTAATTAAAATTGTATTTTTATTTTGGTGTTTGAAAGAAAAATTCCCGAAATTGAAATTCATCAAATTAAACATTTTAAACATTAATATTAATATTCAGATTAAATTGTTAATCTCAAAACACAGGGATAATCAATGAAAATAAGCACAACTAATAGTTGTGTCTATACATAATAACACTCGAAGGTCAAAAATCGATTATTAATTTAATTTATTTCGAAAATAATGAAAGTTATTATTCAATGTATGCAATAATATAATAAAAAGTATATAAAATGAATAATAATGTTTTTATGCAAATCAAAATTAAGTCAGAATTAATTTAACTGCTTTTGTATAAATCAGTGCTATATATTTTAAAAAATAAATGACAAAACTGTACTGAACTAAAAAACAAACTATAATAACTACTTTATTAATAAACATAATGAATAGAAATTTTGTGTATTAACTATTAAATATTATAATATGCATCAAAAGCTTCAAAAATTTTATAAATTGTTATTTACCACAACAAGAAGCAAATAAAATTTTATCGCTTATCAATAAAACATGAAATTCAGAATATTAATTATCAGTTTTCCAGCTAACTTGAAACAAAAGATTCATCCCCAAGTTGCTCATGATATTTTTTATTAAAAAATATGTTTATGTGTTATAAGCTAAAAATTGTTTTCCTATATATATTTTTATAAATAATTTATCTATAAATCATAATTATTATGCATTTTTAAAAATATTTTAAATAATTTATATGAAAAAATTCAATGAAATCAATAAATAAACCAACGATATATTTCAAGTATTTCATAGTGTTTTTTTATTTGATATTGATTTTTAATTTTAGTATCTTTATTACTAACACACTAAAAATTTTGTTTTTGTTACCATCGACATAAACATGTTTCAGTACAATTTTCATTAAATTACAATTATAAATAACTTAAATAACTTTTTTAATACTAATACTAAAATAATTTTAATAATAAAGATATCTAAACAAAGGCTTGACTAATTTTTATTCGCTTAAAAATATTCCTTAATAATCGCATAAAAAACGTATAAAATTTTTTTAATTACAACTTCAATATGCCAGTACATTGAAAATTATTTTCAAATTTCATTTATAAACAAATCATTAATTCATTGTTATTATTTATTATTTTTTATTTGAATATTTTAATAATTCCTTACTTGTAAATAATAATTTGAAATAATTGAATTTAAAGTTATAATAATATAATATATTAAATATATGCTAAATAAATTTTTCTAATAATGCTAAATAAATATTTCTAATAAAAATTCGATACCTAATGATATTTTTAGAAAAACTGATTCTTCGTTTGTAAAATAAATTCTCCATTTCAAATACAAAATAATAGTTTTGAACTTTAATCATATTTATAAAAATCAAAAAAAAAAAAATTCGTATATAATTAAGGAAACCTATTTATTTTAATTTAACATAAGCTAATATTTATTTCTATCATTTTTTGAAAATTGATAGTTCTCTTTATAAATGAATAGATATAGTTGATTAAATATTAATTATAATTATATTAATCTATGAAAATGAGATAATTTAAATATATGTTTGAAACCTATTATTTAAACAAAACTTGATTAAAAATTCTATTTATTTTAACTATTAAAACATTAAAATCGTTGTTAAAATATGAAACTTTATTAGGATAGGGTTCAAGCCGCTTTAATGTAAGATTTTTTCGAGTGTGGAGAATTAAAAGTGAAATGAAGATATAAAAATTAATGAGTAAGACATTTATTACAAGTTGTTGATTCTTAGACAATAGTTTATAATTGCTTAGGGGAATTTTTTGAGGAATCAAATATCAGGGAAATGAAAAATCTAAAAATTAATGAATATAAATTTACATATATGGGTCAATTAACTTGAAAACTTTCTTATCTTTTATCTTTTTTATATATCTTTTAAACAATTTATGTATTAGATGTTATTTTGGTTTATTTTTATTTATATATAAAACATTATTATTGATAATTTTTTTAATTTGATTTATAATTTATATTTTGTAAAAGATTTATAAATAATATGATATTAATTACACTCGATACTAATTATTATTATTACTTTATTTGCATAAAACTAAAATTTTGAGAATAGTATAAATATCAAAAAAGAAATATAACAACTTGCCATTAATAATTCCGTGATTCGTTAAATCTTTTATTTGGCATTAAAATAACTTGAAAATGGAATATAAAATAATATAAACATTTATAATATGTTTTTCACTGTACTGCAATTTTAATTTGTTAATATTATATTGAATTTTAGTATTAAGTAATTTTTACAAATTCATGTTTTAGAAAATTATTCATATTTTTACATAAAAATAAATAGACCATTTGAATTTATATTTGTGAATTCTATAAATTAAAGTAAATTAATTATTAAAATTAAACAAACATTTTAGATTTTTAATATTATCATATTTTAATATTTCTAAATAATAAATCAGTTATTTAAAATTTGAATAAAAAATTGAAACAATGCTTCATCGTATCTAAATCTTCTATTATAATATAATCCGATAATAATTTTCACATCTCACATCACAATTTTATCATCTATTATGTAATAATAACACTTGCTTTAATTTCCATTTATTACAAGATAAACGAAGTTCTTCTAAATATTAATATTTATAAAATTTTATCTCTTTAATATATACTTTTAAAAAATATTTAATAATTACATTAAATAGTATTAATTCAGAGATGTATTAATTTTTTTATTATTAAAAAACACGAATGACTAATTTATGGAGATATGTATTTCATTTTACAGAGATATTTTGTTTAAAATTATAAAACATCAGTTTACAATAAACTCTAATATTAGTGTAATTTCACAATAAAACAAAGATTATGCAAATTAAAAAATTATACCAGAGGCTGCTACCTTTACAATAATTATAATTAATTATAATAATACTTCATTTTATTACATTTCACTGTCTGATATACGTTTTTATTATGTTAAAAAATCAAACGTAAATTCTTACAATTTTTTTTTCTTCTTCTGTATAAAGACTTTTCATTTTACATAACATCCAACTTTATCTTTTTTCTTATTCTCACTGTTACTCTCTTCTTCTCTTTTTATTTAATTTAGTTTTGTTTTTTTTAGATCTCAGTAAAATTATCAGATTTTCCGATTAATTTATTTCATATATTTCTTTTTTTAAAAGTACATTTTATACACGTTAATCAAATTTAGTTACTTGATTTTAGAGAAATAAATATGTAATTGATTGAATTAAAACTATGTATCCATTTAATTTATCAATAAACTTCGTTATCAAAAGTAAGAAGTACCAAAACATATCAAACTTAATGGTAACTGTATTTTTAATTCAAATGTAAATAAAAGAACCTTTGATATTTTCTTAGAGTAATAATTATGAAAAAATGAAGTATTTAAGCAAGAAAATTTCTATTCAATTTGTATTTCAAGTCCATGAATGTTGGATTGATTATATTTACATTATAAATTACATATAAAAATATAATATAAAAAGATAGATATTTAAAATTTGATTGATTAACAACTAACTAATAATTACATCATGTAAACGTATAAAAAAATTGATATGCAACATAGTTTTGAACAATAGAACAATTCTTAAATGATATCTCTTAAGTGTGTTATTTGTCAATGAAAATGAATCGAATAATTTTCATCGAGGTGTTAAATCTTAATATAAACATTAAATTACCTTTACCACATTTGCAAAAACTTTTCATTCAATCGATATGGTATTAAACAGCTGACTTGGTCAATTTTAAATTTAAATTGTGTGATATTACAAGACATAATAATAATTTAAATGCCTTGACTATCTCTTTCGTATGAGGAAAATATTGCTCATTCACTTTCTCAGGCTTTTCCTACAAACGATCGAAACTCCCACTAAAGTTGCGGGTCTCAACAATCACGGCCGGTCAACGTGGTGTTGTCCTCGACGAGGGAACGCTTTCGGATAACCTCTCACGAAACATGGCTACGGAGAAGACGTCGGCGATGAAGAGCAAATCGCGATTCCCTCGCTATTCACGTACAATTAAAATCAGATTGAGAGCGACGTCTCACAGATTGAAAGGTAAACTATTCGTCGGAGAGCTAAGGAGTTCGAAGAAAAGCGAACCTAACCTAAAAACAAACTTAACTCCAAATGACGGCGCAGCGTCAACTGTTGAACGCTCAGAGGCGGCGCGGAAGGGTTCCAGAGGGGAGAGGGGACGACATGTGCATGTATAGATGATGTGCACTTTCATACAGATATACACGTCTACGGTCAGAGTTGTTAATCGATAATTTCACCGCCAGACAACCAACCACCGACGCAACCTTTCATTTTATTATTGCTTCATTGTTGCATATGAATTGCCAGCACTTTTGCTAAATTCTTCAATTTCGATTATCCCAAGTATATTTTCAAGGTTTGATCTTTCTTTTTTTTTTGACAATTGCTGGTGTTCGGAACACTGCTTCTGAAGTTGCTCACGCGCACTTGATTATTGTCTTTCAAATTAGAGGCAATCGTTTATTTATTACGATGACATTTTCATTTATTTATATAGTTAACTTTTTTCTACATATACATAAAATTCTGTCGTGTCCATATTGATGCTTTATATTCATTTCTTTCCATTTCACATAGTTTTTTTATAATAATTTAATATCTCCGTTTTCAACTTCAGTTTGTAATTTCCATTAAAGACATGACTTTCGTAGCATGTCGATTATGGGAAAAAAGAGAACTGAAATTATCAACAGATATTCTTATTCTGACTTTGCGTTTCTATTATTCACTGAATCTCCTTTAATTTTAAAAACCTTTTTTTACTACAAATTTAAATAGATAAAAGTGGAACAAATTAATATTTTGATCCAATGTTAATATTTCAATCGAAATCTGAATTAAAATGTGAAAGTGAAATAATTTTCGATAAGAGCTTAGTTATCGATAGATATAGCATTGGAATAAATTCAGTTGAATTCAAACAAAATAATAAATGCTTAACCGTAGAAAGAACTTTACCGAAATTTTACAAAAACTCGATCACGATAAAAGATTAAATGTCAAATAATATCACACTGATGATAAGTATCTTGTGATTTTGTTTTGCAGAATTACGCGGCTAAAGCGAGCCTTTGATATAAAATAATGTATTTGTATCAAATAATATATTCTCGCCAAATCATTAAAATAACACGTTTTATTTGACTTGTGTTATAACAAACACTTCTATACGAAATAAAAGATTTTATTGTGTGTTATTTTTAAACAAAATTGAAGTAAAAATTGTTCAATAAATCAGTAGATAAAACCAAAAAATGTTTCTTTGCAGCAAAGAATTCGAATTATTTAAACAAAGTAAAAAAAAAAATAAGTGCAATATTATTTCAAATTTTCATGCAACATCATTCACTCCACTTTCCTTTGAGCAACTTACATAATGCTTTTAAATACCTTCTTTACGCATTTGTTAGAAGATTCTTTCCTTTTCCTCTTCGTCTTGAATAAATCACACAGCGATTAAGTTTAGTGTTTGGCGAATCATACCTGTCGGAGAGGGGGGAGGGAAGTTAAGCGCGATAATAGAAAGCGTATTATCTTCATCTTGCCAGCAGAGATGATAAGGTGGGCAAGTACGGATGAGAAAATCGATTGCACTTTATATTGTGTGTCATGGCCTGTCGAATACATTGGTTAATGTGTGTAAGTGCCACGCCCGACATGCAACGCCAAGCGTGTGCTGGCGAATTGCCACGTCTACATTATCATACTAGGCTCGTCGGTAAACACCAGAGGGGTCAACTCTAAATGAGAAAACTAGTAACAAATGCCACACTCATCAAAAGAAACGGGCCACATTCATAAAAAAAGTACAATCATAATTTAAAATTTTTTAATATTAGTAAAAATTAGTAAAAAGAAATTTAATAGAATAAAATCATTCCCAATAAACACTTGTAGCGAAAGAACAGATATTAAGTTTCTATCACTTTGAAAAATTCTTTCAGGATATCTAAGATATTCATTTAGATTTGTGTTACAAATGTGTGTGTATTTTGAACTTTTTGCGTATATAAACATAAACAAATAAATATAAATGACTCAGATAATAGATATAAATGGTGAGATTTAGGAATGAAGTAATGAAAATCATTTTTATAGGTATGATAATAAAGTTAACAGTAAATGTATTTTAATAAAAATATTATATTTATATACGTATATAATATTGAAGTATATTCGACATTTTTCAATCAAAATAAATATATATTCACATAAAAATTATGTTTTTTTCATGTATTATTTAAGCATATTAGTATTATTAAAATTAGTAAATATAATATGAAATGAAAATGTTCATCGGTTCACAGTGCATATACATATATATATTGCATTCATTATAATATATTTAATGAATGTGGTATATGCTTATAAACATTTAAATTTATATCACTTTTTTTGTATATTTTTATTATTATTTAATTAAATATAAATGTGTATGTACATTTATATATTATAATATTTATATCTACAAATATATTTGTATTAAATTGTAATAATAAAAATATACAAAATTGATATAAATCTAAAAGTTATAAACATATATTACAATAATGCAATATGAATATATATATATTTTTTTTATGTAATTTTTTTATGTAATTGTTAGGTTATACTAAAATAATAATATATATACGTATATATATATGTATATATGTATATATGTATATATGTATAAATATTATTATTTTAGTATAACCTAACAATTAAATAAAAAACCAAATTAATAACAAATAATAAAATAATAAATTTATATTTCATACATAAGTACACTGTAGCAGAACAAAATTGTTTAAAAAAAAATTATAATTTGACGTAGTTTTATTATATATTTAAGAATTGGTAAAATCAAATATTTTATATATATATCAGTATTGATATCTAATATGAAAGAAAATTTTATTTAAAATAAAAATATTCATGAAATGAGCGAAACAATTAATAAAGAACTTGAAGATATAGTTTCAAAAATGTTTGCATAATACATTAAGATATTTCTGTTATTATATATACTAATTTAAAAATTAATGCCATTTTATTACGCATTGGGTAATGTATAAGTTTCACTATTATACTACAAGTGCTTTTTCGAGATAGTAAAAATTATAATTAAATACTTTTTTTTTAATATATAAAAAATACCTAAGTAGATTATTATAAAATGTTAAATAGGGAAAAACAATTGTTTTTTTTATTTTATTAATATTAAAAATTAAATACTTTTATAAATTTCTTTTTGCTATCAACTTAATTATCCATTAGCTCATAATAATTTAAAAATAATATGTATAAAAAAAAATTTTATTTAATTAATTTGTTTAAATGATTTTAGTATTTTTTATTGAAGCAAATATAAATATAACCCTTAGAATAAAAATGTAATTAAATTTTGATCGTACATACTTATTTTATATTTTTCTTGTAATTTTTCATTAAATTTATTTTGAAACGTTTATTTTAAATCGAAATTAATGCAAATGTAAGTTTTTTATACCGATAAAATGTATAAAACTAAAACAAAAGTTAATCAAACTATAGATTAAATACAATATGTATATATATTATTTGAACTATAGTTAAAAAATGTAATTTATTTATAATAGTTTATAAAACATAAATTAAACTGAAGTATTTTATTGGATAGGAAAAACATTTTCTTTTTCTCTCGCACTTATAGATACATAAGCAACCTCTTAAGAGTCTGTGGCCTGAGTTTATATTTTTTATAAGTGCTTTAAAATCTATTTAAAAAATATTAACCGGAGATACATGAATCATGAGTTAATATTAACCTGACTTTTTTTGTATTTTGAGTGTCAATATAATGTCAAGTTTTGAATTTCAATTTTAAGTTTCAGTTCTTAGAGTTTAAAGTACAAAAAAAAAAAATTAAATTAATATTCACTCATCATTTGTGTATCCTCAGTTAATATTTTTTAAATAGATTTTAAAGCATTTATAACAAATGTTAACTAGGGCCATAAACTCTTAAGAGCTCGCTAATGTATCAATAAGTGCGAGAGAGAAAGAATATTGTTACGTCTTGGTATTTTAAAGGAAATATCAATAAAATGTCAACAAATGATTCATCTAATAGTTATCATTTATTAGAAAATTCTTTATAATGATAAAAGTTAACAAGTTAAATTTAACAATTTAATGACTATTTAACAAAGACTAATAAGAATAAATCATAAATCAATTTTATTGCTAAATTTAGATTCAAACGTTCACTTCTAATGTCGAATATAATAATTATAATTTTACTTGATTGTGGATCCTGATTTGCTTCGTTGATACGATAACTTCAGCATTCTCAAATGTTCAAAAAGGCAGATGTGGGTGTAGTATAATTGGTTGTGCAAAGTGATGTCACCAGTCCAGTGATTTCAGTACTGGAAATCCTGCTTGTGCTTTGAATGTTTGTTTGTCTTGCAGAGATAAAAATTTTATCCAAGTAAAGTTTCGGCCACAATTGATGGACTAGTTAAAAACAATATTTCTTTTTTCAGACAGTGTATGATTGGATACAAAATTATAACCTTCACAGTCAGACAGAATACTTAATTTTGTATCCAATCATACACTGTCTCAAAAAAGAAATATTGTTTTTAATCTTATCGACAGAGCTATCTTATCATCTAATCAATGTTTTCATCAAGATAATCTAAAAAGGGTTAACACTAATCTTAAAAAGAATAATTACCCAGATTATTTTGTTGAAAAACATATTAAAAAACGTCTGGAAACACATAAATTTAAATACAACCAAAAAAAACTGTAATAATAGCAAGGAAAAGTTTCATACTTTGAGCTTACCATTTTCTGAAAAATATTTTCTGAACATGCCTTAAAGTTTAAAAAGTATGATACACAATTAATACCAAAAATACAAAATAAATTAGACTCAGTTATTAAAAAACGTAAAGACGTTACTAAAAAATGGAATAAAACTAATGTTGTATATAAGACTAAATGTAAAGACTGCTTATCTATTTACATTGGTGAAACTAAGCGCAATTTAAGAACAAGAATTAACGAACATTTAACAAATAATAACAATACATCCATAATATTTGAGCATTCATTAGAATGTAATCATAGTATAGATTGGGAAAATATAACTATTCTTGAAAATGAGACAAATTATAGAAAAAGATTGATTTCGGAAATGATACATATTCAAATAAATAATAATACTATTAACCGGCAAGAGGATACTTAAAACTTAAATAGAAAATATCACATGTTCCTCAATAATATGTCAAATAATAACAACATGACGTAGTTTATTACGTCTGTAAGATGTATAAATTGAGAAGAAATACTCGTATTATTTGTAAACTACTGTGACGTTAAACTAACACGTCGTATAACATTATTCATTAAACACAATAATTTGGTAAATATAAAAAAATTTTGTCGTTATTTAAATATATATATGTATAATATTGTAATTTAATTATTTATTTATTAAAGTGTCTAGACAAGGACTAGGGATACCTAGTCGAAACATCGACTAAAGTAACAGAATAATTTGTGTTTTTATTTGACTACACCTCATAAGGATCCTTTTACCATTAACAGATAATATAGAAGGTGCTCAACATCTGAATTCATGATTTAAGAATGTCTTGGGTACCCTTGAAATATACTTTCTTTTTTCTTAATAGAAACCATGAAATGTTAATTATGAATATACTTTTAAAAACTCATGTGTTTTTTGTTGCAATTTAAATTATGATAGATATAATAAAATTTCACGTAAATCACGTGAAATAAGTATGAAATATTACTTTAAATTGTAAATTTGTAAGATTACGCACATGGCGATGGTAATTCAAGTGCAAGTGCACAGAGTTTTCTTATATATGTATATACATACATTTATATGTATTGATATTATTACATGGTTGCACAGGTATCTCGAATCTATCGATTGATATTTTTGTACACGCGCCCACACACTTAATTTATTAAGAACAAATAATATGGTCATAGATATTTTAAGAAACTATATGTGTGCATTTAAACTAACACAATCAGCTTTTATACGTGGAAAATTATTTTTGTTCATGTCTCTGTAATAAGCACAAGTAAAAATTACTTTGTCGTAATAAAATATAGCTTATCAATATTCTAATCAGTCTTAAAACGTATGTACCGAATCTCAAATTTATTAATTATGTTTTCTAAAGAAAAATAAAAAAAAAATATTTTTATGTAAATTCGATCAAGCCGTTTTAATTATTATTGTACGAATATGGATAAATAAAAAACTGATCAGTTTTTTAATAATAACGATCTTGATTTTACAATTTCTGAATTATAGTATTCTTAAGAAAAAGAAATAAAACATTTTAATGCTTAATTTTTTATTTTATTTTGAGTTTAACGATAAAGATTTATTAAATTTTCAATTTTAACAAATATAAATGACATTTGAAAATTGGTTTTTTTGACTAATTGAATATTTAACAGTATAATGTATTTATGTCAAGTAATGTGTAAATGGTAAATTTGAAATATGTTGAAGTTACTACAAAAACTTATTTATCAATTTTAATGGATATTATGTTAATTGTAAATTAAAATTTCGAATAATCACTTGATATTTCTAGAAAATTTTTTAAATATTCGAAAAATTTATATATTATTGCAAGTATATTAAAATTAAATTTAGTTCTTTATTTTATCATAAATTTGTCAGTATTATTAAAAAAACTAGATTAAAAAAAAATCTTTTTATAAAAAATAATTTTATAATTAAACATGGATACATTACATTAAATTATGAATTAAAGAAATTTAATATTATGATATAAAAATAAATATGACTCATCACAACATTGATAAAAATTCATTAATGTAAGTATAAAAAAGCAATATAAAGAAGTAGTGAACAATAAAAAATTAAAAACAAACTTTTATTTTTTCAGTACATCTCGTTAATATTAATTCGCATCTGTAAATTTATTGATAAAGTAATAATAAAATAAATACTATCTCATTAACAATTATACATTTTTTAAAAAGAATGTTAATGAAAATAATTATATAGTAACTGCATATTTTTTATTGCACTGCAGAGCAAAAAAACAATTAATTATATTTAAAAATATATTGACATTTATTTAAAATATTTTTTTTATAAATGAAATTAATATATATACATAATGAGAAAATTTTTATAAATAAAAGCATTATTTAATATTAAAACATAAAAAAAAAAAAAAAAAATTTGTCAGGAGTGGGATTCGAACCCACGCCCTCAATGAGGACCAGAATGCCCAGATACTCGCATTCAACGAGAAGGTATGTGCCTTGAGTCTGGCGCCTTAGACCGCTCGGCCATCCTGACACTTGAAGCAGATTGACTCTAAAGTTAAATATAAACCAGTGTATCAATATTCATAAATTGCATATAAAATAATGAAATGTAATAAAAAATATTTGTAATGTTCCTAAAGCACATAAGTATTAATATTTAATTGATATTAACTTTTAAAAATTGTAACATTTTCAGCAAATAGATTAAATCTAAATAAAAAATATTTTGTAAAAAGAAAGGTTTTGATTATATTATTAAAAGTTATATTGTTAAAAACTAAATTGTTATATTATAATTATATGAATTGGTTTTTTTTACTTGAAATAACAATATTTTTAATATTAATTTTCATTACTTTAATCGATTATACTTTATCTACTTAATAAAAGGTGTTATAAATTATTGAACATGTTAAATATTATTCTTTTATTAAAGGACTTCCTTAATTTTTTACTTTTTAAAAATAAATTTTTTTTTTACTTATTTCAAAAGTATACTGTTCGAAAAACAATATACTCAGGTATTACAGACATATGATAAATATATATTAAGGGACCAAAATGAATATTACTTAAAAAATTAATTTTATATCAATATTATTGAGAATATTTACTCGGAAATAAATTTTTTAAAATGGCTAATTACAGGTTAAAACAAAACTGTTAGATTTAAAATTTGAATATTGAAAACAATTTTTTACATTTCTTGTACAAAAATTTGTTTGATATTGGAAAAATTGTCAATTTAATATATGATACAAAACTTTTATACATAAAAAAACATTTATATGAAAAAAAAATCTAATATTTCGACATATTTTTTTTTAACAAACTACTAAGCATACACGTTAATCATCGATTAATTGAATATAAAAAAAAAATATTTTACAATTATACCACATCAAATTACATGACTGATTTCAGCATTAAATTGCGAAAAAATTGACTATTCACAATTCATGATTTTGTGTCTAAACAACATTGTTATTAACAATATAAGTATGCATAAGCGTGTATGTATAAGTCCTAAGATCATCGGTTTTTCATGAGTACCATGGTGTTGAACTCTGTCGTAGTCATACAGCTAAGGAGTAATGCGATCCATGGGATACATGTTTTGATGAAATAGTTTTTGGACTGCGGTACATCAATTTCATTTATTGACTTTATCGCATTCTAATATTTTTATATATAATATATTTTAAATAGAAAGAGTAATAAACTGTTCGTTTTGTATTTATATTGAACCGTAAGTGTTAATTTTACATTTTGACACTATGTATTTTGTATTCTTACCTATGAAAAGAAAAGACATTGACGTTTTTTGCAGTTTTTGATTTGAAATCACAAATATTTTAAGAAATATTTGTTTATTGTTTATAATATTAATAATCAAATTTCGTATTTAAAATTTGTATAATTTATCATTTTAATAAGCATATTTCATGTGTGCAAGAGAGAGAAAGAGAGAGAGAGAATGTTATGTGTAGTATCATTAGAAAGAAATTTAAAATCTAAACTCAAATGAGCATTACTATGACGAATGGGGATAACAAACATGGAAAATCATGTTATTTATGGTATTATATTTCATTTAATAAATCCGGACTAATGCTTTACGAACGGAGATTGTCATATGGAACTCTTTGATCTTTCGAATGTACTTTTCAATTTTGAATCTATTGTGATGTTGTGACATCAACTAAAATGCTCTTGAGTATTGTTGCCGCTTATACTTTGGTTATTTAATATTTTAGTTTTTAGACATTATTTCTTTATGAACATAATTCAATGTTTTTTCTTTTTGTATCTTTTTTATGCATTTAAATTTATTTTTGTGTTTATAAAGTCCTTTTTATATTGAATATATATAAAACACTTATTCATTATTCGAATAATGTTAATTTTTAAACTATGAATGTTTATCTGAATACTAGGGTTATGTATGCCATTTTATTTATAATATTTTTATATTAAGTTTTAAGTTATCTTTTATAATACTTATATTTTTCATTATCGCGTTAAACAAATTTTTACAGAGCTTTCAATTCATGGCTATTTATCGACTTTCAATTTTTTACAATTAATTTTTAGAGGACCCGAAAACGTAAAATAATTTCCCAAGCAATAACTGGGAAACCCCGAAAATCGCTTAGCTTAGGAAACAAAAAGTACAAAGGTCACACCGCAAAAGTTGCGTCCGACAGGTAAGACCTCCAGCAAATAAATATACAACACTCAGATCAATTTGACCGAGAACCTCGATAAACGCGTACGCACTTTTTGCGCAGCGACTTTATATAAATATATTGTATATATAGTTAGAAATAAAGTACGTAAAACTCTTTCTTTCGCTTTTATTACAGCATATAGTCACCATACCCAAAAATTTATTTTTACTATTAAACAAATTATGATTGTATAACTTAAAAAGATAAATATACATGACTGTAGTTAAATTGCATTTCATAGATTTTTAATGATGGATGATTATTTATAATATAGAAAACTAGTCATATATTATTTAAAGATAATTAATATTACCAATCTTCTCAAATTAAAACTCTAAACATACTATCAATTTTCACCAAGCCTTAAAAAGCTTTTAAGATATTTTTAAAATAATACCACAAACAAAAACATGCAACGATATTTATACTGTTTGATTCATCTGGTATCATCGTAATAGAAGATTATTTATATAATTATAAATTATGTTAAATTCTTTAACATTAATAAAAATTTAGTTGGGTCACGCATTATTCATTTTTAATGCTAAAATATTAATATTTTGAAATAAATATAAAGTTCAATAAAATATATATATAATTTTAAAATTGAAAATTTTGTAAATTTTAAGAATATTTTTAAATTTCATTTAATAATGTGCAAGACTTTGTACCAGTTTAGAAATTGAAATATAAGAATAAAATTCGAAAATAAAAATATATCAAATTCAAAATTTATATAATCATGTTAAAAAATTTAATATATTAAATCAAAATATTAACAAGAAATTGATTATTTTTCATTTAAATATATTTGAATATAATATTTTATAAAGTCTTATGAAATTTTGAACATAAATTAGAAAGATCATTTGATATTTTATTTTCCATTTTTCTTCAGAATCAAAATTCAACTATAAATTAAATTATTGACTGAAAACTTTTTTTAGAAATTGTGAGTAACTAAATAAATTTTTTATTTAAATACAAATGATTTTATATTTATGATACTGTTAAAAGAAATTTAAAAGAATTGTATATTATGATTAATTATATAATGCCACTATTTTGTAATTAAATAATTTATAATAAAATATTGTATGAATTATTAAATTAGATTTGTAAAATTCTAGTATAAATTATATTTTTATATTAATAAATATGTAATAAATAAAAATAGTTTAAATAATTTAGAATAATTTTTTTTTTCAATGATTATTGATTATTATAAAAATAGCAGTATTTTAAAATATTATTTAAAATGTTTCTATTTTTTATGAATAGAATCCTCTTATTTTGCATAAAAATTAATTAAATTTTTTAATAAAATCTATAGTCGAAACGTTTACTAATATTATTTTTATGTTATTATATTACTTTTAAAATACTTTTAAAGGCTATTAATATTTTATTACATGAAACATGATTATGATTATGAAATAATTAATTTTGTTTACTTTTTTTTATATTGATTAAAAAATTTTCAAGTATAAAAAATACTTAAAAATGTTTATGGACTAAAATTTCAATTCTGTTAATGAGTAATAATGCTTTTTAAATTAATATTTTATAATTATTTTTTAAAATAAATATTTAAGTTTTTTAATAATTAAAAAGATCCTTTTAATATTGGATTGAAAAATTCAAACTTTTGCTTAGAAATTTTAATATTGAATGTTGCACGTATATTTTTAGGATTATTATTTTTTTTAATTTTGTTAAGTATACAAATATTGTACAATTAACTTTTTAATTGTTTAATAATATTATAATATGCTTTAATTAAAATTATACATTTATATTATTAATGTAACAATAATAATAATATGAATTTGGCGACTGGTATAATAGTAGGTTATCATTTGGTCAATTATCATCTTAAAATGATCTTAAAAAGAAAGGAAATCAGACCTGTGCAAAGACGTCAAAGGATAACTGGATTATTTTTATTAATAATTTATTATTATTATTATTATTATTATTATTATGAATAATCCTTTTTATAAAGCTCTTGCAATTTTAACATCTTTTATCTTTTGTTATATTTTGTAATTATTTAAATTGGTATTTATTAAATGACTTCACTAGTCTGACTCACTCAAAACATAGTTATTTTTTCGAAATTATTAAAAAAACCAAATTCAGCAATATTTTGAAATTATAGGATTATATGTAAATAATATATTTCTACTATTTTACAAAATTTAAAAAAAAAAAAAAATAATTACAAGAGAAGATTATTTTAAAAAAGTTGTAAACAATTATTTCCAGTATAGAAGTCCATAGATTGTCTATATGTTAAGATATACAGATCAAACGTGCTAAAGTACGTCATAAATCAGGCCTAGAATTTTTAAAATATAAGTCCCAAATTATGAGATTCTAAGCAATTTCATTCATTGTTTACTTAAAGAAATTGTAGCTACATTAAATCTCTCACTGAAAATAAGTAAATATTTTCTGTGACATGAGGATTATGTTCCCTATCCCCATCTGTATATAATTATAATAATAATATTAATAATAATAATAACATTTATGTAGGTACGTGAACAACATTAAATTATTTTATCTAAATACAATCTCAGGAAATAATACTATTGAGTTTTGTGTTATCTTTGCTCAATTTCACGTAATATTCTGTCAATTTTGTTTTATGTCCATTAAAAAATTCTGTTAGTCAATAAATTGATATTAAAATAATTCGTACCGAAAAATTTGAAACTTTTAATTCTTTAATACGAATAGTTTAATACTATTTCTTTTTACTTTAACTTTTTATTTTGTATAGATTTCTTTCATAATGACTTAACATTCTTTAGTAACATTTATTTTATTTCAAGAAAACTATTTTTATTTTTACATTTACATCATGTATAAATGAACGTTTTAAAATTCAAAATTGAAGATAAATGATTTTAAAACTTTATTTTTTAATTTTAAACAATAAAACTCGTAACAAATTTATATTTAATTTTAATTGGTTCATATTGTACTAAAAAATTTTCCGAACAAAAATATGCTTTATAAATAGCATAATAAAATTCTAAACAATTAACAACATATCTTTCACAAATATAGATTATATCAATATTTCTTATGACTAAATATATAAAGTATATTATACTATATAAAGTATATATACTCTATAAAGTATATTATATTAGTATATTATTTATAAGTATATTATACTTTATAAAGTATATTATATATAAAGTATAATATACTTTATATATATACTATAAGCTAAATTCTTGCATTATTTATTCACTGACATCATTTTTAAATAATATTATATACAAAGGCATTTTTATTATGCAGCGAAAAATCATGTTATTATTTGACAATTGAATTTTTAAAAAATAATCCAACTTATTACTCCAACAAATTTCTGCTCCACATCTAAATACTTTTAAGTAATGATATATTATATTATGATTATATTATATTATGATAGTAATGATATAATGATATATTTTTCTAGGAATTTCCTTTTTCTATGATACAATTAAACTTGAGAATTATAATTAAAATTATATATTAACTAATATATCATTAATAAACTACAAATGGAAATATCAAAAAGTTTTATTCTACAAGAAATAATTTTTAAAAAAGTAATGAAAATACATTTTCATTATTAATTATTATTAATCAGAATTTTATCATTTTATTTGTATTTAATATCTAACCCGGGTATTACAAAAAATATGGTTCATAAGAAATTCGTAAACTGAAAACATGAAAAAGTTTTTTAAAGAAACTAATTTCATCGCGAATGTATCATCTTTATAAATGTATACATCAAATATTAATGTTTACTTAACTAATATTTTTTCTTAGATATGAAGTATCAATGTAATACAATTAAAATTAGTCACGTACTATTTTACATAAAAAAGCTTCTTTTGTAATTTTGCAATTTCATACTTTGTTTTTTAAATATTTTAACACAAAATGAAAATTTTTTTTATAAACACAAAAATAAAAGTAACAAATGCCTCCTTATCTTAAAAATTTAAGAATAATTTATATTTTCTACCTTACAAATGTACAAGTGATTCTTCATTTATCAATGACTTATTACAGTTACTTTTAAGAGTCAGAAGTGGGTATAAATATATAAATCGTAAAAATGTAAAAAATGACAAATAGATAAAGTTAAGGTTTGGCTTAATAGGTCGATGTGACAAACAAGCAAAGCAAGGAAAAGAGGCTTAGATTAATTGATTCCATTACAGAACGAGAAGCGGAAATTAATACAAGGTCTCGCCTATAAAGATACGAGGATAGGTCGATATTTGTACACATGATTTATATGTACACAAACATGCAATACAAAGATTATACATCACACTCATGAATTGTAAAATTATATAGTTTTAATTTTTGTTTTTAAATGAGAGCAATCCATCACTTTAAATTTTTATTTGTTTAAGTATGTTATTTGATCCAGTTATTTGGAATTTTCACATTTTGAAAATATAGAAAAAGTGCTTAAAATTAAATGATCGCTTAATAATTTTGGCAGCATTTCAAGATTTATAACTCATCATAGGACAAGAATAAAAATACAAGAGCTATGCAAGGAATTTATGTTTCCACATTAACATTTTAGAATATATATGCATACATGTATAAGGCATACGTCAATCAAATTATATAATTAAATAAACTACTTTTTTTTGCTCCCTAAAATAGAAGATTAATAATTTCACTAATTTTTATTAATGGCATATAAATATTTACAAACTGATTTATTTATAAACGAACCTACATATATTGAAACTAATTTTACAATTTCTATACATTATATTTTCTTAAATGTCCTACACATAACTTACTTTATGTTTATCTTTTATTAATTTCATAATTATTACTTGATATTCAATTAAATTAAATTGATTAAATTTATTTATTAAAAAAGAAATATAATAATTCTAAATAAAAATATTAATAATTGGTTGCAAAATATATATTAATATTATGAAATTTGATAAGCACCTTCCATTTATTATTGATAAGAGAATAGTTTTGATCCATTTGAAACGGTGATATTGCAATGATCACATCATAGATTAAATAAATATTTCTGTTATAAAATCTTTGCCTTATGAAAGACAAGTTTTGTCGAATCACAGGTACAGTAATTAAGAATATAACCTGGTGTTTTATTCAGCCTGCGCGATATTCGATCAAAACTTTCCTCTTATCAATATTTTAATACTCACTTTTATTTAAAGGAATATTTTAATATCATTTGGTACTAGAGTCAAATCTCTTACAGGGTATTGTTAATTTTTGTCTAAAATATTTTGTCAAATTTTTTACGCAGTTAAACAAGAATAATCGTCGGAGATGACAAATTTTAAAATAATTTGTTGAATGGTGAAGGACATGGATTTCACTTGTAGTTTTTAGCTTTCAAAATTTTTTCATAGAAATAATTCTTTGTTCCTTACTGTATAAACTACGGCTTATAATTGTAATATTTTCGTATTTTTTAAGCAACATTTCCTCATCCAATTTCAATAATTTTGCAATATGAAAACTTTAAAGGTACATGGCCTCGAATTATAAACGGAAATTAGGTAAAATAATAAAAATGAAACACTTTTATTTTATCACAGACCAATATGAATGATTACAAGTACGTCCAATTGGAAATATTATAATACCACCAAACTATTATTAAATTACACAAGTTTTGTATTTCAGGCGATCGGTTAAGATCATGCACCTATGAACTAATATTAATAATTATAAAATATCATAGAGGTGATAAATTACAAATAATATAAAAAACAGAGCAAAACAAAAGAAAATGCTTTTTATTTTTAGAATTAGTATACTTTAATTTCAAGTTATTATCAAGTGTTGAGGATTTTCAAAGCCTATAAGACATCTGAATTGGTGAAAGCCTACTGTTAAGATAAAATTTAACCACATCGTCATTTCAGATAATACACTTACTAACCAACAATCGCTGCGAAACTTATAACGCAAGTAATATAAAGTACAGTTATTAATAACCAATTGTAAATCATTTTGCATTAACTATATATTATATATTTGTTCTTACAAATTTTCTGAAAGTTAAAAATATGAATTGTAAATTCATAAATGTATGATTTATACTAAATGAATAAATGATAATTTTATATAAAAAATTTATTAAATATTCATTTATTTGCCTATGACATATTGATATGTAAAATAACATTTGCAAAATTTATAATATTATGAGAGTAGAGTTTCTTGTGAGTATAGTTTATTGGAAAAATATCACATTATTTTCTCGTCAACGATATTTTGGCAAGAGTATTTTTTGTCTTCATTACACCCTTCTTAAAAATATGAATTTTTACATTAATAAGTAAAAACATATAATAAACTACAGTAATGAAACAAACGTAAAATTACATAGTTACATCACTACATACATGGCCTGACCCCCAAGTTTCGATTTTATTTTCATTTGGCGAATATTGATCCTACCGATTTAGGAGGGGTCTTAAAATGTAGAAAAAATTTTTTTTCATTTATCACTTTTTTTTTTATTTTTTCGATAATTAGATGCAGCACGATTTTATTTCCCGCGAAGGGTGTTTTTCGATTTTTTGACATGGCGCGCTGAAGCGATTAACGGAACAGCATTATGTGATAAAATTTTATTTGCAACTTAAAAAAATAGTGCCAAAACATTTTAAATCTTAAAAGAGGTTTATAAAGATAATTGTATGTCAAAATCGCAATGTGGAAAATGACACAGAGCTTTTAAAAAAGGCCAGGAAAAGATAAACGACCAGTACTTATTTGGGCGCCCAAAAAGCTCTCGAATCACTACGAATACCCGCTGTGTGCAAAATTTAAAATTCGGACTACCAATTAACAGTTAGAATAATCGCGGAAAAACTGAATTTAACGAGATCTATGGTGTAAAATGTAGTGGAAAAAAATTGAAAAATACGAAAAGGTTGCGTAAATAATAAAGCTGAGGATTTCAGACTGCATTTGAGAGTTGAGAAAACTCGTCTTTGCAAATGCGTTGATGCTGAAGGAAATTATTTTGAAATTAAAAATTTTTGTTTCAAACTGCTTATAAGTCCAGCAATAAATCATCTTTCAAAAAAAAAGTAAGAATTTTTTTTTTTTTTTAATCTTTGAATAAAACATTCTCGCGTAGTGGTTTTCCATTAATCGCTTCAGCACATCATGTCAAAAATTTGAAAAACACTCTTTGCGCGAAGTAAAATCCTGCCGCTAATTATCGGAAAAACAAAAAAAAAAAGGGATAAACGGAAAAAGATTTTTTCTACATTTTAAAATCCTTCCCAAATCGTTACGACCAATATTCATCAAATGAAAAAAAAACTCGATACTCCGGGGACAGATCATGTATATTATGACAGAAGCTGACGCATAAATTACGTTGACATAGCGTCAAATATGTTTGTACTGAATAAACTTTCTAAGTCTTTAAATTTTGCAATATTTGTGTTTCGCGATCGTGTATGAATCATATAAAGTATTAAACTATTTTGCGGAGGACTTTGTCAAATAGAATCACTAATCACACATACTGCATCCTCTTTCACCTCTGCATTTCATCAAACGAATGAAAATTAAAATTTTTTGATTCCAAGGATGATGTGGAAAGACTTTTTCTTCTTTAGAATAAGAAGATTTTTACAATTCTTATAAACATTATATAAGAATTTACAATATATGAAAATAATAAATTGACATATATATTTTTTAACAATCACTGCTGGCTTTTCCTTCATTATAACTTATGATATGTGCAAAATAAAGAATAATAAAGAGAAAATATAAAATAATACTTTGATGTAAAGTATTTTTAATTTTACAAATATTAAAGCGTAAGTATTTTAGTTACTTCGAGTATTTGATCATGTAGTTATCATATGGATAGCGCTAATTATAAATATGAGCGCAATAAAAAGAAAAGAGCAAAAAATGAAAAGAACCACTCGATTTTCAACATATGAATATTTCAAACGAAAAAAATATAGCTTTTTTATTTGATTTAAGAAACAAAAATCGTAGTTTTTAATGGTTAATATTTAATACGGAAAAAATTATGAAGTTTTCGATAAGCACAAAATTGAAATATTTTATAAGTAAAATATTCATTTTTATAGTTTATATTTGCTTTAGTATTAATGTATTTAATAAAGAAATTGAAAAATAGTATAAAGTATATATTTTTATTTTGTGATAAAATTTGATAAGTTTTCCTTTTTTCAATCCTTGTCAGTTAAATTAAATTAATATCAAGCTAAATTATAAACAAATACAAATTATTTTCAAGCATACACTTTTATCAAAATTTCATGTATATTTATTGTTTTCAGCAATAAAAATAACTAACAATATGAATTATTTGTAATTTGTATGTTTCAATTATCAATATTTTTTGAAAATATTAATTAAAATAAAATTGAAAATTAGATCAATGATCTAAAATATAAAAATATTTTTCATAAAAATAAAAACATGTTATTTTTACATTATATTTTTAGTATTCAATATGACATGAAATATAATATTATAAAAAAATTGAAAAAAATATTAATAAAGAAAATATTAGTCTTTAAATGAAATCAATAGTACACAATTAAAAATAATATCAAACAATATGAATAAATTTGGGTAATATAAATGAAAAAATATTTTCAGTGAAATCGTAAAAGAAATAAATGTATATTTACATTTATATATTGTCAGTTTCACATTTTAAAAATCATGTTACTATATTTTCTAAGCGATAGAATATTATTATTATCGAATTATTAAGTTAAAAATTGCTGTATTTTATAATATACTGGAATATTCATTCATGTAATATTAAAAAACTTTTTCTTTACGTTTATATTTTTATTTAAAACTGTTGGAAAAATAAAGTTTCGGTAAATGCTTGTAAAGCATTGAAGATCCACGTTTTCAAAGATCTGAGTATTATATATAAGCACACACCCAAGTAAATATATGCGAAGTGTGAGTTATGGTTTTGAATGCACGCCGCTTGAGCCTCATGCAAATTCGTTAGTTAATTATTAGATATTAAGTAAGAAGTATTATAATAGAAATGTAAACCGAAGCTGATTATTTAATATAGAATCGCTATACTTTTTATCTTCCAATTAATCATCCAATCACCAACAGATATATATTTGTAATTTTTATTTCAATTATAATAATCAGCTTCGATTTACATTTTTATTTAATTCATTAGCAAAAACTAAAAATTTTTAACTGAAAAGTTCAGAAAGTAATGAAAAGCAAAATTAAATATACATAAAGGTTTTTCTTTTAAAAAAAATTACCTATTTTTTAATGATCAGAAACTTCATATTTTTAAATACATTGATATGTTCAATTAATAATATTTATAATTATATTTATAATTATATTATTTTATTGACATTAAATTTATTTCCATAACATTAAAGAGATTAAAATGATAATGAAATTTGTATAAAATATAAGTAAAGTGAGATGAGATCTACATTTATTTGACTAATTAATAAATTTTTATATTGATAATATTTTAATTATTCAATTGTCAAATGGTCCGATTTGTCTAGACAATTACTCAAAAGTTCATTGGATTCATTGAATCGAATAAAATTCACCGTTAGTGATCATCACTCGCCGGAACAAAAAGATTCAAGATGAAAATATAGTCCTAATGTTAACATTATAGGGATTCTGACAATAGCGCATTTAATTAATAAATTTAATTAATAAAGTAAAAAGTACATTATTCGAATCCTACCTTGAAAATTCATAGTCGACGAGCTGTTGTTCGGCGTGTTCTGCAACTCGATGTGCTGGTGTTGAGGTCGACTCCTTTTATTGGAGTTTCCACGCAGAGACGCAAGCCTTAGTTTGATTCTACTGTCAATATTGTCAATGGTCCCGAGGTCGATTGGGCTTCCGATGATGTAGAGCCCCGGCTCTGCGATTTGGTGTCCGGATGGTGGGCCTTCGCTATTATGGGACCGTTCGCCCAGCTGCACCGACGTGTCGTCCATGTGGGGTATAGTGGACAGATTGGGAGGCGTGAACGGGCGCAAATGTCCAGGACTTGAGTGCTCCTGCAACTGCTGTCGCCCCGAAGGACCTCGTGACTCCCTCGACCGCATCTGCGGAGCCGGGGCCTACAAAGCATTATAGATATGGATAATTTTAAAACGCTTTCATTTGAGTAAATACTAATTTTGTGAATGATGAGATTTTTTATGTTTTGGGCATTTATCGAATAATATGGATCTACCTATGGATTTCTCCAAGTTTCAACTGAAATACCATATCGTATGGCATAAAAGGAAAGTGTGTACTTATTAAACATAATAATTGTTGAACATGTGTAAGGTAATATATATATATATATATATATATATATATATAAATTGTAATAATTTAATAAATTGAACTTTGTAATTGGGAAATTTTATAATAAGCACCTTCTATTTTCTGTTCGATAAAAGGATAGTTGTTCGAGTTTTCCGATCTTTTGTTGTTTCGAGATTCCCGATTACTTTGTTTGTCCGGGAAGCCCGAGCAAATGTTACCCGAGGTATCTTAAAAACTCAGATACAACTCTTCCAGGTTTATGATGCTCCCTGATCGAAGGGTATCGAGTACCTGATTTCTTACGTGTGGTTAAGGTTGCCGTCGACGCTGCGTCGACCGGTGTGGTCACTCTTGTAGTAAATCTTAATATCGTTCACTTACATGAAATTTTTTTCTCGTTAACTTGCATTATAAACGTAAAGCATCATTTGTAAGTGGATTAGTACGGGTCGAAAGAAGCATTATTGTATAAATGATCTGGACACGAATCCACCACGACCTGTTTTGCGTTATTTGTGACCACCTGATCGACAACTTTGCCGGTTACAACTGGGGGCACCGTCAACTTCCAGCCCACCTCCTCTATACGTATGAAAACTAGGATGCACACTAGATCATTGTAGCTTGTATTTTTTCCTCCTCTAAAGGGATTTTTTCTGCCTGCATGGACGAAAATATAAGCTATAAATAAATAAATTTTGCATTTTTCTATTATCTCATATCGATTAAAAGAACTAATTTATTGTACTAACCAAAGTATTGTTCATCCTTATCCTCTAATAACATGAACAACAAATTAATTTAAACAATTAAATCTCTCTATTTTATTTTATTAATATTTAATTTTTTTATTTATTTAAAACATTAACTTTGATCTAATGAGATACAGGTTGAATAAAACATTAATTAAGAATATAGCTTGGTGTTTTATTTAACTTGCACCTCATTGAATAAAAACTTTTCGTTTATTGAACTTGTTAATCTTTGAAAAATATTTTCGTGACTTTGTGACTCGGAAAAAATTATTGAATCCATCAATGTAGTAATTACAACTGTATTGGACTAGAATTTATCTTTATTAAATTGAAATTTGCAAAAGATAAGACAAGAATTACTTTTAACTCGATTTTACTAATATAATCACTCAAAATATATAAAAATCATGATTCATTTTATATATTATAAAAAAATTTCAATTTATGATTAAGAAAAACAGCATTAACACTAGATCTGAAGATTAAAAAGTTATTATGAACTATTTAATACAAATGACTTTTATATATTTGTATATACTTCTATATAATATATAGTCTACACTTATTAATACGATAAATAATTTTAAAAAAATTTTTTAAAAATATTCTATAAACTCATATTGTTTTTACAGTCATTGTAATAATTATTTATAAATTTATGCACAGAGAATAATGATAAAAATTAATATAAATAGTAATGACAATTCTGTATTAATGAATTTATTTTATTAATGTATAAACTCTAATTTCGTAATTATACCAATAATATTATAAATAAGGTTTAAGTTTTACAATTATCATTATTTAGTTATAAATTATAGAATTGATTTATAATAGATAAAATAAATGAATAATATTCAATTGCTTGTAATATTATCAAGTATCACTAAGAAATGAAAACAGAAGTTATTATGTAAAACTGCAGTAAGAAGATTATTTTTTATTGGAAATAACACGTTCAGATACTATATTTATCATCAATCTATTTATAATATGTTTTTTATATATAATTTTTATTTTTATTTATAATTTAATATTTTGATTTTTAAATTCGTTATATAATGTATTAATCGTTTTTAATTTTAAATTTAATGAATTAACTTAATGAAATTTGAGTGATAATAGTATTCTTTTTGAAGAAAAGTTATGATCAATTTATCTTTAATTTTTACGCCTTAATTATTTATCTGTAACACGAATATTTTTAGAAAAAAATGTTGAAATAAATTTAATAGTATTATAAAATTTTTAATTAATTAATTGAATGTACAATAATCTAATATTGTATATTTATTCAATATATCAACAATTATAAGTTAAAAGTTTGACATGTTAAATGGGTGTTAATACAATTGATTGAAGGCGTCTTTGATTTATGGTTCATTATTTCCAAAAAAAATTATATATATGTGCATTCCAGATGATACATTACAGTAATTATGTGATAAATTTTCACACATTAAAAAGCTTAAATATCATTTGATTTCATTTCATACTCATGATGTTATAAGAATCAATAAACAAATCATTACAATTATAATCTATTTTATTTTAAGTATTATTATGTATATAGTAATTAACTATAATAATTCTAATTATTAAACCAGATCAAACAACGATAGATGATCTTAATGCTAATTTAAATTTAAGTTTTAACTTTAGTACAGTCGGTTATTTCGCTTTAATTATGTGTTTATTTTTATATTACTAAATGTATTCTAATTCAACTATGTAATTAGTTGCACACCAATAAAAATACTCTCTCTCTCTCTCTCTCTCTCTCTTATTTCCTTCTTTCTCACTCCAATATTAATAGGAATACAATCACGGTTTTACACCACGTAGCCACAAAATCTTGATGACACCGAATTACATCCAAGATCTATCAAAAGTGGGAAGTAATTTCTTCTCTAATAGGAAAAAAACGAAAGAGCGGATGATAAGGGGCAGTTAGGGTTTTAACTATTAGAGTCGAACATTGGCTATTTGGAACGAAGCTGCGAGGGAACACAAAGTGACTCTAGTACGATAGATTAGAAAGTAATGATGTCTGCTTTTGAGAGTGAAAGAAAGAGAGGGTCACGCTCTCATTCATTCACACTGGAGTCTGACCTACTCGAAACGAGATCAATGTACTTTGGCGATACTGACAAAATAAAATTTATACTACAATGTTAAGAATCTGTCTGATGATTTTCCCAGTAATCACATCAGTGATTCAGTTAAAGTTAACGTATGTGCAATTGCTCGTAAAGACCATTATAAATTAATAAAAATCAAAGAAAAAGTCCTAAGTTTTTCTAGATATTTTTATTTATAGATTCTAGTTCATTGTTCATTGAACCTCTCTATCATCATACTCGTACGGTACTACGCGTGTCTCAATCCTTGTTGAGCACTGATCTTACACTCTTTCATCAATAATCGACTCTCGGTTCACATTTAATTACACCCCTTGAGGTGTCGAATATTGTTCTTATTTATTTTTGTGCATCGTGTGCCGAATGTGTAATGCCGAGTCCACGAGGTCAATATAAATCGGTAAGGTACGGGACAAAGAATATAAAAATTTAATTTCTCTTAATTTGTTACAACTTATACAAAGTCATGGTACTATTTTTAATAATATAAATATTTTAGTGTACTGTAAACAATAAAACCTTAAGTAGTACTGACAAAACTGCTCCGCCAAGAAAGGATCAGACCAACGCAGAACAAGTCTTAAGTATTAATGTAAATGGGTTTATTTTACTGTAATCTGACGGTATGGCTCCCGTGCCAGAGATTTCTTTTTATCCACAAAATCCACAAATTGGGCACAGTTTCACCACAGGACCCTTGCTCTTATAATTTCTATAATTATCGTAAATTCTCCTTCAAATTTGGGTTACAACATGCCACACGATTCGCTGGTCGATGATATATTAACTGAGGTAGTCCATGTTTGCGCAATTAATTCCTCACAAAATATCTAGGTTCTACCAGATACATCATAGGTAGAACCACCATTAAGAAACTGGGCATGTATTGTCATAATCACTCATCCAATTATACATGGCCTGACCCCCAAGTATCGAGTTTTTCTTTTCATTTGGCGAATATTGGTCCTACCGATTTAGGAGGGGTCTTAAAATGTAGAAAAAATTTTTTTTCATTTATCACTTTTTTTTTGTTTTTTCGATAATTAGATGCAGTACGATTTTATTTCCCGCGAAGAGTGTTTTTCGATTTTTTGACATGACGCGTTGAAGCAATTAGCGGAACAGCATTATGTGATAAAATTTTGTTTACAACTTAAAAAAATAGTACGAAAACATTTAAAATCTTAAGAGAGGCTTATAAAGATAAATGAAAAAAAAACTCGATACTTCGGGGACAGATCATGTATACACCAAAAAAGGCACGAAGGATATGTTGAAACACGATCCATTGAAACATTATAATGTCCTGTTTACAGGAGTTGTAATATTTGAGACCGTATCGTTATTTTTATAATCTTGTTTATTTTATAATTTTTTTGTCCATTTATAATATTTTAAAACAACTCTGTTGTTATAAGAGTATTAAATCCTGTAAAATTTTGCTGTCTGTTTGTACTTGTCAGAATCACGTCATAACATGGATATTGACGGACAGAAGTTGTCACTGGAATATTCCGGATAATAACCTCCTGTCTTGACACGGAGTTACTCACCGGTGTAGAACCACCAAAATAAACATTACTGTTTCTTACAGGTCATAGTACAGGAATTCAGCTCTGACTTCACGAGTAGCGGGAGCAGCGGAAATTTCAAAAACAGATATCACTAGCTCACAATTGCCCTAGCCAAATTAATATGGGAAAAATTCGCGTGTAATTATTTATAAGAAAAAAAAAATTGAAATAGATAAATAATAAAAAAAAAATAATAAATTCTTTTATTATTTTATATGTTCATTTGTGAGCTCATTAAACTTACCAACTGAAAGCTTCCAACTGTTCACAACAATAAGGTTGTGACTTTACAAAACAAATAATTAAAATGGTCATTAGATTGACATGTAGTCAGCAATTGCTGGAACGTTAATTGAGTCATGCATAACAACTATTTAAGCGCCAGTTGATCCTGATAAAAGTGTTATTAAAATATCAATTGGTAGTTGAGAAGATGGTACTGAATCATTGATCAAATATGGTGTACATCAGTTGTTGAACAACTGTTGGGATAAGTTTGGTGCGATCAAGTGTTACTACCGCATTGTTAGAAATGGATGTGTTTTTTACTGTTAATTTTTGTGGAAGTCAATATTTGGTTAATATGGTATATAATAGTATCCAAGTTAGAGCCTTCATTGATATATTTTATATATCAATGAACGCTCTTCATTGGTCATATTCATTGAATCTTCTAATATTTAAACTCAGTAAATTTCAGTATTGATTTACGAAGGAGGGTATCTGCATGAAACTACTCTTGACAACCCAAGAAAAGATTAACGCAGCTAAATTTATCTTGAAATTTTTTGTCCGAATAATTATAATTTTTTCCTAATAATTCGTCCTAATGAATGATTTCAGCTTTTAAGTGAAGCATAAAAAGGGATAAAAGAAAAATACGAAATTTTTCATGGAAACTAGTATTGAAGAGATAGGTTGCGCAAATGCATCGTATTCAAATGATTTAATTTCCCTCGAGAGCTTCATATTTTTATTCTCGTATAGAAGATTGCCACTGCCAATCTCACCCATCGACTTAAGATTAGCACCGACAATTCCAAGATTGGCAACCATTATATCCGAGGTAGATGGAGAAGTTCTCTTTTGGCTAATATGTCACATTTTATATTAAATTATACACAAGCAATTGTATTATATTATACGAAGTAACAATTAGTTTGATAATAAGTAAAAAGAAATTTTAAAATTTTAAATTACGTACAAAAAGAATAATTTTATTATTTTTTCTTGGAATATTACTTACCATTCACCATTTAGTCTAGAGCACTTTTTAGGTCATGAAGAAAGCAGCTAGTGATGCATATCAAAATTCGTGAAAAAATCAGTACATTCTTATTTTCTAAAATTCCACTCATGATATTCACGGATTTTTTTACATTATCTGCTATAAAATGAAAAGTCTTAATTTTTACACTATAGTATCAATGGACAATTTTTAGCTAATAAAATTGTGAATAATATGCATTTTTCATAAACCAATTGGAAAATTTTGAATTTAATTAAAAAATTTGTAACTTTATCAGGTTATTAGTTTTCGAGTAATACTAATGTTAATTAAATTATGACAAAATTTAAAAAGTTATTTCCAACGAAACTTACATTATGATTTTAGTTTTTTCAACAGTTTTAAAAAATGTAAGTATAGTAGATTAAATTTTATATCTTAAATTTTGTTTAAATATTTCCGATTTTCTAAAATATGAAAATAAAGATGATCAAAAACGGCCAAGCCCGTGCAATTTGATGAGGAATGGGTAAAGTAAGGTAAGATGGGTAAAAACGTTAAAGAATGCATTTTTTCATTACAATATGTTAATAAAAAAAAAAATCCCTGAATATCATGAGTGGCATTTTAGAAAATAAGAATCTACTGATTTTTTCACGAATTTTGATATGCATCACTAGTTGCTTTTTTCATGAGCTAAAAAGTACTTTATTGTTTGGAGTAATTATTAATGCAGATGTTGATTATATATTCAAAGAAAATAAATTATATTTTTTGCATAACACGTGTCGCCTTTAATGCATAAAATCTCTATTTTAGTAGCAGTATTTTTAACAGCAGTCAAATGTTTGCTCCACCTTTGTCAACCAATTTTTAACATAGAAAAACATTTTACGTGAATTACCTTTTCTAAATCATTTTACGGAACGTCCACAGAAATTATTTTGAAGTTTTACTACTAGTATATCTAATTTCAAGATTTTATTTTCCTAATTATTTTGATTTCATATAAATTTATATTAAGAAAACTTTTAGAATATGTATGCAACATTATTAAAATCATAATAACTGAATTTATTATATATTTTGAAACATTCTCAAATTATTAAGATTTATTAACAATAAACTGGTTCTGAAAGTATACTAATTGTACACTATAAATTAACACTTTTAAAAAAGTTATATAATTAAATATCATTTAATTTTTTCTTTATTCTAAGGTGAAAGACAGTAAAAAAATTTTAATCAATACTCTAATGCCAAGTTAAAATATTTTAAACAAATAATTTACCCATAGTAGAGTACATAAGAAGAAATATTATTAATAAGTAAATTCATCAATAATTACATTATCCAATTACATTATCTACCATTAATTTATCTGAATTAATACTTTACAATTAATTTTTAAAATGTTTTCAACAATGAATAATCACATTACATAAAATTGCAAGTTAAAAAATATTTCCCAATTATTATAATTTATTATTGTAATTTTAATGCAGTATAATGTACACTTTATTATCTCTAACGAATATTTGTCGTTGATCTAAAATATATATTACAATGTCAATATTAATGAAACGTGAAACATTGATCTTGATATGATTCTATTGAACCAATCAAATGTTATGTACAAATCTACATTTAAAAATTTTCTTCGATTTACATAAAATTGAGATGTAGTAGTGACCTTTTTAAACATAATTATTTTTATCTATGTCAAGTTTTAAATAAATGAACGACACCCTTAGAAATTACGACCAGGTCAATATCGAATCATTTCTCAATAAATATTATTCCAATAATATTTAAGATATTATGCATAATTTAACAATTAAAGTTTAATATAAACATTTGAAGTAAAAATTTATTATTATTATACTATAAATCTAAAATTTAAATAATTAATGATATACTGCAATAAATTTTAAGTAATAGATCTTATAAGAATAGAAAAAAATATTAAAAAATAATAATAAAAAATACAAATATTGATTTAAGTTTTAAACCTTTATTTGAATAAAAATAATACACAAGTATGTACTCCATAATTAAAAAATATATAAAATTATAATGTTCATAATTTATTAAGTGTGAATACTTAATTAAGTACGGTGGAATACCAATTTTTAGATATAATTAAGAAACGAAAAAAATTATATTAACATTTAATTTTTATACACAACATTTAATTTTATAATTAAAAATATGTAGCATTTTTACGAAAAATTTATTAATTAGAATTTTTAAAAAAATTTGATCTAAAAGGAAATTAAGAATTATTTTATCATTTCTAAATAAGTAATTTTTCTGAAATTTATTTCTGTTATAGAATTTGTTATACATATTTGTTATAAATATCTAACATATAAAATGATCATCATTTTCAGTAAACATTATTATTTATTATATATTATTATAGAACGCTACTGTTTATAAATAATATTTGTAATAAATACGATTGGTGCAGTTTTGATCTATTGAGTGAAATGTAACATTATTGATTAGTTTCCTCTCTTTGAGATTGTGATCTTTGCAGTGGATGATGGAAGTTATCTTCAATTTAAAGATAACATACATATCATAAGTACTTAAGAGTAATTTCTGGCTCTGAACTTTTTTGGTTTATAAAGATCCATTCATTTAAATAATACATGAGTTAAATTATAATTAATATCTACTGTGTAATCAATGAGAATTGGCTCTATTTGTAGAATACTGTAATTTGCATTTTTCGAAATTTACTTACAACAAGCTTTTCCATGAAAATATAAAATTTTTTAAATCATATTATTATTCAATCGACAGAAACACGAACATATGTATTCGATTAAAAAAACCACAAAATTTTATAAATAAATATAATATATATAAATACTCTAATGAATTTATTAATTAATTAGCAATACTCAATTATTGGTTGACTATATTATTAAAATTGATAACAAAATTATATATTTCAATAATATATTTTATGAATAACTATTAAGATCGATTGTGAATATTTACATATTATTACTTTTCTTTTTTTTCTTTTTATTATGTACAGGCAATAAGTATTTCATATTTAAGGAAAATCATTAGCCATCATTAATTAGTGTCAATTCGTTTGCTTTTTTCTGTTTTATTGATGGTTTTTGTTTTTTATTTATTGATTAATAAAAGAGAAAGAGAGAGAGAGAGAGAGAGAGAGAGAGAGAGAGAGAGAGAGAGAGAGAGAATATTATTTAATGAAGCACTAACCAAATATATAGAAATTTCAAATTTGTTAATAGCAGCTTCAATTAATTTATAGCTGTAGTTATGGTTTCTAAAAATTATTAAGAATGTAATTTTTATGTAACTTTCTTAATATTATAAAGTAAACTAAAAAATAGAGTATATTATGGCTCGATAATGAAATATATTTATTTATTAATTATACGCCCCAGCTTTTCGGCCTTGGAACGGGTTCCTTTAGATACATACAATGTTTAACAATATAATCAAAACTTTACATTAATGCTTTACAGTAATTACATCATTTTTCAATCTTTATTATTCCTCTAATGGCCGCGGTACAGTAATATCATAAAAGTGTCTATGTACAGCGGTTGCATAGTTACAGAAATAATGAAATATAGTAAACTAAATACATAGAATTTGTATTTTTCTTGTTTTCTAAAATGCCACTCGAAGATTTTACCGACTAATTTTTTATTAATAATTGTAACCAAAAATGTAGGTTTTCCGTTTTCTGTTACAAAAAAACAGTTATAATTTTGTATACTATAAAATCCTCAGATGTACTGTAATTAATAAAATTACAAAGAAAATCGATTGGAAAATTAGAAATAGAAATCTTCAAAAAATGGGGAAAATTTTGATATTCATAAAAAATTTTTATTTCATTAATATATTTTTGTATTATTTCTCAAAATAATATATATGAGCGAATTTATTGTTATTAATTAACAATATTATTTAATTTTTATACTTATATAAAATTGTAGGCATTACATATCACATAAAACTTTTTCGATAAAATATAATATTAAAAAATATTAAAAAAAATTAAAATTAATCCAACTAAATAACATTCCTATCCATATTATAATTTCATTTTTTACATTATATAAAATAATTAACTATTTTTTTTAATTATAGTAATTACAAATTGTATGAATATTAAATTAAATTATATGTTAATTAGAATGCTATCGACCACACGTTTAATAAAAATGTCTAATATTCGTACTGATATAGTTGATATATAACATATATATATAATATATAATATGATATAATCGCTATAACAATAGTTATGTGATAAACTGTTAGCATATATATATAACGATAAGAATCGTTGGTAACAACTCGAAATTATCACAATTTGTTCTAAATAACTTTGAAATGTACTAATTACACGGTCCAGAACCCCCCCCCCTCACCTCGTCCTAATATATATATACAATATATATTTGGTTACAAAAGGCAATGATGATTTTTAAAACCCTTTACTTATAATATAATAGATTATAATACTTTCTAGGACGCTGTCGAGCGGTCAAGCTTATAGTTAAGGTCCTTTGCATATGTCCTTACAATACAATTTTCACCATAGATACTTCAATAGATATTATTCGAGCATTTGTTTAAAATATCGAACCAGAAAATATTTGAATAATTAAAATTTTATTTTTAAAACTTAATTATTAATATATTTGAGTAAAAATAATTTTTTTTAATATTCCTGTAAAATACGATAGTTTTTTAAAAGAATGTGGAAAAATAATTGCTTACAAAAATATATAAACAATAAACTTCTTTTTATGAAATAAAACTAAATTATCTAAATAGATAATTACTTAATAATACATAAATTCTTCACAGAAGTATATATTCTATAAATAAAAGATAATGACGAGTATGATTAACTGAGTTGTTTCTTCTAAGTGCAAACAATATAAATAACATATTTTATTTATTAATTACGTAAACAATAAATACGTGATGTTGGATTACATCTACAGTACATGGAGCATGAAATTTTTAAAATGATTATTTAATAACCTTATATTTTAATCATAAAAAATAAATAGTTGAAAACAATAATAAATACTTTTAATTTTAGACTTGGTAATCATTCATGCATATAAGTTATGGTTAGCAAAGTCATTGTATAATTTTAATCTGTCAATAAAATTTTAAATAACTTCGTCTCTCTTAATTTCTTTTTTGACATTGATATTTTTAATTTAACTATCTCAGGATAAAAATACAATTACAAAGGATACTTGATTCTAAATTAAATTAAAATGCAATTTAATATTATGTTTAAAGTTGCGTAGAGGATATCCAGAAAATGGAAAAACTAAAATTGCCTTTACAATGATATGGTTAAAATTTTCAAAAAGATATAAAAATAACTTCATTTATGTTTATTTTTAAAAAATTTTATAAATATTTGTATATAAGCAACATTTTAATACTAAATTCATATTATGAAAATATATATGTGAAACAAAGAAATTTATAAGTATAAACTCTTAAAAAATGTTTGTTTTAATTTAATACTTAATAAATTTTTAACTTAATACTTAGAATCTTTATTTCTTAAAATACTTTAAGCACAATATATTTGCACCTTTAAAAAGTCACCACTACCATGAGAGACTACCCAACTCGAAACCTCTAAAAAAATATTCTCGTCAACTCTTTAAACGCACTCCCAAATATAAAACAAAGATGTCGAGCACAAAGTTCGTATTAAAAAGGAAAAAATGTCAAGGAATGAATCGAATAATTTCCTGACGTATTGTTACTTACTACATCGATGCGCCTCAAGCGCCCACGCGCCGTTATACACAACCACAACCATAAACCAAAGCCATTGTCTTCGCTTAGCTCAATGGCGTGTGAACACAACGACAACGCTATCGCCACTATTGGATCGAGTACCAAGGGATGTGCGAAACCACCCCCAAGCCACCCTCGCTCGATGTATCACTTGAGCGTGTATGAGACTGACCCTTACCTTCGTTTAATGAGGGCCTCGTGTACGTGTGCGCAAACGTGTGTGGGCGTATGCGTGTCGTTTCGTATTTACAAAACTATGAAGGATTAAAATCCCTAAAAGGCTTTCCTGGAATTTAATACTTTATCAATATTTTTAATTTTGCTTAGTACTTATTTGTCATTGGTACAAATGTTTTCGTAATTTACCGAATTCTGACCTTTATCTTAATTTTTAATTTCCTTGAAATTTTCTACGTGTGTTTCTCATTGACATATAAAATCTTTCTTAACCTTAATAAATTTTTTCTTGATAATTCAAGTGCAAAAAGATTGTACAATAATAAATTTTATGGATAATTTATTTGTTTACCCATAAAAAAATGATTTTTTTTTATTTTTAAAGATTATTATTAAAATATTATCTCATTTTCTGATTTTTTCATTATAGACCAAGCAACAGAGTACTTTTATAAATTATGATAAAAGCAGCTAGTGATGCATATAAAAATTCGAAGAAAAATCAGTAAATACTTATTTTTTAAAATACGACTCATAACATTCACGGGTTTTTTTATTAAAAATTTTAACGAAAAAAAATGCATTTTTTTAACTTTTTTTGTTATAAAATGGAGTCTTAATTTTGACACTACAGTGCCACAATTTGTAGCTAATAAAATTCTAAAGAAAATGCATTTTTATATATACCGATCGGAAAATTCGAAGCGGAAAAAATTTCCTAAAATATGAAAATTTTTTAATTAATTGATTAATTTGTAATTTTTTTATTTTTTAATTTTTAGAATTTTGGTTTTAGGGAATTTAAGTGAATTATACGTACTTTATTTATACAAAATTTTAACTTGAGCGGATTTTTAGTTTATGAATACTACTAATGTTAATTAAATTATGCGATAATTTACGAAGTTATTTTCAGCTCACTCCACTGGAGTTTTTTTAATAGTGATAGAAATAAAATACGCATTAACTAATCTCTTACCTTTTCTTCTCCCCACTTCTCATCAAATTGCCCGCACTTGGCCTTTTTTCATCAACTTTACCCTTATATTTCAGGCAATCCAAAAGATTTTATTAAAATGTAATATACAGGATTTATTGTGCAACAATCATATTTTTAAAATCGTTAAAAAAACTCCAGTGGAGTGAGCTGGAAATAACTGTAAATTATCGCATAATTTAATTAACATTAGTAGTATTCATAAACTAAAAATCCGCTCAAGATAAAATTTTGTACAAATAAAGTACGTATAATTCACTTAAATTTTCCAAAATTAGAATTCTAAAAATTAAAAAATTTTTCGGTTTTAGGAAAATTTGTCCACTATGAATTTTCGAATCGGTACATATAAAAATGCATTTTTTTAGAATTTTATTAGCTACAAATAGTTTATTGCTACTATAGTATTAAAATTTCCACTTGTCATTTTATAATAAAAAAATAAGTGCTTTTGTTCGTTGAAATTGTTAGTAAAAAAATTCCTGAATATCAAGATTGGCATTTTAAAAAATAAAAATCTTCTAATTTTTTTACGAATTTTAATTGAATGTATCGGTAGCTGCATTTTTTATGACCTACAAAGGGTTCTGGTCCTTGGTATATTTAACTATACGAGAAAATTTATAGTAGAAACGGTTTTTATATTCTCCACGTTAAAAAATTAATATTAAAAATTTACATATACATAATTTGTGAAATAATGAAAGCTTTATGAACTTATTTTTTATAATTAATTCTGAAACTTTAAAACTTAATAATTATATTTATTTATAAAACCTCATATATTTTAATAAATCTTAATGAAAGCTTTTGCCTTAAAAAAAAAATTATAATAATTTCTAAACAAAATATTAATATTTGAAAATTGTAATTCAATTATTATATTTAAAAATTATGTTAGATCTTAAAGAATCTTAAAGATCTCGAAATGAATTTCAAATGTATTTGTTTTAAAAGTTGAATTATTTGTATTTTTTTTGTTTGATGTATATCGTAATACTATTTCATTAATTCATTTTAACTGAATTATAATTTATGTAAATATTATTTAAATTAAATTTCAATTTATTTCTATTATTATTTTAATAAAATTTAAATCTATATATCTCAATAAATAAAATAATAATAATTTAATCATTTTAATTGTATATTGCATCAAAGTAAGGTATTATATTAAAAATTTATTTAGAACTTTTGTTGATAATCAAATAAATTAAAAATTTATTCTAATAGTAAACGATTGGTAATATTTCTTTAAGTGTAAAAATTATTAATTATTCACATAATATGTTGAATCAATTTTTTATACTTTTTAATCCACTCATTTTTAAATTCCTTTTAAAATTTAAAATGATAATAAAATATTTATATAAAAATACTTGATAGCTTGAACAATAATTCCTTTCTTATATAGTTCTTACTTAGGCAACAAGAAAAAGGATCAATATCGACAATTAAAATATTTTAATCGATAACCCACGGTTTATATTTTGCACAAGGTACACCAATACATCAAGAGTTCATTCAATTTTTTCGATATGGTTTACCCAATGATTATTTGCATTGATTAGATTTTGACCTTGCATGTGACGAAAAATCGATCTTCTTATTATATTTATATTTTTATAAAAAGTTGTAGTACATGATATGAATAAGTACAAATAAATGTTTAAAAAATTTATTTTATATTAATGTGATTATAATTGTACGTCATTTTTAATTAAAATTTCTATCTTTGAATAATCGAATCAGCACATTTTTTGTAACAGACTGTAAAATGTAAAATAGTATTTTCAAATGCAATAATAAACATCGAATTTATGTAAATAATTCATGTGTTTATAAATAATAGATGAATAAGTACACACACGCACACACACACACATCTATAAAAAAATACTTAATTTACGTGCGCGCATGTATGTGTAAATCTAAGTGTAATATTGTAATATATTTCTTTACCATACATTATAATTTAAAATTCCTTTTTAGATCAAAAAAATAAATTTCACGTAAAATATTTAATATATATAAGTAATTTTGAGTTTAATTTTAAACAAAAAGTTTTTGAATAGTTCTTTTTATAACGTTTTATTCGAACGATATTCTCATCATTTTACCTCTTTTCAGTCGCGTGCGAACCATTTTTAACCGCCAAATTTAAAAAAAAAATTAATTGCATCATCTGACTTCTGTAATTACGTGAAATTTTTATGATTGTTATATATAAACTTATAGATCATATATTCATATTTTTTTAAATTCCACTAGTAATATTCAGGGGATATATTTTATTAACAATTTTAACAAAAAAATGAATTTTTTTTAACTTTTTTTTTTTATAAAATGAAAAATTAACACTATAGTGTCAATGGACGAATTATAGCTAAAAAATTATGAACAAAAGCCATTTTTATGTAAAACAATTGATAAATTAGAAGCAGAGAAAATTTAAAAAAATAATTTTTATAGGTACAATAACATGTAATCTAAATTTTTATTTGAGTTCATTCTAAATTTATTATATTTTAATTAAATATAATTTTTGTGACTGCGAATTTAGTTAGAATGAGTAAAATATGCATTTGGCATATATAATTGTTATTAAAAAATAAAATACAACGTACACCTTAAATAATTAAACAACAGAAAGTAGGAAATGATTTTTTTTTTCTACTTTAATATATATACTTTAGTATTTTATAAAATTTTATGACAACAATGTGTGTGAAACACAAAGAAATTAGTTGACTTAACGCCTTTAGTAGACTAATATATTTAATTATAGTAAATGATGATTTTAATATATTCATATATTACTTTATTGTTTTATAAAAAGAAATGTTAATTAGTGTTTACAGCACTTAATTCAATTTGACAATTATTCATAATTTTTTTTATAGAATAAAAATCAGTATTTCATCGGATATATATTTTTTTTAAATTTAATAGACTATTGGCTCAATATCTAGTGCTTAAAGATAAATTTTTAATATTATAAGGGATTGGTGCAAGACAAAATAATATTTAGACGTTTGATTAAATTTGTTTAATAGATAATTGTACCCACGAATTACAAATCTTAAATACTGAGATTGTGAGAATGATTGTCGATCGGAAGCCGGGAAAAGAGTGAGTGTAAGGAGCTTGTCCGCATCGAAACTACTTCTCGCAGGTAGGCGTCCCTTTAAGAAAGTACCTGAGATGGCTGCCCTCTACGTTTAAGCTCTTGTTGATGGCCAGAGTTTTCCGCAAGAGTTCTATATAATATTATCATTATATTATGGTAATAATCTAAATATTAGGGCAATTGAGTACGGAAGGCATTGAGCGGTATAAAATATTGTATTCGCAAAATTTATGCGTACATTACAATATAACTAAGAACAATGTATTCAATAATAATAATAATAATAATAATAATAATAATGACTCTTTCATTAATGTATAATATTATTCACACGAGAGACTCATAAACTGAACAATAACAATTGGACAAAATGGATTGATAAAATAAAATTGGCGTTAATAATATTGAATAATTTCACGAAGCACCAGAACTTTATTCTTTTTACATTTAAAATTTATATTTAATTTTTTTATTTATTTGATTGATGATTGCGAAATACCCTATCTTCAAATTAATGAATGAAGGTGGTTTTTAGGTGATTAAATAAATTTAAATTCAATCGTAGTAGGTATTTTTTTATTTTAATTTGATTGGTAAAATTGATAAGAAATACAAGATAGTGTTGATCGTTTGAAACTTGGTGTGCAACTAACTCTTCGATTCTATCTGTCGGTCCCAAATTCACAGATTTTCCATTATTTTATTATAGACAATAGGACCTTCCTCCATTACTTTGATATAATCCGGACAAGTAGGAACATGAATTTGTAAACTGGGTTTTCCAACTTGTTTGCAATGCTCTGACTCATCCGTCAGGTAGTGAAAAGATATTTTTTCGCAAAGGGTTTCGTGCATTTATGAATTTATTTTAAATTTATTATATGCACAATCGAACACAAATGTAGAAAAGGAAAGAAAGTAAAAGAGAAAGTTGTACGATACGGCCGAGGTGGCATGGGCGCCTCGGAGATTAGACGAGAAGGGTAGTCTTGGCTGAGCCATTGTAATTACAATACCTTTCACGTCAACGCAAAAATGAACATATTCAACATTTACGTTACAGTGTTAAATATTCATTTAGTTACTCCTTTTTCTGCATTCCTTTCTTTCATCTATTATAGTATATTTGCCTACAATAAGAAAGAAATATGGGATACATTTTAGAATCGATTTCTAACTCTAAAAAACGTTTTTTAGGTTGGTAAGGTCAAAGCAGTACAAGTTACCATTAGATACCTAGAAGAAGATTATTACAATTAAAATTAACATTAATAAAATTAAAATAAAAGCAATTGAAAAAATTCAAAATTACTATCAAATGTCTTCAGCATATAGTTATAAATTTACAGTTTATATTTATATTATAATAAATTTATATTTATTGTTACGAATATATAAAGTATTTATATGGATTAGAAATCCAACGCCGGTCCCGTCCTGCTGGCTGGAGTTATCACTAACTCTGGGGTGGAAGGTGAAGGTCGAGGGATTAAAATGAAAACACTTCCGAATACGGATTCAATTTGCTTTTATTATTAAAGAGATGAAGGGGAGACATAGCGCTTGTAGTGTGTACGAGTTATCGGGTAGTTAGACAAAACAATAACGCGTACACACTACAAGCGTCGTGTCTCCCCTTCATCTCTATAGTAATAATAACTAATTGGATAGTAATAATAACTATTCGGAAGTGTTTTCATTTTAATCCCTCGATCTTCACCTTCCGCTGCGGAGTTAGTGATAACTCCAGTTAGCTGGACAGGCCTTGCGTTGGATTTCATATCCATATAAATACTTTATATGTCGTAACATTATAAACAATATATTTTGTAGTTTATGATTTTATTATATAATGTTTGCTAAGTATAAAAATATAGAATACTGCATTATTATATTATTGAAATATATATTGTCCTTTCCAAGACACAATATGACTGATGATTTAACTATAGACATATTTTAAATGCACTAAATAATCTAATAATGGCTTTAACAACTTGATTTAAAAATACATAACACAATATTTTTTAAATATAACTTTATTGAAAATTTGAGCATAATAGAAATTCAAAAAATACAAAAAAAAATCATTGAAAAAGCCATTTTAAAAGTATGTAACATAACAAAAGCAAAAATTAAATCAAGTGGTTTTTCTATAAAATAAATTCGATAATATAAAGGTCATACACTACAAATATAAATTATTGAATATAAAGTAAATAAAGATAAATAAAGTTTACACAGAAAACTACAACTGGCTTAACGTAGAACTAAAAATATAAATAAAATAATATACAACTAAGATTTATATAAATATAATTGGATTGTTTTAACAGTGTCATATGATACATATATAAGTATATATAAATATATAAAATAAATATAAATATATAAATCATATATAAATACAGAACCAAAAATATTTTTATAATTCAATTTATTAAAAAAAATGAATATGTATTGTATTCACTACGAATGATAAAAGTGAGGTGGAACTAGAAATCATTGGGTTCACATTGATTGTAAAAAGAAATAATGAAAGTAAATTTTATGATATAAAAATGACTGACACTCTGCGTATTTGTAGATCATATTAAAATATTTAATATTTATTAAAAAATTCTTATTAAAGACATAGCTATAAATAAATATTTATAAATTTTATTAAATTATTAAATATTAACAACAGTGAATACGTTAATGAACTTACAATAAAAAGAAAAATATATTATTGCGGGTAGGAAAAAACTTGCATTGAAAAAATAATAATTGGAGAATTTAATAATAAATTAAAGAGAAAAACTAACATAGTAAGTGATCGCCTATAATTTAATATTGGTGATACTGTAACAGATGTGACAAAACTTGAAAACATATATTTTTAATAAATAAAAGTGATAATTCAATATATCCATATCCATACATGATGATTCATAAGGACGATTTTACCAATCCTCTCAAAAAATTAATAAAAAGGAAAAAATATAATTAAACCACGTAGACGAAATTATATTTGTTATTTAAAACAAAGTTGAGTATCGTGTATAGAGTAATTATAGAATTCAGCAAGGAATTTAATAAAAATATAAAATAAAAATATTTTTAAAAAAGCAACGTATTATATATAAAACTTCTTTTTATAAAGTATAATATAAAAATGATTTATTAAAAAAAAAATAATACAAGTTAAACAAAAAAAGCAAAAAACTAAAAGATCTAATACATAAATATAATTTATTAGACATATACCTTAATAAATTAAATCTTACAAATTTGTTTAAGGAAGATAATAACCGAATGTGCATCAAGTATTGTATGCTCTACTAAAATTAAATCAACACAACATAGCAGCAGCCTTACTTTGGCATAAATAAAAAAAATGACAATTTTATGTCTCAGAATAAAAACAATGAAACTCTAACTAGGTAAAACGAGAATTATATTTAAATTTATTGAACAATACAAAAAAAAACAAATAACGATTAAATATTAAAATATTGTGAATTGATATACAAGATTATAAACGATAAAATGCATATTGATGTTGTAATACAAATTGAAGAAATTCTTTTTGTTACTCATTGTGAAATATTGTTTCGTTATCAACATCAAGACTTTGAAAGAAATGCATATTAAATAAAATGAATGTATAAAGATAATCGGACATTAAAACATTCATAGTAAATAATAAATTTAACAGAAAAACCAAGAAGCTACATAAATTAGTTATTTGTGTAAAAAATTAAGTATTAATGAATACATTAATTAAATGCTGTGTATATTGTTAAGGAATAATGTTATATTATCACACAAATATGAACATTTTCTTTCAAAATAATGATAAAAGTTTTTGAAGAACAAAATAAAATACTTTATAATATTACCTATTAGATTATATCTTACATACATGTATACTACAATTTTTACTTAAAAAATAGGTCTGTGAGTGTAAATATAATACTTTCGTAATAATGTTTTTCTAATTATTTTTGACTTGTATAAACTATTATGTTATTTGATATATTTAAATTATAGCAATTCATAAAATATGTTAAAATAAAATGCTAATGTTGTACTTAAAAAAATTCATATTTTAAGTAAATTTTTATATGTATTTGCATTTTTATTATTATTATTATTATTATTATTATCATTATTATTTTTCAATAAAGTTTTATAGTCAAACATAAATATTTCTGTAATATGAAATAATTTTAATTTTTAAAAATATCCTTAATGAAATATTTAAAAATGTTAAAAAGTATTAAATATATAAAAAGTTCAAAAGAAAAAAAAAACTTTCTTTAATTATAATAATAAGAAACTAATTATAAGTAAAGCATTTAATACAATATAAAAAATTATAAATTTAAATCTATGATCGTGTAAGTAATATTGTTATACAAAGGAATACGTCGATTATATTATATGCAATTTTAATTGTAATCATAGTCTACATGAAGCTATACTTAAAATAATTATAGCTCTGCATGCACGAAAATAGAAAGAAGCACTGAAACAAATATTATCATTGGAAAAAATTAAATTTTTTAAAATCGTTATTTGTTACGAAATGCAATAATTATCACATAAATCATTACAATATATTTATAGATTAAATTTCTTGCACCTACTTTAAATTTTCGGTAAGCCACAAAAATTGCACATACATAAGAATGCAGAGCGTATGTTATGATTTATTTTTATATGTATCTATTTATTTATATTTATATTATGACAAACATTTTTATACCTTATTTATATTAATCTTATGTTTATAACTATTATTAGAAAAAATTAGAATCGTTAAGGGTTTTGGCTTCACCATTAATCTCGAGCAAACAATGATCTCGTTTTGTTTAATGAGAGAAATTCTGTGCAAAAATGCCAGAAGATAAGAGGTCAATAATATGAAAAAATCCAATAAATTATTTTTTGTTTGAGCTGAACCAAAGTATTTTAATTCTCATGATTTGCAAAATATTAGAAGGCTAAATTGTCTCTCTTAGACCAAGCAACAGAGCACTTTTATAAATTATGACAAAATACAGCTAGTGATGCATATAAAAATTCGAAGAAAAATCAGTAAATTCTTATTTTTTTAAATATTATTCATAACAATCACGGGTTTTTTTATTAAAAATTTTAACGAAAAAAATACATTTTTTTAACTTTTTTTGTTATAAAATGAAGTCTTAATTTTGAAACTACAGTGCCACGATTTGTAGCTAATAAAATTCTAAAGAAAGTGCATTTTTATATATACCGATCGGAAAATTCGAAGCGGAAAAAATTTTCTAAAATCGGAAAATTTTTTAATTAATTGATTAATTTGTAATTTTTTTATTTTTTAATTTTTAGAATTTTGGTTTTAGGGAATTTAAGTGAATTATACGTACTTTATTTGTACAAAATTTTATCTTGAGCGGATTTTTAGTTTATGAATACTACTAATGTTAATTAAATTATGCGATAATTTACGAAGTTATTTCCAGCTCACTCCACTGGAGTTTTTTTAACGGTTTTAAAAATATAATTGTTGCACAATAAATCCTGTATATTTCATTTTAATAAAATCTTTTGGATTGCCTGAAATATAAGGGTAAACTTGATGAAAAAAGGCCAAGTGCGGGCAATTTGATGAGAAGTGGGGAGAAGAAAAGGTAAGAGATTAGTTGATGCGTATTTTACTTCTATTACTGTATATTACAATTCTCCGGTTTTTTACTATCTCTATTCCTCGGGTGCTCGATCATTTTTGATCTTTTTTATCCGCATTTTTTATATAATATTACTTAATAACAACAAACACGATAATATACAGAGAAATAATAGGATTAAGCTAAAATTTGATACACATAAAGTGTGTATTAATCACTTTAATTTTTCAAAACTAGAGTTCTAAATATTATAAAATAAAAAAACTAAAAATTTTTAATTAATTATAAAATTTTCCGGATTTAGGAAAATTTCTCCGCTTCGAATTTTCCAATCGGTTTATGTAAAAATGAATTTTCTTTACAATTTTATTTGCTACAATTCATCATTTAAGAATATAGTGTTGAAATTACAACTATTGATTCTATAACAATAAAAGAAAAAAAACTCTTTTTTTCCGTTAGAATCGTTAATCAAAAAAATCTCTGAATATTATAAGTGGCATTTTAGAAAATAAGAATCCACTGATTTTACAAATTTTAATATACATCGCTAGCTGATTTTTTCATAACCTCTCAAATATATTGTATTGCTTGATCTATCTGGAAACATGAACTTTTAATATTCATTTATTAGATTATTTTGACATGTATTAGTTTTATCATTTGATGTATTTTTTTATGAGCAGTAATCAAGTATTGATGACTAAAATAAAAAGTATACATTCTTTTCTTCTTTACCTGCTTATTTCACAAAGGAGTAGTGAAAAATACTATTTTTTCATGGATTATTATGAAAATCGCAACGTTACCGAGGGTAATGATGAATAGCTCAATCTAGCAATTAGCAATTATTTACTGTAGACACAAAATTTACGTCTTTTATTATTTAAAGTATAGCAAGTTACCTGAAGTTTGAGTTTGGTTTGTCACTTTTAGAGTTATAAAGAGAGAATTTAATTAAATTATCATAATTGAAAAATTTATAATTACTTCGTAACTTTTAAAAACACTGCATAAATTATTAACATTCCGTAATTTTAAAAAAATTCGTCCATTCACTTCATTTTATAGATTGTATAAAGGTAAATACTACGAAAACTACATTGCAAGAATTATTATAGATAGAAAACTTATTAGAAATAGAATAAAATATATCAGTGTTTTTAAAGGTTTTTATAAATTTATTTACAACTTTAAAAATTTAAATTTTTTATTGGTTATTTAAAATTTCTAATATATTACATCAAAAATATTTTTAATGAGCTTATGACAACGAACAAAATCAACGAAAAAAAAAAATAAATCGATAGTTTCAATGAAAAAAAAATTATTTATATCATTTTCAAATACAATTGATGTGTCAATAACTAGTTGTATATAAAATATTAAACAAATACTAGAATATTATAAATGCATATTATATATATAATAAATCAATTTTTCATTTTAAAGTAAACTGCATTTATAAATTTAAAATTTGTATTTTGATATCAATCAAAATTAATATGTATTTTAATTTGAAAAAAAATTAAAATTTTCAAGTTATTAATTCGGTTGTCCTTATTAAAATACAAATTAAATTGAATATTATTAAATAATATTAAAATTAAAACATTCATTGATATATTGATAATAAACGTATATTATTTGTTAAAATTTATTTACTTCTATATTTTTTTCAAAATCTTAAAAATATCCACTTGAATAATTTTTTACAATTATATTAAAAAATTTTTATAAGAAATTATCTATTATTGATTAAACTTTATGCAAAATATATCTTCTAATTTACTCAATTAAAATATCTTGAGTTCAATTTGTTGAATTTAGTATGTTTATTTTTTAGTTTATTTTAAAATAATCGATAAAACTTTTCATTAAAGAATTGTAATTTTTTAAGAATTGAATTTATGCAAATGACTCGTCAGTATTTAGCACAATTACGTGTTACAAATTCTGATTAAAACATTGTAGTTGATAAAATCTATGGAGTAATTATAATAGACATTTATTTTATATTCTTTTTTAGATAAAAACCTCTTGTATCAAAATTTGATTACAGATGGTAATTTGTATAATTAGTTGATGGAATAATGGAACATTATATATTGAATTTATTGATAATCTATTGTAATTTATAAATATTATTAATAATTAACCTCTTTCGCTTTTGTACAATTGTTATACATATAATTATCTATTCTTCTATTATTATTTACATATAATTAATCTCAGTGCATAGTTGCCTTCGGTAATTACAATACATTTTTAACAAAAATATGTTTATTTTCTTTGTGCTATATATTTATCGATAACACTAAATATTTAGCCTTGAATTAATTCATACTATGAGCTTTTCATTTTCTACCTATCAAAGATGATAAATTGTTTAATACTGTAAATATTTTTTTTTTTAACATTTTAAATGTTTGATACAAATTTGATCAATAAGCCTCATTTAATATTGACATTAAGCAGAAAATAATTTTTTGTTTGGTTTATATATATATGTATATATTTCATTTTTAAAAAATCTTTAATAATTTTATGTTTGACAAAAAAATCAGAATTCATAACATCAAATGTACAAGTTAATTCAATGAATTATTAAACATTTTACACTCTTATAAAGCGATCTTTCATCTAAAATGATACCAATATTTTAATTTGTATCAGCTGTCGAATACTCATCTAAATTTAAAATAATAAATATTACTTAATACATTAAATTTTCACATATCGATAAACTGTGTTTATTTCAATTTAGTATAATAGCATAACCAGGGAAAAAAAGTATAATTATCCTGAATTATATTGCCGAGTAAATAATGAACATGAATTAGACTTTTAATATACACTAATTCCTACTGAAAAATTTCCTCTAAATCGACGAGGATAAACCTTTCAAATGTTATCTTTCTTAACCTAGCTCAGTATATCTGCATCTTTCAAGTGATCACACACATAATCTTAAGTAACCCGCTGTTCTTTACTGTTACCCGTACTTGAATACGTGCTTATCTTCGGTTTCGCTAACAGAGCACCTTAATATTATAAACTCGTACGATTTATCTACCTTATACAACAGGTATACGTCAATCAACAAATGCACACAAACAAGATTAAAACACAATGCAATTTAAATTATATCAATCACAGAATTACAGCTTAATAAATAGAGATTACAATAAGCGAGCAACTTCACAATACGTTTTAGTCAACCAAAATATCCGCTTCTCGCGTTCTCTTACTTCAAAAGACGCTTGTTCTTTCTAACATATTGTCTGTACTTTTGCAATTATAATCGACCAATCAGTAGAACACTTTGAGATCGCAAATGAAAAATAGCTAACCACAAATATTAAATCAATAAAAAATCAGTAGATTCTTATTTTCTATACTACTAAAAAATATTCAAGGATTCATTTTTTATCAATAATTTTAATGAAAATATGCATTATTTTTTACTTTTTGTTGCAAATTAAGAAATCGTAATTTTAACACTATAGTATCAATGGAAAAATTGTAGCCAATAAAATTATGAAAAAAACACATTCTTATATAAACTTATCAGATAATTAATTAAAAGCAGAGACATTTTCAAAAACCCGCAAAATTTTTAAATCTATTAAAAAATTTATAACTTTTTTATTTTTTAAAATTTAAAACACTAGTTTTGGAAAATTAAAGTGATTAATGTATTCTTTATTTGTAAATTTTTAAACTCAACTGTTTTTGATAAACTTTATACGCATAGTTCAAAAATCTTAAACATCATTGCAAAATGCGAGATACTGGATTTGTTGTACTATCATTATATTTTTTAAAACTATTGAAAATACTAAAATCATATTATAAAACAAACTAATAATAATCGCATGACTAAAATTAAAAATTGTATTTTTTTAAAATTATTAATCTGATAGAACTGAAATTTTATACAAATAGAGTATATAATAATCACTCAATTTCACAAAATTAGAATTCAAAACATTGAAAAATAAAAATTTACAAATTACTCAATTAATTAAAAAATTTTCCTGTTTTAGAAAAATTTCTTAGCTTTGAATTTTTCGATCGCTATATAGAAAAATGCATTTTTTTAAGAATTTTATTAGCTACAAATATTTCATTGCCACTATAGTATTAAAATTTCCACTTTTCATTTTATAATAAAAAAAGTTAAAAAAATGCTTTTTTTTCATTAAAATTGTTAATAAAAAAACCCCTGAATATCATGGTGATATTTTAAAAAATAAAAATTTACTAATTATTTTACGATTTTTGATATAGATGGTAAGCTGTTTTTTTTCATCAGCTAAGTGTGTCTATGGATTGGTCTAAATGTAAAATATTTGTAATGTTATTTTTGTTAATAATAATAATAATATCATCATAGATAAAATTGAATCTTTGCGTCAAAGTATACTTCATTTTTTTTAGTATATTTGACCTAAACAATCATCCAAATATACTCAGAGCTCTTTCAAGCATTTGTTTCAACATCATAAATCTGTTTGTCCAAATCAAAGAAATCTGAAAAACATCCTTTACAGGAATGCAAATCCTGCCATTTCTAATGATAGAAAAACAAAAAAAAAATAGGAAAAAAATAGAAAAAACTTCTGGCCTGTCCGAAATTGTTATGAATATAATGGCTTAAAAATAAAATATAATGCATTAGTTTTTTAATAAACCATGTATATTTAATTACTTGATCAGTCAAGCGTAAACTTAAATGTAGAGCTTTAAAATGTTTATTTTTCTCAAACTCTGCGTCTTATTAAAACACTTCCTTTGAAACAACTGTTATGATTTAACGAAATTTAAAAAGAAAATTACATTTACGCCTACTATTACAAAAATTATATGAACTTCTTGCTCCCTCTGGTACATAAATTTTTATCATCACATGAATGTTTTGAAAGCATCATACTAGTCAATTTAGTTTGAATAATTTACTGAATTTTGAAAAGCAATTTCCTTTAACTGAAATTGGAGAAAAATTCAGTTTTCTTAAATATTAAATACTTTCAAAACTATTGACAACAAAGTCAAATTATTTATTCACAATTAAAAAAAAATAAAGGTCAATAATTTTTATTTTCGCATTATTAGATAATTAAATGAAAGACTTTCTGCATTTTTTAACAATATTACAAAGTTAATAAAATAAAAAAAATGACAATTGTGTCGGATTATTATTTTACCATTTTTTCAGGAATTATATTTTTCAATAATAGAGTACATTCTGCAAAAGTTGAAAAAAATAGTACAAAAATGATTAATGGTACATCCTAAATTGTTCAATTTGACTCTAAAAAAGTATAGAATCATTTGTTATACATAAAATAACCGCAGAATCGATAATCAATACATTTAAGTATACAACATAATAATAAACTGAATATTGTTAGAAAAGCACCCTCAATTTATATTAGAATGACACAATAATTGTTAATATTATAATTATTTTATATCCTTTAAATAAAATTTTTTTTTATTACTTGTGCCACTTGTATAAAAAAAATTAATATTATTAAAGTTTTTTTTTAAATGGTTAAATTATACAGTGGTAATAATTTAATTAATTTTTCACAAAAAGTTAATCTATTTCAATATTATTATACTTTGTTATTTATATTACTTATTAAAAATATTATTTTTGTAGATGTAATATAAAATTAATTATATATCATATAAAGACATAAAAATTGTACCTGTTAACCGATATTATGAACAACATTATATTGATAAAATTCATATATAGTGCCCTGAAATTTGTTTGTTAAAATAACATTAAAAAAATTTCTACAAGTGTATTTAATTGATTGTATTATTATAATAAACAATTTTTTCCAACTAAAAATAACATAAGTAAAAAAACATATAGTGAACATCAATATCAAATTAATAATAAGGTATAAAAATTTAATGAGAAATAAATCAAAGAACAAGTATCAACAAAAAATAGTAAACTTCTTTCGACTATTCAATTTAAACACGAATTAAAAAAAAAATTCGATTCAACAGAACCTTCATTTCTATTTTCTTATATTATTTTTAATTATTATTATTTTATTATTTCTATTTCTTCAGAGAACCTCGACGCGGTATTAGCACCGTATTTAGACGACAGAAAAAATCAGAAGGAATAACGAGGGAAGCCATTGTGTGTTAAACATGACGTTGATTTCACTCATAACTTGGTTTAACCATGCCTTCATATTTCATTATTCAATTATCCCTTTATTTTACTCGAGTGCTATTTATGCGATGTCTGCTACCGTAATTTCGATCACGTATGTTTATTAATGAACCGCGCCTCGAGTGTCTTTGTTCATCATTTATGATCATCACATTCGTATTTAATTAAAATGGATTGTCTTATTTTCTTTTCAAACTCCACCTCAGTTTTTTTTCTTTCTCTTTCACTTTTTCATTGATTCCTATCTTGATGAATACGACACCAGGGAAATTTAAAGTACAAATAACTGAATATCGTTTAGTTTCAAGTATCCACAATAACATGTTTTGCTATTAATAAACCTCGGTTGCGTAGATTTTAATTTTAATTATTTTTAAACTTACAAAATTATGCACATTTTAATAACATTTTTTACTTTTCCTAGAATGTATAAGCTATTATTAATTATTAAAAATCATTACATTTTTATTAATTGTAGCTAAGCTTTTTATTAATATAATTTTTCAATAAAACAAACATTTTTTTATTCATAAAAAAATAATTGCTATTTGTATTTTATTTTTTATCATATATAATCAACGATTTTTTGATAAATTGCGTTGATATATAAGAAAGTTTTTGCATGAAAAAAATAATAGAATCATAAGGAATTGATTTAAGTAATTATTTATTTAGAGATATTTGCAAACATAAAATAATTTTTTTTAAACTACCAAAAATACTTGTAGTATTGTGTACTCAATTTGGCCTTGAATAGAATTTTATTACATCATAACATTCAATATAAATAATTAGATTGGGTTAGATCATAGCTTTTGATTTACTATAATTTTAAAAATATGTGAAAATTATATCGAATTTGTCACTACTTTTTTTTTATATTTATAGTATAGTGTTTCAAACTTTATATTCGAGTAAAAGTATAATTTTTAAACTTTCTTTTCATTTGTATTTTAGGTGTCGTACGGGGTAATGGAAAGAGAGAGTGAGTTCATCTGTGATATAATTGGATCTTTAAAAAAGTTTTGGTACTTTATTCGATTGGTATTTAGACACTATCTTTACATAAGATTGGTGAATTTCGAATTGTACTTTAGATTAACTAATATTTGAAAAGAATATAAATAGAAGCAAATATTTTATATCATAGTTTAAAGTGTCTAGTACAGTTTTAAGTTTATTCTGTACGTTTAAAAGAATATGAGTAAAATATTAGTCAATGGTAAGTATAGTGGAAGAGAGAGAGAGAGAGAGAGAGAGAGAGAGAGAGAGAATGAGAGAAATCAAAAAATAAAAAATACAAGAAGAATAAGAAGTCGGTGAATTTTATTATCTTTTTAAAGTTATTTAAGGGTCTTAGAAGCAGAAACCAAGTATATTTATACAACTATACATGAATAAATCTTGATAGGATCACCCCTATGAAATATAAACATATTTCATTAGCCAATCAATCCTGAAACTCTTATATTAAAGATTAGATTTTTCGTTTTTTATTGTCAATAAAAAATTTCGTATTATACTCTAGAGTTTGTATTCATTTTTTGATTAATTGCTAAGTTAGAGGGTAAGTGATTACTGATTCCTGTTCATCTGCTTTCCAACTTTACCTACAATTTCCCTCATAATCTAGATGTATCATCAGATATTTCATGCTGTCAAATCGGAGAAGGTAGAAACGTTTTGGTTATAATTAAATTCCCATTTATATAATAAATATTGATAAAATAATTTAACTTAATTATAATAAAAACTTGTTATACTATATTCTACTAATGCTTTTGAAATTTTTTTAATGTACTTAGTAATTAGATTAGTGAAACGCAAACTAGGACACTTAGCTATCAGTTTCACAATATTATTTTATTCGAAATATAACTATTCTGAATATATTTAACATAATAAATCATTTATCGATATATAGTCTTAATGAATTAAAAAATTTAATGTAAAATTTACAATACTAATAAATATATTTATTATTTTGCTATGGATTTTTAATTAATTAAAAAGAATTGTTTTGCATATTATGAAATAGTTCAAATGTATATATTAATGAAAAGTTATGAGGTAATTTAAATTTTACTTTTGATTTATAATTTTCAGTACAAAAATAATAAAATTTATAATTTTGTAATGAAATCAACAGAACATGTACGAGTTTCTTTCCATTTTTCTTTCCTATTACATTTAACATTCTCTCTTATATTTATTATTGTGCAAAGTTAGGTATTTATTACAAATTGTTCAAATAAAACAATAAAATATAATTATATTTTATATAAAAACAAAACAATAGTAAATTATATATGATATAATACAATAATGTGCAATAAATATGTAAAAAACAAAGCTTAAATAAATTAACCGAAATGGATATTTTATAAGATATATACCGTAAATTTATATAAATAGCGTGTTATAAAAGTATTCAGGGTACCATTTTTTATGCGACTATTTGTCGCAGTGATTTCGGGCAGGTCAGTAAATGTGCAAAAGATTTTTTTTTTATTTTTCTCATTTTTTATCTCCAGTAAAAGCAATAGGATTTGTCTTCGCACAAAGTATGTTTTTTAATCTTTTAATAGAATGTGATGATAAATAAGAAAAGTCCTGATACTCCTACAGATCTCAAAAGAAAAGATATACATGATTCATCCATAAAATTTTATCGCATGACGCTGTTGGAGTAGTCGTTCCATCGCACCGTATCAAAAAACAGAAAAACACCCTTCGTGCGAAGTAGAATCCTGCCGTTTCAAATTATAGAAAAAACAAAAAAAAGGGATAAATGAGGAAAAAGTTTGTCAATATTTTAAGACCCCTCCCAAATTTCTAAATTTCTAATTTTTTTTTTCATTTTATGACTATTGGTAGTAGAAATTTGGGAGGGGTCTTAAAATATTGACAAACTTTTTCCTCATTTGTTCCTTTTTTTTTGTTTTTTCGATAATTTGAAACGGCAGGATTCTACTTCGCGCGAAGAGTGTTTTTCTGTTTTTTGACACGGCGCAATGGAACGACTACTCCAACAGCGTCATACGATAAAATTTTGTTTGCAATTAAAAAAAAAGCAGTGTGGGAACATATAAAATGTTACAAGAAGCGTATGGACATAATTGTATGTCAAAATCGCAAAGTGAAAAATGACACAGAGCTTTTAAAGAGGGCCGAGAAAGAATCATCGACGAGCCTCGATTTGGGCACCCAAAAAACTTTCGAATGGTTAAGAATACCCGGCGCGTGTTAGAAATTTAAAATTTGGACTGTCGATTAACAGATAAAGCAATTCAGGAAAAACTGAATTTAACATGATCTACAGTGCATAATTTATTGCAGAACAATTTGGATATGCAAAAAATATGTGAAAAAATTTTTGAAAAACATCAAAGCTGAAGTGTTTGAAGATGCAAGAGGAAATTATTTTGAAAAATTTAAATTTTTTATTTCACACTGTTTATAAGCTCACCAATGAATCATCTTTCAAATAAAAGTAAGAATTTTTTTTTTTTTAATCTTTGAACAAAACATTCACGCATAGTGGTTTTCCACTAATCGCTTCAGTGCATAGCAAAATTTGAAAAACAGCCTTCGCACGAAGTAAAATCCTGCCGCATCTAATTATCGAAAAAACAAAACAAAAAATGACAAATGGACAAAAAAGGACAAATGAGGAAAGTTTGTCAACATTTTAAGACCCCTCCCAAATTTCTATGACCAATAGTCGCAAAATGAAAAAAAAACTTGATACTTCGTGGATGAATCATGTATAAGAGAAAAGTAAGAAAACACATTTTTCCACCTGTCCAAAATCACTGCAACAAATAATCGGGTCAAAAAAAACAACCTGAATACTTTTTTAACACACTATGTATAAATAATTGTAGATAATATGAATAACTTCAGTATCTAAAAATTAAATTAAAATTATAAAATTATAATACATCATAAAAGTTCAAGACGTCACTATAGACTGTTGTTTTAACGTTTAACTTATCTAATCCAGTATCATGATTAAAATATAAATCAACAATTGTCAATTTATTTTCACATCTGTACATTATATTCAATCAATTATTTATTAAAAAAAATAGATTAAAATTAACATAAACTTTTTTAATAAAAACTTTTGAATGCATGTGTGTATTTTAAGATTCTAGAATTTCACTGTACCCTATTTATCATATGAATATGATTAATATTTTAACAATAACGCGTAACATTATTCTACTTTTGTATTTTTCTTTAATAATATTTGAAATGGAAGTATTTCAAAACTTAATAAAATCCTGTTTAAAAGACTAATTTATTCTTATTTAGACATATATCTAAATTTTACGATTATACAGATTGAATAGAAAATTCATTCTTAATGTAATATTTTTAGACTTGTTTACGTAAAAACAAAAACTATTTCATTTTTTGTTACATAAAATTATTTTAATTTTGGAATTTGTCAAAATTTTTCAGCATTAAATTTAAATGATTAAAAATCAAAGTTAAATTAGCATTTACTATTAAAATAATCAACAATATAAGAACAAGCAATAAAATACAATTTTGTTATCTAAGAGTAAAAAGCGTTTCTCTTGTCCTCGTTTAATACCTTTAGTCTGTACCAGCTTAGGTATGCCTAAAAACATACATTTATTTCAATTTTCCCATTAAGCCCTTATTTGTACATATCTTATTATCGAAACTGCACCCACGTTTTGCGTGCGGTAATTTTTTAAAAAGGTTTTTATTGGTAAAATGTAGAATAAATAGACATTGATGTTTCGTGTTTGGGATTAATCACCGCGCCCATCCAATTGGAGAACGGAAAGAAGGGATGTGAAATTGAAATATCGGGCAGAGACGGGGTTGCTGCTCTACAATCGAATCATACGGTTAACCAATGTGATTTTGATTGATCAGTTATTCTTATCCTACATTGTTTGCTTTTGCATCATTCCATTAAAAAAGAAAAGATAAAATAGCATTAAAGAAGACAGGTAAGTTGATTTTGATTGGACTAATACAGGATTTTAATTTTTTCAATTATAAACAGCTGCTTACTAAGGAAAATGGGTTTTATAACTAATTGGAACAAGTAAATCACTATTTTTATAAAGTTAATTGAAATTCACTTAATTTGAAAAAAAGTTAAGAAGTCGTGCAATATGTAGTACAAATAATTTTTTTTTTAATTTTGTTTTATTCATAATTCATAAAAATAAATTAAATAGAGTACTAATCGACTTTCACATTATGTATAAATATTGTATGCATTTAACAATATGTCACTCCAAGTAACACTAACCCGTAAATAAAAATTATTTACGTAGTTTCTAAGCAATCATAAATTTTTTAAGACATTGTATATAGAAACCACATTGTATAATTTTACAAATAAAGATTATAAAACGGTTATTAAAAACTTGATAAACAATTGTAATGTAAATGTTCTGTAAATTAATACATGAATGAAATGAATCTTCATTTCGATCGTGACGATTTTCACGATTTTCTTTTTAATATCAAATATTACATAGAATCAAGAATCCAGAGATGGACAGGTAAACACAAAACAGAATTTCCGAAAAATTTAACCAGTTTATAAATTAATTTCAAGTTGCTTTGAAAGCTTGTTAAAAAAAAAAAAAATTAATGTGAATTATTTCACATTCTAAAAGAAAGATTATTTCACAAAACATGATCAAGACAAGATATATCACATTTAAGAAAAACAGGTTATTTCAGAACATTTTTCTCTTTAAGTAGATAAATGTATAATACATAATTACTTAAGTCGTAACTTTAGTTTTTGTAAGATTCAAATGATAAATACAACGTATAAGTAAATTTACTTAAAGCTTTTATACTTAAAGTTATAACATAAAGTGTAATTTTGTCTTCTTGAAAGCTTTGCCACTCAATTTAATATGAAATAGCAGTATCTTTCATTTCTGAAAGACGATACGCATTTATATGAATAGAATACTTGAAAAAAAATTAAAAAAAAACAAGAGAATTCACTTTTCATTTTTAACTTATTACTATTATTGCGGAGTGAAACTAAACATGAGATATATTTATTGTTTCTATAATACTTGTTGTACTAGCGCAAAGTATAAAAGGAAAAAGTAACCAAATGTATTAACTGCATGTGTGGAATTTGTCAAATAAGAAGATAAGAATGATATTGTGCCATGAATTTAGCCGTAAGGATATATTGTTGTTCGAGAAATTCTCTTTGTTTTCGAACATTCGGATCGCAACGGTTTTTCTCGAACGTTTAAGAACAATGCTCGTCAATAGATGCATCAAAAGTGAAATTTTACTCCTTTGCTCGTGTAGTCTCCACCTGCGAACCAATCTGGGCCTACTGGCGATCGAGCTATTGTGACATCACAGTGATTTTTACTTTACGGGGACATTAACTGAGATAATAAAAGCACTGGCCAACTACGGTTCGAAGCTTTTTGTCGATTGAAACGCTTGCGAACAAGAGCTTTTCTGCTGCCGATGAAAATTCTTTGTCTACCTCTAGATCAGACGACATTTTAGAGCCTTCCAAACCTAATAACCCAATAAAATCCTTGTTTATTTAAACTCTTTATGATATAAATAAATATAAATCAAGTTAAAACATTTATAGATTATACAGAAGATGACAATTATTATAAAACAGAAAAAACTCTTTTTAAGAAAAACACTTTAATTTTATCAACAATTAAGACGTTCTTCTTGTCTTGATACAAAAAAACGCTGATTGTTTAAGAAACTATAGTAAGAATATTTTTAAGAAAATATTCGTGATAAAACGGATATCTCGAAAAATATTGATTGTGGTAACACCTTAACTATTGTATATTTATCCGTCACAACACAGGAAATTTATAATTAAAAAAAACAAATTAAAACATATGTTTTGTATAAAACAAAATTATTATTTATTTCAGATTGAAATTCGTCCAAACAATGAGGAAGAATGAAAAGAAAAATATAATTAATAAAGTAAAATGAGTTTGTAATAAATAAATACCAACTTTATATTAAATTTTTTTATTCTTTTCTCTGGACGATCTCGACTGATGGTAATCCAAGTCCACGACAAACGGACCGTGACATTACATGGCGCATGAACAGGGACCCACAGGACTTGCATCGTTACTAAAACCAAAAAATATATTCATAATATATAGTTGTATTTAGAAGGACTTTTGTATGTGTCCCTGAGCAATACGTTATGTTGATTCTGATTCCCAAACCTACATAAATATATAAGTGAGAAAGGCAAAGAAGTAAGGAAAAAAGTGAGCAGAGGTAAAAGAGAAAGATGAGATGTAAAAAATAAACAAAGAAGAAGAGTATGGATAAAGAGAAAGATGTAAGAAGTAAAAGAAAAAGTAAATGGAAATGAGGTTACGTAGAAAGGCGAAAATATGAAGAAAGAGAGATGCGATGGATGAGGAGAGAAATAAGGAGGAAGGTGGCGCCGTATGGGGCTAAAGTCCCCAACCAACGCTGTATTCATCAAGGCGGAGAGACGCAATGATTTCGGAAAATGAGGCGGACAGTTTATACTCGACGGTTTACTTAAGATACATAAAAAAAGGATCGTTTGAGGATGATAAGTAGGAGAGGAAATTAATGAATGGGAGAAAGACAGAAAACGATAAAATAAAAAAAAGTGAATGAGAGAGAAAACATGGAAAAAGGGATGAATGAAATTATGGAATGAAAGAGGAGGGAAAATAAGAAAATGAGAAGATGGTGGGAAAATCTGGAAAAAAGGCAAAGAAAATGAGAGAGAAGATGGGAGGACAAAAAAAAGGAGACAGACAGGCAGCTAAAAAATATTAAGGAAGATAAAGAAGTAGAGGTCGAATGGAGAGTGGTGATGGGAAGAGGGTTATTTGGTTGGAAAAGGATAAATACGAGAATGGAGAGGAAGATGCTATAGGCGGAAGCGAAAAGAAGGAGCCGATCAACAAAGCGGTAAGATCATGAAGTAGAGTGAACAGCCAGACGAATGTATGAAGCGGCGGTAATAGTGGAAGCTACGTGAGATCCACCTTCTGATAGACGGAAGTGAATGAGATGAGGCGCCTGATGAGAGAGAGAGAGAGAGAGAGAGAAGAATGACTGGAAAAATTGGTGATGCGGAGTGATGATAAGTATGAAGTTGAGAAGATTGAGGCCCAAAGCTTGAAGAAAGACAACTGCGAAAGAAACTGCGAGGTAAGGGCAATATTGAGAAACACGTGGTGGAGTGAGAATATCCTGGTGATAAAAATGGAAGACATGGAGACTAAGAGAAAAGTAACGGATGTGAGAAGAAGTTCAGGGCACAAATGTCTGTTTAGAACGGTACCTATGCTTTGAAGATAGAAGGGGTCAAACAGTTGGGTGTGAAAGGCAAAGGGTAAAGGGTTTTACCTTAAAGCCGGCATAAAGAACGTATTTTTTAATAGAAAATGGACCAGGTAACAGAGATGCAGGTGATAATAAAAATGATGAAGGAAGTAAAAGAGAGATGTAACATCAAAGAAGGACAGAAGGAAGGATGTAGAAAACAGGAGAAAGAATTAAGCAGAGAAGAGCTAAGTGGACGCAGAATCAAAAATAGCAAGAAGAATTTAATGTAAGTGAGGTATTGACTCTGAGGAATGAGAAAGGAAGAGCAGAGGAGACCAAAAAAGAGGCACGAAAAAGAGAAGAGAGATGAAGCGCGGAGAAAAAGAAACGGAAAGTATGAAGGGTAAGATGAAACAGTAGAGGTAAGAAACGAAGAACAAATGTAATAGGAAATAAAAGAAGGGAAGGCATTAGACAAATGATAGGAAAAAGAAAGGAGAGCGCAGAAGACAGTAAGGAATACAGTGCAAGGTAAATCCTGTACTGGAATATGATGGGGACATGGAGTTAAGACAGAGATTTCTGAAAATACGTGGAAAGCATGGATTATATAACCCTAATGGAGAGCTGGGTCGAAGGAAAGGACATAGAGAAAAGCAAGAAATTCTTACTGAAGAAGATGAAATGGAAGGTTGTGGAAGCCAAGCGAGAAAAAAGAGGCGCAAAGCAATAGGAGGCTTTATTGTAGGAATTAACAAAATAATGATAGATAAAAATTATAAGAACATGGAGCGGAAACGGAAATGGAGATGGAACTTTTAAGACAGGGCTAATAAAAGGGAACACGGAAATGGGGAGTATATAATAAGAAGGTAATAGGGAAAAAATAAGAAAAAATATTAAAGGACGATTACCTTGACAAGGCAGACTTGTTGATAATAGAGGACTGTAACACGAGGATAGGACAATACGGAAACTATATGGTAGGAGATGGTAAGAGCAAGTTAGAGAAAAGGAAAAGTATGGATCGAAACGCAGAATAAAAAGAAATAGATCAAGTGAGGAAAGTGGAAGGAAATGGCTGGTGTATTCTAAATATAACAGCACCGAGAGGCGAAAAAGGTGAAAAAACGTACACGATCTCGAAAGGCAGTACTGTAATCCATCTGACAGTAGGAGATGAGAAGTTACGAGACAGATTGAAAAAATTGAAAATTCAGAGGAGGCTGGAGTATAACAACTTCTCAATTTGTATCAACATTGTGACAGAAAAAGAAAACCAAGGGAAAGGAAATGCGAGGAGAAAGAAAAACGATACAAAATTAGAATTCGGAAAGTTATATGAATTACGAAGATAAGACAAATGAGAGATATGGCGAAAGACAGCAAGAAGAAGGGATCAAGGAACTATGGAAAAAACTTAAGAGAAGATTAGGAAGGCCATTCAGAAAATAATGATGATAACGAAGGTATAAATAAGAATAATAAATAATATATAATAAATAATAAATCAGACGAGCATAAATAGATAGTAGGATACAGTATGTGGTAGAGAGAAAAAGAAAGCAAAGAAGGCACTTAAACAATGGAAAGAAGGAAAAAGTAGAAAATAGACGTATGCGAAGTATAGGAGCAACTGAAGGAAAATATGTGAGAAAAAGAAAAAGGAATACAAGGGACTGAGGACACTGAACAATAAAGGGGACACATGGAAATACTTGAACAAGGGCAGGAGAAGAAAGGAGGAAATAGATGAGAAGATAAGTATGGAAAAGTAGAAAAAACATTATTGTAAACTATTTGGAGGCAATAGGGGGGATAGGAACACAAGGGAAAGTAAGGAAAGCAGAACTGTAGAACAAACAACATTTGAGAACAGGGAGTTCTACACGGTATGAAAAAGGCTTAAGAAAAAACTGACAATAATAGACGGGATTGTCAACGAGGCATGGATCTACGTAGGAAAGGAAAGCAGAAGCAGGATAATCGAAATAATAAGAAAGATATAAGCAGGAGAAGAGATGCCAGAAGAGTAGAGAACAGTAGTCATTGTGCAAATTTATTAAAAAGGAGAAACATAAAAACCATGCAATTACAAAAGGCACTCGATACTTTTGATGGCATAAAAAATATATGCAGAAATGTTTAAGGAAAAACTAGAGGAAAACGTCAAGAACAAAATGATTATCTCAGAAGGTTAGGTAGGATTCAGATAAGGAAGATCTACAACGGACTTTATATACATTATAGATTATTTAGTAAGCAACGCAATGAAGAAGAAAAGGAAACTATATGCTCTATTTATAAAAATAAAAACGGCCTTTAACACGATAGATAGGAAAACACTATGGGATATCATGAGAATCGAAGAAATAAGCACATACTTAGTTGAGAGGATAAGAGATATATACAAGGATACGAGAACAAGGATTAGGGTGAGAGGTAAACTATCTCAAGAATTTTGGACAATAAGAGGGCTATGACAGAAATGCAGCCTCAACCCAATACTGTTTAACATCTACATAGCAGGGATAAAAGAGGAAATGACGAGAGGAATAGTTGGGGTGTGAATATTAATGGTGCAAGAATATGATTTGCTAGTATACACGAACGACTTCGTACTTGTAACTAAAAATAGGGAAGCAATGCAGATGATGATGGCCGCACTAAAGAGATTCTTGTAGAAAAGGAAACTACAATTGAATCCGGATAAATTGAAAGTAATGGTATTAAAGAATGGTAAAAGGAGCAAGGAAGGAAAATGAAGGTAGAATGAAAAAACGTTAGAAGTAATGGATAACTTCAGATACATAAACTTGTGTTTATCAAAAACGGAGGACATAAGATATACATACAAGAGAGGAAAAACGAAAGAAGAGTAGCAGTCAAGAAAACGGAGACTTGGAAAAAGGAAATATGGAGGTAACTTTAAAAGAAGGAAAAAACTATTTAATTAACGTAGTAGGAGTAAGATGGTAGATAGTAAAAGCCCAGGAAGTCGTAAAAATTAAAACGGATTATTTGAATTGGGTACAAGAAGTAAACTTATGCATATCCAGATACATAGTATACGAAGAAACCAACGACATAAAAATGCAAGGATTAAGGAAGATGAAGGTGAAAAATTTCGAAAAAAGGTCAGAAACCACTCAGATGATAGGTGGACTAGGAAGTGCCTGGAAGAGAAAAGAAGGGGAAGGCAGGAAAGGAACCAGACTATATAGAGAGGTGGCTAAATAGCATAGATTTAAGTGGGCAAAAACTAGAATACTGGGAAAGAAGAGAAAAAACAAGTATCCAGAAATCAGAAAGGGAGTCAAGAACATATAAAAGCAGGAAAGAGTGAAATATGGATAGAACTATAATAAGAACTATAAAGAGATAAATGAAAGAGGCTTACCAAAGTATTTGAGGAAAGAAGGTAAAAAAAACATAAGAACAATGGCAAGGATCAAATGTGACAATATCACAACAGGTAATAAATATTGAATGAAGGAAACAGAGCGAAAATGCGAGATATGTGGAGAGTAAAACGATGATGGAAAACATCTGATTGGAAGGTGCAAGAAAACTAAAGAAATAATGGACGAAACAAGACAGGAGAGGAAATGGACGAACAGGCTGATAAGAAAAGAATTCATAGCAGAAGTAAAAAACTACACCTATTTAAAAATATAACGGATATAATAGAAAAAAGGTAAAAGAAAGAGGGAAACGCAAGCTGAACAAGAAACCAAAGAGAAGGAGTATAGAAGTAAATTGACACAATAATGAATGCTGATATAAACTAAGGACAGTAAGTGATAAAATGTGATAAGATATAATTAAATGTAATAAAAATGTAATAAGAAAAATGTAAATAGACCCAATTTTAAATAACCGAAATCACACACACTTGTACAAAGCCTACTCTGGGACCAAGAGGGTGAGGTATAAACAAATAAATAAAATGTATAATTGTATTTAATTTTTATATCTAAGGTTTTTTTCATATAAATTAGTTGTTAATTTTATTAGTGAATATTTTTATTAAATTGAAGATTACATGAATTTATTCAAAAAATTTTATAATTGATATTACGTAGAAATGTTGATTAAAAATATTGGGGCCATTGACTCTTAAATACTTAAAATCAATCTACGGAAGGAATTTTCATTATAGCCAGGTAATGATTAATAATATTTATCAACAAAAATCTTTCTATATTTAAAGAAAAACAGAAAAATTTACCTAAATATAACGAAGAAGGCAATTTAAATTAAGATTTCTGTACAGATTCCTTCTATTGTATTCAATTATTTGTAACAAAAACCGCTGAAAAATAATGCACACTTTATATTTTTTATAATAATGAAATGATGATAAATAATAGAGTACTGGAATAAATCCGTAAATCGAATATAAATTTCAATGGATAGCACGCATTACAGTATTTAGATAAGTCAAAGGCTCATTCCGAGAGATAAGAGATCTATTATGGTAAATTACTTAGAGCCCTGCCTCAGTTAATGAAGTGCGATGTTGCAAAAACCAACCAAAATTTTACATTCAGGGAAAAAAGAGTATCTTTCAATTGATGTCGTTACAGAATCAGTAAACCAATGAAAGGACGTAACAGAGTATAAAATATACGGAATTATGCTGACTGTTATAAGGATTCAATCTTCGTGAGAAATTAAATCGTTTATATAGAGGAATCCAATCCAGGATAAAACTTTCCTTTCTTCATTATTTGATAAAAATTCAGGACTTTATAATTGAAACTAAACAGATGGAGCAAACCTTGAAATTAAACAAAAACAGTGGAAAATGCTTCCAATCATACTAATGAATCAGTAAAAAATGGTCAAATAAAAAAGACTTACAACTGATAAAATCAACATGTGCGTTTCAATTATAAAGAATATTGTCACAAAAATTGTCGGAACCACATGACACAATTTTGACCAATTGACGAAGACCAAAGTATTAAAACCCTAACTTCGGTGCAGTAGTTCAGGAATAGTCGAGCCTTCCTTAAATTAAGAATTGAAGTTAAAGATATTTATGCATTGTTACAATCTGTTAATTTCTCCATAGCAAAAACAATAGAAAAGTATCGTAACAAGGATAGAAATACATGAATGTCGATTATATATGACTATAGATAATGAATCACCAGTTCGAATATACTAGAGTATAAAATAAGAGATATAAGTGTTAGACTATGAAGTACAGGTAAATCACATAGTCCTGGTGCAACTAGATTAAATGTATTGTAGGTAATGGATTTTCTCAGAAAAATAAAAATTACCTTAAACTTCATATGTAAAGTCATCAATTTACTCTATGAATATTTAAAGTATGGGTGTAAAAAATCAAGTATTTTAGGATTAATGAATTCAAGAATCAAAAAAAAAAATGAAAATGATCAACGGTCCAACACATTTAATTAAATATAAAATCATTCAGAATAAATTTAGTCTTCTAAAACTGATATTCACTGAAAAATACAATCACTCAAAAGATAATCGACGGGTTAGTATAAAAGATGTAAATTGAAGATGTCATTGAATACTTAAATAACTCGTGGAATTCATGAATAGTATTATTCAGGAAAACAGACGGTAAATATAGGTTTTTAACCAACTGAACCAACTTTTACACAAGATAAAGAAATAGACTTGAGGAAAAGAACAACAAAAGACCTTAGAAGTTCTTAAAAAACACTGAACTAAGACTTCTATTTTCACTTACCAAAATTTTAGAAAAACTTTTATTTTCCAAACAAACTACAGCAATGCCCTTTCAGAAGTAGTATTGACTTCAAGCGAAAACAAAGATAAAAAAATAATTGCTTATATTAGTGAATATTTAAATAAAGGAACGGAATTGCTGACTTTTTGAAAAAGTATGTCTTGAATATAGCCCATGAATTTTATAAACAGCGAAAATATTATAATCAAAACCGTCGTGGGTGATATCCTGAAATTTGGCAGAATATCGTAAGAAAAATAAAAGTACTCTTTGAAATAAATTAATGCAATAACTAGTTACAAAATATGATGAATCATAAACCGTTATTGATAATACTTTTCCACGCATTATTTATAAATTACAAAATGATAAGGGCAACAAAATCACAGTTCACCTACAAGACTATTGTAGCTATTCTACGACAGTCATCAAAAAATAATAAGACAACATTATACGAAACATCAAAATCTACATGAAAATCAAAACTTCCACGAATGAGCTACAGCTCGTCACAACAATAACGCTCAATTTAATACTGGAATACATACAATTTAAGGTGGTTTAAATACCCGGAATGGTAAATTTCATTCATGCATTATGAATAAAAATAAAATATACGAATAAAAATAAAAAGAAAGTTGGACAGAAATTGAAATTCAAAATGAACAATCAACGTGGTATAACTTCCTGTGTATTATTTAGAAGCATTCAGAATTTATAATTCTACGGAGAAATTATTAGTATTTCATTTAAGCATACGGTACTAAAATGAGTAGAAAGATTAAATCGTTCAATTGCAAACAGTGTATACGAGAACATGGAGATCACGTGTGAATCGAGGTTACGCGAAAAAGCTCATAATAGTCAAAATAATCTGCTCGAAAAGTTTTTAAAAAAAACAGCGGTTCAAAAACTAAAAATTTACGGACAAATGAATCTTCCGTAGAAACGTTGGAAAAAAAAATAAAAATTGACTTACCAGAAGGTAGCTCCTCTGTGGCCTGTGAAAAACCAAGTCACATATTCGTTAAATTGCTCCAGGTCCCTTATGGACATTTTTCCTACACCGTACACCAGAAGCCGTGTAAGATAAATTACGATATAAAAAAATAATGGGCGACATGATTTATAGTGGATCTGCCGAAAGTTCATGGTAGTAACTAATATATATAATTAATAATACTTTCGGTATCACATATTTTTCGTATTTCTCAAAAAGGGAAAAAATTGCATTTCAAGATTAACGTATTAGCGGCGTATGAACATGCATGCTGCAAATCTTTTAAATATCAAGTAAAAGGCTAAATAAAAATTATCGATAAATCGAGGTTTCCCCTGTAAAAATAATATTTTTGATTCATGAATTCAAAACACATCATTTAGACATAAGGTGTTCTTTTAAAAATTGCAAAGAATCACCAAACACCTTACGTGTGATTAGTACCAGGATTTGAGAGAGCGAAAGATTTTCATCAGCGCCGCTAGTGTAAAATAAGAGTTTGAAATAGCAAAGAAAATGAGATATAGAGCTACCAATTATTTCACGTGAGCACTATACTTCTGATTTTATTAAAGAAAAGTTATAGCATTATTTGATTATACAGAAGAAAACAATTATTATAAAATATAAACAAAAAATTCTCTGAAAAAATACATCAATTTTATCGACAATTAAGTCGTTCTTCCTTCCCCGTCATAACACGAGAAGTTTATAATTAAAAAAAAAAAGTAAAACATATATTTGCATATTGTTGTTGCAAATTTCGATAATCTTCATATGATTATAACGTAAAATTTTTAAAATAATATGAGTTTGAAATTTGTAACGTTACAAGTGTCATAAAAAATTTAACTTTTTTAAAAATAAAAATTTTTCGAAAAAAAGATATTCTCTATCCAACTATTAAAGGTTTGTATTCTACATTGAATTACGAAAAAAATAACTATAAGTACATCCTTTTTTCGTGCTGTAACAACTTTGTTATTAACAATTTAAGTCTATAAGCATATACGTATAATTCCGATAGCAGTAATGATACTCTGATAGACTATTGAAAGACGGATGTACCTTTTGTTAATTGTTTCGACTTTATAACGGCCACACTGGATGTATTGATACCAACTTACGTACCAAAAAAAAGATTTCTCACCTTTACTTTCAACAACGATAGAAATTTGTATCCTAATGCTTTCGTCAAATATTATTGAAGCCATTAAAAAGTTTGCTCCATTAAAGACTGTTACTCCCTAACAGAAACGACACCCCTGGTTCACAGAAGATATAAACAATGTGCTGGAAGAATGAAATAAACTGTACAGGCACTTTCGTTGCTCCCAGCTACCTGCAAATCTACAGCATTATAGAGCCACACAAGTCTTAGCTCATAAAAAGGAGGCGAGACAAAAATTTTATTTCACTAACTTTTCTTCCCTGACTGATTCTAATTTCCTATGGAAGAAATTGAATAATTTGGGTTTAACATCTATTAAACGTAACACTTCCCCACTCTACACAGCTTATGAGTTTAACAAACACTTCAGTGGTGTCTCTCGTTACTCTGATGTCCTTGCTGTTGATAAAAGTCTCAATCCTATCGATTTTAGTACCCAAGCATGTGACAGTAACCGGATTCCACGAGTAGTTGTATGAAAAACATTATCTGCTATTGAAGCCATAATCCAGAAAATCTTTAACTTATCTCTCTGCAAGTTCCACTTTCCATAGCTTTAGTAAAAATTCAATTGTATGCTTTGAGCAAAGTAAGTATACCAACTTCTCAAAGAGACTATTGGCCTATCCCCCCACTCAGCTTCTTATCTATACCTCTGGTGTGGCTCGTGCATAAGTACTTAATAGTATACCTTGAAACTCGACTATTTCTTGACCCACTCCAAACTGGTTTCCGTGCTGGTCACACCATACAGTCCTCCTCAAAGTAACTAATAACATCAGGAATCGTATTGATCAGAAGATGGTCAACCTTCTTTTACTGTTTGACTTCAGCAAGGCATTTGACATGGTCTTGACATTATCTTCTTTTATAGATCTCAACTATGGCTTACTACACGGTTCAGTTCTTAAACCTCTATTATTTCTCATCTACATCAATAACGTCAGCATGTGCCTTGCATGCAAATATCGTATCTGATATATACTAATGATCTTCACATATACTGTCAGTATCTCCTTGAAGAGTTAGATGCACGTTCTGTCATAATGACAGAACGTGCATCTAACTGACAACATCTGATGAACATTCTGTCATAATGACAGAACATGCTCGTAAAATCATAGTTTGGGCTGCAAACAATCGCCTTCAGCTAAATATAGAAAAATTGTCATTTGTCCATCTTATTTTATTGTTACGTACATATAAATAATTAGTTAAAATCCCGAGTGGACTTTAAATATTCGAATCGCTATAGGTCTGCTTATCTGCTGATAGAGTTATCTTTAACTCGGTAACGAAGGTTAAAAAGAAGTATGCAGGAATAAAAATACTTCTCTATACATAGACCGAATTGATGTTTATTAAACCGACCCAAAAGGAGACACAGTGCGTGGAATGTAGTTGCGTTATTGTTTTGTCTACTAGGTTGATAAACGCATCACCCATAGATGATGTTAAGCACAGTGTCAATTTAATGTTAATTATTCTTTTCGATATTGAACGATCCGCGGGTCCATCACGAATGACTTCAAAATCATTCCGCTAGGACTGCAAAAATCCCGCGAAAGTCTATCCGATCTCACGGTCAAGGTGCTGAGCCCGAAAATTCCTAGGGGTGCTTGCCGTTGGCACGCGTTATCGGACCGACGGGATCCGATTCCGCAAGCCGAATTGACTCCGGGCGCGCGCAATTTGCGCATTCAGCTGTACTCAATGCGGGCAGTAACGGACATCTGGGACTTCACGTAATCTGTCCTGGCGCGGGTTTGCGATATCGGCGTTCAATGTCACAGCATTGCTGACCTATATTCGATTAAAAAATGCTTATGCAGCGCTTAGGTGAATGCTGCTATACACCGTATGTAACATTATCAAGAATTTGAGAAATAAAGCTAACTCCTGCATGATAGTTGAAAACTCAAGGATCTACTTTGCGCAATCTTGAGATCATGATAGATTCTAAGGTAAATTGTAGAGAGCAAGTCTCTGAAGTGTGCAAGAAAGCATATTTCTTGATATACAGATTATACTTTTTCAAAAAAGCACTGATCTCAGTCTGCGCAAACATCTTTTTCAAACGCTATTATTCCCCATTGTTGAGTATTGTTTACTAGTGTATTGTGACGTCACAGACGAACTGAATGCTAAACTACTACGCTAAATCAATACCGGAATCTGATATGGTGTAAGAAGGCACGAATATATCTCCCCTTACAGGCAAGAGCTACAGTAGCTCTCTACTTCAGGACGTAGACAGTATTTTAGACTCTGTTTCTCCTAGAAAATTTCAAATTTTAATATACCTGCCAATCTTTTAACACTCTTCGACTTTAAAGTAATTGTTTGCCCTGTAAGAAGAGATGTGACACCTCTATTTATCCCTTGCATCTCAACACATGCATTGAGAAAATCATTTCACATCAACACTGCCTACCTCTGGAACTTCCTTCCATCTAACCTAAGAGAAATTACCGATTTTCTGGCCTTCAAAATGAGAGTACATGCTCACCTACTTACTCTCAAGAGCATAAGTTCATAGATGCACTGTTTAATTTTAATTCAATAATTAACTTATCTCAATGTAATTATACAGTGATAATTATATAGTGATAGTGATTATAGTGATAAACTCTGTGCGTGTATATATTTAAATGAATTGTTATTAGATTATAATTATACTTAATATACAATGTATTTTATACAACATAATATGCAGCAATAAATAGTATGTAATCTAATCTGCCTCTGCCTCTCTCTCTCTCTCTCTCTCTTTCCTTTATCTCTGTTTTGTATACATAAAACATGCTGATTAATTTATGAATTATATATATTTTAAATACGAATTTTGATTGTTAATATTATTAATAATAAACAGATATTACTTAATATATATATATATATATATATGTGTGTGATTTACAATCAAAACTTACCAAAAACGTCAATGACTTTAGTTTTCATAGGTAAAAAAAAAAACACATAGTATCAAAATGTAATATGAACATTTACGGTTCATTACAAATTCAACAAGTGATTTCTTACTCTTTCTACTTAACATACATTATGTTAAAATATATTAAGCAGTGCGATAAAGTCAATAAATGAAATTAACATACCGCAATCGAAAACCTATTTCAATAAATCATCTATCCGATGGATCGCATTACTTCTTAACCGTATGACTACGACAGAACTACTCCATTCGACTCCACGGTACTCATGAAAAACCGATGATCTTAGGACTTATACATACACGCTTATGCATACTTATATTGTTAATAACAAAGTCTTTTCGATACGAAATTATTGATGTACGTATGCTCATTTTCTTCGTAATTTAATAAGGAATTCAAATCTTTAATCTTTAGTTGTAGAATGTTAAATGATTTTTTGGTATTTAAGAAAAACAGATGTTTTTATGACATTTTGATATGTATATGGAGATTTAATTAATTAATAACAAAGTATTTCGGCACGAATTCTTAATGTGTATATAGTTATTTTTTTGCAAATTAATATAGAATTTAACTATGCAATTTGGTAAGATATAATCGTAAAGAATTTTTTATTATAATCAATAAAATGGTGATTATATAATGTAAACGTATGTGGTTAGGGATACATGTTTGTTAATAACAAATATGTCGAAATACTTGAATTTTTTTAATACATTTTATTATAATTCTTTATATTTTTGTTTTTATTAATTGTTGATTTTTTTTTACAATTTTACCATCATTAGGGGTTGTTTTTAAGAGTGAAATCAATTTTTTTCAAATTATTTGTCTATTTTATCAATATATAATACGCTATTTTTCTCGAAAAATTTTTATTTTTAAAAAAATTCAATTTTTTTATGACATTTGTAACATTACAAACATTAGACTCATTGCATGATGCTATTTAAACTTTTATAACATAATATTGTAATGAGTAATATTTAGTTTTCAAAATTATGAATTTGTGAGATTTTTTTATGTATTATATATACTGTATACATACTATTATATACTAATGTGTACATTTTTTTAATGAAAATTATGTATATTATGTAAGAATTATGATGTTTATGCATATAAACATAATAAATTAGAAAATAAAAAGAATTAAATAACGTAAATTACAATTATATGTTACGGTTAATCAAAACTATTATCTATACATTAATGATTTTCTGATTCATTTTTCTTATTATAGATAATGAATATATTTATCGAAGTATAATAATTTATTACTTTAATTTAAATTAGCTTTTAAAATAAAAGTTTTAAAAGTTGTAATTATTAATAATTAACAAATCATTAGAGTTATAGTTATAGCAATATTGATATACATAAAATCAAAAATAATTTTTTTTAAAAATCAAATTTAAGTTTTTCATTTATAAAATACAAAATTAATTTAAAAATACAATAAAATAAAATTAAAGAAATTTATAAGTAAACTAACAAATATATTCTAAATGATTGTTTTAAATATAAATTATTTTTTTAGATAATGTTAAGTTTTAATTTATTATCCAAAAATTTTATTGAATTATACATAGTTATATAATAATAATTTAATAATTATGTTAACAAATATAAAATTTTACATACTTATTTTTATTTTATCTTACGTTAGATATTTTATTTTTAAATAATAAAAAAATTAAATATATTAAAAATAATATATTGTTAATAATACTTATAATATATTATTTTATAAATATTGTTAAGAATATTAAACTGTAAACTTTACCACGTCTATAGGTATTCGACTATTTTTGAATATATGATGTTTATGATGGGAAAACCCCACTCGTCTGCATACTAGACGGACACACCCTTTTTTATCTAATTACTGAAATACAGGTGTCCCTTAGCAGGTAGATGATGATGTTTCGTTTTTGTAATATCTTATGTACAATCAGTTTAGTCCAGTACGTCGTTGTACAAAGATAGTTTACACTTTTGTAATTATTCATTTTTATATTAAATAAATACTCTTTAAAATATATAACTTATTTTCTCTTTTAATCAATAACCTTAACAGGTTATGGCTCCAGAGAAACACTAACTGAAAGGCATAGTGTATAGTAAAAATAAATCGAGAAATAATTTATTTTTAAAGTGATTTTTTGTTTTTTTAAAAAAAAGAAGTTAAAAGTGCAAAAGATGGATACTCCATGGAAAGTTGAAAAACTGAGAGACAAGGAAAACTGGAATCAGTGGAAATTCGTCATACAAGCGTTATTAGAAAATGAAGAAGATCTGTTGGATGTATGTGAGGGAAAATTAAAACGACCGATAGAGAATTCTGAAGGATATGAAGTGAAACTAAAACAATTTGAAAAAGCAGACAGATTGGCGAGGAAAATTATAATAACGACGGTTGAAAAAAAACCACTGGACTTACTGTTGAATTGTTCGACAGCATACGAAATATGAAGAAAATTAAGCACAGCTTACGATATGAAGTTGGATGAAAACTTATCGCTGATTCAAAAACAATTTTATCAAGTTAAGTGGGACAAAAGTGAGACTGTAGGGTTAAATTTCTCGAAAATTGAAAAGCTGACAATGAAAATGAAGAGACTTGGAGGAAAAATTTCAGAGTCTATGGTTGTCGCTAGAATCCTTCATATTTTGCCGTCGGAATACGATCATTTTCACAGTGCGTGGGATTCAGTGGATGATAAGAAAAAAAACATTGGAAAATCTAAATGCAAGATTGATGACGGAAGAAATACGTATAAATGCTAAAAATGAAGAAGCGGAAGAATTAACGGTTGCTATGATTTCAAGAGCCCGAAAACCCCATAATCATCAAAATAAGAAGTTTAACAAAGGTAATGAAGGGAACACAGGCCATAAAAATACGAATATATTTAGTTATGGTTGTGGTAAACAAGGTCACATGAAAAAAAAACTGTTTTGGATGTTATGTGTGTCATTCAAAAAATCATATTGCAAGAAATTGTCCAAGAGGAAATCAAACAAAGATGACGTGAAAAAATGATGAAATTCAAGAAAAAAGACAAGATCGCGAGGCTTATATGGGAGTTTATGGAACCGTGGATAAAGAAAAATGGCTGATTGATTCAGGAGCATCGGATCATATGACGAATAGATTAGACTGGTTTACGCAATATGAAGAATTTAATATACCAATTAAAATCAAGATTGGAAACGGCGACGAGATCTCTGCACTTGGTCAAGGAAGTATTTTTATAGAAACGAAAGTCAATAACAAATGGATACCAGGTATAATGAAAAAAGTTTTATATGTACCGAAAATTAAAACGAATCTTTTTTCCGTAAAAGTTGTTGTGAAAATGGGAGTTAATTTTTCGATTACCGATTCAGGAAAATAATGCTTGTTTACGCGAGAAAATTGTGTTATTGCGACCGGTTCGGATAGTGGTAATCTATATAAAATGAACTTACGAGTTTAATCACCAAAAAACTGTTTAGTTGCGAGTAAATTTCATGATTTACAACTATGGCATGAGCGGTTGTGTCATCAAAATAAAAAATATGTAAAATCATTTTTAAAAGATCACGGTATTGATACAATTGGCGACAATGAAATCTGTGACGAGTGCGAGTACGGCAAACAAAATAGACAATGTTTTAATCAAAGAATCGAGCATGCGAATAAAATTTGCGAAGTAATACACACAAATGTATGCGGACCAATGCCGACTTGTTCTTTAGGCAAAAACAGATATTCTATTATCTTTAAATACGAGTATTCATCGTAACGGAAAATTTACTTTATGCAGAAAAAATCAGAGACAATAGAAAAAATTATTGTTTTTTGTAATGAAATTAAAAATCAGTTTGGTCGTAGTATTAAAGTATTGCACAGTGATTGTGGAAAAGAATTTATTAATAAAAGTTTGGTAACTTTTTTAAATAAAGAGAGTATTATTCATAAAACTAGCATTCCATACACGCCGCAACAAAACGGTATCGCGGAACGAGAAAATCGTACTGTAGTCGAAGTAGCGCACTGTATGCTTTTTTCGAATTCAGAATTACCGATTTTTTTATGGGCAGAAGCCATATACACCGCAGTTCACGTGTTAAATTTTATTACATATAATACATCCCGACTACATGTCCGGGGACGGGTTTCGCTATTTACATAGGCTCTTAACAATTACATATGTTTTCCATAAAATGTTACATTGCTTAACTATTTACATTATTTACATCAACTTATATACTATTTACATAGTCTTTAATCTTTTTTAACTGTTATTTATTTTACATTTGTTCACTTCACTATTGTTTTTGTCTTGTGTGCTTTGTCCCTATGCACTGTCGTGTGTTTCTTGTTTCTTGTCTCCTTCTTTCTTTGCTTAATATCTTCTGGTCTATTTCTTCTCTGCTTTTTCCATTCTTTCCTCTAATAGTTTTATCCCGTTCAGAATTGTTTTGTTTGTACATCCGTTTTTAAATTCTATTATTATGTCTTTGTTAGTCCATGTTATATTGTACGTTCTTCTATAGTCACCAAAAATATCCTTTGTTTTTTCACATTTTCTAACATAATGTTCCTAGTCTCCCTTCTCCTTTGAGCATAGCTGGCATCTTCTTTCCTCTTCTTTAACCCAATATTTATTATGAGTCGTAATGTTGCCGGACCTTATCCTTGCAATTGTTTTAATCGTCTTTGCCCCTTGTATATTTCTGAGATATGTTGGGAGTCCCTTCTCTTGTATATCCTTGTATATTTGGTTATATTTGGCTTCTGAGATTCTACTCTGTCTGTTTTGTTGTTGTATGTCTTTATCTCTTTGTCTTATCTCACTGTGTATGTCTGTTTTCCCCATTGTGTTCTAGTATTTTAACTGTTCCTTGCTCAGTCCCAGTCTACCTAACCTTATGCCCATTTCGTCTGATTTCTGGTCTAAGTGCTCTTCTTCGTTTTCTTCAAAGCATTTTCTTACTAGTCTATGTTTCTCCATGTTTTGTATTTTTTCTTCGTATTTTATCGTTCTGATGATCCAGTCTGTTTCCATTCTGTACTCATACATTTCTTCATAGACTATGTATCAGGGAGTACAGAAGTCCAAACTTAGGGTCCACCGCAAGTAATCCGTTTTTATCTTCTCCATTTGTTTTTGCGCCTGTGTCTCCCAAATTTCAACCCCATACTCCAGTACACCCTTTACCAGATAGTTGAAGAGCATTTTTCTTAGACTAAAATCTCGTGGACACTTTCTTTCTGCTAGACCCCATGTTCTTTTTGCTGCAATGATGCCTTTCTGAGTTCTTTCCTTTATATGGTCTTGCCATTTCCCATCTTTTCTAAAAGTGAAACCTAAATAGCTAAACTTATCTACCATCTCAATTCTTTTGCCTTGACATCCCCATGTCTCTGAGATCTTCCTTTTACCTTTTCCTACTCTCATAATTTTGGTTTTCTCCGTGTTTAGCTTCAGGTTTCTCTTTTTCAGAAAGATCCTTAGTGTTGCCATCATGTCTTGGATGGCATCTCTGTTTTCCCCAATTAGTGCCAGATCATCCGCGTAAGCTAGTGTCCAGAGTCTCTCCTCCTTAATTTTCGTGCCTCCAATGTTTCTCCTCTTCATCTCTCCTTCTACGTCTGCAATATATATGTTAAACAATATGAGACTGAGGCAGCATCCCTGTCTCAGTCCCTTCTTCGTCCAAAATTCCTCTGAGGTGCCCTCCGTTGCTCTCACTCTGCATATAGTTTCCTCATATATCATCTTTATATTCTCCCTCAGGTCTTTGCTATATTTTTTCTACTCCATTATGTTCCATAAAGTTTCTCTGTTTATTGTATCGAAGACCGCTTTTAGGTCCACGAACAATATATATAGTTCCTTCTTTTCTTTGATCGTCTTCTTTATTATATGGTTTATAATATATATATATTGTCCGTGGTTGACTTCCCTTTCTTGAAACCAGCTTAACCTTCAGGTAGGATATTTCTCTCTTCCGTTTCTTTCTCTAGTCTATTCTTCAGAATTGTTGTAAAGATCTTATATGCAGACGAGAGCATAGATAGTAGCTTGTAGCTTTCCGGGTTCTTTGGGTTGCCTTTTTTATATATGGGGACAATTACTGCCGTTTTCCAATCTCTTGGTATTTTGCCTTGCTCTGTAATTCTCTTGATTAGCTCTTTGTATCTCATTCTTATTTCATTGCTCCCATATATCCAAACCTCATTTGGAATTTCATCTATCCCACTTGCTTTCTTCCTTCTTAGGCTTCTCCAAGCTTCCCATATTTCTCTGTCTTCAATTTTTATCGTGTCTTTCCTATGTTAATGTGTGTTAGTCATACTTGTTTCCTGTCTATGTGTGTCTGTCCCGTCTAGTAAGTTTTTAAAATGTATGGTCCATTCCTCCATCGATATGCTTTCTTCCTCTTTTCTTCTTTTCTTCCCCTTGTTTAGATATTTCCAAATCTGTCCTTCGTTTTTAATCTTTTTTAATTCTATTTTCTTTTTTTTCCCCCATTCTCTTTTCTTCTTTTCACAGTAACTTTTCCAATTCCTCCTTTGAATCACATATTCTTCTTTTGTTGTTGTTCTTTCTTCCAATTTTTCAATGCCTTCTTTGCTTTATTCTTTTCTTTTCTGCATTCCATGTCATAGCACGGTTTTTTCCGATTTTCCAGTTCTTTGTCTTAACCGTTGTATATTCCACGTCCCCTCTAATTGTCTCTTTTATTCCTGTCCAAATTCCTTCTATTTCGGTTTCGTTCGTTAGTTCTGTGTATTCTCTGTTCGTCCTGTCTTCGTACCTTTTTGTTTCTTCTTCACCCCATAACATTCTCGTTCTTTTCTCTCTTTTTTCGGCTCTTCTTCTTCATTTATATTATCCTTCGTTACTATCGTGATGACCAATGGTAAGTTATCTGATTCTATTCTTTTCTCTAATTTTAAGCATTCTACCCTATCTCTCACTTCTCTGTCAGCAATTTCCAGGTCAATCACAGTATTCCCTCTCAGGCCTATAAATATGAAGTCGCCCTTTTCGTCTCCTTTTATTGTACCGTTCAGTATGCTGTATCCGTTGGCTTCTATCCTCTCTACTAATTTTTTCCCCTCCTTGTCATGTTTCTTGTCTCAGCTTTTCCTTTTTACCATCCTATACATCTCTTCTTCTATCATATAACTTCCTTTCTCCCCTGTTCTTACGTTGAAGTCGCCCATTATGATCATCTCTATGTTTGCGTTATAGCTCTCCTCCTCTATAACTTTCCATTTTCCTTCCATGTCCCTGTTGTTGCAGTATATTCCCCATATGTCTAATTTTCTTTTGCCTTCATCTATCTCCATCCTTGTCCTGATTATGCCTTCACCTTTATTTTTGCCTAGCTCTTTGACATGGGTAATCCGCTTTTTATTCATTCCTATGATGAAGCCACCTTTCGCTCTACCTTTCTTTTTTTCTCTTTTCGCCTCTATAATCTCCCACTCCATTTGTTTTGGCAATTTTCCTCTACACTTATCAGCATCTTTCTCCTCTACCCATGTCTCTGACATACATACGTAATCCATTTTTGTTACATATTTCCAAAAATCCTCATCCTTTGCCCATATTCCTGCCACATTCCAGTACATCAGCTTTAGTTTTCCAGTTTCTTCATTTCCCTCTGTTTCCTTGATTTTGTGTTCATTCTTATTATCTTTCGCTTTGCCCTTGGTCTGTATCTGTTGTCTGTTGCTTGCATACTTGCTGTCTGTCTTGTGTCTGTCCTTTTTTTCAGTTTCGTTTCTGTCTTTTTTATGTTATTTTTCGTTCTTGCCTGTTCTTTCCTTATCTTTTGTTTTGTCTGTCTTCTCTCTTCTCTTCTCTCCTTTCCTGTGTCTTTGTCTTTTTTTTGTGTTCTTTTCCCATCCCCTCTCTATACTAAATTTTCTTCACTTTCATCCTTCTCTGTTTCTTCATTCCCTTCAGTTGTTTCTCTGTCTCCTTTTCCTTTGTCTTCTCTTTTTTGTTGCATTTTTTCTTCCCTATTCCTTTCTTCGATTGTTCTCTCTTCCCTTTCTTTATTTTCTCTTTCGTCTTTATTTCTTTTTATTTCCTTCCTCTCTTTTCGTTTCATTTTCTCTTTTATTTCTGTCCATCTTCTTTCCATCCTTTATGTCCCTATCCACCTTTCCCAGCTCCCTTCTATGTAGACTTTCTTTAACCCTACCTTTGCAAATATTCCGTTTATCTTTGCTCTCCGTACCCATTCCCTGATTTCATTCTGCACAGCCCTTTCCTCATATGTCAAATCAAAATCCATATATATCTGTGTCCCAATCACTTTTTTCTTGCCTCTCACACCCTGTTTCTCGTTTCTCTGTCTTTCATTTTTATTATTATCATTCGATTGCTCTACCAAGCGCTTCTTATTTCTTCTTGGAGCCCTAACCTTTTCTCCACGAACTGTTCTGCCCATTTTTTAATTCCCATCTTCTGTGCCTCTTCCCTATCCATACCCTTTACTACCACGTTCTCCTCTCTGTCCTTTCTTTCTCTTTCCCACATGAGTTTTCTTATCCCTATTATATCTTTACTTGAGATTCTCGAGCTCGTGGAGTTGCTTCCTGTTCCACTGCTACTCCATCTCATATTCCCCGATCCCCCACTTTCTCTGCTGCTCCATCTTGAGGACTTGCTTCTTTCTTCTTCCCTATCCTCTTTCTCCCCCTCGCTTTTCCTTTCGTACTCCTGCTTATCCTTTCTTATTTACCTTATTATCTCCCCACTTTCTTTGCTCCTATCACTTTCACACATTTCGTTCCGCTCCGCAATTTTTTCTTCTATCTCTGTCATTCTCTCCTCCATTTTTCTCGCCCATGTTCTTATTACCTCCTTGTTTTCCATTGCCTATACCTTAACTTTTTCATAAAGCTTTTCCATCCTTGTCATTTTTTCTTTTGTCTCTTTCCTATCTTTTTCTATTATTTTCTCTATTTTTTTCATTCTTTCCGTTATCTCCTTCATATATTTTTCTATTTCTTCTCTCCCTTCCTCCTTGTTCTTTTTTTCCTCCGTTCTAACCATCCTTATCTCTTCTATTAGCTCCTTCTCCTCCGCTGGACTCTTCCTTTTGAGGTTATCCAGTGTTAGCTGGATTCCCTCCCTCTTATTCGCCTTTCCTCTGGTCATCATGATTTTGTCAGTTTTTTGGCTCATTATTATTATTTGTTTATTATTTGTTTATTTTTCTATTTGCTTCTATGGTTTTATTGTTGTTTGTTTTTTGCTGTTTTTTATTTTACCTATATGTTTATTTTATTCTATATATTATATATTTTTTAATTTTATTAATCAGTTTATATTGTTCTATTATTTATTATATTCGTTGTATATTATTCTTTATATATTTATTCTTTATTTCTTTTGTTATTATTTCTGTTATTTCTGCGTTATAATTGAATATTTTCAAATATTTATTTTGATTAATTTAGCTCCGGACAAAATTTTTATGATTTTTACCTCCCCTCAATCGCTGCTTCTTCTTGTCTTAGGGTTTCCTCACAATCGGCGGGCTATCTGCGCGGTCCGCGCTTTTTCTGTATTTTGACATCTGCTGACGTCCGCAACTCTCGTCACTTTTGATGTTCTCTGTCCTGCTCTCCCGCTTTTTTCCCTAACCTCTACCTTTTATCAGAAACTTTTTCACCGCACTTTCACCTTTCACCTCCTTCTCGCACTGTTTTTCCACCTTTCACTTGCCTTTGATACTTTCCTCTACTGTTCTATCAAAAATTTTTCTCTTCTGTATGTTATTTCACTTTGTATTTTTCGTAGTTTTATCTATGCCTTGTGTGTGCGATGCGTACAACACGACGGTCGAAAACGGAATCCCCGGTTCACGTGTTAAATTTAACAGGTCCAAGTAAGATCTCGGGGAAAACTCCGTTTGAAATATAGCATAATAAACAAGTAAATATTGACTATTTAAAGATTTTTGGAACTGAGTGTTTTGTTCATATACCAAAAGAAAAACGGAAAAAGTTTGATAAGAAATCAGTGAAAGGTTTTTTGGTAGGTTACAAAGAAGATTATACAGGTTATCGTGTTTATGTTCCCGAATATCGCGATGTTATATTAAGTAGAGATGTTTTATTTAAAAAGGAAAAAGTAGTCGCGAACGAAACAGAAATAAAAGAGGTGAAAACTTTAGCTAATAAAATGTAAGATGTAAGTGATGAAAGTAGCGAAAGTTCAATAGAAGAAAATGATAATGTTATTTTTGAAAAGGGAAAAATAATAAAGAATGAAAATGAGTCAAGAAATGAAGTTTTATCTAATGTTAATGATTTTTCCTCTAAACGCGAATTAAGAGATAGAAAAGAAATTAAAAATACAAATTTTTATGGATGTCCCGTGACATATATCGCGGAAAATTATAGTGAAGCAATAGCTAGCGATGAGTGTAAAAATTGGAAAAATGCAATGAGAGAAGAGCTAGAAGCGTTAAGAGAAAATAAAACCTGGATATTGATTGATAAACCGTAAAAATAGAAAATTATTAATACACGTTGGGTTTATTCAAAAAAATTAAACTGCGATGGTAGCGAAAGGTATAAGGCGAGATTAGTTGAAAAAGGCTGTAATCAAAAAGAAAGAATAAATTATAATGAAACTTTTAGCCCCGTAATTCGATTGGATACAATTCGGTTAGTATTAAGTATTGCGGCTAAAGATAATCTAAAGTTAACGCAATTTGATATAAAAACTGCTTTTCTGTACGGAGATTTAAAAGAAGATATCTATGTAAAACAACCAGAAGGTTTTAATGATGGAACGCCACGCGTATGTAAAATAAACAAAAGCTTATATGGACTAAAACAAGCACCGAAATGCTGGACAGAGCATTTTTCGAATTTTTTAAATAAATACGGTTTTCGTGTAAACTCTAGCAACTCTATTCTGTATATTTTTCATAATGTTAATGATACTAATGAAATGATGCTCTTAGCAATTTATGTGGATGACGGTCTTTTAGCATCTACACATGAATATTTAATTGATAATTTTCTTCAAAAATTAATTTAAAGGTTTAAAATAACCTTTAAAAAGAATGTTAAGAATCGTTTTGGTGTAGAAATTAAAGTATTGAAAGATAATTCAATATTCTTATATCAAAGTAAATATGTAGACAATTTATTAAAATGGTTGAATATGTGTGAATCTAATGGTGTATCGACCCCGATAGAGACGCATTGAGATATAAATTGTAATATAGGAAAAGAACAATGTAATGCTCCTTACAGAGAAGCGGTCGGTAGCTTAATATTTCTCCAAGTAATTAGTCGGCCAGACATTAGTTTTGTGGTAAATATTGTTGTGAGAAATTTGGAAAACCCAACTTTAGAACACTGGAAACTTGTAAAAAGAATTTTTCGTTACCTGAAGGGATCGATTGATTTTGGATTACTGTATAATAGCGCAGGTAATTTTGAAGTGTACTCCGATGCAGATTACGCAGGCGACAAAAAAACACGGAAATCAACGTCGGGAATGATTTGCAAATATTCTGGAGCGGCGATCACGTGGCAAAGCAAACGCCAACAATGTGTGTCACTCTCTACGACAGAAGCCGAATATGTAAGTGCGGCTACAACGGCCAAAGAAATAATATGGCTTAAGAAATTATTTAATGATTGTAAAATTAATATACAAAAATTTTCGCTTTTCGTTGATAATACTAGCGCCATAAAATTAATAAAGAATCCTGAGTATCACCAGCGAAGCAAACATTGATGTTCGTTACCATTTTATACACGATTTATATAAAAATAACGAATTGGATTTATTATATGTTTCATATAACATCGCCGATATCTTTACAAAAGCTCTGGCAAAACCACGATTTTTATATTTAAGAGGTAAATTAGGTTTAAGGTATAAAAATGATTTAAACCTGTAATATGTAGACATAGTAAAGATTTAGGGAGGGTGTTAAGAGTATTAAACTGTAAACTTTACCACGTCTATAGGTATTCGATTATTTTTGAATATATGATGTTTATGATGGGAAAACCCCACTCGTCTGCATACTAGACGGACACACCCTTTTTTGTCTAATTACTGAAATACAGGTGTCCCTTAGCAGGTAGATGACGATGTTTCGTTTTTGTAATATCTTATGTACAATCAGTTTAGTCCAGTACGTCGTTGTACAAAGATAGTTTACACTTTTGTAATTATTCATTTTTATATTAAATAAATACTTTTTATAGTATATAACTTATTTTCTCTTTTAATCAATAACCTCAACAAATATTATAAATCCGTTCACAATAATATAAAATGAGATAAAATAAATTATGTTTTAATGTAAAAAATATAAAAATCGTTAAAACAAATAAGCAACAAAATTTAACTTAATCGATTTTAAATATATTACATTGAAGCTAATATATTTTATGTTAGTTTATTGAATATTCCCTATATTAACACAAATATTTTGTTAAAACATAGGAATAAATGTAAAAACATATTTTTTAAATATTTTTATTTTTATTAAAAAAAATATTATGCTGATCAATATGTTATTATTAATCGTAAAAATTATACTAATTAACTTTGAAATTAGGTTACTTCTTCGCCATTTTTTCGAACGAGATAATATATTTAAAACGTATAAAATGCAAAACCTAAGAAAGTATTCATTTCAAGTTTTTTTATTAACATATATATATATATATATATATATTATATTAAATAATTTTTTTTATTAATTAGAATGAATTAGATTAATATTATATAATTATTAGTTTATACAAATTTTCTATTTCTAAATTATTTCATTTAATCTACTTAAAATCTAATCAATCCAATTTAATTTATTGTACTCAGTAATAATACTTGGACTAATATGTTAGGCAAATACCTAAAAAGTCAGTGGCTCTGAGTCTTTTTTTTACTTATTTAATTAAGACTGCATGAAAAATAGAAAATGTAATTTTAATCAATAACACTGATTTTAATAATTGAAACTAAGTAATTTTTTTTTAAAGTAATTCAATTATGTCATTAAGTTAATAGGATGGAGAGTGCCAAAATAAAATTCTTTTGATTGCATTTATAAAGACTATAAAATTATAGAGATCGTATGAGTAACATCCTTAACATTTAATAACTTTGTCTATATAAATGGAAATTCTAAAATAGTTACTCCTGTAGTTAAAAAATAATAGAGACTATAAAAACGTAGAAAAATTAAAAAACCACTACATTGAGTTTTTATTTTTGTACTTGCTCATTATAACAATATTTATTATATATAATTTATATATTATATAAAGTATGAACTATTATACTTATTGATAAAAAAAAACATTAAACTGTATTCAAATTTAAAATAACTCAAGACCATATTTTAAGATAACTATTTTAAAAAATATGTATATGATTATTTACTTTTAATATTTCTTTTAAATTGTCTTTATTAAATGTTAAATATATTTTTATATGAATTTTTACAATATCATGTAAGTTATTTTAATGAATTATTAAAATAAAATTTTTCAACTAATTTATAATATTAAAAAATTAAGCAAGGAAAAATTTTAATAGTTGAAAAATTATAGAAATTTGATTCATCTGATAAAAAAAACCGTACTAAAACATCAGCTTAAGTACTTAATGCGACAATAACATTGGATTAAATGATATTTTTTTTATCTTTTTTATTATTATTACTATTTTTAAATCAATTAATATAACATAAATAACATATAATAATATAAACCGGATTTTTTAAACCAAATAAATCGTTTACTACCTACAACTACATTTTAACAAATTACATTTGCACAATAATAATTTATTAGTGTAATTTTTTAATTAAAGAATTGCAAAGTTATATTTTATTATTTGGATAATGTTTACGATTAGTATCGTAGTGATTTTTCTATATTTTAAAATTATTCAAATTATTATAAAAAATTATGAATAAAAATTGTAAACGAAAATCGAATATTTGCTAGTGTTAATATTGAAAAATATTTGTGAGATCGGTAATTATAAAAAATGAAAAAAAAATAATCAATTTGAACTTCATTAGATATAATAAAGGAAATTATTTTATAAATTATTTAAATTATAATTAATTTTATACTATGACATTAAAATTTAAAAATGATTGTCAACAACAAATCCATCACATATTCCATTAAAAGTTTACCAACAAAATCAATGGATGAAAATGTCTATTTTTTATATATATATATTTTTTAATGAAAAATTGATTTGGCAAAGTGTGCATTAACTTATCCTCAATACAAAAATGGAAATACATAGATACAATAGATTTATAAAATAGTTCACAAAATAAATTATTTGTATTTTGTTCAATGTGTAAATTATAAAGCAATAACTAGAAAATGATGAGAGGTTTACATTTATTTTATCAAGGAATGCAAGAAAAGAAACCTGAAATTATTATTAATTTTCATATTGGAAACATCGAATTCGATTTATTGTATGTCCCTATAAAAAAAAATTAAAATTAAAAGCCTATAATTATGTTGCAATACATAATGATCTCGGCGTTAGATATAATGTAAATATTTTGAAAGGTTGACAGCAGCGAAACTCCCGCGTCATCGTTTCAAAATTTAGCGCACGTGATCTAATTTAATTTAACAAAGAAATTTAGCTCTGAGAAATCCCAAATCGATATCATCTGAAAATGCGAGTAAACAAAAACATTAAAACAATCAGAGCTTGAGTGCTACTTAACCTCAAAGACGCCAGGGTGAAAAGAAAACGAAATCAAAGAGAAAGGGGCTCACCAACGGAGTTTATTAGGCTGGTGCAGGCACGCCACAGCATCTCCCAGTCACTCTCGACCAGGCTCTTGTGTTGCGCTCCCAATATCCGTGTGCTCAAACTCCGTCAACCAGTCGCGAGCATGAATCGCAATCGTCTACTAAGCACCGACGACGAGCGAAATTGCGAAAAGTGTCGTCTTTTTCGAGTCTCACACCTTTCCTGCCTCTCCTATACTCGCCTTCAACCATGGTGTGCGTGCGCGGCGTTATCGGGGACAGCGAACGAAGGCGGGGTCAAGCGGCGTGAGGAGGGGAAACGCGCGCCGGCGCTCTGCCCAATTTTGACGCTCCAGCGGGAATTTTGAAACTCGATCTCTCGAAGTATGTAAATTCGATCTATAACTAACTGGTTCTTTGGCTTTTTTTATTAAGATGAAGATCGTTACTAGACCAGTGATTCCAATATCAGGGTCGTGACGTCCTCGTCGCTGACCACCGGTATAAACTCGGGTAATTGTTTGCTGCGTGGAAAGAGGGATTGTTTAATCGGAAACGAAGAGAAAGAAAGAAAAAGAGTGAGTGAGAGAGAGAGAGAGAGAGAGAGAGAGAGAGAGAGATAGGCATTAATTCGAGGATTGAGAATTTTTAATTTTAAATGTTATATGTTCTCAATTGGGTTTCTGATACTTGATTTGATCTTAAAATGATAGTGCGTGAATATAATGTTATACTCTGAAATTTATTTAGATACATCGTTTATTAAGATGTTATTTTTAGGAAAACTTTATGATTTACGTATACCATTTTCTCTGACGATTAAGTAAAAAATAATTTACATTCTTTTTAACAAAATATTTACTGCCTATATTGTTTTTACATTTTATTCGCTGTTAAAAGTGGTTCTTAATAGTTAATTTAATTGTACTATACTTATTATTATTCTCTCTTCGTTAAATATTTTAGTCAAAAAAATTCAAAAGGTATATTTACTCTCATTTATTTATAAACTATTATGTAATTATTTGTATGTAATTGAAACAGCATTCATTAGAAAGAATTTCCAAACATTTAATTCTATCTAAATTATATAAATAATTGGTTTTTTTTTTGATAATATCCTTCCTTTTTAATATGTATTAATAAAATCAATGTAAATAAAATAAATTTAAACAATTTTTACGGAAATCTTCGTTCACAAAGGATTTAATTTATTAATTGTTACACATATGGTATATTAAAAAAAAAAAAATGAAATATATAAGCAATTTTATCGTATTGTACTAAATCTATTACAAAAAATTTATTTTTAAATTGTATTAAAAAAAATACAATTCATTAAAAACAAACTTTTATATATTTTTTAAATGAGTAGCAGTCTTGTTTCAAAAGGCTTCTCATTATCATGAGGTTTACTTCATTGAAAAAACATAAATTACTATTAAAATTACCATAGCAATCATAAATTGTTATATTTCTCCTCAATTTTTTTTTTATTTATCAAGCATTAATAATACACAAACGATATTGAAAGTTATTATTATAGGAAGTTATTAGATTTCGGCAATAGAAAAAAAAATAAAAAATATCTACAATTTTTTTAAATATAGTTGTATTTGAGAGTATTGTCATTCCAAAAATAAACCAAGTACAGTTGGATGTTACACGTAATGGAAAAGCAGTCAAGCTTATTCTGTCTTTGTTATATATTATTATCAAAGAAAGAGAGCATCTAGAGTCAAACATGATTACGTATATTCTTGGAGGAAAACTCAAACTAAAAATTGATCGTTGGTGTTCTGGATTTAGTCTATGTAATAATTACGTGCGAGCTACTTTCTTTAATTTTCTTTTAATTTCTTAATTTTTTTTAATTTTTAATTTTCTTAGATTTTAACATAAGAATTTATCCTAATTTTAATAAATTTTGTTATTTGAATTATTTTATAATATAATATAGTATTTATTTCTATATTACATTTATAATATATTATCATATGGTTTTGATTAACTTTCGTTTTTATACATTTTAGAATAATTATGCAGATTTATATAATTTTCTTTTAATATTTTGTATAATTAATTCTATTTATTTCATTTTAAAAACTAAAAATAAATTTTTCTCGCAAAGAATTTATAAAATATAACTCGATGTGTTTCATAATGGACATCAGTGACACATACATGGAAAAGTCTTCGAATCGTTGAAAATCATTTACAAGGTCTGAGGGTAAAAAATTTTAAGAATTAAAGGGCACGTGAGCTTTTGCAAAAAGTGGTTGTCAGTTTGCGCGACATCTTTTAAACATGTATTTATATAATATAGAAATAAATACTATATTATATTATAAAATAATTCAAATAACATAATTTATTAAAATCAATATAAGTTCTTACATTTAAACCTAATAAAGTAGTCGTAGTCGTTGACATCTTTGCGACATCTTTAATAACTTTTTGCGCCTCACATTATTGTATTTTGCATGTATAATAAATTGTAAACGTGAGTTCTCCCAGTTTCTTGGTAGTTCGGAAAGGTGCTTGCAATGAAATCCTGTACAAATGATAGTCGCTCTCAGGACGACTATTTAATAAAACAACGAGCAGGAGGAGACAGAAACCGTCCATTTCCATGCGTGGACTTGGTTAATCGGCGGGGATTCGCAGAACCTCTACTCTAGAGAAAAAACAACACATTTCCTGTTTCAAGCGATCGAAATCGCAATAGTGAAAAAAAAACATTTGCGAAGAACCGGCGGTTATGTTTTTCCCCTTTTATTAAAAAAAGGAGTTTGCGGATGGTTTTTTTCCTATATAGGGAGTTTTTTCCCCTAGGGTATTAGGATATTAAATAACAAAATCAAAGGTATAAAAATATATTTAATTATTGAGTTTTATTTATAATAATATGTACAATTTTTGCTTTCCTTCATCCTCATCGTTTAAAAAGATAAATTTTTCTTAAAATATAATTTATTTTTAAAATCTTGCAAAAGGTACAAACAATACTTACATACTTTATAATTTAGTACTTTGATAGTTACAATGCATGTACCAAAATATAAATAAATACTAATATAAAAAAATAAATCTAACTAACAAAACAAGCTAAAATAAAATAATTATCTAATATTAATTCTGTATCTATTTAAAATTATGTTTTCATGCTTCAGATGTACAAGATATAATTTATATGTGAAGTCTAATTTTCAATACATAAATAAGCAACTATTAACATTCGATTGAAACCTGATGCATACTACACAAATGAATAATCCAAGAGCAGTTTTTTTTTCTATAAATCAATGTTTTGATATAGTACGTTTAGAGAGAAATTAAAAGTGAAACAGTGAGAACAACTTGTATTTTTAATACATCAAAAATATTAACGTTTTTACTATGATATAAATTGATGTAATTTATTTATATATAAAAAAATGCTATAAAATATTTTTAAAAAATATCGTTATATTTGAAAATATAAATTTAACTAAAAAACTACTATTCACTCATTACTGCTACTCATATATAAGCAAAGTGATCTAAACATCTAAATATTGAATAATCGTTGATCTTTGAATACATGTATAAAATGAAATAAGAAATAATATCATGAACTCAATAATTTTCTAACGTAAAAGTTGCTTTTTTGATCGAGCCTCTGAGCATAAAAAATCATCTTCAGTCGCAGCCCGAGAAAATATCGAGAAAATATGAAAAAAACAATGCATTTGAATGTTTCGCAGATTGCATAGAGATTGATCAGTGATCAACTTCGACCTGAAAGGAAGTTTTTTGGATAAAGAGCTAATATAAATGAAAATTTTTTTTATTGGTTAAACGAACTATTGAAATAATTATTATCTCTTTTTTATTAATTTTAAACATGTATATATATGGGGAAAAAGTAATATAATGAAAAATTAAGTATTAGATAACAAAAACAAAGAATCATATATGTTTATTTAAAAATTGGTGTAATAAAATAACTATTAAATAATTAATTAAAACTAAAAATAATCTGTACACATATTTCATTGAAAATAATATATTTTAACCATTTATCATTAAAAGAACGCCAATGAAAATAAGAAAATAAGTTTACCAATAAACAGTACATATTTATATTTATATATTTATGCACTCTTAAATTATTATTAAATGTGATTTGATTCTTAAATCTATTTTAAATTTTATCTTGAAACAAAAACTAATTTTATAAATTTATCATAAGTAATTTTTATGGTAATTTAAAAAAAAAAAATAAGATAAAAATTAAAAATTAACAGGACAAATAAGAAATAAAAAATCTAGGCAATATGAATACATGTTTCAAAAGTTAGCTAGCAAATACATTAAGATGACACAACTTCAGGTCTTCGTATGCAAATATAAAAAAAAGAAATGTCACAAGAAAGCACGAATAATGACATGAAAAAAACCAATACAATAAAAAATTTATATTTTGAAAAATTCTGATTCGGTCTCATCAACGTACTTTAATGATTAAATGTTACAAATTCGTAAGAAAGTATTAAAATCAAACGAATTGTTATAAATTAAACTAAAATCTTTGTTTTATAATATGAATAGTATAAGCTATTCTTATTTTTGATAAACAGTCTAATTCATTTTAATTTATTTATTCTTTATTTCATCTGATTACCTCTCTCTCTCTCTCTCTCTCTCTCTCTCTCTCTCTCTCTCTCTCTCTCTCTCTGCATATAATATATTATCTTATTTAAATTATTTATAAATATAATATAAATATATATGTTGTAACTCGATGTGTATTATCGATATAATTATGCTAAGAGCTAATACTCTGATTTCAGCTTTCGTTCGATCGATTTAGCATGTTTGTATACTATATTTTACTTGTAGTTTTTCATACTATCGACGAGTATGCGTGAGTGTGTTGAGTGGTTAATAATCAAGGTATTGGGTACATCAATGGTCGACTCAGCGTCTAACATTGAGTAGAATCACTCTATACTACGAAACAGCCTCAAACTCAGGGTTATCTCAAGTCCTTGTTACTAGGTGAACTCCTGCATGATCAGATCCACTCACGAAAGCACAAATTGCATAGCACAGAAGTGTCATCTTTTTAACTTCAAGCGGATTTTATAAATAATTTTTAAGTAACTACGTTTCTTAAAGTAGACTATCAATAATTTTATTTTGTGAATAAATGGTATGATTAAAAAATTGACTGCAATCCGTCTCGTTTTTTCTCCGAATGTAATACATCCACTTTCCTACACTTTCCCGATTTCATAGACCTTTTCGGGTACAGATTTCGGATCGTCCTTACCCTGCTACCACCATGTACACATCTGACTCAGGTGAAGTGACGTAAGATGTCAGGGGAAGGTAAGTTCATATTGAAGGCATTCAATTATTATAAAATAGCCTTCAATTTATTGTAACGAGTACTTATCCTGTTGCAATAAATTTTTATTGTAAAATTTAATTAAATTAAATTTTAAATGTAGACAGCACTATAATATATATAAACATATCATAAATATAGGTAAAGTATTCAAACATATTAAATGTAACATTTAGCGTTAATTTTTTTTTTCAAGTTGGTACGTGTTTAGAAAATTTTGAACTGTTTAATTCATATATATTTATACATTTTTTAATATGCATTTAATGCATTTTTTAGAATATAATTTTATAAATATTTCAACAAAATATTTTAAAACTTTGAATGCTGTATTTTCAAAATGAAATAAAAAACAATTCATATAAAAAAATTCAAATAATTATTTTCAAGAAAATTAATAAAAGATTTAAGTAAATTAAAAGCTAAATAATAATTTCATTTTTAATGAAGTTAATTAATGTTTTCGTGTTTAATTTATAAATTTTAATTACTATAGATGTTTTTTATGAAACTACAATTTAGGCATTAAAATTACTAATCTACGAATTTGATTTAAAACTATTTAAAATCAAGTATGTAGTTTCTCGCGAGTATAGAGGGTTTTAAAAATATGTAGTAACATTCTATTTAATATATATATATGTTGTTTTAATAGTTTATTCACTAAATATATACATTTATTTACATATATCGTGTTTACAATACTAACGTATATTTATTCAACTTATACGCGCGGCGGCGGACTGACGCGTTCTCTACAGAGCGGGCAATAATCGGGCCGAGCTCCTGTGTCGCCGAGAAATGAAATCGAAGTGACATGCGGATGTCAGTCGGAAGGAAAAACCTTTTGCAAAACAACGACTGGAGGTTTTCTCCTTCTGGGAACGTTCGATCGTTAAACTAACATTAAGCCGGAATTGTATTGCTCTTAATGTGAGTCAACCACGCCTACAATAAAAGCTGATCCGCCGCATATTCATATAACTTTTATACCGCCGCTACAAGTATAAAACTTATAATTTATTAGCAACATGCATTTATTGATTATAGACTAATACACAGTGAAGGAATTTTTAAGATGAAACAACTTTGTTTTTGTTCTTTATTGATATACGTTGAAATTAATAGAATTTACTGAAAAATTATTACACTTCTATTTTTCCACACCTTAATTTATCTGAGATATAAATTTTATCACAATAAGATGTATTAAAACAATATACACAATGATTGAAAAAAGCTAGGATTTTTAATTGTAAATTTCAAAACAGATATTAATAATACATAAATAATATATCTTAATCGAATAAAATTGTCTATATAATAGACAAATCTAATTAAATGTACTGTTTAAAAGATTGAGAATACTAAATTAAAACACATGGATTACAAGAAATATGAAAAAAAATAAAAATAATGTACAGCTATAAAATATTAAATAAAATAAAAATATAATAATTCTTTTGATTATATTTGTCTAACACATGCTTTGGATTAAAGATACTATTTTTACATGTAAAATTTGTATTTTTCATTATAAAAGTAAATTACAAATTTCAAAGTGTTGTATTCAGATATTTAGATGCCACTCGGCATAATATTGAATATATTAATTCATATATTGATTTCCCGAATAAATTAAAACTATACTATATTACTTGTAATGATTTATGTATATCCCAAGGCCAACGAAATATAAAAACGTTTGCTATAAAAATCATAATCAACGCAACAATGTGTTAAATAATTTTAATTTAGTAATAAATATAAATATGAAACAAAATTTCAGTTTATTAAATTTAATCACCATATTGAAGTTTCATGAATATCAAGTAACTGCATTTATGAAGCTGCACAAAGTAATATATATCATAATTTTCGCTCAGTTTTTATAATTGGTATGACATTAACATTTACAATTTTAGTACTACAATATTCTAAGAAAATTTTTGAATGAAAAAAATAGCCTTAATTAAAATTAGCAAAAGAGACAATATTATTTGATACAAATACGTAAATTAAAAAATTGAAACTAATGTATATTATTTTTTAAAAAAATACTATTTTTTAAATGTAAAGATGCTATAGTTAAACCATTACAATACTTGTATTTGGCAACTGTTTACAATTTATTATAATTGCGGAGTTTCTTAAAGGATATTGTAATTTGTTGAAAGTAGCATGGGATTGGAGAGAAAAGAAAAGCGTAGATCTTAGGCAACCGGGACTTTATTCCAACAATTACGTCATACTCGCAAGTCCTACAGATCACTGGTGCAAGCACTTTTCTAATTATCGTTGAACAATCTTGGCCTTAGGCCTCTCCCCTCGCATCGCGATTTTTTTTTTTGCTCGCAACCCAAGCAGTTACGATTATCAATTTAACCATCCGATTTTCGATTCACGTACGTTTTTCCCCGTTCACACAGATACACGCACATACACACACGCCCACACATTTTCACCATTTGACGCCCTGTCATAAAAAACTTCCGGCTTGCCGTCAAAAGAAAAAGCCTATATAAACTAAACGCATTGCACTCTTGTAGAAAAGAAAATAAGAATTCTAAAAAGAGAAAATTCCTCGATAAACGGTTTTACGATAAGGCTAAGGAGGCAAGGACGCCTGCGAGATTAGACGGGTAGGTCAGTATTCATTGAACCATCCTCTCGTCTTGTAATTCAAGGAGTGGAAAATAAACGAGTGTTAATTAAAATGGTTATAAATAGTTGTTTTCACCCCCTTTATTAAAATAGTATAAAATCTCTCTCTACACTCTTGAGACTTTATACAATAATTTATTTTTCATTTTGTACGGAACGTCTTTATCCCGAAAGACAGAGAGAGAGAGAGAAAGAGAGAGAGAGAGAGAAAGAGAGTGAGAGAGAGAGAGAGGGGGGTGAAGAGAAGAGAGACTGAAATCATACATAAAAAGTTAAATGATAGGGCATTCGACGGCTTTGTCGCGACTGATACACATCCATCCTTTTCCCACTCCGTTCACACAATCTTACATAATCTATCTGTGCGTTCCTTCCAGCTTTTTTCTCATTCTTCGATTAAGCGAACAATATGTATTTCTCTTACGATTATCAATCTCTTCAAATCTTTCCTAAGATTCCGTAAACTTCGAAACTCCCTCGTCACCAATATTACTAGTCTCATCATAATGTATAATAATATAAAATAATAATAACATATAATAAGAAAATATATAATAATATAAAGTAATCTCATTACCTTCAGCGAATTCATGCATTCATTGAATTCTTCCAGCACCTGAATGATTTTGCACTCAGTCTCATGATAAAATGCTCGATTGTAAATATATAAATATAAACACACTATGAAAAACACATTTATTACAGGAAAAATCATTCCAAATAAATTTTAAACAGTGTGAACAGTTGGTATAAGTGTGCGTTTGCATCGCATACGCAATATGGGGTTCATCAGGATATAGAACTTCTCCATGAAGTATATCGGGAATCGTTGTCAAACCGATATTATTCGTTGCCAGTTATCATAAGAGCCACAGAAGAGTAAATAAGAGAATGTTAAGTTCAATGTTTTACATAAGAAACAAACATGGTGGTGAAAATATCTTTTCTCTCTCTCGCATTTCCGAAGCGATTTTAGCGCTCCGGGTGGACACATGGGAAATTAAGAAAAATTTTTTATAAGCACTTCGAAACCTATTTTAAAAAAAGGTATATATAGCTATATGAACTACGAGTAAAAAAAATAGACATCTGAAATATTTCGAGCTTTGAAAATAATTTAGTGTAACTGAAAAACATTTTTATTAATAATTTTATGATTATCATTTATATGTCAATAAGAAATTGAAATAATCATAACATTATTAATAAAAATGTTTTTCAGTTACACTAAATTATTTTCAAAGCTCGAAATATTTCAGATGTCTATTTTTTTTACTCGTAGTTCATATAGCTATATATACCTTTTTTTAAAATAGGTTTCGAAGTGCTTATAAAAAATTTTTGTTTTATAGAGCAAGAAGATAATTCAGCCGCCGTAAATAAACTTGAAACTTACAAATTAAAAATAATATTAAATAAAAGTAGAAAAATTGTTAACAAATTATTTTCAAAACAATATAAAAATATATATTGTCTTTAAAATATTATGAAATAATATAAATCTTTATGTGCTTAAAATTTTTAAAAGCGATGTATAAGTACAGTAAATTCGCCTGCTCTATCAATTGTATACGAAAAGATTTACATACAATAGTGAGAATATGAACTAATACTTTTATTATTTCATCTGTGCCGTTTGCAGATTTTGAACTTCGGCGCAGGTAAAGCAATAAATTTATTACCTACTACTTTTACTAGTGCATGAAGAATTTCTCTTATTCTTAATATTAAAAACAGAGATGAAAATGTTTTTTGTAGACACTTTTACCAATTTTAAAAATTATTTTATGAAAAAAAAAATTTGAAAAAATTTGTTAATTTTACAAATTATAAAAAATTGTTAGAAAATATTAATTTTTAACAATTAAAACAATTTTAAAAATTATTTGATGAAAAAAAAAAATTTTTGAAAATATTTGTTAATTTTGAAAATTATGAAAAATTGTTGAAAATATTAATTTTTAACAATTAAAACAATTTTAAAAATTATTTGAAGAAAAAAAGAAATTTTTGAAAAAATTTGTTAATTTTGAAAATTATGAAAAATTGTTGAAAATATTAATTTTTAACAATTAAAACAATTTTAAAAATTATTTGATGAAAAAAAAAAATTTATATATTACTAAAAGTTTTACTAAAAAATTCGATTCATTATTTAAAATAATTCTAATACATTCAATATAATGTTTTAGCTTTATTCTCAAAGAATCTTTAAAAATTTTGTTCAGGAAAACGAAAATGCAATTGCAGTAAAATTTGTTTCCCGTAGAAATGAAAATATTCGTCAAACATCTGTGTGACCAATTGCATGAAACACCAAACACGTTCGAAAAGTTCTGTCTTACTAAAATTTTGTTTCAAAATTTCTTTAAATGCACCTTTTCCATTTCTTAAAATACCATGATTATGATACCAGCAAAAACGGAGGTGGGGGGTACCTGCTGTACCTGCTGTTCTGATTATGATACCAGCAAGGGGGGGGGTACCTGCTGTACCTGCTGTACTAATTATGATACCAGCAATAAGGGATAAATAACATTGATAAATTTTAAATAAATAAGTAATATTTTAAAACCAAATTATTCTAATAATTCTATCTATTTCTTTCTATTATTAATTTAAATTATTCGATACAAATCTTTTCTAATAAAACTATTATATATATTATGTTTATACATCTACTATGTTACAGTGTTTTTTAATGTATTATTGAACACTAAAAGTCAAAAGTATAATATTCATTATTATATTTTATATTCTATTACATACGTTATTACATAGATTAATTTCATTTTTTAATATTATAGATTTCATTTTACTATTTTTTATTTTTCTTTTTTACAATGTAATATTGAATTTATATTAAAAAATGTGTAGTAATAACTTCAGAACATTATTTCGTTTAATTTTTTTAGTTATATTTTATTTTAATTATAATTATTTTATGCAAACTTTTTAGCTTTTATACAGTATATAATTTACATAATTTTAATTTAAATTCTTCTGTTTATAATATTCAGTATATATTATGATTTTTTTATTAATTTAAATTAAGTACCAAAAAACGATTTTAAAAACTTGTTCAACATACTCTTTATTTGTATAGATAATACAAATAGATTTACAATTTGATAAATTTGCTTCAACGAATGCACATGCATTTAATTTTGAAGATTATTTTAAAGCTACATTTTACAAGGACTTTAAATGTAAATATTCATTTTGTCATAAACATAATGTTTTTGATGAGATTTTGCAATTCGCAGTAAGATTTATTATATATAAATATTGTAAAGGCAGGAATAGAAGTATTAATAAAAATAAAAAAACTTTAGGTCATTTTCGAAATATAAAAAAATTTATAAATAAAGAAGTTTTAATTCAACCTGTTTTTATTATATGAATAAATATTGTGTTCATGACAAAATGAATTTATTATGACATATTATTTTGTTTACACGTAATCCCAAAACAGAATAATAAATACAATATATTTCATATAAATACAATATATGAAATGTATTGCATATACTATTCTTTTTTGTAATTTTTTATTTAATATTTATCTATGTTTGTATGTATTGTTATATTTATTATATATATATATATATTTATTTATGTATTTAAATTTTTATTTATTTACTTATTTATTTTTATATTAAATTATTGTTTCTATTATAAATATATATACATATATTTATTTATTTACTTGTACATTGTATTTGTGTTTTTTTATATGTACTATTGCATTTATTATATTTATATACTGTTGCAAGTAAATGCATAAGAATATTATATTTTTTATTTACACGTTGATCATTATTGTGCTGTATCAATCAAAATAAAAATCAATTAGTATTATATTTAACTTATAGTACATGATACTTAAAATGTAAAACTTTTTATATCAAATATTGCATTGAAAGAGCAATATGGACAAAATAATTTATTGTTAATGTAATAATTGTAAAATTACATAGTTATTAAGAATAATAATATGTATTAATAAATGATATTTGCTTAAAAAGTTCAAATAGCCAATTATTAATGTTTTACTGTC